>CM073596.1:6250000-7500000 GCA_037074705.1 Zhengitettix transpicula | reverse complement strand
TCATTGGTGTGCAATTTGGTTCTAGGCTTAAACGACAATAACAGACAATTAAAAGAAAATAATATCACATGTTTTTGTCCAGGTGTGGACTCTCATCAGGTTAACAATAAAGAGTAAAAATTAAAGATATGCAAGTATATTACGAACTGCGATTGGGATCGTTCCCGGTGGCCTTCTATAAACGTCTGTAAACGAAAGTATTACAAAGAAAACAATTTGAAAGAAGAAAAGATAATAATAAAATTAGTCTCAGAAATTTATCCTGCAAATTTGTCACTTCACTTCCCTAAAGAATAATATAGACTTAAACTTATTTAAATTAAATAATAAAAAAATCACTTCACTAACTTATTTATATTATTCTTAAGCATTCTTATTAGAAGATTCTCCTCAAAAACTGTTGCAGGTAAATATTTCAAATCGCTTATCGATCTGTTTAGGAATGAGAATTTCCCTACATCTTTTTTTTTTTTTTTTTTTGCGGTCTCGTTTTGATTTTAAATTTGTGATCACCTCAATGTAAGTTGGTTTTTCGATCTTATCCCGTGTGTCTTTCCACGCTTTATTGCCCACGTATGATTTGAAAATCGCATAGTCTATCTTTCTTCCGTCTGCTTACCAAAGGTTCCCATCCTAATTTCTCTACCTTTTCTCGGCCGTATTACAAATTCTGATGCCCCCCCCCCCTCTGAAGTTTTTCTAGGCCTTCTATGTATTGTTTTATATAAGGATCCCAACAACTTTAACCATACTCGAGTATAGGACGAACTAGAGATTTATAAGCAAGTTCTTTTGATTTGCCACTCCCCCCCCCCTTTTTTTAATATTCTCATTACTAAATATTAAGTTTTCCAAGCTTTCCGAGACGCAGAATTTCTTCTCACCCTAGATTTGAGGTCAAAATGATTCCTAAATATTTGCATCTGTACCTTTTTCTCCCCATTTATATTATAACCCAATCGTATATTTGCACGATATTAATTAAATGTAATTGATTTACTTTTTTCACTATTTATCTTTAGTTTATTTGTTTCAGCCCAATGATTCTGCAAGAATATTAGCAGATAGTCAAATATTATAAAATGAGAAGAAATAATATAGATATATAGTACAAACACTCCTAATGTCAAAACCGACATAATATATTAATCTTCAATCCCTTTTATACTATGTTTGTTATTTCTTCTTATAATCTTTGACTATGTACAATTACATCTTTAATTTGTAAACTGTTGTGGTTAACCTGGTGACAGAAGCATGTGAAATTTATTATTTCTTTTTCATCGTCTGTAATTCGCTCTTGTTAAATAATAATTTTAAGCAACACAGACGTAAATAAAATACTATATTTTAAATTGATTTTGACTCTGATATCGCGTCACTCTGAAGACTTCATTCGGCAGACTGAAAAAAAAAATCGCTCCTGTATAAAACTGGCACACTCACCAGTGTTATACCACTGTGATCAAAAAGTAAGGTGAAGTTGTCATTCAAAACTCCCGGGTATCAGGAAGGAACGTAATTTTTTTTCCCTAGGTTGGTAGGACTGTCTATAATATTTGCCAAGCGTCTTAATAGGTTCAATTATCTCAGAGTTACACGTGTTTTTGTAAACAACCAAAAGTGAATTTTTCGCTTTTTGCAATGGATGATTTTGTTGAGCAAAGAACTTGCATCAAATTTTGTTTGCGGAACGAATATTCTTGTGCGGACACGTTGAAAATGTTGCGGAAGGTCTTTGGTGATCAAACTATGGCACAAAAAAACGTTTATAAGAGGTACAACGAGTTGAAAGAGGACCGAGAACGCGTTGAAGACGAACCGCGCTCTGGACGACCATCAACGTCTACCGACGAGGGCCACGTCCAAAGAATCAAAGATTTGGTGCTTGAAAATCGTCGATGGGCAATTAGAGATCTCGCTGATAGTGTTGGAATATCATTTGGCTCATCCCAAAGCATTTTGAAGAATGTTTTGTGTCATGTCTCGTTTGGTGCCAAAATCGCTCAATTTTTTGGAAAAAAAAAAAGCGTCGCGTTGATGTGTGTGAAACTTTGCTGTCTGACAGTCAGGACCACTTGAAATGCATCATTACTGGAGACGAGACTTGGATTTACGCATACGACCCTGAAACCACCGACCAATCCAGCGAATATCGTGCAAAAGGTGAAGCAAGACCGAAAATCGAGGTGATGTTGACAGTTTTATTTTATTATCGTGGTGTGGTGCACTATGAATTCCTTCCGCCGGGCCAAACTGTCAACAAAGAATATTATTTGAGCGTTATGCGTCGTTTTCGTGAAGCTATTCGTCTGAAACGGCCGTAATTATGGGCGAACAACTCTTGGTTCCCTCATCACGATAATGTACCATGTCATACTGCATTGGTTCTTCGCGACTTTTTTTTTTTTTTTCCAAAAACTCGACTCATATCGTTCCGCAACCACCGTATTCGCCTGATTTGGCTCCGTGCGACTTCTGGCTATTCAGTAAACCCAAAAGGCCAATGCGGGGACGCCGTTTTGACACGATTGAGGAGATAAAAACCGAATCGAAGAAGGTGTTGAAGGCTATACCGGAAAAAGACTATTCCGACTGTTTTGAGGACTGGTAAAAGCGTTGGAAAAAGTGCGTTTTATCGGACGGGGATTACTTTGAAGGGGATGAAATTGATTTGGAAGAATAAATAAAGAATTTATATTTTATAAATAAATTCATCTTACTTTTTGTTCACAGTGGTATGGTCAAGGTAACGGCTGCCTTGCCTTTTTATCCAGACGTAAGTGAGAGAAATATATGTAGATAGATAAGGGAATGAATGGTTTGAATCCTTAGAATGCGTTTACTCAGCGCGATTACACGCGTCCGTTCTTGCTTACTACAGAGAGATAAGAAGCTCTCTATTACTGCCAGTGCAAGCAAATTCTGCGTCCATCGTCAGAGAAGGTAATATTGAATTCCGTTGTGTTGTCTCTTTTAACACTCTCTTCTGTTCTATTTTTATTGAGAGTACCGGGCTACATGAAGGTTATCTGCTGTGATGGCCCTCCCCTTTAATAGCATAGGAAGGGGGAACAGGGTGGCCACCGGGGCAGCTTTAAATTGATTCAAGGGGAAAACCCTAGAGAAACTCTGCATCAGAGACTCTTACGGTCTTGTCTCATGAACATTCCTGATAACTGCAGAATGGGACACAGCATTGCCGTCTCCATGCCTGCACCGGATTTGAGGGCAGCTGGCCGACTGTTCACATCCGGACTAAGTGTCACGACTTACGGGGACCTTATTTTAAAATCCCAGGCTCTAAGGAGGGAATTAGCCCTTTCGAGGCGAGTTTCCTGCAGGGGTTAGACACGCCGCTATTACGTCACGTACTGTCACGTGATTTAACGTGTTGTCCCAAGAGTGTGCGGTACTACTTGTCCAAGTTGTCTTGCGAACCAGTTCTATCACGGTACGTCACGCCACTGCGATGTCACGCGCTGTCACGTGTCTGTGATCTGCGCTCGCCATGTCACGTTTTGAAATGTTTTAAACGTTATCAAAGGCGCTTGGGGATCCCTAGTCACTTTTTCCCAATAGAACAGAGAATTATTTTACTAAATTACCTGAAGTAGTGGTCATCAATTAAAACCTAATTATTATGAAGGTATAACTCCTGATATCTCCAAAATGGTCGCTCGTATACTAATTTCTCATGGGAGGAAAGGTGTAGAGAATTTGATTATATTTTTAGCGCACTAACGAGTTTCAAAAAAATTCACCTATAATTTACGAAATTGTACCTAAATTCAAATTAAGGAAAGAGAAATTCACGAGTTACCATCGTTTGATTTAATTTGAAAACTATCAAACATAATTTTTAACTTTTAATTTATTTATTTGATTGGATATGAACTTAATAAGTTGACTTACTATCACAGTCTGGTCCTTTTATTGTTATTTAATAACGCCAATTAAGTCGCGCGTATCTAAGTACTTGGACTTAAATTTTTATATCATATTTAGAATCACTCACACGTGTGGAAATATATATGGTTGTTATATAGGAGCAAAGTAGAATACAGCTGGGGGAAGAAACTGTCTGCGAGTTCTATTCTCTCGCAGGCAGATCCATGTAGGACGGACAGGAAGGGGATACCTTTGGGGATGCCTTTTTCCTCTCTCCGTTTTTGGACTCAGGTTCCCGTAAGCCGAGGCACCTCGGCCTGTTTTGAGAGGTGTATGTTCCGGGGTCACAGAGTTGTTCGCTGTACCCATTGGAATAGTCGGTCAGCTGCCTCCTAAACTGGTCGATGTACGGAGAAGGGAATGCTGCGTCCCCACATCAAACTCTCCTTCCGCTATCGGAAGGGTGTTGGACAAGTACCGAATGCCCGACATACCTGATGCAGGTTTTTCTAGGGTTTTCCCTGCATCACTTTTAGGCGAATTGCCGGGTAGGATCCTTAAACTATAGCCCGGGGGCCCCAGTTAACCCTTGGCTACCTTCCTCTACCCTTCCTATGCTATTAAAGGGGAGTTGCCACCATGTGGATTACCCTCATGTAGCCCTAAAAAAAGTAGAATAAAGTATTATTTTTATAAACCAAACAGGATCTGTATGATATTTTATATTATATATTACTCTGTCTAGTTTTAGACTTGCAGGCTGCTTTAAACCGAAAAAATACTTGATATATCCGTAAATGTTTTAGGTTTACTTTTCCTGGAAGTAGTGTACGGCTGATAGCCTGGTCATGAACCGCGTGACGTGACAGGCCGCAGTCACGCTTCAACTTTATGGCCGGCACGTCACGTGACAATGCGTGACGTTCCAGCACGCGGGACGTTACTCCTACTGTTACGTTACCCTCGTAGGAGGGTTCACCTGGCCTGATTGATATCCCTCGCTCGGCCTTGCCAAGTTTCCCCCGTAAAAGGCCCGCGGACCGTTCTGTTCCACCGGCGCGCAGGGAAGGTTACGGGGGGGGGGGGGGGGGCAGCGGAAAATTCGTCGCGAAGGTCGCCGATGAATATGGATGAATGGTTCCCTCTCGGCAGCGGCCAATTTCGTGGCTCCGCAGTTTCAATTTTCGATTAAATCGACCGTAAAAATTCCGTCCGGCACGGCCACCTTACAAATAAAAAAAAGGGGGGGAAAAAAAGGAAAGACAGTTGTCGCCTTGACGAAAAAATTAGCACTCACTTGGAGGCGGATGGAAAATAAACGCAACGGGAATTTTTGGAGAAAGGAGTTAACCACAGTTTTTGAAAGGGTTCCTGATCTTTACAGTTTAATATTTGGTCGTCTGAGCGGATGGACCTCTCGAGACATCTATTTTATTGTTTTGTTTCATATCTTCTTGCTCTGGTCCAGTAGCCCTCTGTTGTCGCTCAGTGTAAAGCTTGGGATTGTCTTCAGCCCACGCGGGGATAATTGCCCCCGGAACAGTTTCAATTTTGAGGAGCGGAAGTTGTCTTCTTTATTCTTACCTGAAACAAAAACAAGTTTCCCCGAATTCCATTAGGGGACTATTTTTTTTTCCCCTCAAGAGACCATCAAAAAAGTTCCAATAAAAGGCGTCTTGTGATCGAAGAAAACTTCGTAATTCTCCTTCAAAAATGGCACTTAGTTTCGAATAACTAATTTATAGACTAATTCGGTAAATAAATAGCCAATTAGGGGACAGAATAATATGCTCTAATTAATTTATCTTGCCTTACTGCGATATACAGGGTGTAACAAAATTTTCAACCTTTGAATGGGAGAACGGAAATTTTTTTTTACAACATGGGTCCGGAAATGCATAATTACAGAGTTTACCGAATTTTTATGAATGTTAGTGCATAACGTAATGCCTTGTTACCGGATCTGGTTACAATTGTTTCATGAGGAAACAATGCAAATGATATGTGACCAAGGCGCTCAAAGTGGTCACTTGAGCTTCATACAAACAGATCGGATAACTCTGTAATTATGCGTTTCCAGACCCATATTGAAATACATTTTTCTTCTTGTCTCAATATGAGGAATACTGAAGTTTTGTTTCACCCTGTGTACATTTACTGGATTGTGGAGAAAGTATGACGAAAACAGAATATAATCAAAAAGGCGACAATTGAAAGTGAAACTGCAATCCACTGAACAATTGGATCACTGAGAATCGATCAGCGGAAAAATTATTGTGAGCATGGCGATCGCTAAGCTGGTTGGATTTGAGATGAGACAGCACGTGGACATTGAATTCCTCCTTCAGTCGTCTCGGTGAGATCTTATCAGCTCTATTCATGGCACGTACAATCGTATTTATAGTTTATACGCTGTTTTCATTGATGCTCTCCGAGACTCCCATCCTTCCTTATGCCTGTCAGCCACACAAGTATCACACTGTCGCTCCTCGTCATGACACGAATAAAAACGATATTCCTATAAGCACGTTTTCTGACTGTTAAACTGTCTCGTCAGCGGTCAAGCTACCCCCTTTTGGAAACATCTGCTGTCGTCTAGGGTATTATTACTACCCTTTACTGTGAAAGAGTCCGAACTACTCAGACTGCGAACCATTTTCTTTCTTCTTATAACTGAAGGGAACCGACAGGGCATCCACAGTCGGTAAGCGAGAACAATCTTTCCCGTAGTCGAGTAAGTCGTCGTTCTCCATACTCGTCATTTTCTGGTTTCTCCAGCCGCTTTTTCTTGCTTTTCTCATTATCAGGGAGAATATATTTTAACTCGGGTGCGTTGTCGGATTTAAAAGTCATATTTGGAAATGCGTTTCATTTTCTTCTCTCCTTCTTCCTTCCCTTAGCAAGGGTCTGCGAGGGCTATTCTCTCGCAGCTAGTACCTGCGCGGGATGTTCTCTCGCAGGCAGAACCTTGTAGGAGAGACAGGAAGGGGCTACCTTTGGGGAGGCTTTTTCCGCTCTCAGTTTTTGAACTAAGGTTCCTACAAGCCGAGGCACCTCTGTCTGTTTTGAGAGGTGCATGTTCTGGGGTTCGCAGACCTTGGGCATACGGTAAGAGTTGTTCCTGTTCTCATTGGAACAGTCGGCCAGCTGCCTCCTAAACTGGTCGAGGTACGGAGAATGGAATGCTGCGTCCCCACAGAAAACTCTTCTCCCGCTATCGGAAGGGGCGTGGGACAAGTACCCAATGCCCGACCTACGGGTTTTCCCTGCATTACTTTTAGGCGAATGCCGGGTAGGATCCTTAAACTACAGCCCGGAGTCCTAGTTAACCCTTGGCTACCTTCCTCTACCCTCCCGCATCCCCCCTTTCAAATCCCTTCCTATGCTATTTAAGGGAAGTTGCCACCATGTGGATTACCCCCATATAGCGTGTTACCCTAAAAAAAAATTAATTACCTTCAGATCAGCTGTGAATCCCATGTTGTTGTTTCTGCTCAAGGAAAAACTTCACTAAGGAACCCAGAGTTGAGCAAAAGGTCAACGACATTTCGTTTTATCAGGCCCCCGACAAAGACGATATCTTCAAGTTAGGTAATTACCGTTCCTTGACATTACGTCCAAATTTAAATGGTAGAAGGTCTCTAACACCCCAATATTTTTTTAATAAAATATTCCCTTGCATTATCTACCAACGATCATCAATTTAGTGATTGGAGTGGCGGACAAATTTATCCCACACGCAACTCTTGTGAATGTGAACCACCAAATTACGCTATTCGTGGCCGAGAAAGTAAAACAAAAATACCTGTTACATTGGTCGTCGTTAATGGTGGCAGGAGGAAGAAAAGAGTAATTCAGTATTTATCTTAATCGTCATCCTTCTCGAAGGAGGAAGAATGTGGTGGTGCATCGGACCGCAGAGACACAGATCTGTCTACATTGACCTAACGTTTATCAACGATTACTACCAGCTGCTACTATGCTAACTCGAAAAGCACTTAAGACCATACAAATCAGTCACTTTAATTACCGTATAGGAATGATCACTGCGTTCAGGAGCCGTGGGTTCCATTAGGAGAGAGGACTTATCAGCTGAGCTGAAGGTAACACAAGGAACGGGAGAAGAAAAATGAAACTTGTTTCCCAAGATGGAGGCTTTCAAATCCGACAACACACACCAGCTTGAACATATTCTCCCGGGTTCACATAAACAACAAAAATGATTTTTTAAACAGAAAATTACGTGTATGGAGAACAAGATGGTGCATGAAACACAACTTACTCGACTACGAGACAGATTGTTCACACTCAAAGACGGTGGACGCCATATCAATTATATGACAAACCAAAAAAGTTCGTCGACTGGGTAGTCTGCGATGGCGCTTTCACAGTAAATGGATTTTGTTGACCACTGGCGACGTCAATCAACTTTTGTAGGTCACGGTTTAACAGTTGAAAAACTTACTTATACGGATTTATTTTTCTTTTCTTGCCTTGACGAGATTATGATTCTGGATGCCTGACAGACAGAATCAGGTATATGAAAGAGGGAACGGGAGTCTCGGAGAGCATCTATGAAAAGAGCGTATGAGCAATATATACGAAGTTGAATTGAAGATATCAGTGAGACGACTGAAGGTGATATTGAATTGATCTAGGTGCTGCTTCATCCCAAAAGAAACCAGCTCAACGATCCCCGCGAATTCAGTGTTACTATTTTTCTTAATCGATTTCAGTTATAGGATTTTCTCTCTCTTCTCGTTTCACTATCGCCTTTTGATTGTATTAAATATTGTGTTACATTACATTCTTTTTAATTACATTCACGTAAGACCATGTCATACTACGACAACATAAATTATAGCTAAAGATCGAAGTCTTTCTCGAAGAATAAAAAAATAAAAATTTCTCGGGTTTCCACGTTAATAACGACGTTTTGCAGGCTAGCACTTCAATCTTCTTCCAGGCTGGGAACACGGGAAGCTTTTCTTAATAACTTAGTTTTTTCAAATAGAACATTATTTGACCTTGTAGCTCTTCATGGTGCCGTCGAAACAAAATCGTGCGACTTTGTCATATATTGACGATGTGGCAACGTCTGTCTAATTCTCTGCTCTCATTCGCTGACAGCCATTATAGTGTGGTATTTATTTTATCACATATTTTTGTCTGTTTAATGGATAATTAGTCTATAGATGACAATTATTTTAAATTGAGTTACCAAGTTTTTTTCGGTCACAAGAGAGACTGCCTCATGAGGAACAACGTTCGGTATTGTAATCCCGTCACCTGTGATTGACCTTTGGGCGATGTTTCTCGATCAGCAAGTGTTCCAGTCACAGTGAAGCTGTTGCTTACGTGTGGAACGTCACATAAGAGGGCAACCAAACCCGTCATTGAATTTTCGAACGAAGGAGACTTGAAGTTATGACGACGCGCGGGTAAGACGTGTCTGGAATGGTAATTGCGCTCGTGGTCGAGGAGGAGTGACGTGTTGGCCTGAGTTACCTGAAACTCGTTCGGTGTCAAAGCCTGCTTCAACACACACACATACGCACACAAAGGAGAGATGCCGTCCCTCACATCGCAAGCTTTCCAAATTTTTTTTTCTTGTTACGACTGTGGACTTCTTGGCAATAAAGTCTGTAAATGTTTCAATCTCCTTTCTCCTGCGAGACCACGGCTATTATATCCTGACTATGGTCTCTGGAATGCAGCTTCGTCTCTCCAGTTATGTTTGGTGACTTCATTTACAGCTGCTGAGTGATCTTATCCTCGGGAAGAGTCTGTATTCAATTTTTATGACTTCTCCCAACTTGTCACCGTGCACCTTGTCAGGCCTCCTAGGTTATTTCTTACCTAGACATTTTCTAGTCTTATTGGGTGGCGTATATCTTGTAATGCCAATTAATTAGGCCAGTAATTGTTTGGACATAAAATTTGAATTGTTTGATAAATCCATTATAGCGGTCTGATCGAACAAAGCAACAATGGAGAAGCGAGCTCGGCTGCTTTGTCGAAAAGTCGAAATGGCGTTTGCGCGCACGAAAGTCTGGGGCAGTTTTACGTTTACAGCCAGCCAGGAAAGGAGGCACATTATAACAATTTTTTCACAGAGATACCTTGCAGTCTATTTCAAATCAATAAAAATAGCAGTATAAGTCTACAAAGAATCTGCAAATAATCAGTTCCAGTAATAAGGCAAATTCGAACAATTTTACACTGAGGGGAAGACGACATCCGATAGCTGACCAAGGAGAGGTTCATCCAAGGCTTCGGAAATTTGTCTGCGTTCTATTCGCCGGTGAGCGTGTAAATTCTGTGAGTTCTAGTATCTGTGTAAATAACGATTTGCATTTATCGTGTTGTGTAGGGGAAACAAAGAATGCTGGTACCAGTCGAACAGTATGTAAGTAACAAAACCAAAACTATAATAATATTGAAAACGCTAATTAAAGGATAGAGTCAGATTTTGTTCGTTCGTTCGCTTTCTTCTAGTTTTCTTTCATTGATCGACTTACTGTTTTAATTTTAAGCAAATAATATTTTGAATTGTTTATTAGTCAAATTCTTCTTTTATCGTGTCCTAATCATCAAACCCAGTAAAGACCCTGAAGATATTAAAATTTTAATTGTAATTATCTTTTATTCTTTGAAAACCACAAAACAAAATAAATATTTTTGTTTGTTATATTAACCCATCATATTTAATTATAACATTAAATAGCTACCACAACGTGAACAATTAAATTATTATTTGATTATTACAATATATACGAGGGTTGTTTGATGAGCCTGGTAAATTTTTATGAATTTTTTTTACTTTCGCGCCATTGTTAGTGAACATGATCCTTTCAAAGGTATTCCTAAAGGTCTTAACATATGTCAGCCGTAATTTATTTTTGGCAGCCTTCTGTAGTGTCAGATGTGTTTTTAAACACTATCATTTGAAGGGTTGGACATCTGCACAAATTAAAACCAAATTGTATCAATTTCATGCGGACTTTGCTCCAGCATTGAAGACCATTTACTTCTGGATTAATGAGTTTAAACGAGGACGCACAAGCACAGAAGATGAAACTTGCTCCGGCCGCCCAATTGAGGTCACCGCTCAGGAAAACATCGAAAAAGTTCACGATATCGTAATGACTTTAAAGGGCTGATGACGTAGGCTTCTCAACTGAACGAGTGGATTTTATCCTCCATGAAAAAGCTTTGGGCGCGATGGATGCCGCGACTCTTGACATTGGACCAAAGACGGATTCCGAATAACATTTCAATGCAGAATCTAGCAATGTTTAGGAGTAACCCACAAGACTTGTCGATGAAACTTGGATCCATCAGTACACTACAGAGAACAAAAAACAAGAAAAATAAGGGACAAAAGGCGAAACCGTATTGTCAGCTGGAACGGTGATGACCAGTCTTTTGGGATTTCTTGGAAATGGGCACAACCATAACTGGGTTCTATTATGCTGCTTTCGTTTCAAACGTTCCAAATTTGGAGATGGAGCCCGTCAAGTAGATCTCTGTGTGAGGGATTCCCCTTGGGTAATGAAACGTCTATATATAGTCTTATCTCGCAAAACATACGGCCGTCTCCGAAATCCTGTTCTTTCCTTTCATACCTTCCAGTATCCATATCTCGTTCCTCATTGTGCAAAAACAAATCTCCCTTTTACAGCTTCGTTTCTCAATTATTTAAGTTTCAAACGCTCATATTTGATTGACGCCAGAGGGTTTTTGCCAGCTCCGTTTTTGAGAATATGCCAATTATTGTCATTTGTTTCGGTGATGTTGTTACTGTTGGCAACAGTAAAAGAATGGGGGTCGGCGTAGTCGCAAGGGCAAAATGAAGACAGTTTTGGTGGTGAGATACAGACGTTGTGATGGAGGAGCGGTGGATGGGCGAATACGTGGTTTTGATGCCAGAAGGAGTAGTAAGGGACTGAAAGGGTTGTCCTAATAGTTGAGCACCAGAGAGTTGGATGTGCAGTGAAGGATAGCTTAAGAGGGAGTTGACACTAGACGCCAAGAAGGTTGGTGGTCCGATTAGACTCAGGGATTTGCTACATTTGGTAATACGTGTTGGATCGAATGAGTGCATTTTAAAAGATCTAAATAAATGTCGGAATACATGTGGAGGATGGATGGAGAGTTTGTGAAAGACATTTACCCAGTGTAGAAAGTTGCAAAGGGCAGATAAAAGGCAGCAACGAGCATGACCTGTATTCGATCAATTCGCCCCAGTCGGAATTTGATTGATCGGTTCTTTTTTTTGGTACTTGTTGACCTTACAGGGGGGATTGTTGCGTAAGTGTGTCTGTCTGTGTGTGTATGTGCGAGACAGAGAGAGAGAGCGTACGCAGCAGGTGCGTGCCCTCATTAGCCAGGCCAACAGGTGGGCGGGTCAACAGCATCGACGATGACGCAGCCGTTCACAACTTTACGGTACGGCTCCCTTTATTGCCTTCGGGCATTTTTCCCCGTCATAAACATCTAACCAATGGACCACTCGTGGTAGTGGGGGAACCGGTACCTTCATGGCTAGGGACGCCGTGAAACCCTCGGGCACAATTGGGAGCGCCGCTGAAAGCCTCATTGATGATAACTTTGGATCTGCAGCCGAATTTACATATCTATACAGATGTTACACACACGTGCTCTCTCAGGAATCTTACGTAGACTTTCCCCCTACAGGCTGTGTCTGTTAAGGGTACTTATGGGGGAAAAATATGTACGAGTGAAGTAATGGCTGGGGCTCGGAATTTTAAGACCCTTAACTTTATGATTGGTCAAGCAATTTCAAGACTGAGAAAATATACCTCTGTCCGGCCAAATATGTATGGGATTAAAAAAGTCGAGCAAAGGTAAACTTTAACCATCTGCGTTGGCGGTAAAGAATTTCGGCTGTTGAGAACGTGTACCATCTCTTCGGACAAGTATCTATGAGACTGGCAAATCGAATCAAGGTCAACTTTTACAGCCCAGAGTTGACTAGGTCCAACATTAGTAATATGAATTGGAGAGAAAAGCTAGCCTCTGTTCGAGCAAATATGTGTGGGACTGGGAAATCGAACCAAGGTCAACTTTCGCAGTTCTGAGTTGTCGAGATTCAGGCACTGTCAATAATATCGGTGAGTGAGAAAACGTACACTACTGTTCGGCCAAATCTAGCGACGGTCAACGTAACACGGCTTTGCGTTACCTAGATCCAGGTACGGTCGCCCCTGATAACGGGAACGCCATAGATGATAGATGACACCACCGAAAACAAAAAACGTATCACCGGCCTACTTTCCAAGCGCATCCATGATCGTCCTCAGAGACGTGTCAGACCTAAAGCCTTTTTTAAGTGATGAGGAAAATCTGGGGTTCAGCAAATTGTTCGAAAAACTCCTTCTTCCCCTCCTTGGCAAAGAATTAATCCACCTCATTCCTCCTGCTCAATACGGCTTTAGACCCAAACACACTTGCACCCATCAACTCTACTCACTGACTTCCTACATCAACAATTCCTTCCTAAATGCAGAAAAAGCTTTTGATAAAGTACACCACCAATCACTAATTTCCAAAATCAAAGACCCACTTAATGATTCACTCTTCAGAATCCTTACTATCTTATTAACAGCTCCTTCTCTGTCAAATTTAACAATACCCTTTCAGATTCCTTCCCTATTTCCTCTGGCGTCCCCCAAGGCCCTTCAACCACTATTTTCACGGCATACCTCAAAACCAATATACTAAGACAGTACTTTATGCAGATGATCTTTGCCATACTCCTAGAAACATCCTGTACATCTAGACTCGGGCTCCAGAAAACTACAAATCGCCCTCAATGACATTGAAAGCTGGGCCAAAAAATGGAGAATCAGCTTAAATCCTACCAAATCCACAATCATTCCCTTCACCCTTAAAACCAAACATTCCCTCAACCACTCCTTCTTTCTGAACGGCACCAAAATACCAACAAACTTCACCATACCTCGGTCTTATCCTCGATTCCAAATTATCATGGAAACCTCACATAACCCAAACTACCTCCAGAATAAACAGCAAAATAATCAACAGAAAATCTCCCATATCCCTTAGCACCTCCTCTATCTATCCTGAAGCCGGCCCATATGGTCGTACTCGTGTGCCATGTGGGGATCCACTGCCTATTCCCACTCCAACAAAATACAAATCAAACAAAACAAAATCCTCCGTTTAATCTCAAATTCCTCTTGGCACCTTCGCAACTCAGTTATCTACAAAGACCTTGAAATTCCCCTAATTCCTGCCATAATTCATAAATCTACCAAGTCCCTAATAAATAGCTCCATCAACCATCCAAATCCAACCACAGCTCTTCTCCAGTAACCCGCCCCTCCTTCATAAAATCGCAGACTCAAATTGACATCATCCTCCCCCTAAATCACTCCGGAATGACCTAACTCTAACCTCCATCTACTAACTGGCACTACATACTACCTAAAAGCCCGTTCTTCCAATCTTCATCATAACCTCCTTAATGGTTTTCATAACACGAAGTTTTCCCGATAACCAGATCGATCCCAAACATCAGGCCGGCTAACCTTCGTTAATATGTTGTAGTCGGTTTCTCTCGTCTCTAACTTGGAATCACAAGGATCATACCCAAGACCCCAAGTTTACATGATAAATATTTACAAATTGTAAATACTTTTATTATGTAAATTATCACAACTGTATTTTTTTTTAGGGTAACAGGCTAAACGAGGTTAATCCACATGGCGGCAACTCCCCTTTAATAGCATAGGAAGGGATCTGAAAGGGGGGATGCGGAAGGGTAGTGGAAGGTAGCCAAGAGTTAACTAGGGCCCCCGGGCTATGGTTTAAGGATCCTACCCGGCAATTTGCCTGAAAGTGATGCAGGGAAAACCATAGAAAAACCTGCATCAGGTAGGTCGGGCATTTGGTACTTGTCCCACGCCCTTCCGATGGCGGGAGAGGGGTTCGCTGTGGGGTCGCAGCTTTCCCCTCGCCGTGCCTTGACCGGTGTATGAGGCAGCTGGCCGACTATTCCAATAAGAATAGCGGACAACTCTTACCGTATGCGCAATATACCTCTCAAAACAGGCAGAGGTGCCTCCGGACTAAGATTTATTGTAATAAATTTTTAAAAATCGATGAAAGACTGTGATCACTGTGATCACTTGTCACTCCAAAAAATATATCAGGGATGTGTCAAGGATAATGGAGTCTGGCGGTCGCCAGGTAATTCAAGGCCTTGTAGAGAGGGCTGTAGAGGGAAATGAGAATTGATATGATGTGAAAGTTTTCGTGGTTTTCGGGTATAGAGGGGCAGAAGATCCCGAGCCCGTTCACATCTGACTGCATCCATACACGACAAACTTCTTATTCTATTCGCTTGAAACAACTCATCCGTTGCCGGTCTATGGTTGTGTAACACGGTGCAACTAATTACGTGGTAATGAGAGTTTGTTTTCCACCTTGGCGAAGGTTGTAGCGTTGTGAGTGACAATGCAGCAGAGAGGACGGATGCATGGGGCGTCCTTGCCTGTCACCATCACGATAGCTTTGTAGATGCAGCACGCTGGTTACGCAAGAACACGCCATCAAGGTAGAACCCCAACCGCTCCCTCTGGATTTATCAGTCGAAAACCAAAATTCTTTATCTCCACCGTTGGCTGCGGGGCGACGTTCTTGTGTGAAGGCGAAAAGAATGCGGCAGAAGCTATTGAACGTCTCAAAGTATCGGCGGCGGGGGCTGGAAGGAAACCCCACGCTGGGAGGATTAGATGGAGCACGGAAGATCAAAAGCATACCAACAGGATCTCAATCTAAAGTGGCTGGAATGAGAAACTAAGGTACGAGGTACAGGAACTGATAGTAAAAGTGCACGACAAATATGTCAATTACGGAAGTCAATTATTTCGTAAAGGATTCTAGGATTTATCATCAGGCGACTGGTGTGCGCCCTGACAATCTCGATCCGTCTCGTTGATTGAGTGACAGTCTAACCAAGTCAAATATAATTAGAACTGATAAACGCAAAGACATTGCACATGCGCGTGGCTGGTAGAATTATTATTGTGCCCTTTTACGTTGTTGCTTTCGACAACTAGAGTTCTAACGTCATTTCGCTCTAAATAAATACATTGCTTATCCCGTGAATCTGGGAATTGTTGCACGAACATGACATCCGGGAAGGCAGTTGCGTAAGGGGAAAAATAAAATTGATATACTAACTCAGCTAAGGTTGTGACGTCGCTAGTTAATATGGGCAAGGAAGAAAGACTTGCCTTAAATCGAAGTTATATACCACTACCACTGTGAACAAAAAGTAAGGTCAATTTATTTATAAAATATAAATTCTTTATTTATTCTTCCAAATCAATTTCATCCCCTTCAAATTAATCCCCGTCCGATAAAACGCACTTTTTCAAACGCTTTTTCCAGTTCTCAAAACAGTCGGAATAGTCTTTTTCTGGTATAGCCTTCAAGACCTTCTTCGATTCGGTTTTTATCTCCTCAATCGTGTCAAAACGGCGTCCCCGCATTGGCCTTTTGAGTTTGCTGAATAGCCAGAAGTCGCACGGAGTCAAATCAGGCGAATACGGTGATGGCGGAACTATATGAGTCGAGTTTTCGGCAAAAAAGTCGCGAAGATCCAATGCAGTATGACATGGTGCATTATCGTGATGAAGGAACCAAGAGTTGTTCGCCCATAATTACGGCCGTTTCAGACGAATAGTTTCATGCAAACTACGGATAACGTTAAAATAATATTCTTTGTTGACAGTTTGGTCCGGCGGAAGGAATTCATAGTGCACCACACCACGATAATCAAAGAAAACTCTCAACATGACCTTGATTTTCGGTCTTGCTTCACCTTTTGCACGATATTCGCTGGATCGGTCGGTGGTTTCAGGGTCGTATGCGTAAATCCAATTCTCGTCTCCAGTAATGATGCATTTCAAGTGGTCCTGATAGTCAGACAGCAAAGTTTCACACACATCAACGCGACGCTTTTTTCCCCCAAAAATTGAGCGATTTTGGATCCAATTGAGACTTGACGCGTTTGAGACACAAAACATTCTTCAAAATGGTTTGGGCTGAGCCAAATGATATTCCAACACTATCAGCGAGAGCTCTAATTGTCCATCGACGATTTTCAAGCACCAAATCTTTGATTTTTGGACGTGGCCCTCGTCGGTAGACTTTGATGGTCGTCCAGAGCGTGGTTCGTCTTCAACGCGTTCTCGGCCCTCTTTCAACTCGTTGTACAACTTATAAACGTTTTTTTGTCCCATAGTTTGATCACCAAAGCCCTTTCGCAACATTTTTCAACGTGTCCGCCAAAGAATATTCGTTCCGCACACAAAATTTCATGCAAGTTCTTTGCTCAACAAAATCAGTTATTGCAAAAATCGAAAAATTCACTTTTGGTTGTTTACAAAAACACGTGTGACTCTGAGATAATTAAACCTTTTAACAAACAGTCGCTTGGCTAATATTATAGACAGTTCTACCAACCTAGGAAAAAAAAATTACCTGCCTTCCTAATACTGGGGAGTTTTAAATGACAAGTTCACCTTACTTTTTGATCACAGTGGTACATCTTAGAGCGCAAAAGGTCGGGTATTTTTATTTCCAACTCGTATATGTTGTGGCCATTAGTGAACAGCCAAGTTATCTAATTTTGCACCTCTTTTCAGTTTTTCGCTAATAGCAAAAGCGTGAGTGTCCAGCAAGAAATTGTAGAGCATATAATTCTGCATCGAATTGTGTGTCTCATTACGAAATTCGGTAGAACGTATTGGTAGAAATCGAACGTCAAATTGACGACATTTTACGTCAGTATCAAAAGAATTGTGTTTGTCATATTTCTAGTGCTGGTGGGCACTAAACTAATTTGTCATCGAATAATAGTTTTAGAGAATTTAATTCTCTTTCCAACGCATGTTCTGGTTTTTAAAATCCATCGAGACTGGCCGCAAATAAACTCATTTTTCTGGCTGTCTACCGCTATGGCGCTGAGGACCTTCTGCAATCAGATGTTAATCCGAGCACTATTGGTATTCTTTGTTCCTTGCGAAAAACTATAGATACTCCCAGAAACGCTCGACTCTTTGTTCCTCTAAGAAAAACAATGCTGATAAACATTTTAATGTACTGCGCAAAAGACGTTTTTCACCCTGACGTTAGTAACCGTCACTCCCATCCTCAGCGCCACAATATGACGGCAACCTGTCCGGCCGCAATTGTTCATCAATTGGCAATTCTCAATCGAGTTTTAAAACCAGATCATACGTTGGAAAGAGAAAATTAAATTGTCTAGAACTTTTCTTCCCTACCAGTAAGTGTACGGCCGACCATATCGGCACTAGAAATATGACAAACAGAATTCTATTCGATAATGACGTAAAATGTAAATTTGACGATCGATTTCTACCACGACTTTCGACCAAATTTCGTACTCCACGCATAATTTTATGCTCTACAATTTATTACCGAACATTATTTTGAAAAGAATGCTTCATGAATTTGGTATTAGCGAAAAACTGAAAAGAGCAGAAAAATGTCCTCATTTTTATGTCACAGATTGTTTTCCTGACACCTTTCAAATTGAAAAACTTCGTTTTTCACTGATGACCGCAACATATATTATTTGGAAAAAAAATGATTGTACTTTTCCTCGCGGAGGCCTTGTTCTTGGACATAGCAACTGAATTATTGAGAGTTGGGGTCGCCACGCCGGAAAAATGGAATTCCTTTGGCCATCTCTTCCCGGGTTTTAACTCCACTTGCAGGGATGTGCGTGTATGTTACTATAGTCCGGTTAAAATTAGAAGTCTCCTGACGTTTCCGCGTGTAGACCCGGGACGTACGACATAACTTATACAGCTGACTGAAAACGGCGTTAATGATAGGTAATACTGCTTTATTTCAATCTTTGTTATTGGTTGATTCAATATCACACCCATCGCGGTAACTAACCGCCATCGTTTATCTAATTTAAGACACTATAGTCTTTTACGCTCGAGGATTCGAAAGACGGGCTCTTGGGATTCCCGTATCCCACTAGCGCGGGATTCTTAACAAGACGTATAATAGAGCATTCGTTTACTTGTCTTGAGGAAGAGGGCTTAGGACCCTTGACATGTTTCTTACTATCCGGCGCGGCGACACCAGCTCTCAATGCAAGGTTTTCTCTTTTCTGTCATCATTTAATATATATATTGTAGTATATAATAAGATATTAAATAAACAAGAGAGCCAAATTATGTGGTATACAATTTTAATTAGAAGGAAACAATGGAAGGAAGTTTACGGGATTTTATGTTGAAATTAAACAAAAATTTTTAAAGAGAGAACTTAATCTTATTTGACATTTGACAATTTTGATTTACGTTTACTTTACATTTTATGTTTTAAAGTAAATGCCTCATCTTTCATGAGAATCTAAATTTCAGGGCCGCTTATAGGGCCTCTAATAAAGACACAGTGATTTGCAAAAATCGAATTTAATTTACAATAACAAAAGTTCATACAAAGACTCTAAGAACAACAAAAACTATGGAAATCTGACGGTAAATTTATATTTGCATAAAGGTTTACAACAGAGAGTTTTTACGTACCCTATTATTTTGAACTGTCTGGTACCCGTTTGTGAACTCGTGATTATTCTAAATTTTTATAGTACAATATTTTTATTGACAGGCCATAGCACTGATTTCATACTTTTTATATTTCGTCGTAACACTTTCGGCGTCTTTCTACTTTACTGTCGTACGTATCATCACACTAGGTTTTTCTGTGGAAAATCCCTTTAATACATAAGCTGATATATTCAGCTTATACTTCGGCCGGTTCGCCACAACACACTGCTCCAATTCCCAACACACATGATTGACTGACTCCTCTCATCAGGCCCTCCAAACACACACTGCTCTATGTCTGTCTCTGCTAAAATTTCTCAGCGTCTTATACACGCTTTTTCGACACCAATTCGTAGCAACCATTATTGTTTCTGCATTCTCGCGCCAAACAATGCTGTTATTTACAATGCTCAGCCTCAAAGTTACGCCGCCAATAAGTAAAGAAACCATTTAAATAAAACATTTAATTACATATTGGTAATCTCTACTATATATATATATATATATATATATATTATAATAATTAAAGGGCAATTAAGAGTTAATAATTATAAACTGTTGAACTGGAATTGTTACCGGCAAACATACACAAAGACACAATAATGGACGAGAATATAAACAGGCAAGGTATTGTTTAGACATGGCGCGCGGAGTTGGTGAAGTGAACAGTCGGCGGTCAAAAACGACAGTGTGTGGACGTGTTAGTCGAGACAATTTAAGATGTTTAAAAAATAAAATTAAAAAGCACTCTGCAATTAGGAGTGACCGCAAGTGGTCGTGTTTGGAAACAGTCGAGAGGATTTAAAATATTAATAAAGCAGTAAGAAACGACAGCAACTGTTACGTAACTTAAATCAACGAGACAATTATTAAAAAGTAAAGTCGGACAGCGTTACTGCAGATAGTGACTCAGAAAGATGTCTGAGTGTTACGCCAAATTATCTTGAGAATCAACGAGGAGGAATTCTGCGAGGTGCCGCCAATAGTGAAATTCCAGCAGTTATAAGTGTAAATTCAGTGTAAAAATGGCCTGTTCGTAATCTGTTTAAAGTGAGAGTGTGTTACTGAAAGTTTCCAATTGCCCAGGTACCATAACAAACAAGTGTTTTATAAATCATTTAAAATTAAATTGTAAACGTTATATTAAAGGTAAAATTTCGTCAGATTTCGATTTTTTTATTAAATATTTGTCAATATTAAGTTGTAAATTGAGTGTTTGAAAAAAGAGTGAATTATTCTTTATTTAAAGGCCCAGAAAAGACCCTGATATCAAGTGAGAATTTATTTGATTGTATGAAATAAAATGTAAAACGTCGGAGAGTAATTTTTTTTATAAATATGAATTATTTTGAATAATAATAAGTCAATTGTTTGGTCAGTTTCAATAATTGTTCTTATTCATGCTCCTTCATTATATAATTTTTCATTTTATATTAATTTCATTTTATTAATTGTTCATAATTGATTATTACATCTACGACGCCTCAACGTGTGGCCATTATAATTAGTTAATTAATTGTTTCTTTATTTGTTCATTACAATATATATATGACTCTAATTGGTAGAGGTTGTATAGAAGTCAGTCTAGCTGGAAGTTAGTTTTTACTACTTGTAAATTGAGAGTCAGTAGATGGTGTCTAGATAAACGGTTACACAAGCAGAAGACCTGCCATTAGCTGCGAAACACAATTCGCAAACCTTCGCAAAACGTTTCGTCATCGGCGGTTCATCGGCCGATGAAGCGGACCATTAAGAGAAAGTCGCACTCACACTCACACACATAAGAGCTTCTTTGTGTATGTAAGGATCCAGGAAGAGCCAGCGCGCTGCTGGGATGATTATTATTATCAGTAGGCATCCAGTCAAGCAGCAAAGGGGTCAGTCGATGACTTTTAATGTCTCCGCGATTAGAGGTCGAAACGTCACACACTCACTCGCGCGGGGACTGACTTGCGTAACTTATGCAAATGGCGGCGATAACGAGGTGTCCAGGCCAATCAGGACCTTATTTATATTCGTCCCGATCAAAAATCCTACACAATTCATTTTTTTTCTACAAAACGAAACACGAAATCAAGTTGCCGAAACGAGGCTGCGTACGCCAGAATAAAAATAAAATTAGGTGGCCCATAAATCCGGGGCAAGTGGAATGAATAATCTATTAAGCATTTAACAAGTAATTTGTGGTGGTGTGTTTAGATATCGATGACTAGAGGATTTACATCATCATCAAGGTGACTCATACACGTATTAAATGTACGGTATATTTGTAATCAGTAATTCGTATTACACGGGGGGAAAACACCGGGGACACAGTAGTTACTTACGCCAATGAAAAAATGCCGCACAGATAAATATCAACAAAGTGCGTATACGAAATGTGAATTTTTTTAAAAAAATCTTTTCTATTTGCAATCTGTTTATCACAATAAGCAAAGATTAGATGTTCCTCTTTAGAAAAATGAGTGTCTGTGTGTTCCCTATGCACTCCTAAACCATGAAACTGTGGTGAGTTGTGCTCACGCCCGTGAAGGTTTCTGTCGGGCTTTCGAAGCGTTGGGAAACTTCCAAGGGGTGAACGAGGGTGATCTTATAAAACATGCTAAAACGGCCGTTATTGGCGTCGAATAATTAGTTTTCGGGGTCGATGTAATTAATAGTTTCTCTCCAGATGTTTTTAGTGTATAATTTCAACCCCTTACACCACCACTGAGGGAGGGGGTGGAGGGGCGTTTAATAAAAAAATACACGGAACAGTCTAGTTTGGTGTCAAATCCAGGGTATAGAATTCAACCTGTTCGCTAACCTAGACTCCTCTATCTCACAACGCGATTCCCCCAGGGCAAAATTAATCAATCCGGTATCTTTCCTACGGTTTATCTCATTCACAGATATAAAAAAATAAAAGCAGCCAGTTGAAAGATAAAGCAATCTCGCTGAAAATAGATTAGTTAAAGGGATCCTCCGCGAGGAAAAGGTTTGGTATTGATTTCCCCAACTTGCACATGTTCTGAAAAACCGAGTTTTCCGATTCGAAATCCCTCGGGAAAGGTTACTGTGGCCCGACGACTACTCTTTTCAGTTATAGCAAAAGCATGAAGTCCCGAAAAGGTTAATTTCCTGCTCGGCATTTTCCTCGTCCCAGGTTGAAGCCAGGGATTTTTAAATAAGGTTTCAATAAGCCTTGGCACCTTAGTCAGGTTTTGAGTGGTGTATGTTCCGCGATCGCAGATGTCGGCCACACGACAAGAGTAGTTAATTGATCCTATTGGACCAGTCGGCTACCTGCTCCATAAGTCAAGTCGAGGCATGGAGTCGGCAATGCTGCTTGGCGATAGCAAAACCCGATTCCGCCATCGGAAGGGTGTGGGGACAAGTACCTACCTGATGCAGTTTTTTTCTACGGTTTTTCCCCTACATCACTTACAGGCTGATTGCCGGGTAGGATCCGTGAACTATAGCCCCGGGTCCCTAGTGATCCCTTGCCTGCCTTCATCATCTTTTCCGCATTTAATTTGAAATAATGTTTTGTAATACATTGTGGAGCATAAGATTCTGCATCAAATGGTATATCTGATTACGAAATTCGGTCATAGGAAGTGGTAGAAATTGTTAGTCAAATTTACGACATTTTACGTCATTATCGAAAAGGGTGCAGTTTGTCATATTTCTAGTGCTGATATCTCCAAATTGGTCGGCAGTACACTTATTTGTCATGGAGGAAAAGTTTTAGATAATTTCATTATCTTTCCAAAGCATAGCCTGGTTTTGAAAATCCATTGAAAATGGCCGACAATTGCAGGCTGTATACCGCTGGTATTAAGACGCTGAGGATGGGAGTGACGATCACCTACGTCAGGGGGAAACTTTTCTTTTGCAGAGTATATTAAAATGTTAAAGAATATTGATAAGAGTCCAGCGTTTCATTGAATATCTGTATACTTTTTCAAGGAAGAAAGAATAGCAAAAGTGCACCCTGTAGTTCCAAGTTCTCATTGCGAAATGGGTGTATTTTCGGTCATTATCAATTGATTTTTAAAACCAGGCTATTCTTTGGAAAGAGAATTAAATTATCTAAAACTTTTCTTTCATGAAAAATGAGTGTACTGGCGACCAATTTGGAGATACCAGCACTAGAAATATGACAAACCCAATTCTTTTCGTAAATCACGTAAACCCGTATTTTTTTTTTAATTTCGGTTGCTGATTTACAATCTGCTCTTCACACTTACAGTAATAAGTAAATTGTTTAATTATTAAAGCTATTTGTCTTGAGTAGGGCAGCGTCCAGTGGCGGGTCTCCTGGATTTATTTAGTGATGTCTTCTGGCTATAATCTCTTCAATCTTCTTGCTACGGGTTGTTGGAGGTAGAGGTCGGCGATGTATTTGTTCTTTCTTTGCTTTTGGTGGCATACGTCTTGATGGTTTCTGAAATAAATGGAAGTTTGAGGTCGTGATGGAGTGTATGGTTGCTGACGTACCACGGTGCATTGACTAGGGTGCGCAATATCTTTGATTGAAAAGTCTGCAAGATCTTGATATTTGATGGTTTGCTGCATGCCCATAATTCGATCCCGTAAGACCATATAGGTATTAGTATGGTTTTATATTGAAGCAGTTTGTTTTCAGTAGTGAGTTGGGAGTTTCGTCCAAGTTGCCAGTGCATGTTTTTAGTTTAAGTTGTTCCTTTTTGGCTTCTTTGTGGTTTCTCCATGTCAGTTTTTGGTCGAGACCGATTCCTAGATATTTTACTTCAGTTTTTATTCGGATAGGTTCACTGAATATTTTAACTTGCGGGCACGTCAAGCATTTATTTGTGAACGTAATTTGCGTGGACTTGTTGCAGTTTACTTTGATGCGCCATTGGTTGAGCCAGTTTTCCAAAAGGTTGAGATGTATCTGGAGATTCTCAGTTGCTTGGTCCGCATCAATATCTGTTGACATTATTGCGGTGCCATCTGCGATGTTGGCGATTAGGGTGTTGTCCGTGGTGGGGATGTCTGCTGTATATAGTAGGTACAGAAATGGACCAAGGACACTTCCCTGCGGAATGCCGGAGTTGATGTCTTGACATGCTGAGTATTGTCCCTCGAATTGGACCTGGACGCATCTTTGCGACAGGTATGATTTTATGTGTAGAAAAACTTGGGGTGGAAGCAGTTTTTTTATGTTATATAGAAGACCTTTGTGCCATATCTTGTCGAAGGCCTGCTGGATATCTAGGAACACCGCCGCACACAGTTTCTTCTCCTCGATGGCCTCCCTGATGTGGTGACGAACAATTTCTTCCACTTCGTTCGGCCAAATTTCGTAATCAGAAATAGCTTTAGATGCTCTACAATTTATTACCGAACATTATTTCCAAGAGAATGCTTCATGCTCTTGGTATTAGCGAACAACTTAAAAGAGATGCAAAATGTCGTCGGTTTGAAGCCGCAGAAACGTTTCCCGAGGCATTTCGAATTGGTCTACTTGGTTTTTCACTAACGGCCATAGCATATGGAAGGTGTAAAAATAATACCCCAACCTTCTCCGCGGTAAGATGTTTATAGCTGCTAGGCTACAGGTTTCACTCGGAAGAATGGGGAGAGGAAACAAACCGCGAGAGTGACTCGAGAGTATTAGGATGGCCGCATTTTTTTCCCCCCTTGGCGTTCCACGGAGAGAATTAACAAACAATTGACGACGAGAAACAATACCGTGCGAGTGAGCGGGGGCGGGCATTGGCCAACTCGCTTCCCATTGTTCCGCTCCGGACAACAATATATCACAGTTTCACAACACTGACATTTCAACAATTCCCCCCCGTCGCTGTTTGCGAATAATCTCAGATCATCTGAGTTATTACAATTGGACTCTCGTTTCTTGCCGGTTAGCCTAGATTTCAATCGCTGTGTTCCGCTCCGTGAAGTTAAACTTCCTCTAGGAGGGGAGAGGGGAGACAAGGAAACGGACGACGCTTTCCTACTAACTGAGCTCAAGCCGCTAATTAGAAGCTGCCACGTCAATTCCTTATTAATCCCTCCACCATTTCAGTTACCACAAAAACATAAAACGTCAAAGTGCTTCTTTATAGCAATATTTACAAGAAATACTCATTTACGTAGAGTCCAGATTGGGACCTCATTGCTTGCCTTTCCATTACGGCTGCAAGCTTGGTATCTCGATGAACTGTTCGTCAATCACTCCCTCGACGCTACCATAAACGATTTTTTTCTTTTCATATGTAACTTGATAGGGTTTATGCCTCAATACGTCACTTCCAGCCATACAATCCAAAACAAAAAAAAGTATGATTCAGTAAGCGGTTTCAGGTCGTAGAGGGGACTTAGTTCAGTTTTTATCAGGAACCCATATCCGGATATGTACCATTTCGATGCAAAATAAGGTTGAATATGAAATCGACTGCTGATATCGTGTGACGTGTGTTTACAATCAGATCTGCTGAGTCGACGTTCACATCAGCTGTCAATCAGTCATTGAGTCGACGAGACCGCACAGTCGTAGAAGCCTACATAGAGATGTTGATCATTTACGGCCAAACTGTACGTAATGGCGGTGCTAAAGAATGCATGTATCACGGATCACCATTTTTTTACGTGTAGACAGGCTATGTATAGGGTAATCCACATAGTGGCAACTCCCCTCTTATAGCATAGGAAATGCATTTGAAAGGGGGGATGCGGAAGGGTAGAGGAAGGTAGCCAAGGGTTAACTAGGGCCCCCGGGCTTTGGTTTAAGGATCCTACCCGACAATTCGCCTCAAAGTGAAGCAGGGAAAACCCTAGATACACCAGCGGTGGTGAGGGTGTTAAAATCTTCAAATCGTAACAGAGACGGGATTATATTTGAACGTCGACGTTCAAATGAATTGGATCGGCCTGACGGTTGTCGGGAACATTCAGAATCATGTCCTGAGTCCTGTAAACGAAAAAAAAGGTGTATGTTTAAGATTCCTCCTGCCACAATAATGAGTCCATCAGCAGCGACCACTCTCAGTGTTATAATTATGATTGTTGCCTTATTAACTTATTAAGAGTGAGTTTACATAATTTATGAACGACTCGTTAGCTGCCATGATCATCATGGTCAACGGATCCAAAAATCCTCCCCCCCTCCTCGCTCCACCGTGCTTGTTTCTCCGATGTAAGCAACAAGGCGTTGCTGTTAGTTTCTCAAGTTTCCCTGATACATTCATTAGTAGATAATTTCTCAATGTGAATAACGTCACGCAGAAAATTAGTCCCGAAAAGGCTAATTTCCTGCTCGGGATTTTCTTCGTCCCAGGTTGAAGCCAGGGATTTTTAAATAAGGTTTCAATAAGCCTTGTCACCTAGTTAGGTTTTGAGTGGTGTATTGTCCGCGATCGCAGATGTCGGCCACACGACAAGAGTAGTTCATTTATCCTATTGGACCAGTCGGCTATCTGCCCCCTAAGTCAAGTCGAGGCATGGAGTCGGCAATGCTGCTTGCCAATAGCAAACCCCACTTCCGCCATCGGAAGGGTGTGGGGACAAGTACTTACCTGATGCAGTTTTTTTCTAGTGTTTTTCCCCTACATCACTTATAGGCTGATTGCCGGGTAGGATCCGTAAACTATAGCCCCGGGGTCCCTAGTTAACCCTTGCCTGCCTTCATCATCTATTTCGCATCTCCATTTTCAGTCCCTTCCGATTCTATAGGAGGGTAGTGGCCAGACCATAGTTTACCCTATACATAGCCTATCTACATACACTATCATGTGGAAGACGTCATTCGTCAGTCACATTTATCTAAACCATCTGAGGCAAACAACAAGGATTGTAAGAAACTTTAATGTCAGGTATTTATTTTAGTACTCATTTTAGTCTGTTATTTGACTAATTATTCTAATTAATATACTTTTAACACAGACGTTTTTATATTTTTTAATTTATTTGTACAATGTTCAGAATTAATGGTGTAATTCCTCATCATTCAGAGCCAGTTGTTCGAACTGTTCGGCTATAGTTGAGAGCGAGTATCGTTAATTTTTTTTTTCTGAGGGAGAGCATCGAGGAACCACCATTTATTTATCTAAACGGGCCCTAACTTTCCCCCGTTTACTCGATTCTCCCTGGCAGAATAATAACACAAGTAGTAAATCACCAATTTTGTCATAACCTTGTTTTGCTTCCCTTCTCAATATAAATGACGCCATTCCCCAAATTAAATCCGTATTTATGTTAAGAAGTGGGGTCCAACTCCCCATCAGTGCTCGCTTCTCCGTCTAAGAGTAATATAATGATCTGTGACGTGTTCTGAATCCCTGGACCTTTTGTTGATGCCAGCTGACGACGCGTGACACTGAGACGTTGGGTGAACCAAATACTGCTGAATGTTGTTGAAACCATTAAAAAACCTGGGGAAAAGAGTCCTTGTGACGAATCCTTGATTCGAAACCAGGTCATGTTGTGTCAGACGACGACACAGACCGCCGAGTAATTCCTGAGAACCCAATGATTCTGGGTGGTGAAGAAGATTGTAACCCTGGACCAGTGTCCACTGACCACCGTCTTGGTTCAACAAATTTGATTCTCAACTGGAAGGGACTTTTTATTATATAGTGTCGTTACCAGGATCTGTAACCAGGGCGTCTGTCTTATGACGACGCTGACGAATGATCGTCACTTCACATCGTCCATTTGTTGTTTTCTCTTCCCGTACTCAACGGGTCAGTTCTTTTTTGACACCGACGCCGCACCATTTTGGACGTACGATATGGTCGTGAATGACCAGGCTTAGAAAATTATTGGTCGTGAGATATGGCACGTTGCATCTGATACGCAGTAGAAGAAGGGGAGCATTGTCGTCAGTGGGGAACTCCCCCTAGCGGAGAAGCTACCTTAAAATCATTCTTACGAAGGCGATATATAGACATCGGCAAGGTCTCTTAATTTTTACATACCCTGAACTGAACACACTGTGTTTCCTTGGTTTGTCAATGTTTTCGGTATAGTATTTAGAGTACCAAGTTGCCGTAAAAAAGGTTCGTGTTAAACTGAGCTCGGGCCTACCCATACTCCAATACCAGTGGACCACTGCACATCTTATCTTGACGCGACAAATAGCTGTCTGTGTATGATTGACGACGACACTTGCCCTAACAAATTCCATCGGTATTGTCCCAGTGAATTGTGGTTGAGTCTGGCTCCAGCGTCTGGGTCGGTTGTCCTAACCTCCCGTGACGCATAATGTCAAAAATGATGTGAAGAGACGGAGAAAGCATCTCAGGATGACGGACGAGTCGTCCACGTAACTTCGACTGGGGGTCAAAGTTCTCCGTCGGTTCCCACGGAAACGTACCAGTGATGAACAGGAAACTTTCGATCCGTTCCGAATCATTAATGCTACCGCCGTGGGAATCTTCAATGGACGTTTCTCATTATAACACATTGAAGGTATTATACAAGTGAAAGCTGACGGTAAAGATTCTCGGTGTTTGACCGGAGTAAGTAATTTCACGTAGTTAAAAGGCCACGGGGGAAGGAACGGAGCAGAGACGAAGCAAGAGTTGTAAAGGACTTTCACCCAGCGGCCGCCGATGCACTATTGGGAATGTGAAAGCAGGTGCGTCTGGACAACAACGTCCTGTTACGTCACGTCACACGGAGACCAGCTCGAGGGTCCTCGCCAAAGGTGGAATCGCTCTCAGATGGTTACCACGAGGAACCAATAAGGAGCAACCACGTCGGCAACATTCTCCTTAACCGCCGCGAGTACGGTAAAGAATGGCTGAGACTCCAAAACTTATACGTCATTGGAGGATATCTATATTGGGCTGTTGTCACGTATTTCGCTATCGCCATTCCCGCTTTCAACACTGATTAAAACTCTGCGATCGGCGTGCGCAACATCCTTGCGACATTGTCACACGTCGGTTGAGAATTGGAACGTCATCGTCGTGAAACAGACAGGAAAAGTCCTGGAAATGACGACTTTTGTATTTTTAATTTATATATTGTAATAATTACTATGAAATTAAAGTTTTATAAACACAATTGCCGCACGTTGATGCGTCATAAATGTAATACGCAGATGAAACCAAATTATAATGGAACAATATTACATTTCGCCATATATTGGTGCGCCAAAAATGTAATAACAGGAATGAAAACAATCTAAAATGAAATTAATATTATAATGGAAAATTTTATATTGAAAGAGCATGAATAAGAACATTTATTTAAAATGACCAAACAATTTATTTATTATAAACAAATACTTCAAATCACAAAATAATTACTCGCCGTTCTTTTACATTTCATTCAAACAAACAAATTTAACTCTTGATCTCATGGTCTTTTCTGGGCCGATAATTAAAGAATAATTCACTCCCTTTTCAAACAATCAATTAACAACTTAATATTAACAAATATTTAATAAAAAAATCGAAATCTGACGAAATTTTACCTTTAATATAACCTTTATAATTTAATTTAAATGATTTATAACTCACGGTTTTGTTGTTACCTGGGCAATTGGATTCTTTCAGCAACACACTCTCAATTTACACAAATAACAAACAGGCCATTTTTTACACTGAATTTACACTTTATAAATGTTGGGCTTTCAATATTGGCGGCACCTCGTAGAATCCCTCCTCGTCGATTCTCAGGATAATTTGGCGTAACACTTTGAAACCTTTCTGCATTAACGCTGTCCGACTTAACCTTTTAATAATTGTCTCGTTGATTTAAGTTACGTTACACTTGCTGTCGTTTCTTACTGCTTTTAAATATATTAAATCCTCTCGACTACGCCATCAGGAAGGGCGTGGGACAAGTACCAAATGCCCGACCTACCTGATCCAGGTTTTAATAGGGTTTGTCCTGCATTACGTTTAGGCGAATGCCGGGTAGGATCCTTAAACCATAGCCCATGGGCCGTAGTTAACCCTTGGCTACCTTCCTCCACCCTTCCGCATCCCCCCTTTCAAATCCCTTTCCTATGCTCTAAGAGGGGAGTTGCCACTATGTGGATTATCCTATACATAGCCTGTCTACACCTCAAAAGAAAAAGAAAAAATTCCAAACACAACCACTTGCGGTCACTCCTGATTGCTGAGTGCTATTTAACTTTACTTTTTAAATATCTTAAATTGTCTCGACTAACACGTGGACTCTGTCGTTTTTGACCGCCGACTGTCTACTTCACCAACTTCCCGCGCCATGTCTAAACAATACCTTGCCTTTTTTATTATCGTCCATTATTGTGTCTTTGTGTATGATTGCCGGTAACAATTCCAGTTCAACAGTTGATAATTATTAACTTTTAATTGACTTTTAATTATTACAATATATTTGAAGAAAATTACCTACTTCATGCAGGGTTTGTCCTTCATCACATTTAGGCGAATGCCGGGTAGGATCCTTAAACTACAGTGAGGTGGGTCTTCGTTAATCCTTGGCTACCTTCCTCTACCCTTCCGAGTCCGCCTTTAAAATCCCTTACTATGGTATTAAAGGGGAGTTGTCACTATGTGATTTACCCTGTAGCCTGGCACACTAAAAAACAGCCGATGGAAGCTTTTCGAAGTTCTAGCACGTGGAACCTTTTTGGAAAGATGGTCAGGGCTACCTTCCGCGTTGTCATCTTCCCCCTCTGCTTTTTAACTAAGGCTCCCAGATCCTATTAGATCACACGGGTCAGCTGACTGCTCATGGTCGAGGCATGGAGAAAGAAATGCTGCATCCCTATTCCAGTCCCCAGGAAGGACGTGGGACAAGTAGGATCCTTAAAACATAGCACGTGGGGGCCCTTGTTAACCCTCAGCTACCTTGTCCCTACCGCAGTCCCGTTTCAAATCCCTTCCTTTACTATTAAATGGAAGAGATGGACACGATGACAACCCTCATGGTACCTAGTCACCCCCCCCCCCCCAGAAAAAAGCGGAGTAAAGATAAATAAAATTTCCTCATCTTTTTTCGAAGGAATTTCATATGCTCCATAAACCAACAAATATGATTAAAAATATATATTGATAAGTTCAGTAAGAAATCATAAAATTTAACTTGAGTCGCGCGGAGGAAGAGACGGACACCAAGTTCTTCTAAAAGAAGAATGCGTTGCACAATATGGCGCTGAGAACGGGGTCACAGCAGAGCCGATGAGCCCAGATATACCTTCAGGACTTTGTCGTAACTCAACCAAACTTAGCAAAGAAACCACGAAATATATGAAAAACTCTGTATTAGAAAACACTAATTAGATAAGGATTCAGCCAATTAACAGACCAAAATTAATTGATCAAACAACTACCACACAACAACGTTTCTTGTAACCATTGGTGCTTGTCTCAGGTGATTTAAAGAACCGGAAAAGCGACACATCTGATAAAAGCTACGAGGGTTGCACGAATCCTTGTAGAGGTATTTATTTATTTTTACTTAATTAGGGCTGTTTCCCCTATTAATTACTTTTCCAACCACCACCCATTCAGAACATCACCACACCAATGATGTGTCAATAAAATCGGATTTTAAGGATTTGGATGTTGACAAACTTATAAACAACAGCCTTGAAGTCAGAAAGAGAGATTTAATTGAAATTCCAATACGTTTCGTCGCAAATTTTTTTACACCAAATGTTGTCAACCTTTTTTTTGTTGACCAACAAATGACAGGTATGACGTCATACCTGATGAGGTCGCAAATTAGCTACGAAACGTAGTGGAATTTCAATTAAATATCTCTTTCTCACTTATTATTTTATTATTCATACTAAATAGTCAGTATAGCAATGTTTACTACTTTTAGAACAATTTCAGCGAATTTGTTAGCTACAATTCTTAGCGTTGTCCACATTTCTCCTTGGGAACAATGTTGACGGATTTTGTTGGCAAAATTTAGTGTAAACGCGCCTATTAAGTCCAATGACGATTCAGGACTTTTCTGCTCAATATTTAGAATTTAATACTAATGTGAGTAAATAATGAACGTCACAATGTGAGCAGTGATCATTTTTCGTTTCTTTTCGATTCTCAGACGCATTTACACGTAATGTTGTTAACATTTTTTTTTTGTGACCAACAATGCGGAGCAACTAATGATAGAAATGTGGACAACACAGCCTGTAGGAAAATGTTGACAACACGGGATAATTGTTGCCGACAAAGCTCTTGAATTGTTGTAAAAGTTGGCCACATTTGTTGGCAACATTGTTGCCAATCCGGTGATAAATATGGCTTATAACCTGCGTGTTTTTTTCTTCTTTCAACAGTGTCTCGGTTTTCGTCTATATTTTTTCGGGTTGCTGTCCTTACCTTTTTAACGATTCGTAGTTGCTTTCTAATTAATATCGATTTCGGGCTATAAATTTAGTTTTAATTATGCGGACAGATTATTTTCCATGGAGTCCCAAGCCTACGCCACAGTTTGTGTGAGACTGGTCTGCACGAAAATGCAAATTATAATTACTATTTAACATTCAAAGCGGTCCGTCATCGTCAAATGACAACAATTAAGGTTCAATTGCCAGGTCCAATCAGAACCTTCGTCGAGACCATAAATAATAAGCTGTTCGCGGTTTTTCGGCCACTTTTAAATAATTGTTGTTGCTCTTTTTTCACCGTTGCATAAATTACCGACGCTCTGACGTCGGTTCCGTCTAATTGCCGCCAAGATAACACATATGGAAAGCTTTACTGGCCACCCATTCGCTGCATTTATTGTTTCCTCTATAGTGCGATTGGTAATTAAAAGACGCATGACACATGTAACCAGTAGAATACACTGCGATTGTTCGGCAATTCTGGTAATGTTGGCTCTGTTAGTTTGACTAATCATTAATACATCAAAAATACCACACCTGAAAAATTTCCAAATAATAAATACCGGAACGTTCTGTTATTTCGTTTTTTTCCCGACGTGTTGGCCGTATTGTTTCTGTAACTGATTTCAGATAAATATTATAAGATATATCGTCTCTTATAATTAAATAAAATGAACTGAAGAATTTCAAAGGGTTCGTTTAGAATCGATCACTGAGACAGTCACGTCACTTGCAGGTCGGTACAAGACGTCTATGGGTTTACATCCTTCGCCCGATCCAATGGTCTTTCTCAGTCCCTGATTCACTTGCAGGTCGGTACAAGAAGTCTATGGGTTTATATCCTTCGCCCGATCCAATGGTCTTTCTCAGTCCCTGATTCACTTGCAGGTCGGTACAAGAAGTCCATGGGTTTATATCCTTCGCCCGATCCCCGATCCAATGGTCTTTCTCAGTCCCTGATTTACTTGCAGGGCGGTACAAGAAGTCTATGGGTTTATATCTTTCGCCTGATCCAATGGTCTTTCTCAATCCCTGATTTTTTTCAAGGTGTTGAGTTTTGTCATGGTCTCTAAATACTGAGGATTAACAGGTTCTTAAAACACTTAAGGCTTCCCTGAATGAAATAGTGTTACCTGACGATGTTATTGATTAGTTTTAGTTTTAACGAAGAGTCTGTCTTTGAGTGTAATGAGGTCCTTTTTTGTAAATAATAATGGCATAGGATCTCCGGAGACAGTCAGGGAATCCTTAAGAGATGCTCTCAATCCTCAGCGTTTAGACATCCGGTCTCATCACATTCTTGACATTCATAAGAGTTCTGACCGATTATCACGGCCGAAAATCAAGTGCCAAGAGCCTTCAAATTTTAATACTATAGTGAAAAGTAGAAGGATAACAATTACGAACTCGAATGGTATTTGTTTTTCTTCACGACAAACAAAAGCACCCTCCACGAAATAACGCTGGTGTGATACCAAATCCGTTCCACAGTATTTATGACTCATTATACGAGAGTTTTAACCGACGTTATAAAAAATAAACTAAGTATATAAATAAAGAACCAAAATGAGATTTAAATAAAGTGCTAAATGAAACACCAAACAACAACATGCAATCCCTGTTGCTTTCGTCAGGTGATTCAAGAGTCGTAAGAACCACACACACGAGCACAAGCTAGGCGACTAACTCAAAAAACCTGACGAAAGTCACAAGGACCGCAGAAACCTTGTAGTGTGGTATTTCATTTAGCACTTAATTAATTTTGATTTGATTTATTTTATTCCATTACTCCTCGTATGGGGAAGTAGGAATGGTCATTACATAAAATTAGAATACAATAATTGGATGCTATAATCATATATAATTACAAGTTAACATAAAAATAATAATTCTTTAGCTATATTAAGGGTACAATATAATATTAACAGTTCGAATAAAAAAAGTTCAAAACGTACTAGTAAAAAATTAATGATTAGAGAATTAACTATCTTAAAATATAGAATCACGCATCACACAAGAATAAACACACGTCTGGTTTTTAGGGATTATTAAGTCAACGTTGCATAGACTCGGCAATAGAAGGTTCCTGGCGTTATTTCCTCCTTTCCTAAAATGGCGGTTGTATTGTCACCTTACAATCCGCCAAAGAATCACAACTTTTAATAAAGTAGATGAGGTGGGAACAAAGCTGCGTTGTCGAACAATCGCTCTGCAACCCCCCCCCCTCCTCCCCTTTCCCTCGCATCGCCACAAATGCTTTCTAATTTTGCGATCACAGCAAGCAGAGCGACATTAGTGTAATGGAGCAGGTATCGGAGTTTGATTTGTTTGCAAGTGCATTGATGCACTTTCTCGAAATAAATTTATTCTCTACACTTCTCTGAATGTTTAATTTTGAGCTGCGCAAAAGGTCGAGTATTTTTTTTTCAACTGGTACATGTGGCCATTAGTGAAAAAACAAATTTTCCAATATGAAAGGCCCTTGGGAAAAGTATCTGTGGCCTAAAAACCTCGAAATATCGCAACTCTTTTGTTTTTCGCTAATACCAAAAGCATGAAGCATTCTAGTGGAAATGATGTTCGGTAATAAATTGTGCAGTATTGAATTCTGCACCGAATGGTGTATTCAAGTACGAAATTGGGTTGAAAAAAGTGGTAGAAATCGTTCGTCAAATTTAGGACATTTAACGTCATTTTCGAAAAGAATCCAATTTGTCATATTTCCAGTGTTGATAGCTCCAAAATGGCCTTCAGTAAACGTAAATTTGCTTTAGAGAGTTTAATTTTCTTTCCAACGCAATCCATTGAGAATGGTCGAAAATACACCCGTATTATGGCGCTGAGGATGATGGTCACCTACGTCAGGGTGAAACTTGTCTTTGACAGAACATATAAAAATTATCTAGAGTATTGTTTTTATAAGAGGAAGAGCCCAGCGTTTCAAATAATATCTATATACTTTTGCAAGGAAGAAAGAATAGCAAAAGTGGACGGACTGAAGTCCCCACTTCTCAAAATGGGGGTATTTTCGGGTATTCTTAATGCATTTTTAAATTCAGATTATGCGTTGGAAAGGCATTTAAATTCCCTAAAACCTTTATTCCATGACACGTTACCTTACTGTTGACCATTTTGGAGATATCAGCACTGAAAATATGACAAACTGCATTCTTTTCTAAAATGACGTAACTGTTGTAAATTTGACGAACGGTTTCTACCAAATATTTCGACCGAATTTCGTACTCGAATACACCATTCGATGCAGAATTTTATGCTCAACAATTTATTACTGAACATTATTTACAATAGAATGCTTCATGCGTTTGTTATTAGCGAAAAACTGAAAAGATGTGCAAACTTTGTGGTATTTAGGTCACAGAGTTTTCCGAGGCCTTATTTCACTAATTGGCACAGTTGTCAAAGTTGGGAAAAAAGAAATACTTTAGCTCTTGCTCGATGAGTTTTTTTTTAATTTTGGACATAACCACTGGGTTATTTAACGAATCTGCCAATTGTCATGTGTTAGTCTTTCTCTTGTCCTTATTGTCCTTCATCTTCTGGCAACCGCAGTTTAGTTTACTCAAGTATGTGCGTGAGGATTGATTTCTCCTTCGCAGCAGCAAGGGTTCAGAAAGACATCAGACAGGAATCCTTTTCTTTTAGTTATTTGGGGCTGAGAGACGAGATGTGGATGTAGGACGGATGAATGAATGGATGGAGGAAGCAGCGAGCGTGTGTCGGCAGCGAGAAGCTCCTCTTAAAAGATGGCGTGTGGAGCGTGCGGCCGCGCTTGTTTTCTTATCGCAATTACGGAATAATTCGTCTTGGGAGATAATGCCACAGGTTCACCTTGACAGGGCCAACGACGACCACCGAGCTGTTGCTTTAGCGAGCAAGCACAAAACAAAACGTGCTCACTGGCTCAGCTCGTGGTAACCCCTTCCTCAAGGATCTTTCCTTCACTACCAGCTGGTCGAGCTGGAACGTAACGCCGGCGTATCATCGTCAGAGACCCTTCAGCTGTTATTGGAGTTCGATCCACACCGCAAGGATTAATAACTAGATCGAGGGTTTCCCTCTTACTCGTGACCACCCCCAATCATGATCAAGATCTCTTTTCTCAGTAACCGCCCCCCCCCATCCCCTTCCCTATCTACTAATGATACAACTTGGACATCACTGCCTCTAGAGACAGCACAAACCGCTTGAGCTCTTGTAAGGTTTGAAAGTTTCGGGATGAAAAAAAATCCCTCGATCGAACCCGGGGACCTCCAGTTCAGTACGTGGATTCTTCTTCACCATCTGAGCTATCCGAGTCGACTCCCCCGTAAGGTTCGAGACTTGTCTACCCATTGTGTGAAGTCTAAAAAGACTTAGTTCTCATTTAAACAATATTCTTCCGCTCTTGAATTGATTCATTGCTCCTTTGAACAATTTACACTTAATTTCCATTCTTCATTGAAGACTGGCCTTGGGGAATGTGATAATCTAGTGATTTGTGACTGTGCTTGTACAATGTACAGTGGAGAATGCTTGTACCTGACTACGGGTAGTCGACAGGGGTAGCTCAGATGGGAGGAGCAACCCGACAACAAGTGGTTCCATTCCCAGCCCGGTCGAGATTTATTTTATCCTGATCTTTTAAACCAATGAATTTTAAAAGAAATGAAGCCATTTACGTTTTTTTCTTTCTCGTGAACGCTTCCTTAGCGGCGATTGGCCACGGATTCGTCGCCGTTATCCCGTGCTAAAGTGAGAAGTGTCCCGTGTTGCATCTTCATCAGCGACAAATGGCACTGTTGCGACCGTACTGTTACGAAGAGACGGTACAGAAGAAGCTTCGGGGTCGGGGTTATGCTCATGAATTAATCATTCACGTGTGTGTATCTGGAAGAAGAATATGAACGAGGGCAGAAAAAAAAAAGGAAGGAGTGGTTTGACACGCTTTTGAAGAGTTATAATGGGCGGGTGTCTCGTTTATTTACGGTCAACAAAAGCCTGTCACAACGTACAAGACTGTACGTTGCTCCTATCCCCTGCGGTCTTCTTGGAAAAGGATTACCGTATGGAGGTGTTTGTAAATCAGCAACAACTTCCTGCAATATTCCATATAATTTTATTCCATTTATGAATTCCGTCGGGACTGTATTAGATATAGATTTATTCAACTCTATTAGGCAAAGCGTAATGGTGGCCATGTTTACTAAATACATGCATGAACATAAAATAAAGGAAGGGACGAATATATTCCATTAAATTAATATTAATACCCGTTACTACTAATCCCACTAAAACTATAAGTGACGTCATACTAGGTTATCAGTTACATACAACAAAAATTATATTAATATAATATTATAGTGAGTCCACTGGGCTTGCAGCAGCGTCTATCTACCCTGGGCTCATCTTTTCATCCCTGCATAACACTATTGCAGCCCACTTCCATCCTGATATTCTAACCTTAGTCTTCCTATTCTACTTCTCTCTAATGTGGCCTATTAACATATTCCTTCGGTATCCACCATTAAAATCAAAATAAAAGTATTCATGTAAGTGTAAAATATAAGTTTGTAAAATTTATTAAAAGTATTGTGCTCAAAATTATTAGAATTCATATAGGAAATAACATTCTTTAATATAACCTAACAGTCATCGGTTGATTAATAAATAAACAATTCAGCCAATATGTCGGGTAATTTATTAATTAACTAGCTGAGTGCCCGGTGTTGCCCGGATATTTGTTTAAATTATCCCGGAGTATGAATTGTTTCGAGACAATTGGTAAACATTTCATTTAACCAGCATCAACAGCGTCAGTGTTATAATATTTACCCATTTACGTTTCCCTCCCCGAAAGTGAAAAATACTGGCTAAGTTCATAAAGTTTAAATTTACTCCTGGTACCTTCAACTAAATAGAGACCAAAAATATACCTGGTACCATAAGAGAAGCAGGAATACACCCGGTACCTTAAAGGGTAACCTTTTGTCGACCACGTCCACCTCCACGACGAGCAACAGAAAATTTAATTAACCATTATTCTTAAACTCAGCGACCCCTATAACCCAGGAATCGACACAAATCTAGTTATATTTTGCATTTTTTACTTAAACCCATTCAACCACCACCATTGCGGTAAGGGTGCTTCCCTCCCTTGCCTTTCGGAGTCGAAATTAGACACTTAAAAACACTGCCATAACACTATGAAATTCAGAGACCTAGAAAACGTTTTATTCGACGCTAATAATAGCCGTTTACGAATATTTTTTAATTCCATCCCCACCCCTAGAGGCAGGAAACCCTCAGTGTCTGTTCGTGGATCGTAAGTATCATGTGAATAAACTTTAAGTTAGTAAATGGAAATTCGTTTCATCCCCTTCCACCACCACTCCAAAGGGCTGAACATCTTAACCAGTAGGGTAAAAGGCAGACTTAAACTCAGTGACTTCCATAACACCAGTTTCCGTTGTTAACTCATTATTTTCAACCTTATCCGCCCACCCTTACACCTAGGGGCTGAAGTACACAGACATAGTTAATATCAGAATTAAACTTATTGAAATCTATAACCAGGGATTTGACACCTATCTCAGTTGTTACGCGTTTTTTTATGCCACGCTCTTCCACCCCCTCCGTTATTGGCGCTTAAAGGTGTTGAAATGATACATTAAAAACATTTTGACTATTAATTTCATCGACCCCGAAATGGAATTAATCGACGATAACATCGGCTGTTTTAGCATGCTTTATTGTTCAACCCCGTTTGGAGTTTTCTAACGCTTCGAAAGGCCGGCAGAAACTTTCGCGAGCGTGCGCACAACTTACCAAACCAAAAAAAAGTATGAATGCCGCGTTTCGCCCACAATGCATACATTTAAAAGTGTATTTTACCTGATTACCTGAAGAAGTCCCAAATTTGTGGACGAATCGTATTGAAATGGATTTTTTGCTTGAATTGTTTTTATTTATTTATCAAGAAGTAAAATTATTTTGGGGTCGAAAGTTGTACTTTCTTGAGATATAATTCTCTATTTTAATTGCATTAAATCCTAAACCATTGTGACTTTATCATTGGGTTATTTTTAATAATAAGAAAGATAGCCAAATACAGACAAAATAAGTGATAATATAAATACCACACAAAGTTTCTGGGATCCTTGTCCCTTTCTTCTACTACGAGTTTTGTCAACTGACCAGTGCAGTTGTGTCTCTCTAGGCTCTTATTAGCACCTGAAGGACAAGGACCCCAGAAACGTTGTGCGGTTTTTATATTATCACTTATTTTTTCTGTATTTGGCTATCTTTTTTATTATTAATTTTCAATCAGGCGTAAATTTGTCTTTCATTTATTTTCTCATCCTCAATGTTTTACACGTTGGATTATCGTGTGGTAGTTACTGTACAGTGTAGCATTGTTTCCGTGGAAACAAAGGAGAGAGAAAGTTGGTGTCATTGTTGCCGACAACAATATTTCTCACACTTTATTGTCGTTGATGCAGCTGCTTATCGTCGCCAATGGGAAGGGGAAATAATTATTTTATAAGAAACAAAAGTATAACCTCTATTTCCCGTCTCCTTTCACGATTAAGTTTGAAAGGCGGCGAGGCCGAAGTCGTACGTTGTGACACTTTTGTGATCAGGCGAGAATAACCAGGTTATTTTGTAATAATAATAATTAAGGTTACCCTTGTGATTCGTATTGGTTTGTGTTAATGTTTCTTTTCTCTCTGTTGTTTCAGGTAAGCTTTTGGACTTCTTGCCTGCTTTAGCCCCTCCATTTATGTAAAGGTTTGAAGTAGACTAAGTAGTTACTAAAAATTCTCAATATTATCAGGACAGTTCTAAAATTAAGTTTAAATTATCTTGTTACTTTCTCCTTTCCTTTTCTTAACTTTTTATCTTTAATACTTTATTGTAATATTTGTCCAGGAGTTTCTAAATTATCGTCTTCTCATAAATTAAATAAACGGTGTGTATGAATTTGTCTGTATGTTTCGCATACCCACGTGGAGAAAATTTGACCAAATTTCGTAATTGTGTTCCTTTAGAACCGGAAACAAACAGTGAGGGTAAAACACGACTATCACCCCCAGGGTTGGGGGTGCAAATTTTCAAACATATTCAAACAGCCGATATTTACGTCGGATAAGTGTTTTCGAGGGCAAGGAGATTTGTAGTGTTTCTCCCGATGTTGTTTGTGTATAATCTCTACCCCTTTCGGTATTGGAGGGGAGCATCCTTAGGGGTGGGGGTGGAGGGACGTTACAAAAAATAACGCAAAAATAACCGAAATTGGAGACGAATCCGAGGTTATAGAGTCGTTGAGTTTAATTGACATCTCGGGCAACGCCCGGTACCCAGATAGTATAAAATAATTTCATCAATAATGTTGGAACAATTTGAATTTGGATATTTTTCCTTTCTCCGATTGTATCCATTAATATTATTTTATTATTCTTTAATCACTTAAATTTTTCTATTAGAAACAATCAGATAGCTATTTTATGACGAGATAAATATATATTATAATTGTTCTATTTGGTTCTAACCAGCAGTAATTATGGTTTATTGACTTATTACTAGTTATAGTCTATAGACTGACATTTATCTGAGGTTAAGTATAAATAAAATAAATAAAGCAGCCAACAAATAAGCCAGGATAATTTGAATCTAATAAATTGAATTTAAGTACTATAAAATAGGAGTACAACGTTTTTACCCCAGGCACATGTATTAATAAACTATATCTATGGAATACAAAGACACTCTGCCATGTCCTTGTTGAAGCCAAACAATTCATTTCAACAAATTAAATTATATGGAATTTTAAAATCACGAAAAAGTTACAATAAATTCTTTAGTAAAATCTATCTTTATTCCTGTCAATACATAAAAATTCATAGATACCATATATCCATTAGTTATAATTTTAGCAGAAGCTTTCGTCGTTATTCTTCGACATATTTATCTGTTTGAGGCTGTATCTATTAATTTTATGCATTGACAGAAATAAAGGTTGATTTTAATATGAATTTTCACCGGTTTGAATTCTTCATAATGAACTCCAACGAAAATATTGACTCTAAGATGTATAAAATTTCTATTAACAGGCTCCAAAGGTGTTAACTAATTTTAAAATGCGTTTAAAAAAATTTACAATTGAATTTTTACACATTGGAATGAATTGTGTATGGCTTTAACAAGGTCTTGTAAAAGTTTTTGTTGTAATCCATAGATCAATTTAGGTCACCATTTTATTAACATAGTACCTGATACGGTCGCCAAAATTGTACACGTCCTTCTATTGTATTCTGATGAATTGAAATTATACAATTTTAATTCTATTAAATTATACAAATTACTGTTTTTAATGGCCTATTTATTTATTTGCATTCATTGACGTTGACTGATCTGTTTTCATAAGTAGCGGTCATTGTAAGTGGTTAAAGGGAAAGAAAAGAATATTAAAGGATACCAAATGTGAAAGGAAAAAATATGCCAATAATAAGAGCATTCAATGTGTATTACTGTCAAAAATTTGAAAGTTCTGTCTGAGTGGGTTAATAAAAAATGTATGTGTAGTTTACTGTGGTGCTATAGGGTTGTGTGTTACTAGTCTTTACTGTGGGGCATTGAAGAAGTTTCCACCGCACAACATTTGTATAGGACAACCAAAGTACACGCTTATGCTGTCTTTGAAAATCGTCAGAAATGAGAAACCTTTCCAGGTTGTAAAAGAACTGCCAGTTTTTTTGGTATTTCTGCGGAATCTATATTGACGATAATAACTGCAGAGCCGTAAAAATCCTTTCCACCTCTTCTTCCAGCGTTTATAACATGTAATTATTAACGCTTGAGGCCGTTTCTCAACTCCTCCAATTATAATAGAAGCAGAAATCTTAGTCGAAAGGCGAGCTCGACCATCGACAGTTGAGCGTCTCGTTAATGGCTGGCTTAATCAAGGAAAACATTTCATGTCGTGTTAGGATGCATAACCTCCGTAATCGTTTTTTTATTTTTGATTGAAAATAAAGTGATGAGTAGTCCGTGTTTTCTATTTCAACGGCCAAGGGGTTGAAGTCATCAGGGAGCAGGACAATCCTCAGACGTCAACATATGGGAGGTAAGGAGGGAACGAGGTTGAAATGGGAGTTAGTTTTCTGCCCAACGAGACTGCGAGATGGAAGTATAAAAGGACATACGGAGTCTCGGACAGTAACGTTTGCTATGTGAGACTCGTAAGAGTATGAGAGTCCTTGAGTTGCTCAATGGGTCCCAAAAATAGGAACTGCCTTGAGATGGACATGATCTGCCCTCGTATCCCGTCGTTTCCTTGGGAAGTTGAAAGCAGCCTGACCTGGACCTAGTTCCTATTTAAGGTTTGCCCCCAAAGGGGCTTGACAAATTCGTTCCGCGCCGGTCTTGAAACCTTGGCGTTCCGGAGTGGACGGACGCATTCTCCGCAAATGTCGCGTCTCTATATTTAGCGATCGTCACCACTCGGGAATTCCCCCGGGGATGCAGACGCAACCTTTCATTGCACTCCACTTGCATGGACACAGTCCCCAACTGGGAACTTTCTCATTTAATCACATCGTTGGTTTCTGTTGATCCCTGCGTCTAGTGATTGGTATTTGACCGCTTGACCAGGCTTGTTTCTAGTTTATCGCATGCATTTACTGTGTGACCTCCTAATACCAGAGTCTCACTACAACGTGCACCAAAACTGGCCTCCTTCGTTGAGTTGCCCATAGTTCTTCATCCTCAGTCACTATCATGGTGTCGCTACGCAACGGAAAGAACCGCTTGCGAAACACGAGAGCAGCGTGGGCGGGACACAAACGTCAGGAATGTTAACGGCACACACACAGTTGTGCGTGTATCGACAAGAGTCCCCGTTTGTGTCTTCATACTCGCGTTAAGAAATATTGAATCGTCAAAAATCGATGTTCGTAAAGGGTATTTGGATTATTGGACAGGTCTGTAAAGAAAACCAATCGCATATTTGGAGGATCAGAAATTTCTTAATTTAATTTTCATTTTAACAGGACCGGGAATCGCTCAGTACTCGCTCTAACCGTCTGAGCTTCTCATCCCTCCGTTGTGTAGATTTGAACACAGGCTCAACTTACAATTTTACTAATCTATACGCGGGCCCAATTGTAAAGGTGAATCCTCTACTACCGGACAAATCCTCATCAGGGAAGAAATAGATCTGGAATTCGTCGATGACGTCATTGTATGGTTTTCCCACTTGTGAAGGGCGCCTTGCATCTGCTCAGAAAATCAGCGTCGATCAACCGGAAACTGGTTGTTATATTTTCAAGTCTATGACGTCATGATGAGTGGTTTTCTGCCCAGTGTCTGACGAAGCATCGCGAGGGTAGTCTGGGAAGCACCCGGACTGATAAAGATAACATCGTTATTCCTGAAGGTAGTCTTCATTGATTCACTCTTTAAGTGAGAACCATCTAGCTTCATCATCTGCAGACTCAACATCTTCATTTGTCATATACCACCGAGATATTCGTCTTCTGGCTAGGAAAAATAATTTGTGGGGGCTAAATGTCGGTCATAGGGCGTGATAATGGACGACGTGATGAAACATTCCTCTCATCATCTTGTTTTTATTACTCAAACACTGCAGTAAGTTCTCATAACCTCGCCGTTGATTCGCTTTCCTTCTTCGAAGATGATCAATGATCTTTCCAGCAGATGGAACTGTCTTCAGTCCATTGATTTGACTTTCTTTGTCTCAGGTGTGAAGTGATGATCCGTCCTCACGACGCTGTTTTTTTTTGTAAGCAAAACCCGGCTTCGATCTTGCTTAAAGCTTTCTCACGTCCAACACTACCTTCTTTGCTTGGTCGCGCACTTCCCATTTCTGGCGTTGCGATGTTTAAACACTGCCATTGTTGTACGGGGGAGGCCAGAGTGGATTCTAGCTAGACTCTCGATATTGAGATCTTTCAGATGAAAGTATTGTATCCCCACGCACGTAACCATTATCCAATTAACCGAGAGCGTTCACTGTTGATGGCTGTCACTTAACAATGGAGCCTCTATGAACTTTAACCTTTTTAAGGCTGGTGCTTTGGAAAGAAGAACGCCGCCATCTCAGGTCTGGGACCTACGCTCGTAGAGGACCACCACGCGCTACTCAGGATGGAGTTTACCAGCGGGACCTTTTCTCGTTATGACGTCGTCATGACGTTTCCTTCCCCTCTGTGCAGATAACAGGTTGAGGAGTTCCCACGGAAGGGCGATTGCAGCGACTTGACCCTTTCATTCATTCATCCCGTGGTCTGTCTAACCAGCAGCTTCCGCAGTTCTCAGTAGCTCTTCCGTAACCACCGACCGCGGATGTACCGCTTTGTTAATTACCGTGTCTACTCCCACGACGATTACGGCGCCGTTGCTTTATGCTCTTCTTTGAAATGAAATGTCTCATTATGTCGCGATACGGTAAGTTGGGAAAAACAGAACGTCGTCAAGGAAGTTCCGTAACAGAGATGGGAAGGAGTAACTGGGGGGGGGGGGGGCAGAAAAAAATCGTTTACCCAGTAAGAGGGGGCAATGAGATCGATGCAGACCAAAGCAACATTTTTTTACGTTTTTTTTAAAAGAAATTTAGCAGGGTTAAGAATCTTAAAATTACCTCGAGTAGACGGCTGTATAAAGTACTAAAAGCCACGTGCTCAGGAAAAGCTACGCCCCGAGAAAATTTGTTATATATGGACAATAAAATCGTATTTATCTGAATTATATAAGCTATACGCGATGAATACTAGAAGGCAACTTTACACGTTGGACTTTATCTACAAGCTCTCTCATTGGGGAAGTTAAAAACTCAGTCCAGGATTTATTCCTTATTAAAATTAACAACAGAGACCTTTCGACTGTGCAGTCACAATCATTCTAATAGCCGAAAGCACTCGTTTTATTAACGACTGTTTAGTAAGGTTTTTAACTCTCCCAATATCAGTCAAATTCACCAATGACAGTAAGAATACGCCAGCGATTGTTCGGCGACGCTGGTGTGTCCCCTGCGCCGCCGCCCGCGTTCCTTCTAATTTTAAGTGTTCTTAATTCAAGATCACAACCTCCCCCGTCCATGTCTGGGCGGGAAATTGACAGCTAAGTGACCTTACAATTTAAATCGGACTACAATCTAATGATTTTTTTTCGTATGATTTTCCTTCAGAATTTAATTTTTGTCGATGACGTCATAATGTTATTTACGAATTTTCCGTTTTCTTTCACCTCTCTGATTCATCTATGTCTTCCGATATTTATCTGTACTATTTTTTAAAAAACTAAACAGGCTCCAATAGAAAATTAGAACGTTCATTCATTTAAAAGCAAATATTTATATAAATTAAAGTTAAGGATGAAGGAGATAATGTTGTGATGGTAAACGATACTTATATGAAAAAATAAATTAATTTAAGACTGGGGGAAATATAATAAGGAAAAAAAATTAAGGCGTAGAATAATCAAAGCGTACGATTTAGTAGAGATAATAATGTCGTCGTTTTATATACATTAAAGTAAACGGTAAATTCGTTAAATAGAAATGTAATATTTGTTAAATCAAGATCGTAGTCCGATTTAAATTAGAACGCACTTGATTGTAATTTCCCGCCAAGTGATAGGGGTGTGACCGTGAATCGACCCAATCAGTACGTTCAAAATGAAGCGTTAGTGGGGATAAGCAGCGTTGCCGAACATCGTAGTGAATTTTACTGTGTTTTCAGTGAGCCAAGTGCCTTCTAATTTTAATCTACTTAATTATGCGTAGATGTTTCAATCGCCATACAGCTTCGACTAACTCTTATATATTTGTTTCCTCTATTTCAAATAATTTTGTGTATGCATCGGTTTCACTTTAACATGAATATGTTTTTAACCTGGCGAGAAATCATGGAAAATTGAGTGGAGAAACCTTAATTGTTTCTACTCCTCCAGACTGTGGCGGTTATTGTTAGTTACTCATGGCGCCGGAACTGACGCACTGGCGCCAGCCCTGTACGCGGAAGCCATGATGAAGCAGCGTGGCGAGGGCGGAAACGAGAAGGTATTTAGTTACAACACCGCGTGTGTAACGCATCTTTTCTGAGTACCGAAGCGAATTGCAACCTTCCCACGCAAATAATGGGCGTTTCCAAAGGTTAAGATCCGTTGCGAAATTAATTTGTTTCCCATTAAAGAGCTATCTTGAAATTTTTAACTTGCAAAAAAAAATATAAGTATAAACCCCGTGGATGTCAACGTTTTTCGCGGGGGAAAAAACGTAAAATTTAATTTCAGTGTACTAGAGGTCTTAATGTGGCACATGTAAATTATTTATAAAAATATATTACCAGACTTTAATTCAGTCTATGTTTGTCGGACGGCTATATAGATATTAGATATTAGTCTCGATTGCATTATTACCGTTTGAATCAGCAGCTTACTATTTAAGTTACCGGTGCGCGTGCAGCCAGTTTGCTATTCATCTAGAAAAGCACGCTCTATATGCCTTCCATTATTGTCGTTTACGTCGCAGCGTCACAACGACAAATTTGACAACGCATTCCACCAGCTTCCTCTGAATGTTTCATCATTCCGTATGCAACCGCAAAAATCCGATTGCATTAAACGCGTAATGTCGGGGCCGCTTGCGACCTTAATTACCATTTTGATTACGTTGCCTTGTCGCTGGATCATGAACCTCGTTACGTAACGAACGCATGGGGGCATGAGGGAAGTGACGGAATATGGCGGCTGTTGCGTCCGTCGCAGTGACATTTAAAAGAGGGTTTTTGTTTTGACAGACCACCAGCACGACCTCGCTGACAAAAGGGACTGACTACATTTCTGCAACGTACCGCCATCACGATAACGACTCCAATCATGTTACAAATAACGAGGAAGTCCCGTATATGACGTTGGCACTTTAGTTTACCAACGTTAAAATGAGACTTGATATGTCTAACTGCAAATAACAGCTGTCAGCGATGAGGAAATCTCATCACACACGAAGAAGTCTTTCTGGTGTGGAAACGTACATCACTGGAGCAGGAGAATATGCGCAAAAGAGTAATAAGGAGGCAGTTGTTGCCGCACCACCACGATAGTGCAGGTCGCATTCCGCGAATATACCCGTATTTTGTTTTTTCTTCGTCGTTTTGCTCACGACTCAGGAGAATGTGATTTTATACTCTTCTCGTCCCTTTCTGTAGATCTCCTGGATGTAAGAAGCCCTTTTCGAGCACCGGATGTAATTTTGATACCCATGCAACAAGTTCAAGAAATTTCCGCTATCTTCTAATTGGTCATTTTGAATTAAACTTGCGCACACTGGTATATTTGGGTTGATCATAATTCTGTTCCGTCGTTACAGTTGCGAACTGGGATGACGGTTGTTCCGAGAGCAGTCGTGCGAGGCGACGGCCGGAGACCTGAGGGGTTCCCGTGTCCCTGACACCTCGCTCGTATTCGCTCTGGTTTGGTGTTTCCCGACGCGTATCCATGCCGCGTCCCGACTCCCGTTAGATAGCAGCACCGGGGTCACTATCTCGCTCGAAACGGACCGTCCATCGACTATCAACGCGGGGCCCCAATAGCGGGACAATCCTCTTCCGCAGTGACAGTCAAGTCCTTCATTAGAGCCTGCGGTGCTTCATCCCTTCTTCAAAACTCGTCCACAGCCCGCTGTTGATTAATCCGTATCATCGTATGACCTCAAAACGCACTGGTGTCGTAACTTTCATTCACTCTTTCCATTTTTATGATTTTCAAGTTGTTTTTTTTACATGTGTGTTGCCTCAAATAGCAGAACAGGAGATTAGAATTCCTAAAGATCAACGTCCTTTATTGATGAGACCTGCGACTGTTAAAACATCTAATAAGTGTGTCGGTTTGATTAGATTTGCTACAAAGTGTCTCCTTATGATGGTCCATCCTCAGAGTTATACCCGCCCGTTATACTCACCCTCTTCGAAGGTATGATGGAAGCCATTTGTCACCACTTCTCTTGAATTAGCAGATTTGCGTGAAGCATAAAATTGAGTAAATCTTTTTTACTTACGCATCTTTCTTTGTTTCCCTAACGGATGAGTGTGAATGGTCCGTCGAGCAAGCAGCAGCACCACCATCAACGGCAGGATGAGCAGCTAACAAATCACTCACGGAGACCTCGCTGGCTTGCAGCTGAACAGAGAACCGGAGCTGTAATCTACATAATGTATTACGTTTCACGTCACAAGACTCATTCAGATGCTGATGGCAGCTTCCGCCCAGCAATCAGAGACATTGCCGTTGCTCTGGTACCGAGGAGAAGAGAGCTCCAGAGACGTCGGAGGAACATCGACTGACCGGAGTGACCTGGCATCGCATCCGCGGGTTCCCTTCGCATGTCAGCAGGGGTCAAGCAGACTGGTTCAGCAGGTTCGTCTCCTGCGCCAACACGGAACAACAACAAGAATTTCATCCAGAGATTCGGATCCCGAAAAAGGGACTGAAAACTGGTTGTAATCAAAGCTGAACGCGAAAATGTGGCTAATTGCATGTGAACCTTCTAGAAAGCTGCGAATGGCTTGTCTTTCCAAATGAGAATTATGACTTAATCACTGTGTGGGTAGCTAGAAAAAGCATTAGAAAATAATTTTCCTGATTCTTCTTTCACAAAAACGAACAATAAAATTGAAGAACACTGATAAAAGCCCAAGACTGTGAAATTATAGTTGCAATGGTACCATTCTTGGGGGAAAAGTCCGTCTCTAGAGGAACTTACGAAACTGAATGGAGCTAAGTAATGGGTCTCCTACGTCAGAGGCCGAGCAGGATATAAAAAATTATTTATTTACATTTATTTTCTTCTATTCATAAATCCAAGTTCCTAATAAATAGATCCAGCAACCACCCATGCTCAACCATTGAGCATTTCCAATTGACATCATCCTCCCCTAAATCAGGCTGAAATCACCTCTTAACACTTTCCTACCAACTGGCACTACATACTTCCTCAATATCTGTACTTCCCATTATCCCCATAATCTTCTAATTGCACCTCATATCACACCAAGTTTCCCCCGATGAGCAGTTCTTTGCCAATCATCATACCGGAAAACCTTCTTTAATACGTTGTAAACATGTTAGTCGGTTTCTCTCGTCTCTAACTTGGAATGACGAGGGTCATATCCAAGTTTACATGTTAAATATTTACAAATTATAATTACTATGATCATGTTTATATTATCATAACTGTAAAGTCTCCGGACTAAGTTAATTTTTCCCTTAAAATGAAGGCCGGTTATCCTCCACTATTTAGATAAGAACTAGAAGTCACCCAAAATTCCATCCAAATCCTTTTGTGGGGCACATGTGTGATTACGGAGCCTATTAAAATTCGTCACTTCCTGTTTTCATGAAATCAGGTGGTTGGTGATGTCCAGGCCACATTTATCACATATGGGACTGGTAAATCGAATTAAGGAATTACAGCTACAGTCAATATCGGTGTAGAGGGGGATGACGACAAGTTTCCGCATAGTCGGGACTTGCTTCACGATCCCACACTAGTCCCAGAGAGACAATCTGTGCCATTGCCAACTATGGGACTGGTAAATCGTGCCCAAAAATTTCTGTTCGTATAGGGGATGGTGGCGACACTTTCTAAGTTTCCTCACAGCTTCTCTGTCCCGGAACAGTCTGTCCGGTTGCCAAATATGGGACTGGTAAATCGAGCTGCCAAGGAATTGTCTTCCCAGGTGCAGGTACAAGGACGATGTGACGCCTAATCTGCCGACTCCCTTTTCGCAGACGGTACTGGCTTCGAGGCCCGAGTGCATTCACTCCGCACTCCACATTGTTGGATGGAGAGAGACAGACGGCGAGACCTCGCCGGCGTTTGCTCGTTTTGTCTGTGGCAAGCTCCGCCCCCGCATCTCGGCACAACATTGAATGTTTTTCAATAGCCTTCCGTTAGCTCGACAATGGGGCGCGGGATCCTTTTTTTCCCCCTCAGTCTTTTTTTAATCGTTCCTCATGACGGTTTTCGCATTGTCTGGGTTTTCTTGAGACCGCGTATTGTCCGTTGCTGAGATGCGAAAAGAGTATGGAGGAACCTCTTACCCCCCATTCACGTCGTCCCCGATCTAAATTGGCTGAGACGCGAAATAATGAAGCGCAACCCCTTCCACGGATCTCTCTTTTATTCTTCTTATTCTCCTATTTTTCCCCCCTTTCCATGTGACGTCTCCGCGGCTGCCGTGAAACACTTGCTTGAGGTCGCACGCGGCTTCAGATCCTCCCACGTTTCAATCTAGCCTCGTCATAATAAAATTACGAGGGACTTCCGGGTGTTTTATATCCGATCAAAAGACCATCTCGAAAAGAAACGAGGGAGAAAAATATGCGTCGACGACCCCACCAACGGTCGTTTATAACCTCTCACGGTGTCACATCCAGAGGTATGTCGTCAGTATCCCCATACAGTGAACGATTCACACACGCAGCATTTGCACAAATCAGTTCATTTTTAAAAATATTTAAAAATAGTATTAAAGAGATCAGGATGAAAAAAATTCTCGACCTTGCTGGGAATCGACTCCGGGACGTCCACTTGGTACGTGGGTACTCTTCCCGTCTTAGCTACCCTGGTCGAGATTTTTTATAAAAAATTCAGTACCATGGCCTTCTAAACAAAGCTTCCGTTGAAAGCATTAATATTTTTTCTTAAATATATATATATATATATATATATATATATATTGTAATACTAATTAGAGGCCAGTAATGATTTTAATAATTGGATTGTTAGCGGTGCCAATTCTTCAAAGACGACAATGGGTCGGCGGGCTTTGTCGTGGGTTAGGAGCGCTTTCTGGAACGGCAGTCTGACTGATATTGTAGTAGGGAGAGGAAAGCAAAATTTTAGAGAACGAACAGCGTGGCCAGAGTATAAATTCAACCGAGAAAGTTACAAGTTTTTAGTTTGGACAGCGAGATACTAGGTAAAAACTGCAAAGAGTAATCAAATATTTAGCGCCACATTAATATTCCTACGCGTACTGAGACCATAATCAGTTTCCACATAAAGACAATGTGTAACAATATGTCTGACTAATGATCCGGAGGTGCAGCAGATCCAGTTCTCGGAGAAATATTCAATAACTACGACCGTGTGTTTGACAATCAAGTGTTTAGTCAGTGTTTTATGGCCTATTAGCATAAATCGTGAGCCCGAGCCCAGGAATCTAAGTCTGGTACCAGCCGAACATTTTGTAAGTAGAAACCAAGTTAATTAAGTTTGTAAACGATAGTTGAAGGTATTCATCAGATTTCGTTCGTCTCGTTTTGGTTTTGATTGTTAATTTCTTAATTTATAAATTCTATGATTGTTCTTTACTTATCAAAGGTAAACGACCCTGAAAGAAGAGTTATCAAAATTCTAAACATTGAAACTTTAAATGTATTTAACATCAGAGAAAATTTCTATTAAATAATAAATGGTATTGTAAAGTTGAAAGTAGTAATTATTTCTCGATCCTTCCTGTTAAACTGAAATAAATTGTTTCAGAACGAACTATCAATTTAATAAAACTGCAAATTTAATTGTTTAAATAATTCAGTAATTTGTTTGTTAATTAATTAATCTCCTTTTGATAATCATTTTGGCGACTCAACGTGGGCCAAATTAAATCAATCTTTATTTAATGTATTAATTACAATATATATCTGTAGTGACAGGGAAAACGTAAAACCAGTTTTCTAAACTTTTTAATTCAAAATGAAATAATTTATTATTCACCTTTTTTCTGAGGCAGTTTATTAAACCGGAATTCTCGACGTTTCTCTATGTCCTGGGTGTTTGCCTTCTCTGACGTAACTTAGTTGTATGGATCATGGTTTCGTCTGTTTGTAGTTCTATATATGCAGCTTATATTGACGGAGATTAGAGGACGGTGTTCCAGATTCCGGATATGTTTATTATGGACAACGCTTTCGTGTAGCTAAAGTGACGACACTACTAACAACGTCAGATGACCGAGGCATTGATCAGAATGTCGTAAAGGCGGAGACGCACTGCCATCACGTCACGTACTGTCACGTGATTTAACGCGAGATTCAAAAGTGTGTGATACTACTTGTCAGTGTTGTCTTACGGACCAGTTCTGTCACGGTACGGGGATGTCACGGGCCGTCACGCGCTGTCACGTATCTGTGATTTACGTTCGCCATGTCACGTTTTTCGATCTGTATTCCGTTTTAAACGTTATCAAAGGCGCTTGAGGGTCCCTAGTCACTTTTTCCCAATGGAACAAAGAATTATTTTACTTAATTACCTTAAGCATTATTATTTATTGTTACTAATCCATTAAAACGTTACCATAATGAAGGTATAACTCGTGATATTTCCAAAAAGGTCGCTCCAACACTAATTTCTCATGGGACGAAAGTTGTGGAGAATTTAATTCTGTTTTTAACGCACTATCGGGTTTCATCTACAATTTACGAAAATACACCTAAATTCAAATAAAAGAAATAGAAATACAGGAGCTGTCATTATTTTATTTTATTTAAAATATATCAACCGTACGTTTTCACATTTAATTTAATTATTTGATTGAATGAAAAATTGATCCAATGACTTACTACTTCACTCGGGTCCTTTTATTGTTATTTAATAACACAGAATAAGTCGCGCGTATCTAAGTACATGGACTTAATTTTTTATATCATATTTAAAACGTGTGTAAATAAATGTGGTTGTAATATAAGAGCATATTCATTAGTAGAATACAGTATTATTTTTATAAACCACACGGAATCTGTACAATATTTTATATTATATGTTACTTTCTCTAGTTTTAGACTTGCAGGCTGCTTTAAACGGATAAAAATAATTGGTATTTTCGTAAGGGTAATAGATTAGAGGGGTAATGCACGGCTGATAGCTACACAGATGTACACCGTTATATTCAAGAACAAATAGTCTGAGCTACGCGCTGCTGTCACCTGTCAAAGCAGACTGTTTTCTGGCTGTGAACCACGTGACGTGACAGCGGTAAGCGATTGAGGCAGCAGTCACGTCACGTGACAGTACGTGACGTGGTAGCAGTGTGTATCCACGTTAACGTTCAATGGCGCGTAGTTTACTTTTTAATCTCTTGTGGTCGAGTTGGCACAAAAATGTTTTTTTTTTATATTCTCGAGAATCCCTCTCACGTCATCGGAAGGGCGTGGGACAAGTACCAAATGCCCGACCTATATGATGCAGGTTTTTCTACGGATTTCCCTGCATCACTTTAAGGCGAATGCCGGGTGGAATCCTTAAACCATAGCCCGGGGGCCCTAGTTAACCCTTGGCTACCTTCCTCTACCCTTCCGCATCCCCCCTTTCAAATCCCTTCTTATGCCATTAAAGGGGAGTTGCCACCATGTGGTTTATCCTCATGTAGCCTGTTACCCTAAAAAAAACAAAGCCAATGATTCATTACGATACACTGTAATATGATTGATTCATTGATTATATATATTGTAATAAACAAAAATATAGGTTGTTTAATTTATTTTTAATTTAAAATAATTTAGAATTTAATGAATTTGAAGCGCCATTTATGTAATAATTAAACGGAAGGCTTTTATGAAATGAAAGATCGAAATTAACAAACAAAAGATTTATTTATTTTGTGGCAACAATTACAATTTAAAATTTTAGATCTCAGTGTCTCTACTGGGTTTGATAATTGACACAAGTTTTTTTTTTTTTTAAAAAAACTAATTATCACACAGTTTATAATTCACCAAGACAATATGTCGGTAGGAAGAATTTTAAAAGAAAATAAATTAACTCTGATTGACAATTCAAATAGAACGAAAACTGACTTCTATCCTTTAATTACGTTTACATAAATCATTATTTTTGTATTTTGTTACTCACATCTGTCCAGCTGGTTCCAGCATTCCTTTTGTTTTCGGGAGTACACTATTGCAAAAATTTTACACTAATTCTAATATTGGCTCACAGATTTTACACTCTTGAAGTCCACCTTGAGAGGCTCCCAGGAACTCGGATGATCCTTCTTTTTGTCAGCTATCTGATAACTGATTGCCTTATATGAATCCTGTGATTCATAGATTTGCTAGTCTTTTTACCGCTTGGGACTTAAACTGCAACTTTACTATTCCTGGCTGGCTACAGACGTAAACTGCTTTTACTTAGCGATATTTACGGGATAATACTTCCGTGAATGTTTTTACTTTGTCTTCAACTCACAACTTTGTTTAATAATGCATTAAACAACGGCTAGTCTCTGCTCTAGACTCATTTGTTCCGGCCTCGGAAATGTCCAGTCACCAACTGAACTATCGTAGTCTCGAGTTTTAGCTCGCATACGCCATTTTGACTTTCCGACAAAGTAACAGAGCTCGGCTCCATTGTTGTTTTGGAAGCTCCTGCCGCTACAATTAAATTTTATTAAAATCAATTAATGGCCTAATTAATTGGCATGACATATTTTCATACTGTAAATACATGCTTAATGTTTTAAAATTATTTAATTAAATACTCAACTTATAGAATTTTGAAGAGCAATTTAATTGAAATATTTAATATTAAATTATGTAAACAATTTTAAATTTTCCATTTTTTTTACAAATTATGATTATTTAATAACATATTTGAACAATTTAAATCTTTCTTGTGGCCGAGGTTGTTGCAAAAAACTGTTTTTTTCTCCCTCTTTATTGAACAACGAAACCAATGATTTAGGGTCAATCCATATTGAATCAACCACTAAAAAAAATAATGTTGCTGACATATTTTATTTTATCTTTACACGTGGATTTTCTGTTTAGTATGTATCTGGTAGGAAAATCTTATTTTTTAATAAAATTACCACTTTCACTCAGGATTCTGGCAGCCATTTTGTTTACAAGGAAAAGCCATTTTTGGCTATTTCTGAGGTTAGAGATAAGTTAAATAACTTTATTATTTATGAAGATATCAAGCTGAAATACAAACCATCTGGTTCTAAATGAAACAATTTATATATTATGTTATCGCCAAACATGTGGCAAATTGTATTACCTTAAACTTAAAAAGAAAAATGTGTAGCGATTAAGGAAATTTTTTTTTCCCAAAGAAAGGATTACAACATTTTTAATGTCCCTTCCCCTTAAATATATAATAGAGGACAAGAATTTTTTTTTAAAATGACACCTTTTAAATGCCAGGCCTTAAAATATCGCAATTTGTCCAAAATTGCCGATTTACAAAAGGGTATATCTCGTAAAGGACTGAATCAAAAATCTGAAATTTTCACAAAATACCCTTCTAGTTCTTGGTAATAATAATACAAAATTTCGCCATCGTGTTTTAATCAGAAGTATTAAAAAGAAAAATATACACAGTACGACGCACATAGACGCAAACGCCTTAGTGTTAAAACAAACTGCAAAAACTGGAAAAAGAAGATTAGTAAACAACTGAATAGGCCCCTCTACTTAAATTTACTGCTTAAAATTAATTATCTTTAAAACATACAAAGATTTTCGGTTGTTTAAGAAAGAATAATTATTTGACAATTTTTTTGTTACCGTTTTGTTCTAGTTTTGAACCAATAATGTCAAGTGTTCAAAGAAAGAAAAAGTTACTTTGCTAAATCATTCAGGTAGCAAACTAATTATTTACATTTTTTTCTCCTTTACGACCTAAGGCAAATTTTTCTTTACGTTTCTGTACTAATTTGTCATATTCCCACCCAGTAGACTCACTGGTAGAAGGGAGGGGAACGTCAGTTAATTTTTCATTAAATTATTCCTCTAGTTTTCTTTTAACAGCGTCAGAATTTTTTTAGCCTCATTTTTTTTGTGTCAGAGGAAATCTCCAAGAAAAATATCTAAATTCTTCATTTTTTTTCTAATCGAATTCATTTTTTCTAGTTTCACGTTATTTCCTTACAGCTTAAGATATCTTTGGCGATAACATGATTTGTAGATGGTTTAATTCAGAATAATATAGTTTTTATTTCAAGTTCCTAAGAAACAAAAAAGTTATTTAACTTATGGCTAACCTTTGAAGACGCCTAAAACTTCCGACCGCAATAAACAAAATGCCCGCTAAAAGTCAAAGTAATAATAATAAAATTGGAAAAAAAAATCGTTTTGTACTCCAAAATGTGCATATATACAGAAAATGTACTCTCAAACTGAAAATAAAATGTCGGCAAATTTCATTGGTGGTTTTAATATTGATTGACCCTTTGTTACGTTATATTGCGATGTAAAATAACGAGAAATCGATAATGAAGAGTAAACCTGCTACCATCTCATTGTTTACTCGGGATTTTGCTCTTTTCTGTATCATGAAAGGAAACTGGGAATTAAATACTGTTAAATAAATTATATTCTTCTGTTAGAAAATACCCTTGATGATTTCTGCCTGTAAATCATTTGTTTTCCAACGACTACAAGAGACTAGTTTAGTTGTACCCTCCGCATTCTTTTCATCTTCGCACAGTTTACGTGAACCCCGTCACTCACACTGAACCCCCAGGAAGAGAGCTGAAGGAGCCGCGACGGCGTTCCTGAGTCGAAGGCCACCGCTCGTTTCGTTTGGAAGTAAAAGTAGTTTTTGCGGCGCGTGCTTGGAATAGCTTTGAAGCGAAGGGGAATGAGAAGAGGTTGGAAGGAAAAACACGTGTCACTTGGCTCGTGAGTACACGAGACCGTCGTCGGTCACAGGCGGTGGTCATAAACGAGCCATCTCGTCAGTCACGTGGAGCAGGCACGCGTGCCTTCAGTTACGGCAACGACCAGGCGGAAAGGAAACAGGGAGACCTGCGTCATGGTGTCGGGACTCCAAAAGACGTAGGCTGATGAATTCCGGCGAGGACATGCACCCTTGGAGGGCAACAACCCCTCTCCCTGGTTAATATCGATATAACTATGACATCTAGGAAATTATAAATAATGTTTTGGAGATTGTATGACACTCTTGTCAAATATCAAAACCACTTCTCCCCTATTCACTCAGGTGTCCCTCAAGGCATAGTCCTTTGCCCACTCCATCTATACCCATGATATTGCGGGACAACCGCATCAAAAAACTGCCGTTAACCATGCAGAAATTTGGGCTAACAATTGGAGAATAACCCAAACAAATCCATCACTGTTCACTTTTCCCTAAAACAGATGCCCTTCACTAACAATACCCGCATAAACAACACACCCTTTCCAAAATAAACTATATATACCCTGGTTTAATCCTCAGTTTTAAGCTAAAATGCTCCCAACACACCAAGTCACATTTAAAATCCTCAAACCATTACTTAATCATAACTCACTTGTATCCCTTTCAATGAAAAAAATATTTAATTGCTCCATAGTGGAGGTACGGCTGTAACATTTGGGGTTCCAAATCACACGTCAGTCAGATCCAAATATCTCAAACAAAATCCTTCGTTATATCACAAACTGTCCCTGGTACTTCTCCAATTACCGCTCCCGCATCCATAGTGACCTCAATATTCAATATATCCACCAAACAATAACTAAATAATTCACCTAGATGATGACGGCAGTGCTTTTGTCCGTCCAATCGTCGCGCTACATTCGCTGCTTTGACCCGGGTGTAAACCCGTGAACGTTTTCTACAACAGATCCACTGGGAAAGTCTTCGATCTTTGAACGAAAAACATACGTCTCCAATATAAAAAAGACATATTTCACCCCAGCCCTTTAATTTCCGATACTGCAGCCTCTCCTCCACCATCGCTCGATTAAAAAGGAGACCCATAGACCAAATTCATAATAAAATACATAAACTCAGGACGTGAAACAAAATGATCCACTGCATATATTGTATAATATAACATGTACATAAATCACGTCTATTTTTTTTATTAGATAAAACTGTTATCTTAAGATTATTTGTTGTTACATAAAGTTTACAGTATATACAATTAAAATTCTGTACATAATTAACTTATTTTAATCCAGCAATTAACGTAATTTTGCAAATTGTTTATTTTATTTTAATTTAGGTGTCTGAGGGGCATATATTGTTGGGTTATGAGGGTTCGCTGGTGATGTTGAATTTGATGGATGGAACGGGTGGGTGGGGTCTGCGGGTATGAGGATGGGGTGTGTTAGGAGGTGCCAGAGTGTTCTGGGGGAAGGATGAGATCGGTAGGGCGTTTTCTCTTGAGGCGACGTGAGTGTAGTGGTGGGCGAGGGTTGCTATGGAATTGCTGGATCGTGGTGTTGGGATAGTTGAAGGTGCTTTTGATTAGTGAGGTTACGGATTTGGTGAATGAGGAGTTGACTTGGGGAAGTTTAATGTCATAGTGGATGGTGGAATTTCTGAGGTACCAGGGAGAGTTAGTGTTATGTTTGGATTTTGGCTGAATGGGTTTTGGCTCATCCCATATGGATGAGGCGTAGGACCAGGTGGGTTGTATTATGGAGAGATATGCTAGGCGTTTCGTGCTGAGGCTGATTGGGGATTTTCTGTTTAGGAGGGGATATAGCGTCCTGAATTTCAGGTTGATTTTGGAGAGGAGGTGTTTAATGTGGGGTTTCCAAGAGAGCTTTGAATCGAAGAGGAGTCCTAGGTAGATGGTTTCTGGTTTTGTGGGTATTTCTGCGTTGTTTGGATAGATGGGATGTGCGGAAGAGGATTTTTGGATAGTGTGAATGGGGCGGTTGTTGATTTGGTGGGATTTGTGCTGATTCGCCATTGTTTGGACCAATGCTCTAGGTGCGTGAGTGCTTACTCAAGAGTTTGTATATTGGTGGTGAGAGAGGAAGTTTGGTAGGAGACGGCAATGCTAGTGGCGGGATGTTTTGGAATGTCGTGGGAGAAGATGTTGTATAGGAAGGGGGCAATAACGGTTTCTTAAATCACGTCTATAAAATCTTTAGATTATAAAATTTCGTGTAATAATAATAATAATAATAAAAAGATTTATGACGAGACGGAGACAATTTTTTTTAAGTACAGGAGGAAATAATAAAAGGATGAGTAGATCCTCACAGACGTTCCGAACGGTCACTCAAATAAATAAGGCTAGAAATTAAGTCCTAGCGGACATGTCAGAGCCCCAAAGGAACATTCTAAATAAAGTAGTATCCAATTAACAGAAAAAAAAATTCATGGAATCCTTGTTGCTTTCATCAACTGATTCAGAATCGTGAGAACCGGAAGAACGACTGGAAGGTAAGGAATGAGGAATGACTATACCTTAAAGGAAGTAAGTTACTAAAAACCTGATTGGGCATATTTTGAGGAGAAATTGTTTGATGAGGGACGTGCTGGAAGGAATGGTCCAGGGAGGCCTGAGGGATCGGTGGAAAACGTTTGATGATGGATACTGGGCCAGCTGTGACGTCTTGTCTCGCAGGGTCACACGTCATACAGTAAAATCAACTTCAGCCCAGGGGACACAGGGCGTTGCGCAACGTTCAACTTTCATTAGCACTCGCACTCGTACACGCACGCGTAATAAGCTGAGAGGTTTCCCTTCTCACGGCGCAATGGAGGAAGTTGTTGTCGGTCTCGTAATTATGAACTGGAGTACAACTCCTGGGAATTCAGCTGTGGCTCTGATTAGTTTAGCATAAAACGGTTTCTGGCCTGGGAGCTTAAATAGCGGCCTCAAGTATTCGTATTTACTGAGAACTAGTTTCTCTTTCGGGTATTTTCCATTTCTGTCTATTTTTAGGTTCATTAGTTTTATATTTATTTATAAATATTTTAGTTTATAAATCATATTTAAACACTAATGCTCATATTTAGGTTTCTCGAAAACCTTATTCCCTTGGCTCGGTTTGTTTATTGACTGTCGACACTTCGTAACTGTCGTGCTAATAAATTAAAGGCTTTCTCCATATATGGATGGAGGCGCTGTTCCCGCACTGCAAAGGAAGCGAATAAACTTGGTATACAGGCTTTCTGGATAGTGAAAACGATTGTTCGGCAGCGCTGCATTGTCCCCTCGTCACCGCCCTTCATTTTAAGCGCTCTGATTATTCAGAGTCACCTTTCACCCATGTCCGTATTCCACATTCATAATTCTATATGTTGAAACGAGCTGTAGTAAGTTCATTTCATAAACCATCAGTACCGTTTCTGTTTAATTAGACTTGTAGCTGAATATTTTGAAATTTTCCTTCTTCCACCAAAAGAAAAATAAATTTATTCCCCAACGACTCGGGGCTGATAAAGCCTCAAGGGACCAGATACGGATGTTTTAGAATTTGATCGAGATTATCTGTGACGGCTTCCACAGAATTCCTACCAACTTCTACAGATGCATATCACGTCTCCAGCTCCCATCAAGGTCGCTGAAAGTCCATTAAGGCGACAGTGGCGTTGGCGGAAGATTCTCCAACGACCACGACGGGCTCTGTTCTTCAGTTCTGACTCGGATCGACTACTAGAGTGCGAGAACCTCCTCCTCGTTTTTGACGAAGTCTCTGTAGAAGATGTTGATGGCTGCGAATGCTGGCTGACTGGTGGTGGTGGTGGTGGTGGTGGAGCCAACGGTGTGTTCGTGAGGTCGGAGCTGGCCTGACCGACGACAAATTACACAGGCAGGCGCCCCGCTCCTGTAATTTTCTCTGCCGCGAGGTCCAAGGACGCTCTCAGCGTGCTCAGGCATCCAACAGACAGACCGACCGCTTCCACGGCGCTTCATCAATCACGCCATCGTGCCCTCTGCCAGTACATAACCTCCAGAATACCAATTATTCTTATATCAACGGTGGTTCCTTTCTTCCTTGGTCCTTGGACTTTGACACACAACCAGGGCGGTTCAAACCCTTTTGGAAAAAATCTCGTTGGCCCATTTAAGATACAAACCAACTATAGTGTCTCCCTTTAACCAAATGACTAACTGGAGCCTGTTCTCATGTGTAATTTCTCCCCAATCAGCAAGCTGGACGTTTTAACCAAGGTCCATCTCTTCGAATAGATTCTGATTCATCTAGGGTTTCCCGAACGCACACTGATGGCAGGAACCCACACGAGCAGGTTGGATGGCTGGACAGTGTTCTGCATGGATGCCGTCTGTCAACAATGCGTGCGTCATCAACAGGGATTCCGGTGGGTTACAAATAGTCACGGAATTGGATCCGATCATTACCTAACACAAATAGCGTCGGTTAAACAACTTACCTAATCGATCACAACAGGGAATTAACTGCACAGGACTGAACTGACGAGGAGATAGAAATTTGCATCGACACCTGATGACAGCGGAAACGTTTAGTGTTTTATTATACCATCTGGGGGTTTATTCTCCGGATATGATTATCAGGGTCTTGGCTTCCATCTTCTCCCATCTATTTCCAATCTCGTAAGCCTTGCTATATCTCGCGGCCTATAGTTACTTAATGAAAATGGGATAGGTATTTATATTTATCAGTAAACTAGCTTAATGTGTTTTGAAATATTCTGAAGGTGAACAGATTGTTCCAATGTTTTGTAATGTGATTATGAATGAAGATTTATTTTACTTTTATCTCAAACTTTTTTGGGGTGATCTTGGTTTTTTTTAGGTGTAGACAGGCTACATGAGGGTAATCCACATGGTGGCAACTCCTCTCTTATAGCATAGGAAAGGGCTGATGCGGAAGGGTAGAGGAAGGTAGCCAAGGACCCCTGGTCTATGGTTTAAGGATCCTACCCGGCAATTCACCTAAAAGTGATGCAGGGAAATCCCTAGAAAAGCCTGCATTAGGTAGGTCGGGCATTTAGTACTTGTCTCACGCCCTACCGATGGCAGGAGAGTGGTTTTCTGTGGGGTCGCAGCTTTATCCTTCCGTGCCTTGACCGGTTTAGGAGACAGCTGGCCGACTATTCCAATAGGAATAGCGGACAACTCTTACCGTATGCCCAAGGTCTGCGACCCCGGAACATACACCTCTCAAAACAGACCGAGGTGCCTCGGCATGTGGGAACCTTAGTTCAAAAACCAGAGAGATTATTTTCTTTCTCGCCAAGCTAAAGTTTATCGTGATTACTTTGTAGAATGCCTAGTAGTTTGTTACCCGTTTCTATCTCCCTTACACTTGAAACATATATTAATGGCCTGTCCTTTTCTTCTGTTGCAGGTAAGTTTCCAGTGGCCCGTATCCAGTGTCTTGGTCCAGAGGTTTGGATGATGGCGTGCGATTACGTACAGTTTTGCAATTTTCACGCTGTCTTCCTTCCTTACCTACCTTCGTACGTGCTCTAAAAGGTACTCTTCCGACTTTTCTGGTCGATGGGAAATACTTGACCGATCCCTGTATAAGGAAAAAAAAATCGCGGAACTGCTCGCTTCTCCGTCGCACAATAACAATACAGTTATCCACAACGATACAAATTACAATAAAATATTTTTCAACATTTCCCTCCCTTCGAGAATTTTTTTTTCACAGTAAAATAGTAATAGGTGTAACAGTTGCAGTTTGCAGACTCTCTCGTTGCCTATTACAATTATAAAAAAACCTCAGGATTTGTAGTTTAAATTAATTATTTACCACAGAGGTCTTTTTATATATTGTAATATAATATACAACTTGTTATATTAAACAAATTTAATTTAATACACGTTTCAGAGCCGGTTCATGTAATAACCCGACTTGAAGATATTTAATTATTTACTGTATTTAACTTTGAAAGTCTGTTTAATGTAATATTTAACTTTGAATTTTTTTAAAATTAAATTTTACTTTACATTACAGTTTATGATATTTTAAAGAAATATTTACTTTGAACAATTTTAATCAACTTAATGAAACTTTCAAGTTATCTAATTTTAATAGATGTTCTTAACATTTCGTGAAACGGACATTATATTAATATAATATTTATATAATTTATTTAAAACAAAAATTAATTTTACATATAAATTTACATAAGAATTTAAATCAGATTATTATTTTTATCTCCGGGCGTTTTTATTGAGCCTCAAAAAATAAAACATTAAATTTAAAAGAGAAGGTTTGTATTGTGTTTACAGAAGTATCAACTTATAAACTATCCCCAAAATTACAAACACAAAATGTGATAAAATTCGGCGGCGCAATAATGATGTAATTGTTAAAAGATATTTTACCAAATTAAAATTTATACGTTTACGTACCAATTTTGATTAATCTTAAATTTCAGCATTACAGAATTTACACCAAATATATTATGGAAACTTTCAAACTATGAAATAGGCCATTTTTGCAAATACACTTTCACAGTCACACACACAGGTCAATGGTTTTAGATTTCCAGAGTACAGACACAAGTTTTTTTATATCACAGCCGCCACTCACGTTCAGGATCACCAACAGTCAATACATTTGTCAGGGGAACCAGGCAGTATTATAGTGATAAAATATTGGTCACGAGACATTATGCCAGTTTATTAAATGTTCTGATCGATCAACAATAATAGCAAGATTAAATTATAATTTCTAACACGATTCTGGTCGAAATGGGTTGTGAGCATTTGTGTTTTTCAAGATGGTTCTTCAGGACAGAAAAAAATGCTTGACGTCTCCACTTGTTAAGTTTGCCTCCAAAAGCTCCAATTTAGCGGAAAATGATCGTGTGTCTGATATCATTTCGACTAACTCCTTTTTATTCCCCGTCATTGTCGCCAAGTGTTTCAATATCTTTTATACAGACTATAAACAAAATTTATAACTGAATAATTCTGGGATTCCTTATTCTCTCTTTTGTCTACTAACCTTTGACGAGCTACCTTCTGGTCTAGAGGATTGTGGAAGGACTCTTTGCCTCACTTGATACAATTTTATTATTTCTCGGTATAATATTTGTGTACATTGTGGCTGTGGGCGGCGGCACGAGGACGGTGACCCTTAGGGCCATTGCGCATGGGCGAGTGGTCGCACCTTAGCAAAGGGCCGGGCCCCCGACACTCAACTTCCTGCCATTGTCAATCGCGTTCCTCGTCGGCCTGACCCACATCAAAGTCCACCGACATTCACTGCTGCAGTGTACGGTGTAACTAGTGACTAAGAGACACCTCAACTGTCAGGTCTCTGCGGCACCTGATTTGTGTGTGATCCTTGGTGAGATGATTTCCTCTGCGGTCGTCTTCTTCTCAGCTTCACACTTTAGTACTCTGTGACTGTCTCCGTCTAACGTCTGCTCTGTGATTGATCCATTTTTGAATATTGAAACACTTTCCCACTCGGACTAGTTTTTTGTTTCCCATAAACCAAGAATTTTCCTCTTTGTGCGTCACTGACTACCAGAAACAATTACACTAATCGGACTTCTTTTTAAATAAATGAGAAAAACGCCAGCCTATAAGTTGAAAATATTTTAAGAAAAAATCTTACACATGAAAATATTTAATATAATTATATATATTTTAATGATTAAAAAGGATATTAAATAAATCAATACATTGCCCCACGTTGTGAAAGCCAAAAATGTAACGATTAAACGGAAATTAATTAAACAATATTATTTAAATAAGACTTTTTTTCATGAATTTAAATCAATAGTTCGTTTATGAAACAATTATTTTATTTTAAAGTGAAGGATTGCGGAATAATTACAACATTGTTTAAACTTTACAATACAATTTACTTTTATTCAGTAGAAATTTATAACATTTTAATATGAGATTAACTACACTTAGTTTTCAATGTTTAGAGATTTTATAACTATTTTCTCAGGGTCATTTATAAGAAACGACCTTTATATTTACGTTACACAATCAAATGCCCGATCTACCCGATGCAGGTTTTTCTAAGGTTTTCCCTGCATTTCTTTAGGCGAATGCCGGGTAGGATCCTTAAAATATAGCCCGGGGGCCCTAGTAACCCTTGGCTACCTTCCTCTACCCTTCCGCATCCCGCCTTTCAAATCCCTTCCTATGCTATTAAAGGGGAGTTGCCCCATGTGGATCACCCTCATGTAGCCTGTTGCCCTAAAAAATAGAATTTACAAACTATGAAGTTAAACATTCATAAGAAAAACGAGAAAGCGAAATCTGACGATTACCTTTTATTATCGTTTACAAAACTTAATTAAATTGGTTTCTACTTACAAAATATTTGGCTGGTACCAGACTTAACTCTCCTGGGCTCGGGCTCACAATTCACATTAACAGGCCATGAAATCACTGACTCTACATTTGATTGTACAAAACACGGTCGTAGCTTTCGAGTCTCTCCTCTGGGAACTGGAACTGCTGCTCCCTCCGGATTATTAATTAGACAGATTGTTACAAAATTGTCTCTATGTGGAACTGATAATGGTCTCGGTACTCGTAGAAATTTTAATGTGGCGCTAATTATTAGGTTACTCTTTGCGGTATTACAAAGTATATCGCTGTCCAAAACTTTATACTCAAATTCTAAAACTTGTAACCTTCTCGGTTTTATCTATACGCCGGCCATGCTGTTCGTTGTCCGCTCTCAAATTTTTTGACTTCCACACCCGACTTCAACACCAGACAGACTGACCTCCAGAAAGTGTTCGCGGCTCAAAAAAAAACCCGCCTGTACATTGTTGTCTTTGAAAATTGGTACCGCTAACAATCCATCATAACTATCCAATTATTAAAATCATTAATGACCTCCAATTAGTATTACAATATATATTACAATTTATTATATAAAATTTAGATTAACATAAATTTCTAAAGGGGCCTATAAACAAGCAACTTTTTACGGCAATATGAGGCCGGCAATACTGGCCGGGCAATGTTGCTCTAATCCAAGCAAACATTTTCGGCAATACATGTTGCCAGGATTTTAAGTACTGGCCGGCGTGTTGCCGGTGATATCGGTCCTGTGTCGAAAACACGGAAACATTGCCGGGCCACAACAGTTCCCAGACCTCACCTGAAGGACTCTGTAGTCAATCAGCTGTGTTAGCAGTTAATATCACTCTCTGTTCTCTGGGTAACATTATTCAGTATTCCACTTATGAATTGGTCAAATGTGGAAACTATTGAATTTATCGATGAAGTTCGCTGAAAATCCATCATTACGGAGCGTGAAATCGATGGACTATAGATGGAGATGGCCAAGTGAAGAAAGATGGATGCCGAGCAATAAGCAACAAATTTGGCATCAGTTATGACGTACGCGAAAATTAAAACTAAGAATAAAAGTTAATTTCTAATTATAAAAATTAATATTTCACAAATAAAGAGGCCTAGCCTGTACGTACTTAAATAAATATATTTAATCTTTCCATTAAACATACGCGTACTTCTCGAACGATGTGCGAAGTTGAACAATCTGATACTCTGATTATATATTAATACATCAAAGATTTAGACTCTCCTGTCGCCAAGAATCTTGTAGTGATGGGTAATTGCCTTCCTCATCACCGTGTCCTTTCTCTCAATCGTGGGCCCAATTTTTTAAGCAAATATTGAAAGTCGCCTTTCTACATTCTGGTGAAATTTCTAAATAAGTAATTGTCAAGAATTAATTCGTTGTTTAAATTGCGGAGCGTTTCTCGTTTGTTTAAATATTTTTTCTTAAAATTTTTAGATAACAGAATTGAATTGAATTGTAATTGTATACCTGAAAAAGGTCCCATTTACTGACGAAACGTGTTTGTCAAATATTTTGTTTAAGAGATTTATGACTAATAGTCTGGTTCGCCCCCAATATATAGAAACTTATGAACCTCAAATTAACAGACAGGTTAACAGAATTTGTACTTTGGGTGAGATGACTTTCTACGACGACGTCTCGTTACAAACGCCTTATGAATATGGAATTGTTATATTATAAGACTGAAATATATTTTTATTTATATGTGAACATTTTGTATCGGTCACAACTAATTAGAATTTTGGGCATCTTGTAACCATATATTTTCGGTCTGAAGCCAGCTTCATCTTCTCAATAATTTTTTTATAACGGAAAATAAACGTCAATTAAAAATAATACAACTAATTACTACCTTTACACAGACAAACTTTAAAGTGACTTACAATGACTAAGAATATTTTAAAGTGTCGTTTCGACGCGTCTTTTTCTAACACTTGAAGACTGGGAATTACACTAAAGAACTAAAATTCAACACGCTCAAGGGCTAAAAAACTTAAAATTAAATATCATATAATTAATTAAGACTTTTCTGAGTCACACTTAATATTAACCATATTAGGTTGATATTTAATATATAGCATTTCAGGAATTAATTTTTTTTACAATAACATGGTTCTCTGTCTAAAATTGAGGCGTTGTCGGTGATTCAATCCGATACAGTGTTTATTGATCGGACGGTATTTACAAGTTGACAGTTTAAAATTAACATTTATGCTCTTTAATTCTATTATTTAAAGTTCTTTTAGTTTGGCCGATATAACAAGAGCAACGATTAATTTAATTGTATAAACTTCATTAGTGGTGAAGATCTTATAGAATTTTTGTGTTCTTTGATGAAACCAGAAAAGAAGATTAAAACTGAAAAATGGTACTTTTTCTAAATAATTTTATCAGATCAAAGGATAATATAAGACAGAAAGGTAAAAACAAACCACCTGGAACGTCCGGAGATTTTAAAAAATTTCCTAGTTATTATTTCTCAATTTAATTTTTTTATATTAATTTTTAAGCCAAAACCTAAAACTTGTTATTTTAAATTTCATATATAGTAATATGTATGTCACAAATACGACGTGGTTCAACCTTTCTCGTGACACGGAGACACGAACTTTCTTTCTGTAGTTCCCTTGAAGGTCTTGTGCTGGCTCATTGACCCGTTCTTCTTGACATTAAGAGTGTATGCACACACAGACACTTGATGACTTTCTTACTGTGGAAGGGGGAACAACCCCGCGTGGTTCATCAGTTACGCAGACAGACTGGCTTCTATGAACTGCGCCTCCCTTTAATGGTCCCAACACTTAAAACGCGGGGAGAAAGTTCCGTTGCTCACGACTGGCAAGTCATCTCACAGACATTACGACGAGACCACGACCTTCTTACGCGGTGGGGGGACAAGCAACAGCCTCTGGTTACGGACGGTGTCTGTCACTCAACTCAGCAGAGGGGAACCTTTGGCGACAACAGCGGATCTGCACCACAACCTCGTTTATTGCACGACGTCTCCTCAGTTAAGAACCCCACCCCTTCCCCCTCATCTTCGTGTATGACGAATATGGACTTTCTGAATGTCTGCTGCTGGTCATAAACTACATTTTTATTATATAATAGCTGAGTGTCGGGCGTTGCCCGGGTATTTATTTAAATTAGCCTGGAGAAGGAACTGATTCCTCACTATCCTCTTCGTAAACATTCCATTTAACCAGCACCCACAGCCTCGGTATTGGAACATTTACCAATTTACGTTTTCCTACCCGACCTAACCCCTCGGCATCTAACTTCAAATAAACCAGCACCAACAGCCTCAGTATTGGAACATTTACCTATTTACGTTCCCCTGCTCGACCTAACCCCTCGGCATCTAACTTCAAATAAACCAGGAAGATGACTGACTGTCCTTTAACAACTCGGGAATTCTTACTCCTACTACATAAAATAAGTGAGTCTAAAAATCACGCCGAATTAAAAGAGTGAAAAATATTCGATCACTTAATAAAGTCTGAAAATACTCCCGGTATCTTAAAGCAGTATTGAAATACAACCTTTAACTACAGAGCGACCAAAATATAGCTGGTAGCCTAATAACTTAAAATAAACACCCGGTACCTTAAGAGGGTCTACTCCGGGTTACCTTTTGTCAACCACGCCCATCTCCACGACGAAGAACATAAAATTTCTTAAACATGGCTAATGCGAGAATTAAACTCGGCGACTCTTTACAGTCCAGGAATAAATCTCGGAGTATTTTTTTGCATTATTTTTCACGTAAACTTCTTCCACCACCAGCCGTACGGTAAGGGTGTTTCCCTCCCTTGCCTTTGGTAATTAACATTAGACACTTAAAATTTCAAATTCATCGACCCCGAAAATTTTATTTTTTCGACGATAATAACAAAGTATAGGAACGTTTTTAAATGCCATCCCCAATCGTAGGAGTGGTAGGTGTGTCTTAATCACTCTGTGTTTGTTCCTGGATCGTAAGTAACATGTGAACGAAGTTTGGTAGAAATGGCACTTCGCGTTTAAGATTCAATGCGGAATTTGTTTCGCCCCCTTCCAACCTAGGGGCTGATCTACAGCTTAACTGACATTGTGAGTGCCAGAATTAAACTCGTTGTCTTCTACAAGGACGGATTTGACACAAATCTTGGTTGTTTGAGGTTATTTTTATATAACGCCCCTTCACCCGGCCCTTATTGATGCTTTATGGAGTTGATACCCCAAAAAATCTAGAGAGATACTTTTAATTACAACCGAACGTTTTAGTGGTTTATAAATTTCACTCCCGTTTACCCCTGGGAGTTTCCTAAGCCGACTGAAACCTTCGCACAACTTACCAAAGTTTCATCGCTTCTGATGAATGGTTTAGGATCGCATAAGGGGCACTGACAGCAGGCATTCATTTTTACAGACATATATATAATTAAATGTAATTTGCGTATTTCCCAACCAGTTGTGGTGAACCCCGTGACGTGGACGGTTCAGCGCCGGCAATGTGAAGGAGATATTACGTTGGACATTGACGAGAACCGCAGGGGGGCCATCTTGATTGTAACTACACGTGGTCTTTGTGTGTGTAGTGATAACTACGCGACTATGTGACCTGATTGGCACAGCAGTTTGACGAAATCACTTGCTCGAGGGAGCTCCCCTGCTGTGTGTCTTGTGTTGCCATGGTTCATTACTAACGAAAACTCGTCTCGTGCGTCTGCGTGGTCGGTAGTCCGTCTTACCATATATTGAGGATTTTTTCGCACGAGAGGAAAGCTAAAAAAAATTTGGCACTATGTACTGCAGCTGGACCCCTGGCCGTTCACTGTAGTTATGTTCCGAACAACTGGTTTGTTATCTTTGAAAAAAGTGGCTTTTTTTAGGGAGATTCTTTTTACCCTGATGAAAAACTGCTGCACGTTCTTCCAATTCTCGTCATGTTGATGACTATTGGTTTTCCATACATAAACAGACGTTTGTTCTTCTTCCCTATGGAACGCAATGATAATCAACATCATCCGCGATAAGTTTTTTGGAAACTAAACTGCTTCCATTCTGGTCACCCTCGCATGCAATTTCAGTTGAAGCTGGCGAAATCTAAATATGACCGTCACTGACGCCACGTGTACATTACCACGTGGAGCTCAGAAATAAAAATGGGGCCTGTAATATTAATTATAAATCTTGTGTGTGAACAACGCGTTACTGAATCAGTTAAAAAATTATTTTCTTGCCAATGATGACATCTAACTGGTGATCAGCCAGCCACTACTTTTTTACACCTAGTCCCGCGTCCATTTCGTCCACATAGAAACCTACGTATGTCAAAAATTTGGATGCCTTCACCTGACCAAGTATATTATCATTCTTCGTCGAACAGTTTGGGGTTTTTAAAGGGCGAAGATTTTGGCGTTCATCACTAAGAGGACGTATATATATATATATATATATATATATATATATATATATATATATATTGTAATAATCAACAATGAGCCTTTATTTAAATTAAAGAATTAACCTCTCGTTTAAGCGTCAAAATGTAATGATTAACGGGAAAGCCTTAATTAATTTAATTTTTTATTTTGAGTATTTAATGAATTTACCTCACGTGAAGCGCCAAAATGTAATGATTAAATGGAAGGCTTTATATTAAATGAAAAGATAAACATTAACAAACAAAAGATTTATTTTTTGGCAACAAAAGATGATTACAATTTAAAATATTAATTTCTCAGGGTCTTCACTGGGTTTGATAATGGACACAACAATTTGATTTAAAATCTTATTAACAAACAAATCACATTTACCTAAACAATAGTCGATAGGAATAAACTAAAAAGAAAAGAAATTAACTTGTCAATTAAAATAGAACGAAATTTAACTGCTATCTTTTAATTACGTTTACATAAATCATTATTTTGTAATTTGTTACTCACATCTGTCCAGCTGGTTCCAGCATTCCTTTTGTTTTCGGAAGTACAGTATTGCAAATTTTTTTACACTGATTCTAATATCGGCTCACAGATTTTTAAGTCAACCTTGATAGGCTCCCAGGAACTCGGATGATCCTCCTTTTTGTCAGCTATCTGATAACTGCCTGCCTTATATGAATCCTGTGATTCATAGATTTGCTAGTATTTTTACCGCTTGGGACTTAAACTGCAACTTTACTATTCCTGGCTGGCTATAGACGTACAAACTGCACTCCTTTCCTGGCTGCTGATAGACGTAAAAACTGCTAACTTCGCGATATTTACGAGATAATATTTCCGTGAATGTTTTTTACTTTGTGTAAATTCACCACTTTGTTTAATGATACAATAAACAACGGCTAGTCTCTGTTCTAGAATCAATTGTTCCGTCCTCCGAAATGTCCCGTCACCAACTGAACTATCCTAGTCTCTAGTTTTAGCGCGGATACGCCATTTTGACCTTCCGACAAAGTAACAGAGCCTGACTCCACTGTCGCTTTGGAAACTCCTGCCGCTACAATTAAATTTTCTGTCCAAACAATTAATGTCCTAATTAATTGGCGTTACAATATATAATATTAGTAAGGATATAACACTAAAAAACAATTGCAATTATATATATATATATATATATATATATATATATATTGTAACGGCCATATTTATATTTGTTAATTTTATATATCAATTAAATGGGCGTCACCTACGAATAATGTAGGACAATTAACAACTGGAACACACTCTGGTTCAGGACCACCTCAGAGCATGAGAAGGGGAGTGACGTCACTTGTGCCAGTATTTGAAGTCAAAGAATTAATATTAGATTAACACGATAAGAATATTTAATGAAAAAGCACTAAGTCATCAAAAAAAGATTAAGTTAGTAGAATATATTTTATACAGGCACCGCAATAAATTCAGAAAACTGATATCCAGTACCCTCTGATTCTCTTGTCTTTAACTTGGAATGTGACTGTGCACTTCCAAGACCGCTGGTAAACAGATTAATTATTTACTATGTAAATACTGTAGTTCAATTAGCAAAACTGTCATGTCATTTGACTAAAAGTTGTAATAATTAATCAAAAAAAAACTTTAGGGGGAAGGTTGTGGTGGTTTCTTGCGCGTGAGAGCTTGCCTAAATATGGGCTACACGAGCCGAACTTCACACTGATTCCGCGACGGTCGTCTGTGGACTATAAAACCGCTTGCTGCCCAACTGAATCTCCTGATTGACTTGACTATCTCTATAGTATAACGTCTCAGTTTACTAGTATAAAGTCACAAATCATTTCGCTGAAAAAGTGATCGATGTTAACGGCCATCGATAATCCGTGTCGTTTGCAGAAGTTTCTCCGTCTAGGGCGGCAGTTTGAAAGCAAATACGAGTGTCTTAGCGGTTGGATGCTGAGTATGGAGGCTGTCGGAGCCGCCCACGGCTGTCCTTGTGGTCTGTTGTATGCAACCAAGGCGCCCTCGTACGCATCGCTGATCACCAAGTATGGAAGCAACAAACTGCTTCCGCGACCGCACGGGACCTCGGCATCCATCTGCATGGAACTACCCCTGGGATCACAACCGCTTCCTACTTCATCCTTTCATCCCTGGGTCAGTACCAACCCCGTTCACGCGGTTTTGCGCTTCAAAACCTCTAGCACCAATTCGAGAACAAGAGAAAATACTTTCAGTTGAAGCTCAGCCTTTAAAAGGCTGTCAAAATAAAATTAAAACGGATCCAGACGGAAAAAAATCTCGTCCGGTCCGGGAATCGAACCCTCTGGGACCTCCAATTGGTCATCTTTGCTACCCTGGTTGAGTCCCACTGTCAGGGAGCGAGCTTTCTCCATCCGGTTTCTATAGTGCTGATGATACACTTCCTGACAGGGAATTAGCCAGGGTACCTGAGATGCTTCCAAAAGGACGGCCAGGGGTTCGATTCCCGGTCCAGTCGAGATCCTCATCCTTTAATCTCCAGTCATCTTTCAAAACATTCCAGTGGCCTCCTTTTCCACGCTTTACAAGTGATCATGATGTAGAAAGTTAACCGTGATACGTCACTTGATGATGATGATGATGGTGGAGTTGAATTTCGCCGAAACGTTGCGTTTGGCCGTCGGTTGACAGACCCGACTAGTATTTTATTAAATTCTACTTAAAATATATCAGTCTGCCATGAAGTTTGTTGATAAATATGATCGTAATTTTACAGATAATTTAATTAAAGACCTTAACATTTTATAAATATTTTAGTTTAAGACTTAAACGACGACGTTTCAGTACGCGTTTCTGTACGTTTATTAGGTGTCAATAGGGTTATGATGTTACTACGGGCTTACAATTTTGTGTCGTACAATATTTCAACTAACAAATTTACAAACTGTTACCTGGGGCAAACTAAACGTGCTCTTGAAACTACATTAATAGAACATTGAAAAAATTAATAAACTTTAAATTATGTCACTAACGTAAATTCTAACCATAGTGGAAATTGTAGTCATGGAACAAAATTTATTAAAACGTAAGATATCAGAAACTTAAGCCTATTAAATGACATTTTAACACACCAATTTCACATAATGATTACTTAAAATTAAGGAATATTAACAGTTCCATTATTTATTAACTTTTAAAATATTTTTAGAACGAAATTGGAATAAATATTAGGTTCATATTTGCTATCCAATTTGGTAACGTTTATTGTTAACATTATTTCGGGTGTTCCATTGTCTGGGAGTAGTCAGAAAAGTGAAAAAAATCAATGAAAAAAAGACAAGGAAAACAAGAAAAAACAGAAAAAAAAGAGGCAGTGTGCAAGAAACGAGTTAGGTTAAAGAGATGACGCGAAATATCGTCTAGAAGTTCAGACAATGGAATACCCGAAAAATATAATAATGTTACCTCACCATTGTAAACAAAATTTCAAATCCATATTTATTGCACGTTTAGTTTGCCCTATGTAACATTTTCCACAATTATGATTTGACTTTAAATATTTTATTAGAAGAATAAGAAGTAATATGTATTGTAAATTTTGTGACTTTAAATATTTTTATGCACACAAACTTTTTTACCGTAGTAACATGACAACCTGATTATAAACCCCTGCTGAAAGTACAAAAAGACGCACTGAAACGTCGCTGTGAAAATATTAAATATTTTTTTAATGTCTGAAAAATGTAATTATTTTCTTTATTTTATACTAATATTAATTAAATAATCAAGTCGGGGGAGGGGGAATTCCTGTAGGTGCGTTTTCAACAAATGTTGCCTACATTTTATTTGGTCACCAACAATTGTTACCTGTATTACCCCCACTGTCTGTGGGGAAATGTAGACAACACGAAACAAAACTGTTTCCAACAAATGTTGTCAACCAGGGCGTAAACCCGGGACATGGAAATGAGCCCGCCTTCTTGGGATTGGGCCGGAGCCGATTCGTGGCCACGCGATGATACCTCGGGTTTCCTCTGAAGTTGGACGATTCGCGGAAGGATCGTAGCCGCAGAAACCCCGCGAATATATACATACATAGAAGTACAGTTCGGGGAAAAACTGAGTCGAGCTGCGTTCCAGATCGAGAAAAGATTGGTGGTTCTTGTTCCGAGGATTCGAGTTTTGCCTCGCTTCGGCGAAAGCGAAATTTTTAGGCCGCCTGGTTAATTCGTTTGTAGCAGACAATAACCGAATAAAAAGGAAGAAATCGGGTTCTTACGGACTTGCCAATTCCACCTACATAAGATATGTCCATATAAATATATACATAAACTAGCTGAGTGCTTGGCGTTACCCGGGTATTTATTTAATTTACCCCGGAGAACGAATTGATTCCTCTTGGTAAACATTTCATTTAACCAGAATAAATAGCTCCAATGTTTGGAACATTTACCCATTTACGTTCCCCTCCCCGACCTAACCCCTCGGCATCTAACTTTAAATAATCCAGGATGATGACCGACGGTATTTGGCAATTCTTCTACTGCATAAAATAGAAGTGTCTAAAAATCACGACTAATTAAAAAACAAAAAATACACGCAATCTTAATAAAGTTTAAAAATACACCCCGGTACCTTAAGGAGTAACGAAATACAACCTTTAACTAAATACAGAAGGTAGGTACCGTAGGAAAATTAAAAAAATTACCCGGTAACTTAAGAGTGCCGTAACTACTCCGGGTAACCTTTTGTCAACCTCGTCAACCTCCAGGAAGCGGAACACAAAATTTCATTAACAACCATGATTAATGTCAGAATTAAACTCAGCGACTAGTATAACCGCGGAATCGACACTAATAAGGGTCTTTTTGGCCTTATATATTTTATGTGGACACCTTCCACTGCCACCCGTACGGTAAGGGTGCTTCCCTCCCTTTCCTTTTGGAGTTGAAATTATAAACTTAAAAATTCTAGAATGACACTATCCAATTAAGCGATACCGAAATCGTTTTATTTGAAGCTAATATAGCCTCAGTGCTATATAAATTAATTAAATAACTCCATAATAACTAATAATGGTCGTTTAAAGAATGTTTTTAAATTCCACCCTCTCCACGCCATCCCAAAGGTGGTAGGCGTGTATTAATCCCTCGGCGTTTGTTCCTAGATCGTACATAACATGTGCATAAAAGTTGGTAGAAATTTCTCTACAGTTTTAAGATTGTAAATGGAAATTTGTTCCGTCCCTTCCACCCCCACTGCTAGGGGCCGAACTAAATATAAACAAGTACGTTTAAAATCAGAATTTAACATATTGACATCAATAACTCAGGCTTTGACACCTATCTCGGCTTTTTCCATTTTTTTTATGTAACGCCTCTCCACCGACTCCCTTATTGCTGCTTGAAGAGGTTGATATTATACACTAAAAATATCTGAATAGAAACTATTAATCATATAGCGCTAGAAGAGTAATTAATCGACGCTAATATGTTTTTAAAATTCATCCCTGTTCACCCCTTGGCTATTGTCTAACGCTTCGAAAGGCCGACAACAGAAACCTACCAGGCGTGCGTACAACGTAGGGGACACGCAGACAAACATTCATTTTTATATATTGTAGATATTACAAATGTGTAATGAAATGTTTCATTTATATAAATTATTTATTTAATTATTGGTGGCCAGAGCATTGTAAAGAACAGCATTGTTTGGCGCGAGAATGAAGGCTATAATGATTGTTACGGTTTATTATTGAAAAGCGTTTATAAAACGCTCAAAACTTTAGCAGAGAAACTTAGATAGGCAGAGAGCATTGTGTGTGTGGGTGTGGGGTAGGGGGGAGGGGGGGAGCCTGTGTTTTGGAGGATCTGACCATGGTACTCCGAGTTAGAGTCTGTGGTGGTCGATTTCAGCAAAGTATTGGCTCAATATCGTCAGTTTTTAAAATATTTTCTACAGCAAAACTGAATGTGACCACCACGTACGAAAGTAAAGCAGAAATGCGCCGAAATGCAAAGTGTTACGAGGTAAAGTGAGACGACAATAAAAATCAGTGCTATGGCCTGTCAATTAAAATAGTGTTCTATAAAAATTTAAATAATCACGTGTGCACAAACCAGAGCAGCACCAAATAAATGGTTTCTAAAAGAATTATTCTGTAAACCTTTACGTAAATATCGTTTACCACCAGATTTCTGTAACTTTGCCAGATTTATGTATTTTTTTTTAAGATTTCTATGGTTTTTGTTGTTGTTTTTAATGTGGTTATCGTAAATTTAAATTCATTTTTTGTAACTTTGTGAAAAATTGCAAATCAGTGTCTTTATTAGAGGCCCTTATGTGTATTACAATATATAGAGGTAAATGAGAGGTTAGATAAGTATTTTTTGGGGTTTCCACCCGGATGAAAGAAAGCGTAAGGAACGTACGTTTTAGTGTAGGTTTCTTCCATGTATCTCACTTGAAAAACCCAACAATTATTTACCCAATATTTGCACGCGGGGGGGGGGGGGGGCAACGATGATAGATGTGAGTCTAATTTGTTTTGTGACGAACTCCCCTGAGGTAGTTTCCAAAGTTATCAGTTGCTTCGCATATTGGTCTAGTTCAGGTTTTTTCTAAGGCAATCTGTTGGGAGTGTTCTTCCGTTGGTGAATCTTTCAGCACAGCAGGAAGTAGTTGCGGACGTCCAATTTTAACAGTGGAGCTGTCGTCTCAAGCAGCTGCAACAGGCACGACTAGGTCCGGGTTATTTTTAACCCCCCCAGGCAGAGTCTACAAGGAAACGGTTTTTCCGCACGTGCTTGCAAAAATCAGTTTCCCCTTTCTAAGAAACGGGCCGTAAAAGATAGGTGGCGCTGCCTCGTAGACGCTCCGCATTCGTCGGGAAGGAGCAGAGTAAATACATAAAAACCGTTGCACGCGTCTGTGTATATAGCTGTTTACGGTTTGCTGTACGATGAACCGATTTTTTTGAGTTCGTCGGGAACGTTTTATCTGCGACGCTTTTTGTTTTGCCGACGTTTTTCGTTAGATAGCACTGAACTTTAACCCTTTGCACTCGAGGGCTCCGTAGCGGAGCCCTCGAGTGAAAAGGGTTAATGAATGTCGGGTCAATACTGTGGCCCTGTCCATCCACGTGGCTTGTGTGTATGTTCCGAACATTTCCTCCTACATTCTCAACATGTCTTCTAAAACCCTCAGTGAAGAAAACCATTATTCTGTTAAAAATTCTTACCAATTTATTGATAAAACCCAGCACATTTCCCCCCCCCCCCCCACCGTCCTTCATGTCGACTCTTTAATTTCTCCTGATGTCGTTATTCAACTCTATTCCTAATGATTTAGTCATTAACAGTTTCAAAATAAATATGTCCCATTTTCAGTCAATATACTAAAATTTAACTTCATGAAATTTTATGCATTGTAAATCTAATCCTCAATTCCACTTATTTCAAGTTCCTTGACGTCATTGTATCCATTTCTCACTAGTTGGTACAGAAAACCTCCATAATCTGGACGTGTTCTCAATTATCTTTCTGATCATCCTCCAAACGAAAAGAGAGCTATGGTATACAATCTTGTAGACAGAGCTATATTCAAAGATTGAAGTCTTTTCCGGTGAAGTTATTTAATAAATAGTTCTCGGAATTCACACGGATTTTGCATATTTTTATTAAGACGCAACGTTTCGACGACTGAAAGCACTGTTGTCATCTTCTAGGCGCCTAGAAGATGACGATAGTGCTTTCAGTCGTCGAAACGTTGCGTCTTAATATAAATATGCAAAACCCGTGTTTTTTTGGGTAACAGGCTACATGAGGGTAATCCACATAGTGGCAACTCCCCTTTAATAGCATAGGAAGGGATTTGAAAGGGGGGATGCGGAAGGGTAGAGGAAGGTAGTCAAGGGTTAACAAGGGCCCCGAGGCTATAGTTTAAGGATCCTACCCGGCATTCGCCTAAAAGTAATGCAGGGAAAACCCTAGTAAAACCTGCATCAGGTAGGTCGGGCATTGGGTACTTGTCCCACGCCCTTCCCATAGCGGGAGAAGAGTTTGCTGTGCGGACGCAGCATTCCCTTCTCCGTACCTCGACCAGTTTAGGAGGCAGCTGGCCGACTGTTCTAATGGGAACAGCGAACAACTCTTACCAAGGTCTGTGACCCCGGAACATACACCTCTCAAAACAGGCCGAGGTGCCTCCGCATGTGGGATCCTTAGTTCAAAAACGGAGAGGAAAAGGCATCCCCATAGGTAGCCCCTTCGTATCTCTCCTACAATGTTCTGCCTGCGAGAGAATAGCCATCGCAGGCAGGTCTTTTGCAAAACCTGTGTGAATTTCGAGAACTATTTATAGAGAGCTATATTACTTTCTAACTCCGTTCCATCAACACAAGTTATATATTTTCCGGAACAATTTTCTAATGAGTACCCTTTAAATTTGATTAATAAAGACATCAACATTAGATTGAACAAAATCCAATATCCTACCGTCAGTCGTCCCCAAACACCTCAAGCCTCGTACTCCCTTATAACAAACTTCTACATCACAAATTCGTCCAATTTTTTTATAGAATATAAAATATCCATCATTTACAGATTCCTACTGAATTAAAATCCACAAGGACCTACTTGACTCCTACAGTAAACATTGTGTAGTTTACAAAATCTCTTGCTCTAATTGTAATTCCTGCTACATAGGGCCAACGAAACGTTCACCAGTATCCAGTATTAAGGAACATACGTCCGATATCAAAGACAATCTGCAGTCTCCAAACATATCATCAATTGTAAACGTACATTTGATTTCCAAAATGCTAAGGTTTTTAGACATTTTTAAGGAATTTGAGTGTTGTCAACTGACAAGTGCAGTTGTGTCGCTCTAGGCACTTCTTCGCACCTGACGAAAGGCACAAGGATCCCAGAAACGTTATGTGGAATTTACATTATCACTTTTTTGTCTGAATTGGCTGTCTTTCTTATTCATTATTTTCAATCAGACGCAATTTTTTTTTTCATTTTAATATTAAAAAGACTTAAAAGTAAAAGACCTGCGGATATCAAAACGATAAAATCATTCTTTTTTTTAATTAAAGATTTATAATGGTCGCGTTAACAACTTGGTCATGGGCGACCCATAAATAAATTACAAATAGTGCTTGTTTACGTAAGTCTGCTGCGATTCACATTGATTTCAATAATATACATACAATTGAACAGTTTGAAAGGATAATTATACATTTCAAATGTGGGTTTCTTACATTTTACAATTCGCACTTGTTAATCATTTATCGTAATAATAGGATAATTAATTATATTAACTTATTTGCAGCTGCGACTGTTGCAAATTCCACTGTACTGTAGTCATAGTCTGTTTTTATTAGGAAGAGGCGTCTGCTTCTCAATATGTATCACTCTCTTGTTTCTTGACTAAATTTATGAGCCTTTTTATTCTACTTTTTGCCGTTTTATCATTTAAGTGTGGGTAAAAAGAGTCCAATACATTTATGAATGATGTAGAGGATATTTGGTAATCTCTTGTAATGGTTCTTGGGTTTTTTGAGTCCGTAACATTTAGTATAAGAGCCTTTAACTGTTCCAAAGGGATAGGTGGAGCACTGGTTTCTTCTTCATATAATATTTTTATCGGGCTTAAAACATCATTCACTGCTTTAAAACCTTCATATGCGTCACAACGATAAAATTTTATGGATAAGTTAACTGATACATATTTTCTTAAAAAAACAACGTCATTTTAGATCAGTGATATTTGACTATTATGTTACTTAATCCTTATTGATTAAGTTGGGACACGTTTGGAGGATTCTGATCCCGTCGCTGATTGGAAAGCTGCTTTTGGAACTGCAGGCGCCGCTATTTGCAGACCAGGCCGGCTTTTTTTTTTTTTTCGTTCCCTTCTTTGAATTTCGCTGCCTTGCCCTGCTTGACAAGACTTTCACCTCTGCCTCACATGAGCACACGTGAACGACTGACTGACTTGCCAATGGGTTATTGCCGATTACGCCACGAGCGAACCGACGAGATTTCTCCGTGTACTTGGTTTGGTATTCCGGACGACAAACGCGGCGGCAACTTTTACAAATCCCGCTCAGGAACGCGGCAGTCTCCACCCCGGGGAAAATATCACTCAGAGGTACAAGTGCATTTCGAGGTTGTTAGCTTAATACTGTGACTTGAGTGGCGGCCATGTTTTCGGGGTCTCCGCGGGTGAGATTCGCGTGGTAATTGCGTTTAGCGCCGCCACGGCGGGTCTCGACGACTCTCTCATTTCATATTCACGCGGTGCAGGGTCAGAGCAGTTAAAACGTCTCCTCGGCGGCACACCGACAAAGAGAATGGAGGTGTGGTCGACGCAACACTGTGTGTGTGTGTGTGTGCACGGGTCAACGCACAGGTTACTTAACTACCAAACACCATGTTGACTCCGTCACAGTCGCAGGTTTGCAGACGCGGGATGGGACTCAGGACATGATAGCGGCGTTTCTGGACGTGCACACGGGAACGACAACGGAACCGACCTAAACCTCAATACATCTTCGCTTGCTTAAAAGGCTCGCAACTTTTTTTTTTTGGCAACGACCATTGCTGAAAGTCATCCGGAGTTCTCCAGGTCATTAACTTCAGCCGAACGATTCAGAAGAATTCCGCCATTGCTGTCTGTCATCAGTGGAACGGTTGGTTTCTGGTAAACCTGATTTTTAGGACTTACCGTCAGCCACGAAAAATGGGGATCGGGCGGTGAGGAATTGTACTACCCCTTCCCCAATTGTCGGACATATACAAGGGTGGACTGAAAAGTTTCCGACCCAACAATGATGGAAGATTTTTATTTTATTTTATTTTATTTTATTTTTTGTAACTTTATAGAAAGAACGTAGTTTTAGCAAATGACTTGCACAACTATATTCTCGTAGCGTATGTGGGATTCCTAATTTTTAATTTTCTCTGCAAAATAATTGCAAAATAACTGTCGTGTATATATATATATTTATTGTAGTATTTGATATAAAACAATTTAATTAAAACAAAGCCCCACGTTGAGGTTCCAATTTGTAATAATTAACTATTAAAATGACCGAATGTTTGAATAAAAATCAAGATTTTAAATATACAAACAAATTAATTTATTAAAGCACATTATTTAAATGACATTACATCTTAATTCTTTACAATAATACCACGGCTATTTCTCAGGGCCGATCATCAATAAAAAATACTTATTAAACAATCAAAATTCACAAAGCTATCAAGGCATTAATTCATACAATCAATAGAAAATTACAATGCAAAATATGATATATGAAAATTAAAATTTCAACTCTGAAATCTGACGATAATATCATTTACTTGCGGGTTTACAAATAGTAACTTGTGCAGTTTTACCGTAACGGTTCTGGTACCAAGCCTGCATTATTGCCACATTCTTGTATATAACGTGAGTGTTTTTATTTGGTTCATTAATTAATTATTTCCTTTTACTTACCACAATATATATATATATATATATATATATATATATTGTAATAAGTAAAAATAATAGTAATTTAAATGATTTGACTGTCCACACGTTAAGGCATAAAAATGTGGTTACTCAATAATGAACATAATTAATTAAATTGAATTAATAATTGAAAATTATCTAATGAAGGGAGCATGAAATAATAACATTTATTATTATTTTAATTAAACATTATTATTTTAATTAAACAATTAGATTATTATACACGAATATTTTATCTTACAAGACAAATTACTTGCTGAGCCTTACAACAATTTTGTACAAAATGTCATTTTCCCTTATCTCAGGGTCTTTATTGGGCCTTTTAAATAAAGAACAATTAATTTTACAATTTACTACTGACAAATATTTTTTAATAATAAACTCTCGAAATGTAATCGAAGAAAAGAACGAAATAAATCGAAAAGAAATTGAAATCTGACGTTATTCTACCTTTTATTAATGTTTACAATTTTAATTTTAAATGTTTCTGTTTTTACTCAGTTTTTACCGGTACCAGGGCAATTGTAAAGGTTCCACAACGCACTTTCACCTCGAACACTTATGAACAGGCCATATAACACTGAAGTTATACTATAACGGCCCGCAAACACCCAAAAACTGTTAATCTCTGATTCAGCACGTCCAATTGCCGGTCGATCACACACCACACACCAACAAATCGCTGTCCACCGTTCAAGCTCCGAATATCTGCATTCATACTCCCTAGATTCTGTGTTCTCTGCCAATCATTGAGAACTCGCAACGGAAAACTGGAGACTTCTACCACAAAATTATCAGCCTCTGATTTCCAACTCGATTAATTTTAGTTCCGTCCTCGACTGGAATCCTTAGCCAACTGCTAAATTTAATTATACTGTACTCCACAATGTCTCTAAGCTGACTGACAAATTTTAATTCCTTCCGTACTCAGCAAGGTCTCGTGGCTGACTGCCCACTCCATCAACTTACGCGCGCTATTGTCTAACAATGTCTTGGCCTGTTCAATATTCTCGACCAGTATTGTATCTCTGTGTGTTCGCCGGCAACAATTCAGTTCAATAGTTTCTAATTATTAATTCTTTTAATTTCCCTTTTATCATTATATATATATATTTCAGAACCTTATTCTGCACTTGATTAATTTTTTCTGTGGGGGATTCACCTTGTTGGGATGTTTTAAACCACACCCCATATTCCACTGACTTGACTGAAGGCACGCATCAATTATGAACTTCAGTGTGCCGTAATCTTCTAAGCGTCTGTTTGGAAATTCCATGGCACTGCGGCAAAGGATTGCTGTAGCCTGCGGGCTGGATGGTTAATGTGAGCTATATTGAACTATTTTTCGGGCCATTGTAGTTGGTAGACTTGAGAACACGTAAAACTGACTAGAGGAGTAGAAAATAACAGGACATTATTGGACCCGGTTAATCAGCTACTTCAGATTAGAAGCGCAAGCACTGAAGTTTAAGGATAAAGGAAGAGAGATGGAACATAGAAAATGGAGACACTAACTATGGAAACCTGGACTCGTCTGTGTAACGTCATATTCCAGTCACTGTGGACGTTGCAACTGAAGTCACATTCGACGATAAGAAAATTGAGATCAATTTTTTATTGGCCATAATAATTCAAGGAATATTGCCAGCCTTTGCCGCACTGCCGTTGAATTTCCAAACAGACGCCTAGAAGATGACGTCACACTGAAGTTCATAATGACATCGCTGGATGTGAGGTGAGGAAGTATTGCTGCCGCTCCTTCGTGACCACTCCAATTTGCCCCAGCGAAGTGACACGTTATTAAGCGTTCAAATTACTCACGGCACGAAGAAGTTGGCAGCCTCTCAGACGCGTTACAGCGGCCATTACAATGTACTTAAAGTCGTGTTACGGACAAGACTCATCAATTCATTATTAACCTCGACGTCATCATTCACGTGGTACTGGTAAGGGAAAACTTCGGTAGTTACCAACTTGTGATACCGGAGCTCCCTCAGGGGTGACTCCAGCAGCCTGAAGGGTTCCATCACCGACGGCGACCGCGTGGGCGGTGTTAAAAGTGCCGATTCCTCCAATCACCAGTCGAAAACGTGCCGCCGATCCCCTGTGACGAAACTGTTTCTTCCCCACTAGGATTAACGCTTGGGTAGCAACAAATTCACCCATCTACAAACAGTGACGAACGTCTAAGCCGCCATGTGGCCGTTGTTTATCGCCATAGACGCCGTGTAATATAAACCCACTCGCTCTGGTACTTCCCTCCTCGCCAAGAGAACATTTCCTTCAACAAATTCATCTTAAAAACTAAAACCGTGGATTCAGGGACAGTTTAAAAATATCTGCATGAAATTACGAGTTGTCTATGCGACGGTAAAATCTGAAAAAGATGAGAGACAAGACGGCTCCGCGTGATTTCATCCCAGAAAAAAGTAATATTTTAAAAAAAAATTAAGGTCATTTAATTGTAATGAACATTTCTTTAAAAGCGCGCTAATTCTGACAGAAGCCGCTGTTTCTCCGGATGGACTCTGACGGTGGCCTCAGACCATTTTAGTGATTTTCCTAAAGAAGAGCGAATCTCCAAGCGGCACCAAAATTAATAGGCCTGCATAATTCTGACAGAAGCCGCAGTTACTCCAGCTGACGGACTCGGACGGTGGCCTCAGACCATTTTAGTGACTTTCCTAAAGAAGGGTAACAGCTCCAAGGAACACCAAAATTAATAGGCTTGCATAATTCTGACATAAGCAGCTGTTTCTCCAGCTGACGGACTCTGACGCTGGCATCAGACCCGTTTAGTGACTTTCCTAAAGAAGGGTGACAGTTCCAAGGGACACCAAAATTAATAGTCCTGCATAATTCTGACAAAAGCCGCTGTTTCTCCACCTGACTGACTCGGACGGTGGTCTCAGACCATTTTTGACTTTCCTAAAGAAGGGTGACAGCTCCAATGGATACCAAAATGAATAGGCCTGCATAATTCTGACAGAAGCAGCTGTTTCTTCAGCTAACGGACTCGGACGGTGGGCTCAGACCATTATAGTGACTTTCCTAAAGAAGGGTAACAGCTCCAAGGGACACCAAAATTAATAGGCCTGCATAATGCTGACAGAAGCCGCTGTTTCTCCAGCTGACGGACTCGGACGGTGGCCTCAGACCCTTTTAGTGACTTTCCTAAGGAAGGGTGACAGCTCCAAGGGACACCAAAATTAATAGGCCTGCATACTTGAGCTGAGGAAGCATCCCTAGTCAGCGGACGGACATAGAAAATTAAGAACTTATGCTGGAGGAATTTGGAGATTTCGGGAAATAAAGCAGTGAGTAGCCAGCCACGAGATTTAGCGGTCGGCGACCAGACTCCGAAAGAAATCCAGCAAATCCTGAGAAAATTGTAGGGGTGCTCACGATTCATCCGCCGCGTCCCAGCACGAGACGTCGCAACCAGTCTGCACCAGCTTGAACCACAACGGCACGGTATCGTCTGAATTGTTTAATTCCAAGTATCGTAACGCCAGTCCCTCCATTTACACATTCAGTCAGTAAATTAGATTTATTTATATCAATAATTTCAATTTTGCTATGTTGAGGTTCACCCCACGAAATTCCTGAGATAGAGAGCCTATTTTTGTATGAATTGAATTTAGTTTATTTTTTATTAGTAAATTATTATATTAAATTAATTAAATTTTTATTTATGAAACTCAGTCAACCTGTAAACTCTGAAATAAGTATTACATTTAAACCCTCCAAAGTAAGAATTTTTAACCAAAAAAAGGACAAAAGTCTGACCAAGTCAGCGGCTTGTTCGATGACGCCCCAGATTAGTGTCCACCTTCGTAGGTACCACCCCTGTTCCTCGTGAGCAGCCTAGAGTTTGACTTCGTTAGAATCTTGGCATTGTCGAATTTTCCTTCCTCTCCCTCAAACTGCGTCACCCTCCTTCGTTGCTGACTCTGAGTAAAGTTCTCAGCATAGTCGAGGAACTGTCCAGGTTTTGGAAAAAAAATCGACTAGAGTATCAACAATATTCTGAAATTTCTCCCAGGGTGTTTATGAAGACTTGGAAGACCTTGCCCTGGGACAAGGGAATTGCATTTCATGTAGGTTTACTTTCCATGAAAGTTCATCCCAATTCGGAGGTGGGAAACCCATAGTGGAGCCCTCTGTGTGAGGGATTATTCTCTTAGATCGAGTGGTCTTGCAGTTGTCCCAGACAGAAGTGACTGACTGTCTCGCTGCTTTGCGCGTGCTTGCTCTTTCGCGAGAGTTGTATTTCTGGAAATGCCACCCCACTGAAGGTTAAAGCGACGTCCGAGTTCTCACTTGGGTTCCCCGGACGCAAAAATAGCTTCCCTCTCCGTGTCTGTCTGTCTGTCTGTCGTTATCGTCTCCACTGAGAGGCGACTACTTGGCTGTCGATGACTGCACAGAACTCGATACGTGTATGGAGGAAGTTTTTAATGTCGGCTGCATCACCAGTACACCCTTTGATTCAACGACGCGTTGCCAGATGAGAACCTGTATTCGTGATTTAAGATCGCATAAATAAGAGATTAAAATACCTCTGACATGGGGGAAATACACAATTATAATTATCATCAGCGAGCCAATTACGTCTGCCTGCTTGAGGCTGCGGTGTAATTATATGTTGCGGAGGGTTGAGGTGACTCCATGGATCCGGCCGATAACAGCGAAACGAGAAAGCCAGACAGTCACTCGTAAAATAAAAGTTCTCTCTCAATGTGCTGGATATTATCTCTGGGTTATAATTTACCTTCATGCCCCCCTGACCCCTCACTTTATTTTTGTTTTCAAACAGAGGCTACTTGAGGGTAATCCACGTATGATAGCACAGGAACGGATTAAAAATAGGTGATGCGGAAAGGGAAATCAAGTAGCCTAGGGTTAAGTGGCCATAATTTAATTGGAAATCTATCTTTTAAGAGTTAGTCTGACACAGTTATCTTTTACAAATACGGAGTATTCATAATTTAAATGGGAGAAACATAAAATCGGACATTAATGATTAACTAAATTACGACTTTCGGTGGCCCATGAGCGGATCCTCAAAAATAAATCGTGACATAAAGGTTTTATCTTTAACATGGCAAAGAAAGAGATTAAAGAATCCTAAATAACATTTCTTGATGGCAGGAGTAATAAGAAATATCCACAGTTTTGTTGGAGGGGAGAGGAAATGGCGTTCAACGCGTGCAAAAGAATAATTCCTCGAGAAGTAATGTAAAAATGTAAAGTAAAGTTTTACTAAGTACATCAAACTCAAATCATGCGGAATTAAGGGCGGGCTGGAGTAACCCCATTTGTAATTTCCATCTCCACCCTATCTTCACTTCTTTACTGTCTTGATGCTTTTCAATTGCAATTATTCACATTGAATTAAAACTTTCCATGATTTTTCCCTCCATCACGTAAGGTTTTCCGCCCAAGTGGAGATGAAAATGATGCAAAACCAGCATTACATAGAGGAAAATATCTTTAACTAAAAATTTATAACATTTTATATTTCCTCATTTATTTTAAAATCTTCTTCTACTACATAAAGCAGAGTGTTTGTTTCTATATTTGTATGTTCCGTATACAAATCTACACCAGTGCAGAAAAATTTACCAAATTTCGTACACGTGCTCTTTGCGACCAGGAAACAAACACTGTCGGGGTGAGACGCGTCTACCACCCGAAGAAGCGAGGGTGGAAATATTCAAACGTACTAAAAACATACTTAGTCGCATAAATATTTTTAGGGTTCATAAAGATTTATAGTGTTTCTACCGATGTTATATGAGTATAATTTCAATCCATTTTCACATGGGAAAGAAGCACCCTTAGGGGTGGGGGTGGACGGGCGTTACAAGAAAATAACGCGAATGCAACCGAGATTGTTGAGTTTAATTATAATTGGCCATTCAACCCCCAGTGGCGTGGGCGGACGGGGCTAAAATTTTTCAAACATGTTAAATAGTCAATATTTGCGTGAAATAAATAATTGTCGAGGTCAATTACGTTGACCGATGTTGTTTGTAAAATTTCAACCTCTTTCGTCAAGAGAGGGGAGCACGCAGAGGGGTGGGGGTGGAAATATTCAAACATCCTAAAGCAGCCGATATTGTAGGCGGATAAATATTTTTAGGGGTCAAACATATTGATAGTGTTTCTACCGATGTTAACTGACTATAATTTCAACCCCCTACAGCATCGGATAGCACTGTTGGGGGTGGGGGTGGACAGGCGTTACAAATAAATAACGCGAATAAAACTGAGATTAGAGACAAATACAGGGTGAAGAATGTCGCTGAGTTTAATTATGACATTCAAATTGACATTTAGCCCCGAGGGGTGGAGGTGGACGGGGTTGGAAGTTTTGAAACAATATAACCGGACTATTTTTGCGTTGAATAAATCCTTATTTTTTAACCCACAGTAACGGGGGTGTAAATTTTCGAACATGTTCAAACGGCGATATAATCGTCGATTGAAACTATTTCATGGTCAATGAATACAACCACCTTTGGAGTGTGAGCTGAACACATTTAGGGATAGGGGTCGAGTTCCGTTACATAAAAATACTACGGATAAATGACATCACGGGCAACGCCGGGAACCGAGCTAGTATTTTATAAAAATTAAAAATATAAATAGTTTTAAAAATCTTTACAATAACTACATTTTTTGGAGCTTTCCAGTTTGTGCGTCGCCTGTGGCTCTTCTCTGTGCAGCATCCAACAGTAGTCGGCCATCATATTTACATTCCACAGTCTTTGGTTTCCTTTTTGTACTGGTGAAATCTCTCTCCTTGCTCTTCTCTCACTGCACAAAGATTTTCGGGAAAATTGTCCAGATGCGAGTTCAAGCAGTGCAGTTTTAAACTCGATTAACGTATCACTATCTTTTGGAAATGCCTTGCCAAGTTTTATGTTGTGTGGGGTAAAAGAACTTTTTTGGCTGGCTCCTACCTTCAGTGTTCCACTTGGCCACATGTTTCTAGATCCAGTGCTGAGCCTTGGCACGTCTGTCCCATTCACAAAAAACAAGGGTATTTATCTACCCGTCTTGTTGTACGAGCATCAGAGAAATGACTTTCAGGTCCCCCGCAAATGCTGCACTCAAATTCCTTACAGTTGAGTTTGTCTAAAATCAAAGACAATTTCACTTACTTCTCCTATAACTGTACTGAGTGTCCAACCGGTATAGAGGCGAATTTGTTGCCGTTGTGGAGTAAACGAGCTTTTAAACTTATTTCTGATGAGTCAAGTTTCCTCCAATCATCCGTCACGTGTTGAATATTTTTGAGGTGAAATCTTACGTGCTGGATTTTTTTTGGCATTTTCCCCGTATACAGCATCCAAAAATATAAAAACCCTCTTCATTACACAAAAAAATTATTAATTAGGGGGAAACATTGCTTCTTGACGTGCGGCTAGGTTTCGCAGTAATAATTTGTATATATGCAATAACTTGCTGAATTAATAACGTCATATAATATATTACAAGCCAGCATATATAACGAAAACACAACTGTCTACTTTGTGTTTTTTTCGCTATTTTTGGGGAGAATTTTGGAAGAATTTAAGGCTGGGGGATTTGTTGAAGGAATTGTCTGCTTGGTCGGACGGACTATGAGGTCACGCCTCAGGCCGCCGACGAAGACCGTTGCGAAAGAGAGGTGGACCCCGTACATTCCACCACGGCGCCATTGCCCACTGCAGGCGCCGCGAACTTCACAGTTACCTAACTGTGAGGCTATCAAATATAGATTCCTAGCAAGACGTATATAATTTTATATATATATATATATATATATATATATATATATATATATATATTGTAATAATTAAAGGGCAATTAATTGTTAATAATTGTAAACTGTTGAACTGGAATTGTTACCGGGAAACACACACAAAGATACAATAATGGACGAGAATATGAACAGGCAAGGTATTGTTGAGGCCTGACGCGCGTGAGTTGGTGAAGTGAGCAGTCAGTGACGAGACATTGCCGAGTACAGAATAATTAAAATTTATTAGTCGGCTGTCAAAACCGATAGAGTGGACGTATAGTCGAGGGGATCTAAAATATTAAAAGCAGTAAGAAACGACAGGGTCAATCTAGATATTCATTCAGAAAGGTCTCCGAGTGTTCCGCCAAACTATATTGAGAATTGACGAGGAAGAATCCTGCAAGGTGCCGCCAATAGTAAAAGTCCAACAATTAAAAAAAGTGTAAATTCAGTGTAAAATGGCCTGTTGGTAATTTGTAGTGAGTGTGTGTTGCTGAACCTTTCCAATTGCCCTGGTACCAGAACAAAAGCAGTGAGTTATAAAACCATTTTGTAAACGTTATATTAAAGGTAGAATAACGTCAGATTTCGATTTTATTTCGAATTATTTTATTAAAAATAGTTGTTAATAGTAAGCTGTAAATTGATTGTTTAAAAGGGGAATAAATATTATTTATTTAAAGGGCCCAGTAAAGACCCTGAGATAAGGAGAAAATTTCATTTATTTATAATAAAAATTGTAGTAAAGATCGGCGAGTAATTGTTTTGTAATGTAAAGTATTTGTTCATAATAAATTAATTGTTGGGTCAGTTGTAATATGCTTTATTCATGTTCCATCATTAAATAGTTTTTCATTATATTAATTTCCTTTTAATTAATTGATCATTGCATTTTGGCGTGCCAACGAGTGACGAGAATTTAATAGTTCCATTTAATTGATTAATTAATTGTCTTTATTATTTGTTTATTACATAAATGACGCCTCTACGTGTGGCCATTCAAATCAGTTAATTGAATTGATTTATTGTTGTGTATTACATTAATGACTTCACCAATGTGGGGCAATTAAGTTAGTTAATTGAATTTTTTTCTTTATTGATTATTACAATATATATAAAACCAAATTGTATCTGTTAATAAATATATTATCTCTTTATATATAAAAATGTCTGTCTGTGTGTCCCCTATGCGCTCCTAAACCATTCATATGATTGCGATGAAACATTAGAGATTTGTTGTGCGCACCCCCTCGTAGGTTTTTGTCTGGTTTTCGAAGCGTTAGGATACTCCCAAGGGGTGAACGGGATTCAAATTAAAAAACATGGTAAATCGGCGGATATTAGCGTCGAAAAATTACTTTTCTGGGTACATATGTTTAATAGTTTCTATCCAGGTGTTTTTACTTTATACTTTCAATAAGGGAGGAGGTGGAGGGACGTTACATAAAATAAAAACGAAACGACAGAGGTAGGTGTCAAACCAAGGGTTATGAATATCAATTAGCTTTATTCTGACATTCACCATGTCAGTTAAGTTCTATATCAGCCCTAAAGTGTGGTGGTGATGTGGGTAATTACATAAAGTAATGAGACAACAACGGAGACTGGTATTGAACCGGGGGGGTTATGGAAGTCACAAAGTTTAATTCTGATATTTACCATAATGATTAAGATGTAGTTCAACCCCTAAGGTGTGAATTAAATTTCCGTTTAAAAATTTAAAATTCGTAGACAAATTTCAATCAAACTTTATACACATGTTACTTACGATCCAGGAACAAACACTGAGGGGTTAAGATACCTATCGCCTCTAGGAGTGGAATTTAAAAACATTATTAGCGTCGAATAAAATGTTTCCGGGCTCGCTTGAATAGATAGTGTCATTATAGAATTTTTAAGTGTCTAATATCAACTCTAAAAGGCGAGGGGTGGAAGCACTACTATGGTGCGGGTGGAGGTGCAAAGGGATTGCATAAAAATAATGCAAAAATTACTGATATTATTGTCGATTCCGGGGTTATAGGAGTCGCAAAATTTAAACCTCTCATTAATACTAGTGGTTGATGAAATTTTTTTGACTCTGTTAAGTTACCGGGAATTTTTTGACTTTCTGAGGGTACGCGAGCTAGTTTTTGGTTTCTATTTAGTTAACGGCTGTATTTCTTTACTCCTTTAACGTATCTGGAATAGTTTTACACTATTAAGTTATCAATAATTTTTTACTGTTTTAATTCGTCGTGATTTTTTAGACACTTTTATTTTATGTAGTAGGAGGTTTCCCGAATACTGTCAGTCATCTTCGTGGTTTATTTGAAGTTAGATTCTGAGGGCTTAGGTCGGGTATGGGACCCTAAATCGAAAAATTATATAATTGATGCTATTGATGCTGGTTAAATGAAATGTTTGCCGGGTTCATTTAAATAAATACCCGGGCAACGTCAGGAACTCGGCTAGTTAATAGTAATGTTAATTGAGAAACGTAAGAGAGAATGGGGGAATTGGATGTGTTGGGGGGCGGGGGGGGGGGAAGTAGACGGACCAGACACTGAAGTCGGTAGGAACTCAAGGTTAACTTGTGAAAGATAACAGAGAGATGGAAAGGTGATGATGCAGCGAACACCCAGAGCAATTAAACATAACAGGAATATAAAAAAGAAATGTATAGATCCTCCCCGCGGGGGGAATCAGTTTCTCTCTGAAGGTTCGGAGCTTCACTTTTCTCCTATCCATTTCCACCAGCTTTCTCTCTTGATTCTCGCCGCGCCGACCAAGTTTCTCCGACCATCCTAATCTTCTTCTGCTCTTCCCGGCGCTCCCACAAATCCCGTACAATAGGGGGTGGACCACCCCTCTCCTGGTTCTACTTTTAAGTCCTCCATTATTTGGTTTCTTTACTTGGCTGACCGATTTTCTTATTTACTATCATTGTTAAAATATTTTTTTACCCCTGTGAAATTTGTAGTATTTATACATTAACCACAGGGTGAACCGAAAGTAAAACACCTCGTCCTGTAGAACCAGACCATTCTCTTTTTGTTTTTTTCACTTTTCTTATATATATATATATATATATATATATATATATATATATAACGCTATGTAATTATTTAATTAAACGAATTAATTTAAATGATTCTGCCTCACGTTGGCACGCCATAAATGTAATATACAAACGACAACTAATTAAATTGAATCGACCCACGTTCATAACCATAAATGTAATAAGCAACTTTAATTATTGAATTAAATTAAATTGATGAATTTAAAATCTTTTGCCCCACGTTGGGCGCCATAAATTTAATATACAAAAGATTTTATGTATTAATTAGCCCACGTTGATGCGCCAAAAATGTAATAAACAAAATTTTAATTAATAAAGCGGATGAATTTATTATTAACTATTTAAATGAAAGGATGTTAAAAATGAACACAGGGTTTAAATCTCAGAAACAATTGATTTATTTAAATTAATGGTAACAAATTTTCTTGTTGTGATTATTTTACATTAATTTTTTACTATTATACAAACTCTTTTACTCTTGTCTCTGGGTCGTTAATTGGGCCTTTTAAACAAAGAACAATACCTTTTCTTACTATCAAAATTATCAAACAAAAATTACAACCTTCAAAACTTGATTAGAATTAAAACAAAGGGAAATTGAAACCGAAATTTGACGATCTATCCTTATTTAACGTTTACATAGCAATAAATTTTATAAAGTTTCTCTATCTACTTACAGTTTGGACCGGTACCGGGCATTTGTTTGGATTCTATGATACACTTTACAGTATTTACACGTAACAGGCCATCGTTACACTGAATTTAATTTGTTTTAAGTCACTTTCCAAAGCTTTTGTATCATCCACCAGACACAATTGTTCCGTACAATACTGCGGACCTTTGCTTTAAGTCCCCCCCCCTCTCTCTCTTTCTCTCTCTCTCTCTCTCTCCAGCCAAGATTGTAGCTCTGGTTCTGATTACAGGCAAATCAGAATGTTGTCCACTCCTTCTCCAAAGTTCTACGGATAGCTGCTGACCAATTGATTATCAGCCTCCTAAATCACACTCTCATCATTCTCCTTCGAGTAACTCTCTCTGTTAACATTTTAGTGACCAACTCTACTCGACGAAATTTTGTGACTGACTTTATTTGATGAAATGTCCAACTGTACTCGACGAAATTCTGCGACTGCCTGTGTAAGCCCCGTAGCTCGCGCAACGACAAAGACCCGCCTGTACATGTTGTTACCCATTGTTGTGTTTGTGTTCTCGCCGATAACAATTTATTTCAATTGTTTAATTATTAATTCTCTAACTGCCTTTAATTGTCATAACAATATATTAAAAATTATTAATTGTATGATAATGTTTACATCTCGTGCAGACTGAATTTTCTAAATTTTACATGTACAGAATGTTCCAAATTTTTCAAAATATTTATTTTTCCAGAATGCCCCTTTATTTTGTTTTACACAGAATTTATTTTGGTCCACCCTGTGTATTATAAAGACGTGTATTAAAAAACAAATATGTATTCTGTTTGCCGTGAAATTAAATAAAAATTGTCACAGTGTATATTTCCTTTGTATTCTTGCAGGGGTTTTCCTAAGTTGGCTACGTATTTGAGTACATTTTTTCTCCACAGACGTAAAAGAAAATAAGTTTAGGGTCACTCTGTTTATATGATATACTTACATTGAAAATAAACTCGTGGAAACAGTTAATTATTTTTCGAGGAAACAGAGCGTTACAAAATTTTAGACTCAGGAATTTTTTTTAATAAAAATTTATCTTAAAATGGCGATTTATAATTTTTTTTTGGTTGTCGGAAACTACGTGTACATTATATATAGTTATGATTATGTTGAACAAGTCTTCAAAACGATTTGGTGAATTTTTTTGTCGGTATTTTTTGATCGAAAGGGTTTTAATTTCGTGATCCAGCGTTACAGTGCGGTTAAAACTGTTACAGTTGTCAAACCAGATAGTATTTCAAATGAGTTTTACGCCAACGTTCTTGTTTCATCTTATTTTTTGAAGCTATAGAAGGAGTAATGTAAATTGTGGTGATATGAAAGTGACTATTTAAAATCGAGTAGTTGCAGGCTTTTTCACTACTGGCATTTATTCAGTCAATACGTCACTGTGTGAAGCTTTAGTACGATTAAAATTTAGAAAGGCTCCCTTGACTGTACGACCTTGAATCCTTTCCAAATCATAACCCTTAAAATGAAAAGGGGGAGGGGGACAAGTGAGACATGTTGCCGAACAATCGCAGTGAGGATTCTACTGTTGTCTTCTTTTCCACGTCCACAAGTAGCGACTCGGATTCGACACCGTTGTTTTTGCATTGTTTTTATGTAACGCCTTTTCCAATTCCACCCTTAATGGTGGCGAACCATTCCCAGTAACGTAAGGGGTTGAAATTATACATTAACGACGTCGGGATTGACACTATAAATTTAATCGACTCCCTGAAAAATGTTTATTCGACGACAATGTCAACCTTCCTCGCGTGTTTTGAAAAAATCCCACCCCTTTTCACACCCCCGATCCTGAGGCGTTTGTTCCTGGTCCGTGTGCTAGGTTATTTTCAAACATGTGTGTCATTTATTTCTCTATTGTTGTTGTGTTGTTGTTGTTGAGAAGTATTATCGTACGGACGGCCGTGCAAGGGCGTGTCCCGAGGTGCGGACATTCCTCAGGCATGGTCACGTGCAGAAAAAACCACTCCCAAGCAAGCAAGGCACCTGTCGCCAAGAATTCCCCACACACTCAACATTCATTTATTTATATACGTCCACGTCACATCAGCTTATTGATTCATTATAGTGATTGCTAAATAAAAATAAATCATTGACTGAAGGATTGTACACGGTGACGTCAGTAAAAAATATCAACTGTTACAGATAATTGACGGACAAGCAGTGTTTTATATTGTTTAATAACTGACAAAGGAATTAATACTATAAACGCTTCGACCATAATTTAAGACATCGTCAGGACTACATTAATCGTTTTTTTAAAAAAAAAATTAGAAGGACCACCTTGATTATTAATTTAATGACCTAAAATTGTTTTCAATTAAGTGTCGAATAATTGGTATATAATTCCAAGATCTTCAAAAAACTTAATCACATGTAAAAAAATACTTGAGTTAATTTCAGAACTCTTGCCGTGTTGTTACCGAAAACAATATATTTACTCCTGACAATGTCCCAAATTGGGGACGAAACTCGAGGAATAAGTTATTTATTTTTATTGGCGTTTTTAAGAATTAAAAAATGTTTCTAACTTGTGCCCAATTTTTTTAACTTCTAGTAAATTGAAATTGTACTCGCTGTCTGGTCTCAACCACGCTGCCATTATTTTCAATTCTCTGATTGGGGGAAAAATAATCTTATATAACCTCTCAAACCCTAATTGAGCTCTCTGGCTTGGGTTATAGGGGTCTGTCCACTCCACAGTTCAGCTTAAATTTGAAAATCCTCCTGATGTTTGCCGCTACGCGCAATAGTGTCCAAAATTGCATGAACCAGCTGCCGCTCATCTGGATTCTGGAAAACAGTTGATCGTCCCTTGATCAGTCGGATTCTTGAGATCTGTCAACGCTTACCCTATACACTACCGATACCGTTCCTTCTGGCAACAACTTTCCCATTTAATAACGACACCACACGGTATTGGGAAAGTTGGTGGACACTAGATCGCATTCAATAGCTTTCATCAACTGAACCAAACAGTTTAATATTACGCAACGGTAGAAAAAAATCGCCTCTATGAAACCGTGGTTCATGTATGTATGTGTGTGTGTGTGTGTGTGTGTGTGTGTGGAAGACTCGCGAACGTGATTTGGAGATGTCGAGGAATTACGTCTGTGGTGGTCCAGAGGAAGTTCTACTTACTGACTGCGTTGGCTTGAAGAATCCAGCACGTCATCATCGTAGGGAACGGGGTTGGCGGGGTGTGGAAAGTAACTAGTGCATGTCCAGTGCCAACGGTGGTGGTTGTAACAGAAGGGAATCGGACGGTGGAAGAGTTTTCCTGGCTGTGCCTGGAGCGCTGACAACAACATGACCGACCTTGAACTAGGAGCGTCCTTCGCAAGCCATTCCCGGCCTCACTCACACGCACCTCCATGATCACCAACCCCCCTTCGCACCCGAAAAGGAATCGAACAAAAACGACACAGAAAATCGATACTATTACAATGGCCGATCTGATCATCTTCGTACTCAAGCAAGGCTCCAGCCAGAGCAAGAGTCACAGATGACCTGATACCATGGTTTGTGTCAACTACGGAGGCTGGAAGTGCTTTTGGGGAGTTGTTCAAGTAAACCAGTGAAATACAGGGTATTCGGAAATGTGATTAGCGACTTTCCGAACGCACTGTGTAATTTAGGCATCTCACAGTTTATTGATTTTCATTTACAAAATGAAGATTTCAAATATATTAATATTTGGTTAGTCTTGGTGGCGGTGTGTTCCATTGTCTTGTTACAAGATAAATAAGAAGAATCTGAGAGTGAACGAGGAAAAGTTGTTTAAAGTAACAGGCAAGACCTCTCTTTTTAATTTTTAATCGCATGGTAGTACGAAAAAAAATACCGGTCCAAACACATACAATTAAGTACGCGAACTCATCAGATACATCATCATCGACGAGAAGGGAATGGATACTAATTTTTGCTAAATTTCTGAACAGGAGGCCTTCCTAGTTACAGCGCTCATAAGAATCTTCAGACTGTGCTTACGTCATCATTCTCGTCATCGACGACAAACATTAAATTTCCTATATACAAGGCCCATACGTGGAAGGGTACCAAGTCCATCTCCAGTGTGTAAGGTCACATAGACTTCGAAAATTAAGTTCGTTAACTGCGTAGTTGAGTAATCACTTGGGGTTAGTCTTGACCTAGATCCACGTGCTCCTTCTGCACTGCCATGTCTGTTGTCTCATGCTTTATGTAGCACTGTCATCTCCCTGCCCTTGCTCCATCCACCATGGAGGTCTCCCTCTGCAGAAGACCAGTTCCAACCATCCTCAGCGCCACAATACGAGCGCAACCGTCCAGTAAAATGGCTGTATTCTTGGCAATTCTCAATTGATTGTTAAAACCAGATCATACGTTGTAAAGAGAATTAAATTCTCTAAAACCTTTGTTTGGTGACAAATTAGCTTACTGCCGACCATTTTGGAGATATCAGGACTAGACATATGACAAACTGCTTTCTATTCGAAAATAACGTGAAATGTCGTAAATTTGACGAACCATTTCCACCAATTCTTTCGACCGAATTTCGCACTCGAGTACACCATTCGATGCAGAATTCTATGTACCAGGATTTATTACTGAACATAATTTTCAGTAGAATGCTTCATGCCTTTTGTATTAGCGAAAAACTGAAAAGAGGTGCCAAATTTCGTGGTGTTCTAGGCCACAGAAACTTTTTCCGCGGCCTTTCGACTTGGAAAACTTGCTTTTTTACTAATGGCCTAACATGTACAATTTGGAAAAATAAAATATCATACTCGACCTTTTGCGCTGTGAGATGTATATAGCTAGTGGGCTAAGAGAGACCAAGACAGACCCTGGTGCAGGTGAAACGGCCCCTCGCAAGACAAATCTCATTCATGCACGCACACACGAAACTCGTCCGTTTGCGAAGCTTTCTCTTTCAGAACGCGTTTCCTTTTTTTTCCACCATTTCCCCCACCATAAGCTTTAAGAAGACGCAACATGTGACTGTTTGCCCAGAGAGAGAGAGAGAGAGAGAGAAGGAAGAGGGCAACGACTCCTCGTAGTCTCCATCTACGACGAAAAATCTCGTAATAGTAACTCTCAAGACTGTTATCTGCAGCGAAACAGTTACTCGCAAGGCAACTCGACCTCCAGAGAGATTAATTAGATAACGTAAGACACAAAAATGTAGAAACGTGCATAGATATGTTAAGTTGTAACTCTTAACATGTTTATGATTTTGAATTATTATTTCAATACCGTATATGGACTAGAGAGGGATTAAAATTGGAAGCACTTTGGGGTGGGGGTTCCCATTGAGGAAGGCCACATAGGGAAGCGCAAGAATACGCTGGAATTTGTATAAATCTGACTGAAAAACATTAGAATAGACTGGGATTGTTCGGCAACACTGCAGTGTCCCACTGCGCCGTGCCCGATTTCATTTTAAACGTTGGTGGATTCCTACCATCTTATGACGGGTAAAAACAGCCAAGTGTCCTTCAAATTTTAATCGCAATATCTCTCGTAGTCGAGATGTCACAATACCGAATGTTTCCTGTATCACTTTTAGGCGAATACTGGGTAGGTTCCTTAAACTGTAGCCCAGAGCCCCTAGTTAACCCTTGGCTACCTTCCTCTACCCTTCTGCCTCCCCCCTTTCAAATCACTTCCTATGCTATTAAAGGGGAGTTGCCATCATGTAGCCTGTTACTGTAAAAAAATGGCGATTGCCGGGAAGGATCCTTCAACCATAGCCCGGAGGCCGTTGTTAACACTTAGTTAATTTATTCTCCCTTTCGGTCCTCTTCCTACTCTATAAGAGGGGAGTGGCTACTATGGGGATTACAAGTATGTCTATAAACACTTCTTTTTCTGAGACAATGGTTAATTACTTCACACTGTAATACATACATATCATCATCGTCAGTGACTCAACAACTCGTTTCGTCTTGGCCTCCCGAGGTCGCCTCGTCCATTCCTTATTATCCACCATGTCTGTATTCTTCATCGATCCACCTCATCCTCGAAGTCATCCATTGGCTTAGTACGGACAGTCCATAATAATAATAATAATAATAATAATAATAATTGCAAGTGAATAGTAAACCAGCAACGTCTATATTGATAAAGGGAAGTGAAAAGTACAGAGAAAATACTGTGCGTGAAAATTACACTTGGAAATAAAGTAAAGTTATTATTCTGTGGAAGAACAACCGAACGGATAAGATATAATTTATATAGCGGAGTAGTGGATACACAGAGATCGCTGGTTTACTATTCACTGTCAGTTATTCAGTCGGTATATCTTCATTGCTGGGCCTTGAAGAATTCCGGGTTTTTATCAACAAGACAGATAATTTATTTTACGTTCAAGGTATAAAAATCTAGGGGGAAAAATACAATGATACTAATTCCAGGAATCGCTGGTTTACTCTTCACTGTCTGCAATTTTTACGCTGGGTTATTCTTCGTTGCTCGACTACGACGGAGATTAAGGAGCGAATTGGCGTAGAGAATCGGTCACAGCGTTGATTGCTTCTGGTTGGTGCTTTGGTGGTTGACTAGTGTGAGGTCATTTTCGTTGCAGATAAAGGGTTGTGTATCGTCCTCACATATTATAAAGTGTTTAACTTGAATAATAATTGTAGAAAGCGACAAAACGAAATCACAGGACCTGAACACATTTCATTAGAGACGCGCGTCACCACGAAACCTGTTTTTTTTTTTTTACGTTTGAAGTCTATATAAAACAATCGGGCTTAGATTCCCGCACGAGATTGGCGGGTTCCAACGATTCATAAATCGTGAAGTGTTGCCCGGTTCTTCACTTTATCTCGCATACGTGAAGATAACCATCACGGCGGCGGCGCCGTAGCAAAGGAGATACCGAGGAAATTAGGCCCCGGTGACGTAGAAATATGAACGGCTTTTTGCAGCTTCAGCCGCGCCTCATCGTAAATGAAACCATTGGCTAATTTTCCAATCAGAAGAATCTCTACTGATTATCGCTTGATGGAGATCTTCCTCGAAGTGAGACTGACGGGGTGACGCCACTTCCAGTTAAATGATTGCCCTGAAGTTTAAGTCGAAAAGTAATAAACACTCAACATTCTCTTTATAATAGTTCGCAGAAACAACTGTAAAGTTCTCACCGTCACTTCGAAATTGGCTTGGTCCGACATCCTGAGAGAGAGAGAGAGAGAGTCAGTTTTTCTGATGAGCAGCGAGCCACCTGATGGTCATTGGTGAACCGGCGGCCTCTTAAAGCATCTTTAAGTGCAGCATATAGCTGGTAATCGTAGGGAAATGCAAAGAGGATGGTCCAACGCCCCCCTGCGACGGTACGCGTCATGTAACAAATGAACGCCTTTCAACGATCGAAGCCGTGCCTGTTATTGAACCGAGACACATGTGTATACGGTTTCCCCAATTCATCTGGACACGGGGATTTTCCGAACGTCGTCGTAGTGCTTGATCCCACTGTTCGGACCTGAAGTGGTGACGCTGTAAGCCGACTGGCTATCGATGGATAGTTTTTTCCCCAATCTCGCAGTATTTAAAGCCTTGATGACGTCGGTGTCTACTTTTTCCCTACCTCAATTATCGTCATTGAGTTATGGTCGTCTCCTTTAGCTGTAAACGTTGTATCCAGTGACGTAAGACGAAAGCTCTTAAACTTATCATCTGCACGGTGACATAATAACCCTCCGAATTCGCGAACTTAATTGTCAGATCATCGTGTATCAGATCTGTCTCCGAATTAACGGCAGCAGGAAGGTCTCCTTGTTGGAAAGCTCCGCGGTGACGTCATGTTCGCGGACTTAATTGCCAGCGTGTGCTTGTGTGTGCAGTTTGCCATATCTCTACTCAAGTATCATCCGAATTATAATTTCTTTGGAATATAAAGCGGCGTCATAAGGTGTGTGTGAACCTGAACCCGTCCAGATCCACTGAAGAAGTTCCTGGCGGTGTTGGTGGGGGACGAGATTAAAACGTTTGAAGGTTCCGTCGGATCCAGAGGTCGCTCGGATGCCTTTGGGTGACGTCTCATTCCCTTATCAGTGTGCGAACGTGCGGCTGAGGGGACCTGATCCGTTAGTTTGCGGTTGACCCAGGAATGAGTGAGGACCAGGAAGAACCACGCAGTCTGTGACGAGATGGCGCCATATTCTTTCTGCGACTTCGACTTGCTGCAGGTCAGACAATCACAAAGACACGCAAGACAAATCCCTCTCTCTTCTCTCTCTCTCTCTCTCTCTCTCTCTCTCTCTCTCTCTCTATATATATATATATATATATATATATATATATATATATATATATTGTAAAGGCCCGTACTTCTTCAGTATTAAGAATGTATGATAAATATTGCGTATCTATCTGATAGAGATACCTGCACCAGCCTGTTCAGTCGATATTGGCGGCACCTCCTAAAATTCCTCCTAGTCGATTTCAAGATAATTTGGCGTAACACTCGGAAATCTTTACGAGTCACTATCTGCATTAACGCTGTCCAACTTTACTTTTTTAATAATTGTCTCGTTGATTTAAGTTACGAAACCCTTGCTGTCGTTTATTACTGCTCCCTGCTTCTACTTAACTTTTTAATATTTTAAATCCTCTCGACTATTTCGAAACACGAAACTTGCGGTCACCCTTGATTGCCGAGTGCTGTTTAACTTTACTTTTTAAATATTTTAAATTGTCTCGACTAACACGTCCACACTCTGTCGTTTTTCACCGCCGACTGTCCATTTCACCAACTCCGCGCGTCATGTCTAAACGAAACCTTGCCTGTTTTATTATCGTCCATTATTGTGTCTTTGTGTATGTTTGCCGGTAACAATTCCAGTTCAACAGTTTATGATTATTAACCCTTAATTGCCCTTTAATTATTACAATATAAATCACGATCTTATCCGTCCCTTATTTATCAACTGCATCCGTACCCGACCGTTTCAGATGGTGTAAACGATCAATTGTTGACGACAGTACAGTCTGGAATGGTTGGTCGACGATGGTTCCTGTGTTTCTAATCAGACGTGGTTCTTCTAGTAATTATTTTATTCTAATGTTAAATTAATATCCTCCAAAGTATTTTTTTGCTTACGAGTTGCGGCAACTCTCCTCGTGTTCCGTTTCCTTGCGATCCGCATTCCAAGATCCTTTACAACTTAACCCACGTCCAGCTCTCGTTTCGTTTTGCCTCGTTGGTCAGAACTTAGACACAGAGACAATAGGTAGAAATCTACCGACACGTTCCGTTTCTGATGGACAACAGAGAGGATCGTGGTTGAGTTGCGAATGCTCCCAGACTTCATTGTGGTCGGAACTGGCGCACACACACTGGCACAATCGCGCTGTAGGCTAACAACTGGTAGCAAATAAGGTTGTTGGGTATCGCCGCAACACGAATTTCAGGTTTGCCAATTACACAAAATTTTGGCCCTGAAAAATCGGAATTATCTGCAATTTTTATGTGTTGACAAGAACGTCTTATTTCAGATTTTTTAATATAACTCTGAAACTATTAATTTTTGGGAAAAGTTCACCCAGTATTAATTTGAAGAGGATACAATTTTCTACATTTTATGTCGGTAAAGTGTTATTTTTCGAGCTACGGTTCATCCGCTAGAGCGCAGCAAAGTTACACTTCATAAACGAAAATTGATTTTTGAACAGTTATTTGTTAAATAAATCGGTAATCATCCATTTCTGTAACCTTTTTCCTCATATAAAATTTGAAGAGGATATAATTCTCTACCAAATATATACTTGTGATTTATTATAGGATGTCTGTGCCAGAGAAAATACCTGCAAGCTTGCATCGTTGCACTCGAAAATCTGCGGCTCTGTCCATCAGCCCAAAAAATAAACTAGCAAATTTTATCCTCTTGAAATTCCCTATCAGGTAAACGTTCACCAAAAAAGGATGGTTTCCGTGTTAATTAGGAAACATGCAGGATCAAAATGCGTTTTCGTTCATAAAGTCTTTTTTTTTGCAACCCTGTAGCAGCTGAATCGGTGATCGGACTGAAAATAAATTTAAGTACATAAAATTTAGGGATTTTTATCTTCAATTTAAAGCTTGGTCATCTTTCCCGAAAAATGTACAGTTTCAGAGTTATTTGAAACGCGTTTTTTTTACTGTAGAATTGCAGAAATTTCCGGTTCAATTTAGTGGGGGGGAGGGGGGGTCCAAATTCATATTGAACTTTACGGACATAAAATGTAAGTAAACGAGGCCAAACAAAACGAGAGCTGGACTTGGCTTAAGTTGTAAATGATCTTGAAATTCGGATCGTAAGGAAACGGAACACGAGGAAAGTTGCCGCAACTCAAAAGCAAAGAAAATACTTTGGAGGATATTAATTTAAGATTAGAATAAAATAATTACTAGAAGAACCACGCCTGATTAGAAACGAAGCAACATTCAGACATCTCAGTATCACGTATCAAAACTTTCCCCTATATTTGTCCCCTTTTTGAGCACCATTTCACTGGCCTACTGCGCTGCTGGTTCGGTAGTCGTGCCTGATCACAGGCGTTGCGCTGAAAATTTTTATAAAAGGAACCCGTGGAATAGAAAAAATTAGGACGGTCGAATGAGTCGGTGAGAATCGTTTCTTTTAGCGGTCAAACTGAAATATTTTGGGTGCTAGAGTGAGTAGGAAGGAGTAATTAAGAGAGAGAGAGGGAGGGGGTGGGGGAGAGGGAGGGGGAGAGAGAGGGAGAGAGAGAGAGATTAGCTGGTTGCTGTGAAGAGGCTGTGACGTCAACGGATCGTTAGCAGGAATGTGCTATATAGTTGAGTGGAAACTGCGAGACAGGCGAACACGATTATCGACTTGCTCAGTATCGATTTAAATATAAATCGGGCAACGACGTTTCGATCCCACGTTTGGGACTTCATCAGATAGTATATTAATTAAAAAGAATGGAAACGAGACCTAAATTAAATATAGAATACGGCAAAATCCTCTACGAACATTAGATTTAGGACTCGAGAAGAGTTGAAAAATATCATTAGCAGGTCCCCAATGATATAATTTTTTTTTACGATTTTACAAAGTTTAAATTAATGCTGGTAATATGTAATTAATTTCTAATTATAATAATATGACTTCTTTATTAAATAAATTTGAAAAACAAATGTTTATTATCAATTTTAATAAATATTTTAGAAACACAAAGTTTCATCCCTGATTACAATTACAATTTAAGTCGGTTATAATTTCTAATATGAAAATTTGAACATAACTGAATTTAATTGAAATTGAAGAGGCCCCAAACTCGGATGAAACATTATTTTTTGTTAAATATTACGTTTTAAATTAGATAACAGATTTTTCTGAATAAAACATTAATTTCAGTTACATTAATCAACAACGATGCTTTGATTTATTTGAAGATGCAACATCGCTGACATTAATCACCAATAAGTTGATTAATTACGTCTGTATCGTTTCAATACAATAAAATTTTAAAAAAACAGAAATAAGACTTTATAAAATAATATAATTTATTAACCATATTATTATTAACCGTATTATTATTATAATTTTTCTAAAGAATGTTTTTACTTTATTCGATTAAGTTACATTTATTATACGAAAACCAAATAAAATTTTAAAATTAAAACAAACATTATGGTAATTAATTTCATAATGCAACATTTCTGACAATCAACATTAAAACATTTAAGCTATAACGGACACAAATGTTGTGATTAATTTCAACACGCATCTACTCTGACATAAATAAATTAACAATGAATAAAATCAATTTTTAGTATTTTTTTTGTCATTCTCTAATAATGTCGTAGATGTTGCTTGTTGAGATGATTGACATTATCTAGATTAATTTGAAATTCAATTTCATTTTGGTATAGCCATTGTTCGTTTAATGTCAGAGATGTTGCATGTTAAAATTAATTACGAAAATATGTTTGTATGATTTTTCGAATTTAATTTTTTTTCTCTAGTAATTGTTGATTGATGTCAGGGAATTTGGGATTATTTGAATAATTTTATTTATATTTTTATTAATCATTGTTAATTAATATCAGAGATGTTTCGTATTAAAATATAGGTGTTTATTAATCTAAGATGCGTTACATACAAAAAAAATGCAAAACGTGGACGTTAAATTCCATCCACGTGTATTTATTTCCATGATGCCAATTTCTCCATAGGACGTGTCCTTAGATGTAATTTGCCTTAAGAAAAATAAGAACTGTATACTACAGTCCGAACACTTTTGGTATTATTTCTTCCTTTTAAACGTCCGACTCTTTCTTCCTTTTCGAAAAAAAAAAATATTTTAATATGCTTTCACCGTGACGTACGTAATCGTCACTCCCATCCTCAGCGCCATGTTACAGTCAGCAAAATTGGCGTATTTTCTGTTATTCTCAAGGGATTTTTAAAACCAGATCATGCGTTGGGAAGAGAATTAAATTCTCTAAAACAATTACTCCGTGACAAATTAGTCTACTGCCGACCATTTTGGAGATATCAGCACTAGAAATATGACAAACTGCATTCTTTTCGAAAATGACGTCGAAAACCACAAATTTGATGAACGATTTGTACCACTTCTGTCGGCCAAATTTCGTAATCAGATGCACCATTCTATGCAGAATTTCATTGTCTACAATTTATTACGGAACATTATTTTCAATAGAGTACTTCATTCTTCTGCAATTAGCGAAAAACTGAAAAGAGGTGCGAAATTTCGTGGAACAGAAAGTTTTTGTGAGGCCTTTCGAATTGGAAAACTTGTTTTTTTTTCACTAATGGCCGAAAGTTTGAAAAATAAATGCCTGACCTACTGCGCGGTTCTATGTATATAGCTATTGGGCTATTTCTCACCCTCACGGAAATGAATTTTTTCCTTGCGGATTGTTGCGGTCCGTCTGGGATTGAAACGTTCTCCTGCTGAGTGGCTTCTGACTTTCATGGCGGTTAGGAAAGTACTTAGCAATAACCAGAGGTGAAAACGGAGGAGAGATAGTAATTGGCTCTAAGTGTCGGTTGCGTCTGCCTCCGCTCTACTTGCGCCTCCATTTTCCTTTCTTCGTATGCAGACTCCCACACACACGCCACACGCAGAAGTTGATTTATGTCAGTTACGTTACGTGTTTAAATTGATTACAAAATCATGTGGTTAATTTAATTATTTATATTTATCGTTTTTGGATAGTAACTGTTGATTGATCGTCCAGTGATACTGTTGAAATTAATTACGAAAATCGGTTTGTATTTATTTTAAATTCAATTTTTTTACAATCCTTGTTGCTTAATGGAATACATGTAAAGTAAACAAAATTGTAATGATAATGTTTGGTTCCTTAATTAAATTACACATTTCACAAACGGGTTTTCTATTTATTGAATTTGAACGGTACCGGCGTGGTAATTAATTTATTAAATATTGTTTCGGCTGTTGTGAGAGATGTTACACCGATAATTAAAGGAAGTGTAATCCCCCTTGGAGCCAGTCTCACTAGTGTTTTTTTCTTTCTATGCGTGAAGAATTGCCGGAGATATTAACATTGTCCAGTGAGCGGAAGATGCGAGGGTGCTCGGGAGAGACTGCGCCTGGCTGCAGCTTTCCTTGTTTGTTTTGGGATTCCTCTGTAATTGGATTCGTCTCCTGACGATGCGGCACACGCGAGGAACTATCCTTCGTCTCAAGTCAGTCAGCTCTTCCCTTTAAACACGTACAGCCTCACTAGACATCAGCAAAGAAAAATATAGAAATCATACTGATAACTCGAAGAGTCTATCTTCATCTTTTTTCCTCCGTGTGCTTCCTTACAAACCAAGGAATTTAAGTGTCACGGTTTCCATAAGCCCTGGCTGTCTCTGAGGGGTGTATGTTCCGCTGTCGCAGACTTTGGGGCATACGAAGCCAAGACTTGTCCGCTGTTCTCATTGGAACAGTCGACCAACTGTCCCCTGAAATACGGTCGGGCCATTGAGTTTGTATAAGTACATGTAGTAGCTGAGAAGACTGCAAGGTCCGCTTAGGTAGCATGTGGTTGAGATGGACGACACTTGTTTAATAAAGCAAGCTCTATGGTAAACCAGAAAGATGGAATAGACAAAAAGAAATTAGAAGTGGTCTGAGAATATATATGGTTTGATTCCCTGCGGCTTTTTTTCTGGAATCCTCCAAAGAAGGAACGGGGATACCTGATTGCCTAATTCCCGGCGGGCAGGATCCTGCACCCAGGGGAGAGACCATGAGAGAAGTTGGGCCTGCGAAACGAAACCGACTCCAAAGTGCATCGCGCTGGAACGTGGATAGACCCTGGAGGATAGATCAGGGCCCCGACGCACCCCAAAATACCAAGTTCTCCAAGGAACGACCTTGGTCGGCCGCGCGCATTGCTCAGTTACAACTGACGTGTCCAGGGTCGCCGAACAGACTGGAGCTGCACTTGCCCGAAGGCTTGTGAAGTAAAACTTGTCGGTGTATCCTAGTAACCCACAATGATACTGAAGTAAGGGCTGTCTCCCTCTGAGAGAAACAGGCGATTGCTACCAGGAGAATTATGGCCACGCGGTTTCGCCATCGGATACTAAGAGCTGGAGAACGTTGAAAAGACCTTAAGAGAGTGAAAAAGGGAATGTGGACAAGGAAAACAGCGGGGAGGGTTGTGGACTATTACTTACAAACGACTAAGACTGTAAAAGGCCCGTATATCCGAGGAGTAAGTATATAAAATATGATACACGTTGACGTAATCGGTTTCGACGTTACTTCCGTGCCGTAAAAGATACTCCGCAACTCTTATGAAGGTTAAGGTTCACTGTCGACAAAGACCCAGAGGTCCATAGAACCATCCAATGGATGACGTGACATTGTCAAACCAATTAATTAATATGGACAGGAAAAGTACATGAGAGCGACTGACTGGCCGTAAACTGAGAGTTGGTGTCGTCACGCCGGAGAGTAAGGAGCATTTCATGGATGTATCCCGTCCTTCACTGAGAACAGGGCTGCACCTCGTGACCCAGTTTAAGTCTTGAGAATAAGGGGCTTATATCTTAGTCATGGCGACACCGACTCTCAGTTCAAGTTAAGTCATCCATATCTCTGTTTCCTGTCAAATATTAATTATATATCCAATATTTTCAACTGAAAATACCTTATCGTAAAAATTTCTCATATTCCAGTACCTTAGAAGGCATCGCACCCGTAGCATCCATTTTCTTTTAATTTTCCTTTGCCGTTTGACGAAACGTAAACTTTCAAATAACTCTGACGGAAATATTAGTGAATGAGAAACTTGCTCGGGAGATTGTTCTGTTGTGAGTTTTCGTGGCTGATGCACTTTTGGCCTGGAATTTCGTGAGAGACAATCCCGTATCTTTTGTATGGCGCCCAAGGAGGAGGCGGGTATTGTAGGTGGAAAAGAAGGGACTTTCTACCCGAGACCGCGACTAAGACAAACCGCAAGCCGAGCCAGCGCTTTTCCTTCGATAAGATGTGCCACTTTACCTGCTCCTACCGCAAGATAACTGCCAGGACTTTCTTGGGGCCAGGTAAAGTGTCTCCACCGTGCCCTCAAAAAACAGTAAAGAATTGGAAAACGAAACCCGCGGCACACAGGGCTGCCTACTATTATATATTGTGTATTATTCATAATAACCGCCTTCAAGTCTTGACGGAACGATGTGGTTTTGTTGACCGATTTGCACAATACAGCTTGGGTGCCATTTTTGTGAGTGTTGATCATGGTCTCTAATGCATTGGCCGGGTTAAGCTTGAATTTGCGTCGTTCGCTTGATTTCTTCTCTTGTACAGTAGTGGAAAATGCACTACTCTCGCGAAGAGACCGAGTGTGGTCACGTCACGAGCTCTTTTCTTCCACGTGAAACGGCCGATCCACTTCCATCTGTTCACTGAAACTAATCTTGAATAGTGACTGCGAGGAACTTTCCTCGGTTGATTCCGCTTGAGGCTTGCCAACTGGCCTCAGGAGGCAGTTTTAATTATGCAATGCGGCACTAGGTATGGAGGAGTTGTTGGAGTTCGGGTAAGCTCGGGGTGGTGCACGCGCCAGTCACTGTATTGATTCTATTATGACAAATGGCTGGTTTTGTAGCTGTCAAATACAGCAGGGTTGTGTTGCAATTCAGAACAAGATTAACGGTTCCAAGGGTTAAGAAGCCACGTGTCAGAGGCTCGAGCACCTTCACTAGACCTATAGAGAAAGGGTGACGTAGTTCTGGCTCAACAAAATTGGACTTAACGCCTTTCGGCGACACTGAATTAAGTCGTACAGTCTTTCCATTTGTTTTCGCCGATAAATAAAGCATCTTTACACACGAAATGGCGTCGACAACTGTGACGTCTCGAAGCCTTCGGTAGACTTTTTTTAGTAAAACTTATGACCAAATAATTTAAACAGAAATGTAAGGTACACGTGGTACAGTATTGTATTAAACGATGAGTATTTCGTATAAGTGCGGGAGCACCTCAGTGAATTAAAAATCAATGTATTTCAAGTTCAAACCGGCCCCCTTAGTGTTCGGATGCAACAAAAATTTTCTTCATTGCATATAGCCCAGTAACTATATACATCTCACCACGCAGAAGGTCGGATACATTCTTTCCAACCTTCCACATGTTGTGGTCATTCGTGAAAAATTAATTTCTCCATCGTCCCTCTACATTAGCCCAGTTTCGCCTGTTATGAGTCCTCTCTGTAAAATGGTCTTCTTCGGCCCCTTGATACATACTATTAGAGGATTCTGTCACATTAGCACAGTAGTTGTGTCCTCAATAAAAGCCTCCGTGAGCAAAAGGTCTGGTAATTTTATTCGCAACTTGTATATTGTGGTAGTTAAAAGGAAATCATTAATTAATAAACAAAAATTTGGACTCGCTGTTAGCGGCAGAAAACACAGGAGTTGTACACAAGAATGTGTGCTTCAGTCGTCGTGGAAGTATAGCTGTTAAATAGACGGAAAGTAATAATCCAGAAAGTGTTTGGATACATGTAGTGCAACAGTTAAAACAGTTAGAACAGGTTTTTTTACAAGTTGCAGTCTGCGAGATAAATACGTAAATATTCATCGCTAAACATTTTGAGTGCAAAGTCTAAGTTATTCTATTCGTGATTTAGACCATGGTCTTCGATTTTGGGAGCCAAACAACTGCATCCAGCAGTTAATAAACTTCGGAACGAGAGAATAACGTTTCTTAAACGATCGGTGAACCAGTTATTAGAATCACTGTTATAAAAATGGCCTGTCTGTAAGTGCAATAAATGTATGTGTGTACGAACGAGCCAAATTTCCTTGAGTACCAGAGACAGTAAGTTAAAATTTCACAGAATTACTATTTGTAAACTCATAAGAAAAGGTCGTCATATTTTATATTTTTGCATTGTAATAAATCTACTAATGAATTAAGACAATGATAGCTTCATAAATTTTCATTGTTAACAAGTAATTACTTTATTAAAGGCCCAGTAAACGTCCCTGAGAAAGAGTAAAATTTTTTATTATAAAATATTAATTAATAATATAAATTGAAGTTAATTTCTTAATAACTATTGTAAATTAATCTAATTGTCTGTGCGTTAATAAATTAATTTGTTTATCTATTTTAAAATCTTGATTAATATTATAACATCCTATCATTTTAACATTTAGATTACTAAAAATTGACGCATTAACGTGGCGATTTAACTTTAATTAATTGGTGATTACTACAAAATTGGCGCTTTGAACGTGTGGCTTTCTTCATAAATTCTAATTGTTTAATTGTAATGTATTATTAATGGACGCCCAATCACGACAAAACCAAGCTTTTCAATTCACCGACCTCGGGAAAAGTTTCTGTAGCGAAATTTCGCATCTCTCTTCAGTTTTTTGCTAATCGAAAAAGCATGAACCGTTCCATTGTGACTAATGTTCAGTAATTAATTGTAGTGTATAGAATTCTGCATGGAGTAGTGTAGCCGATAACGAAATTCGGTGAAACTAAGTGGTTGAAATCGTTCGTCAAATGTATGACAGATTACGTCATTTTCGAAAAGAATGCATTTTGTCATCTTTCTAGTTCTGATATCTCCAAAATGGTTAGCAGTAAACTAATTTGTCAGAGAATAAAGGTTTTGTAGAATTTAATTCTCTTTCCAACGCATTATCTGGTTTTAACATTCAATTAAGAATGACCAAAATACACCCATTTTTCTGACCGTATTACGTTAATATTATGGCGCTGATGATGGGAGTGACGATCACCTACGTCACGGTGAAACTTGTCTGATACAGAACATATTAAAATGTATAATACTATTGTTTTCCTAAGAGGAAGAAAGAGCCCAGATTTTCATAGAGTATCTATATTCATCGGCAAAGAAGAAAAAATAGCAAATGGTGTTCCGACGCAAGTTCTCAGCAGTTCTGATTGCTATTATTTCTTCCTTGGAAATTACTATCGATACTCTTTGAAACGCTGGACTCTTTCTTCCACTTAGAAAAAAAATAATGTTAAACATTTTAATATGATCCACAAAAGCCAAGTTTCCCCGTGACGCAGGTAACCGTCACTCATATCCTCAAAGCCATATTAGTGCTATACAGCCAGAAAAAATGCGTATATTTTCTGCCATAACTCAATGGATTTTTCAAACCATATCATGCGTTGCACGAAATGTCTATAAAGAGACGTTTATTTTTATTTTAACTGGCCATGCCTGTGGTGGCGGCTTTTTCCTTGTCACAGTCCTTCACGAGGTATTTACGTAAAGTACGAGGGTGGTCTGAAACGTTTCCGACCTCAACGTGAAGATGACAGCTCTGGTAAATAAAAGCTAGTGAATTTCGTTGTTCATCTGTTGACAGTTACACACCAAAGTTTCAGTCATTTTGGACGCGCAATTGTTATGTGACAGTCGTTTGAGTGAGTTGATGTGAGTGTTTTTGTGAAAATGGAGAAAATCGGTATTAAATATTTGTTTTTTAAAGGCAATACGCCTACAGAAATCAAAGATGAGTTGGATTCTGTGTACGGGGACGCTGCACCATCATTTACCACGGTGAAATTTTGGACAGCTGAATTTAAACGTGGCCGTAAGAGCTTGGGAGACGATGAACGTCGAAAACTGCAACTACCGACCAAAACATCACCAAATGGTGCTACACGACCGCCGAATTAAAGTGAGAGAGATAGCAGAAATCATGAGAACGTGTTTGTCACATATTAAATCAACATTTAGGCATGAGAAAGCGGTCGGCGCGTTGGGTGCCGCGTTTGCTCACGTTAGACGTTAGACCGAAAACGAATGAACATTTCCAACGCTCTGTTGGCGAAGTTAATTACTGTAGATTAAACTTTGATACATCATTATACGCCCGAAATCAAAAATACAGTCTTAACAGTGGATGCAAAGGGGGAACCGGCTCCAAAAAAAAAGCAAGAACTGTTTTTTCGGCTGGGAAAGTGATGGCGACTGTTTTTGGGATAGTCATGGAGTTATTTTAATCATTACTTGACAAGCTGAAGGCAGAAACGGCCACATTTGCAATCCGGTTTCACACCTCAGCGGTTGGGGTGGCGAAAATCCACGAATTACGGTTTGAACTGGTTGACCATCCGCCTTACTCACCAGATCTAGCCCCAAGCGACTTCTTCTTGTTCTCTCATCTAATAATTGCGCTCGGAGGACAGAGATTTTCGTCAAATGAAGAGGCAATCACCTTCGTGAACACTTATTTATTTTGCATAGAAAAACGCCGAGTACTTTCTGGACGGGTTACAGAGATGGGAGCATCGCTGGGAGAAGTGTGGGGAGTTACAAGGAGACTGTTCAAATGTCTTCCATCATTGTTGGGTCGGAAACTTTTCAGACCACCCTCGTACGTAACCCTGAGGGAGCCGAGGTTACGGATAAATTATTGCAGTGCGGTCGAAACTCAGAGACGTTGAGGTGCTGTTATATTCAGACTATGAGGATGTGTGGTGTGATGCTCAGGTACCGTGCAAGTGAAATTCCTGTTTCCTTGGGGGAATTTCCCTTTCGCATTGATCCGTTTATTGGTCAGGCTGTTCCCCTGCGTAACTTGGACATCGTTGATTATTTCTCCAGCACATGTCGGGAGAAGAGAAAGTTCCTTCTTGGGTGATTGGATACGCAGCTGGTTTCCTCGCCCGTTTTGCGGTTGAATCCTGCCAGACCCTCGAAGAAACAGCTGCATTGAAAGAGGGAGAAAAGGGGTTCCGCCGTCGGCAAGAGGCCCCGGAGAAAGGCAAGGAGAAAATCTTTTGCAAAGTAAATAAACGTAGACAGACAGGAGGAGGAACAGATTCCCTTTCATTCGAATGAAATAAACTAGAAAATAAACGCGAAAACTGTGGAAAATCTAAATAACCTGTTCGTATCCCCTTATTACGATTGCCAACATGACTAGCGCTTTAGTCTTTCTCTATTAATCTCTCTTAAAAAAATTGTACGATTTTATTTTTTTATATTACTGTAGTTATTTTTTAAGAAAATACAAGCTACGGTGAAGTTGTCTGTAGCGACTTTTATCGGGTGTTTTTTTTTTGACTGAGGGTGCCGTTTATGTCAAAGGTAGTCTTGACGATTTTTTAAATAAAATATATAGAGTGTTGTCTCTTTCTATGCTGCTTTCTCCGTCGACCCGTGCGTGCGTGTGTGTGTGTTTGTACGTGCGTGTTTTCGCAGCCCGTGTTCGTCCCTACGCCTCGAGGCTCAACACTTTCCACCGTCTGCGCCAACGACCTCTATCTACTTTTCCTTTTCTCTCTCTTCTTTCCCGTCTCACTCACACACTCGTGTACAACACACGTAAGGGCAACAAGGCGAGCATCTGTAATTTGAAAACGTCAGTTTGCTTTCCTATTTTCTCTCGCCATCATCAGTGGACGTTCTCAGTCAGTTCTGGTGGGTGCAACGTTTGGCGCCACATTTTGGGTACCGCACAGTCAATGTCCCACCAGTAACAGTGGGCGATGTAAAATTGAAAGTTTTGATTTAACGTCTGCTTTGAATTAATAATATTAAACTCAACTTCCTTTCAATTTGATAACAAAACCTATCTACAAATAGAAGGTTCACATATGGGTTCCCCATTATCAACAATTATTTTTCATAATTCGTAATGAGGCACCTTGAAACTCAATTGATTAAATCAACTAAGAATTAATGTTGACACTGTGAAATATACGCGAGATCAACAACATTACTGAAATTTTTAACTACATTTTAGATATCAATTAGAGAATAACAAAAAACTTAGCTTATTGGACGTGTGTGTCACTAACAATAATAATATTGTTTAAACAAATTGCTACCGGAAACCGACCAACTCGGGCCGTGTCTTAAATTATATTTCTAACCACCATATACACACAAAAAAAGCCAGGATCTACATCCTCATAGACAGGAAAATATTATTATCGAACCCCATCAATAAACACATCTTCATAAGAATTAATAAACTTAATAACTTAATTTATAATATAAAGAATTTGGATATGGAAATTATTACCTTATGTTTTAATAAGTGAAAAATAAAAAATCATCTAATAGATTTTGTCGTCTCAGTTCTATTCAGAATAAATAATAAGCTTAACAAATTCATTAAAAATGGTAAAGACAAAATTAACAATTCTCAACACAGTGTAGCTTATAAATAAATTGCAGGGAAACTAATTGCGGGAAAACTTTGATCTGTCAGACCAAAAGTGCCTTAGGAACTAGACTAAATGAGAATAAGAATAATTTTAAAATATATTGTGTGCCTCGGACCTTTTTTCAAAGCTATGTGAATTTAACAACTAGCTAATCGTTTATTTGTGCTAGTTCATTATATGAATTTGGAAGGTTGTTTTGTTGTTTCCTTTTCTGTACTTTATTTTGTGTTTATTTACCTTGTACAATTATACTATAAATCTATTCATTTTTAAATACCTGAAGAAGGTACAAAAACGTCGTCATAATATAAATAAAAAATTAAATGTGTCTGTATAAGGTCATCAATTGTTTTATTAAAGTAAAAATTGCTGTAGATCTTGGAAAACAAATTATTTTTTCTGTGTGCGGTAGATGGAAAAAAAATGACGGTATTGATCCGCAAGTCTTAACAAGATAGGAATACTTTAATCATCAGCTACTGGTTGGTTTATTGCAGTGTTTCTACTGCGTTGCTTTTCAAGGTATGCAATATGAAGGATACGAAGGGAAAATTTAAATCTAGTAATCGCTGGTTTACTCTTCACTGTTCACGTATTTCCTTTGTATATTACAGTGTTGTGTGATTAATCTGTTCGTTGCTCCGAAAATGAAATAGTATGGTATATCATCAAATGATAGGCAATAAGCCTATGGCAATAAATCTACCAGATACTGAGAAATAAATTATTTTTATCTTCTTAAATACTATATTTTTTTTTACAAACGCCGGGAAATAAAAACGTTCGTTCAGGGATCAGTTTGTGAATCTTCGGTCAGCGACAGAGACCAATAAGTTACAGCCGTTGACGTGGCTGGTTGTTACCTCGGTAGTTGGACGTTTCACGTCAGTTTTGTTACACACACAAAAATTATTGTCTATATCGTAGCTTTATTCCATCTAGTTTAAAATGTTTTAACTTACATAAAAAAATACCGAATCGCTTGTGGAAGACGACTGAAAGGTTGGTGACGAGAGTCACAGGCCAGTCAGAATAGAGAGAGAGGCTCAGAGAAACGAGTTACCACGATAATGCAAGCCGCAGTCCGCCAATCAGTGTCAATTGTCTGTTTACGTTCATCTTGTTCGCTGTGGTCCACATATGTACTTCATGTGAGTCTTCTTCCTTGCTCCAGGGGGATTTTCAAGAAACGGTGCCATCAGGAGAGGCTCTGGTGAAGGTAACGGAGGTGATCTAAAAAGAGAAATTTGTGGGGGAGTGGAAATTGACAATTCAAATATCGAAGGATTCATACCCGGTGCAGTAAAAAGAACTCTCGGGGTTTCAAACACCCGATGGGGTATCACAGTGATTGAGACGCCATGCCAACTGAACTGTTGGTCGTGGAAACGTCACATGTTAATCACGGTGGAAACTCGAGAGCCCTGTCTACGAAAATGGGAATTCTTTGAAAACTGGAAGGAATGATGGCGCGTGGAGTTGGGGCTACTTTGGAGGTAAAGTTTGGATACATGGGGGGGGGGGGAAGTAGTCAGGGACATCTTTAGTGATGAGGCTTTGTAGAATCGACTCGTGGCGAGATTTCCCAATCTCCACTCAGAGTCACAGGTCAGTCAGAATAGAGAGAGAGAGGGAGGCTCAGAGGAACGAGTTACCACGATAATGCAAGCCGCAGTCCGCGAATCAGTGTCAATTGTCTGTGTACGTTCATCGTGTTCGCTGTGGCCCACATTTGTACTTCATGTGAGTCTTCTTCCTTGCCCCAGGGGGGTGATTTTCAAGAAACGGTGCCATCAGGTGAAGGCAACGAAGGTGATCTCAAAAAAGAAATTTGTGGGGGAGTGGAAATTGACAATTCAAATATCGAAGGATTCTTTCCAGTGTTATCACGGAGGAAACTCGAGAGCCCTTACTACGAAAATGGGAATTCTTTGAAAACTGAAAGGAATGATGGTGCGTGGAGTTGGGGCTACTTTGGAGGTAAAGTTTGGGAACTTGAGGGGAAAAAGTAGTCGGGGACAAATCTTTTAGTGATGAGGCTTTGTAGAACCCACTCGTTGCGAGATTTCCCAATCTCCACTCTGGAAAAAAAATTCTCGACTAGGAGGAAGCAGAGGACTAGACGATGACGGACAAGGAATAACAATGAAGTAATAAATCATAATTAACGTCGCACTTTGTGGAGTGATGAATGTTCCACTTTCTGCGAGACGCAAACAAAGGCCGATTCGTCGCGGCGACAATTGTGTTTCTCTTCAACTGGTCGCCTTCTCCCCACCACTCCTTTTACAAAATTACTGAACAAATAACAGCGAAATGAGTCTTCTCTTTGTCGGTCACGTCCAAGTACTTTAGCCGGCCTGTCTGTGCCTTCACACGTGTAGCCTTATTACTATTTACAAATGAGAGAGTCGTCGGGTTCCCTTCCTAACACTTTCCTCGTGATCTCTGGATCAGATCCTGTCGGTACGCAAATCAATTACCTGATTCAACTTGGGTGAATTACAATAAAATTGTATAGTGTTATAAGAAAAAGAGGCTCCAAGTGGTTTTTCAGCTGGGTTTTATTTAAGGTCCACTGGAACAGGATCTTTAACCACTTCACTTGGCGGGAATGTTGGTCATATAATATACAATTATTGCGCGTTTGGGTGGTAAAAAAATTGGTTACTACTGTAGACTTAGTATCTGTGTATATTTATATCAATCGAGTATTCACAGGGGTTCTCTCACGTTGTGTCTCCTACGTATCTCATCCAAATGTCAGGTCAAAAATAAATATCACTCGGCACCAATACGAAATGGAGGAAATATAAGCCAAGTGGCAGATGTATCTGATGCTGTTTCAACATCATGTTTCGTATGTTTTGTAATCAAGTACGTCTTACCGGGACACTTATTTGCAATCCTGTAACTATGGACCCGCTAAGAAGTTGACGTTGCATCAATTATTGATACGATTCATTTCAGTAAGTTTTGTAATCAAACACTTCTTACCGGAAACCCTTGTTTTTTTATATAATGAAAGGATGTAATTTTTGGTAACCTATTAACAAGTTGGCATTGACGTTCAATTTTCAAATACGTAACTGATGCAAGTGACTGTGAAATCTGTGGTATTTGTTTTTCAAATAATTCTGGCTAAAATATCTGAGGGTTCTTGAGCGAGTAACGTTAGTCATCATCGTCCGAATAAAGTTCTCTGTGTAAAATTGAGTTATATTTTCAGATTTTGCCCTTTTTTTAGGGTAACAGGCTACATGAGGGTAATCCACATGGTGGCAACTCCCCTTTAATAGCATAGGAAGGGATTTGAAAGGGGGGATTCTGAAGGGTAGAGGAAGGTAGCCAAGGGTTAACTAGGGCCCCCGGGCTATGGTTTAAGGATCCTACCCGACATTCGCCTCAAAGTAATGCAGGGAAAACCCTAGAAAAACCTGCGTCAGGTAGGTCGGGCATTGGGTACTTGTCCCACGCCCTTCCGATAGAGGGAGAAGAGTTTGCTGTGGGGGTCGCAGCATTCCCTTTTCCATACCTCGACCAGTTTAGGAGGCAGCTGGCCGACTGTATCAATGGGAACAGCGAACATGATTAAAATCTTCAGGCTGCTCCCTTAAGCCGGACACTTACCGTAGCAGGTGGGTTGGTTTGGGAGAATTTTTTCCTGAGGATCTAATTTTATTATGATTATGTAATGTTACGGTACTGCTCAGGGGGAACTGGAGAATAAGGTATAATTACGAGTTCTAGCCACGTGTACAATGGAGTCACGGAGCGTACTGACATCAAGAATGGATTGGGCATGTTAAAAGAGTAGACGAATCCACAGTCACAGCGACACCAGACGGGAAAGTAGAAGAAGTGGTAGACCCGTGGATCGATGAGGTTCATGTGGACGCAAGAAGACTCTGAATGATGACGACTGGACTTCGAGGCATTGATCATCATCATCATGATGACGTATTCCTCTCAATCTTCCACCTCGTCTAACGTTTAAAGAGCTCCGAGAGAAACGTTGTGGCACCTTGTAATGCCTTATGAGGTGTTTGAAGAGTCGAGACAAGTAAACTGGAAACCAACTCTGGACGAGAAGAAATGTAGACGACTGTAACGTGACACACTTGACGCTACGGAAAGACGAGACTCTCGCTCCGTGACGTCAGGGCTTTCTTCTTCTTTTTTATGTTCAGGTGGTCGGAAACGTTTCGTCTCGGTTCTGGGTTCAGAGTTCGTCCAAACTGGAGCAGACTTACTGCCGAAGTAATAAATTAATGTGTCATATCTGCCACAATTATTTTTAATTCCATTAGTTAATACCAATAAATAAATCAAATGTCACGATTTTGTGTTACATCACCCATACATCCCCTTCAAACAACCGTAAAAAATTTCAGCATATATATTTGATGTGTTATAATTATTTCTCGGTTTTTGTGTTTTTACCGAATATTTAAAGGGTGAAGTTGACAATTCACCAGTATTTATGAACGAAGGTTTATGAAATGTGGAGACGGAGTCGTCATTTTTCAGCTGGTCAACGTGTATTTTTATATTTCGAGTGACCTTATTACAACAGACCAAGCTACGTTGCTCATTGTGGCTGTTGTTGTGCGACGGAGAAACGAGCTTTGCGGCTCCAAGCTGAAAAAGATCTGCGTACAGAGATAAAATATAATACCCATACATTCTTTAGACGTAAGAATTTCTCTTCATCTTTTGTTAACTTATGTTTATGTGAAGTTAATCTGCCAGAACGGAAGTGACGTCCAAGCGTACGCCGTCCAATGATCGGGTGCAAGGGCTATTCTCTCGCAGGCAATACCTGCGAGGGATATTCTCTCGCAGGCAGAACCTTGTAGGAGAGATATGAAGGGGCTACCTTTGGGGATGCATTTTTCTCTCCGTTTTTGAAATAAGGTTCCCACTTGCCGAGGCACCTTGGCCTTTTTTGAGAGGTGTATGTTCCGGATCCACAGACCTTGGGCATACGTTAGGTGTTGTGCGCTATTCCCATTGGAATAGTCGGCCAGCTGCCTCTTAAACTGGACGAGGTACGGAGAAGGGAATGCTGCGACCCCACAGAAAACTCCTCTACCGCTATCGGAAGGGCGTGAGACAAGTACCCAATGCCCGACCTTCTTGATGCAGGTTTTTCTATGGTTTTCCTTGCATTACTTTTAGGCGAATGCCGGGTAGGATCCTTAAACCATAGCCCGGGGGCCCTAGTTAACCCTTGGCTACCTTCCTCTACCCTTCAGCATCTCCCCTTTCAGATCCCTTCATATGCTATTAAAGGGGAGTTGCCAACATGTGAATTACCCTCATGTAGCCTGTTACCCTAAAAAAAAGGCAAAGGTAGCCTGCGAGAGGATTCTCTCGAAGGTGAACCTTCCCAGAGAACTCTAGAGGAGGCTACCTTTGGGGATGCCTTCACATATCTCTGTTTTTTTTAACTACGGTTCCCACATGCCGAGGCACCTCGGTCTGTTTTGTGAGGTGTATGTTGCGGGGTCGCACTTCTTGGGCATACGGTAAGAGTTGTCCGCTATTCCTATTGGAACAGTCGGCCAGCTGCCTCCTAAACCGGTCTAGGCACGGCTGCGACCCCACAGCTAACCCCTCTCCCGCCACAAGGAGGGCGTGGGACAAGAACTAAATGCCCGACCTACCTGATGAAGGTTTTTCTAGGGTTTTTCCTGCATCACTTTTATGCGAATTGCCGGGTAGGATCCTTAAACTATAGCCCGGGGGACCTATTTAACCATTGGCTACATTCCTTTAACCTTCCGCATCTCCCCTTTTGAAATGCCTTCCTATTCTATTAAAGGCGACTTGCCATCATGTTGATTATCCACATGAAGCCTGTTACTAAAATAAAGGAGATCACTTAAAAGAAATGCCTGTGGAACCTTACAGGATAGTAGGGAGAGCGTTACCTGCGGGATTGCCTTCTGTCTGAGCTTTTAAACTAAATCCGATACTCCTGGGTCAGGTTTCATCAGTGTATGCTCCACCGTGGTCGCAGACGGTGGGGAAAGGTGTCCGCTGTTCCCACTGGAATTGCCAGCCAACTGCCTGCAGACCTGACGAGAATGACGTCGTCTTCATAATTCAGAAGGGTGTGTGACTCGTTCCTAACTGATACTTGTTTGTCTAGGGTTTTCCCTGAGAATTCCGAGAGTATAATATTTAAACTACAGTCCTAATTATCTCATTTGCTACGTTGCTCTCTCCTCCCGCATATAATATCTTTTCCGACGCTATTAAAGGGGGTTGACCGCGTAATAGATTATTCTTGTGTATCCTGACACACTCCAAAAAGTTATTGTATTACTTCATAATATAGTAGTGATTAATTTATAGTAATGACTCAATGTTGAAATTATCCTTCGAAACATGTGATTTTATATTATTCTGTGTCTTTAAAGGGAATTTTATAAGAATATTACATAAAATAGTTTTGTATAAATTATAACTTACTCTTTATATCTACTGGGGTAAGGCACGGAAATGTCTTATTTAAACATCTTAGCGCGCCGAAGGTTGGGTATTGTTTTCCTAACTTGCATACGTTGTGGCGATTAGTGAAAAATCGAGTTTTCCGATTCGAAAGGCGTCCGTAAATGTTTGAGTGGCCTCAAACCACTCAATTATGCACCTCTTTTCAGTTTTTCGCTAATAGAAAAAGCATGAAGCATGCTGGTATTTAGCATTATCGCAATAATAGTCAATGAATTTAAACTGTTCTGATTGCACTGCTGATTTCAATTTGTGAAGGTGCCCTTATAATGTGTTTTTTAATTTAACAATTACACTGACTGTTGTAACTTATCTGAGGTCTTTTTTTTTTACGGACGTGCTTCTAAGGAAACGACTGTTTGTATCGACTTTGCTCTCCTACCGCTTTTGCGCAACGTTTCTCTGTAATTGAGATGACTAATTGTTCTGTTTGTGTATTTTGCAGGCTACCCGCAAGATTGCGAAATGTGGATACCTGTTCGTGGCTCCTGGATGGGACTTTTCCAACCCGCTCAACCGCACCAAGGTCAGTGAGAGTACTATATTAATTCTTCCTCCCACTCCACGCCCCCTCGAGTCTAAGTGACTCTAAAGTCCATTGTGACAGTGGTTAATCCGTAAAGAATACACTTATAAAAAAGTTATACTCCGCTTTGGTGTACTTTTAAGTGCTACAAATGTTGCAACCAGCCTCTTTGTTGGACTTGCACCATGTGCAAACAGGTGGCGCTATCACACCGATCCGAAGTTGAGGGCTCAGTATATAATTATTATTATTAATATATCATTCTCTGTTTATCAAGACAAATTCGATTTCCCAAATTGGTTATTAAATTAACACGCAACATTGAGGCCCGATTTCTATTAAATAGATTACCATATTAATTGGTAAAACATTCTGGGGCTTCCATTTATCTTAATATATTCTAATACTAATTGGAGCCCGTTAATGATTTTGATAATTGAATATTTGTGGTGGATTGTTAGCGGTTCCAATTTCAAATGCGACAATGTATAGGCGAGCTTTGTTTGGCCGCGAGCGCTTTCTGAAACAAAAGTCGGGTGTTGGAAGTTGGAAGTCGGACAGCGAACAGGGTGGCAATCACAAATTCATCCGGAAAGATTAAGAGTTAAATTGGAGTAATAAGTTTTTGGCAGTAAAATTTCAACGATAAAGTTACAAGCAGTAACCAAACTAAATCACGCCGAAATAAAAATCTATAAGTACTGTGACCGACACCAATTCCAGAGAGAAATAATTCGGAACAATTTCTCCAACCAATAATCCAGAAGGAGTTTGCAGCCTCCAGTTTCTAGAGGAGATCCAGAGTTACGACAGTGTTCTTTAATCCGTGTAAATTCAGTGATTTTATGGCCTTTAAGTGTGAATTGTGAGCCGAGTCCAAGAGAGTTAAGCCTGGTACCAGCAGATGTTTTATAAGTACGAACAAATTTGATCAAGTTTTGTAAACGATAACTAAAGGTAAAGTCGTCAGATTTCGATTTCACGTTTTAATTGATTGTTCAACTTCTTAGGTTGTAAAGGAATTTGATTGTGTAACGTAAATATAAAGGTTGTTTCTTTACTTAGAAGGCCCAGATAAATGACCATGAGAAAAGAGTTGTAAAATCTATAAAATTGAAAATTTTTAAATGTAAATAATCTCATATAAAAATGTTGTAAATTTCAACTGAATAAAAGTAAATTGTCTTGTAAAGTTTCTATAGAATTTCGTAATTATTTTTCAATTCTTCACTTTAAATAAAAATGAATATAATTGAGTCATAAACCAACTATGTAATTCTTATAATTAATTAATATTTTGCAATAAATTGTTTAATTAATTAATTCTTAACTGTTTATCACATTTTTGGTGTCAACAGCGTGTGGCAAATAATTTGTTTAATAAATATTTTTTTAATTATTACAATATATATATATATATATATATATATATATATATAAAATAATGAACAATTTATTATGATAGCCATACGTTGGTGAAGCCAAAAAATGTAGCAATCAAATATGAAACAATTTAGAATGAAACAATAATGTCCACGTTACTGCATCAAATTAAATAATGGAAATTTTTAAATGAAAGGATCATAAATTAGAAATTTACTTAAACTGACCAAACAATTAATTTATTCGATCCACACTGATTTCAAATTATAAATAAGCATTCGATGACCTTTTACAACATTTGTTACGTACAAACAAAATTCTTACTCTTATTCTCAGGGTCTTTATCTGGGCCTTTAAATAAAGAAAGGTAGTACTAATTTTTTAAACAACCAAATTTCTGTGACGATTACACTTTTATGAATTAATTACAAATTAATATTTACAATCTTAAAAAAATCGAAATCTGACGATTTTATCGTTAAAGGTTCACAGTAATAATTTAAATGAGGTATGACTTACAGTTTTTCTGGTACCTGGGCAATTTAACTCTTTCAGAGTCTCTTACATTCACTCAATTTTCTAAAAACAGGCCATTCTTTCACTGAATTTACCCTTCATTGTTGGATTAGCAAGTGTTGGCTATATCTTGTAGATGACTCATTCCACAATTATACCAATTTCCAGTAATTCTAATAATTCCTACTTGTAGACTTTTTAAAATTATTTGGTATAAACTGGAGCACTCAGAAATCTTTCTGCAGCACTATATTGGTGAATGCTGTGCTGTGCCTCTACTTAACGTTACTTTTGAAAACGTCTCGTCTATTTTTATTACGACCGCTTTCTGCCGTTGTTGATGGCCAACTGCCTATATGTTCTCTTAGCGCGCCAACAGTCCTACAATGCTTTTAGACCTGTTATTCTTGTCCATTCTTGTGTGTGATTTGTGTCTGTTTGCCGATAACAATTCAAGTCCACAATGTTTTTAATTACTAATTGCCTTTTAATTACTACAATATATATATATATATAGTGGTATACAACATCTAATAAAATCATAAGCCCCACGTTGGGCGCCAAATTATGTAATATTAAAACTGTATTAATGAAACAGATGAATAAAGTTATCAGTATTTTCCCTTGAAATAAAAGAAAATTATTTTAAAGAGATAAGAAAAGATTATTCCAATACAATTCCGATATACATTGAATTTGATATATTTTATGCTTTTAACAAATGCCTCAGGCTAAATAAGAATAAAAAATTGCATGGCCGCTTACAGGGCCTCTAATGATGATAGTGTCCCCAAAGTTACCAAAAAACATACAAATTTATTCTACAACAAAATTTTATAAAAAGAATCTAACAACAACAACAAAAACAAGAGAAATATTACGGCAAATTGTTTACATTAAGGTTTACAAAATTACGTTTCTACATACCATTTTTATTCAGAGCTGCTCTGGTACCGGTTTGTGCACGCCACAGTTATTTTAATTATAAATAAAAATATTTTATTTACAGGTTGTAGCACTAATAGCTATATAGTTTCACTTCACCAAAATTCCAGAGGCTTTCTACTTTACTGTTTCACTTAATATGCCGCAATTATTAACATCAACGTCGTAAGACAGTCTGTCTACCTGACGACGGTGAAGATGAAACTCGCGGAAACGATGTTTTCTGACAAAAATTTGACCTCGAGAATCATAAATTAACTCGATTGATTTGGAAAAGTCATCTATTATTATTATTATTATTATTATTACGATGAATTTTGAATTGAAAATGGCAGCCATATACCAGTAAGAGGATATTTCTGATTTTATTCTTTGATGATAATCTTTTGTTTTACGTTTATACTATTCTCGTCCTTCGAAATTGTTAATTAAAATTAATAAGACACCAGCTTTGCATACTGCCGACATATATACGGCTATTAGCCCGATAGAATCATTTCGGTTCAATACAATTTTATTATTATGTTAAACAATCTTTAAAAGAAAAAAAAGGTATTTATAGGTAATTCTGGGTTATTTCCCTAAATCCAGCCTTTTTTTATATTTCCATATCATTTTCACTATCATAATTAACAAAAAAAATATTTTAACAAGTGCGGAGATTTCGTTGTATTTTATTTGCAGAGATACAGTCTGTACCAATGTATGGCTAACTGTTCGGAGGAAAGGTACTGTTTCTATCCAGCATGGCTTCTGCAGAAAGGGAATTTTTTTTCATAGTCCTAGGGGTGAATATACGACTAAGTAAAGTGACCAGAATATTTTTTTAATATTTCCCCATTTATTAATTTTACTTTTACAGTCCAAATTTTTTGTCCGGAATCATAAGTTTTCCCCTTTTATTGCTTGAGGGAGGATCTTTGTCGTGGATAAGTACCCATGGCAAAAGAAAGGTACAGCCGACATCGGGAGGTAGATGTAGTTAACGAATATAAAACAGGAAGACTGCAGTAGGTTAATAATGGCAAGTTCTGAAGGGAAAAGATAGACTGTCAGGCCACAGAACTGAAACCGTTTTGAGAACGTTGAAAAGGACTAAGAAAGTGGGAAAGTGGAAACGGAAAGCAGCGGAGAGAAGGGGGGGATGAGGCTATTATTCTTAAAGACACTTAGACTCTGAAAGGCCCGTAGAACAAAGGAGCAAATAAGTAAAATAGCCGAAGTGGGAAAGACACAAAGAAAGAGACTAAGTGAACAATAAGAAAGTGGGAAGGTGCAGAAAGAAAGCAACAGATAACTGGGATTTTTTTTAAAAGAGACCGAGACAGTCTCGGAGGGTCGTAGAGCCCAGGCGTACGTAAATACATAGCATAAACTAGAATACAGGGCGAGACATTGAGCGAGCAATATAAAAGTGGGAGGTGGATAAGGAAAACAGCGGAGAGAAAAGGGAACTGGCTATTATTATTCGTAAAGGGGCCAAGGTTCTCTGAGAACAGTGGAGTCAAGGAGGAATCAAGTAAGTAAAATAGCATAAGTGGGCAGGACTACAAAATTATAAAGTGAACAATAAGATGTGACAAGGACATCAAGGGAAGGGAAGCAAAAAGTCGGGCAAATCTTGATAGAAGGGTGGAGAAAATGAATCAGCAGAATATAAATACCGTATGACATTATAGTATAAAGAATGTTACACCTTGAGCAATGTTGAGAGTCAATCTAGAGGTGGTAAAATGACTGACAATGGTTGAAAAACTACAGTGACGTAAAATTGCGGAAGAAACTTTTCATGTTTCATATCCGAGGTAATTTAGGAATTTATTGCTGTTATTTAAATGGTAGAACATATATTTTTTACCCGTAAGTTGGAATTATACTCGACTTTGGAATATGTTCTTTTATAAATCCCAGCACAGTGGCACAGAAGGAGGTGACTGGGAGCCTTGGGGGGAACGGAGTGCTTTGTTCTCAGACAAAATAACATTTGTCACGGATGCAAATCAAGGGGAACACGCCAACCCTCCATTGGTGAATACATCTCATTTGCCTGAGGCTCGGAAACGGTGGGGTTGTGGAGCTGCCTCTGGAGGTTTTTCAACGCAGCCGGAAATACAACCTCCGTTGCTATTTAAATCCTTATCTGAGCGGAATATTCCGCGTTTAGTGATGGAAAGAAATTGGGCTGAGAAGAGCGGAATATTCCGCGCTTGGTGATGGAAAGAAATTGGGCTGAGAAAAGCGGAATATTCCGTAGTTGATGGTGGGACCAATATGGCCCACTTCTAGCTACTTTACTCCTTCTGCCATTCTCATACCTAATTCTCTCTCATTATCACACAATTTCTCCAAATCAGCCAAAGCACATCCCAAACAATATTGTTGTCTGTCGATGTTGCTGGAAAATTGTCACTGACGAGTTTTCCGCAAGGCTACAGTTATTTAGTGGGACCGCCTACTTCCCGTGACATTATTCTCCGGATGGCATTTGGACGGTGAGATTTGGTCGCTCCGCATCCTGAATTTGGACGGTTCGTGCGGAAATAATCGCAGATACGGCGGAAGCGATAGGCAGAAAGCGACCTCTGTCGTCACGCACCGCGGGAAACAGGTCGTGCGAATGCGCAAAACATTCAAGGGACACTCGGTCAATTCGTATTGGCTTTTCCGTTCACCAACAGCAGGAAGAAACCACCTCACATTGGGACAAGTGGTTGCCGCTGATGATTAGCAGTTCAAGAGCAGTTTTCTGATGGACGACTCGAATTCTGGCTTAATCTAGCCTCTGGTTGTACTGTGACCAAGCTTCCACGGTGACGAGCCAACCAGGATGGGGAACCTGACCTTGCCAACACCAGGAAGACTTTCTTGAATCGCTCCGTCTCCGTTACGTGTAATTAATTCCGCGATCCTCGGTGACAAGGTGGAGAGCCGTGACGAGGCACAAATGAAGATTCTCGCACACTCGGGTCACAAACGGATGAGAAAAGAAAGGACTCAGACGCATGTCGACATTTCTGTGGCGAGTCAGGAAGCAATAAGGATCGGAGGTTCAATGACAACATCTGTTGGACAACCAGTATTTGGCTGAGAACCCAATAAGTCAATTTGAGTCACTCTTGCAACGGGAAAAATTATCGTTTGGCCCAAAATTCGACTTCATGACGTCTCTCTCAATTAAATTATTTTGTACTATGGCCAAGACTGGAACATTTCGGGTGTTGAAACATTATTTATAAAGTAGTGGGTATATGAGGATTGTTTTGGTGTCTAAGACTTTTTTTTTAAAAAAGATAAAAGGCTACCTGAGGGTCTTTTACGTTGTGGTCTCATAAGAACGGGCTAGAAACGGGGAGAAAGATAGGCAGGGATTAACCAGAGACCCCCTGGAGGCAGCTGACCGACTGTTCCAAATGCGGACAACGCCAACCTTTTACTTCACTTCCTGTATACCCCTGCTGATATCTGCCAGTTTCCCTCAGTGTTGTCCCTCATCTTCACAAAATATCCACCCATGTACGTTTTAATATTTACTTATTCTTCATCTTCAGCCGCGAGACCATTAATTCTTAATCTGCACAACAAACAGCCTTCCATTCTTTTTGTTCTTCATGCTTCTTAGATCCTTTCGGACATTATCTTTTCGTCTGGTCTTGGGGGTTTCCAACAGTTTATTTTACTTCACTACACTCACTTCATTCTTTCGGCACTCATGCCGTCCACAATAGTTTAAATTTAATGTTTTTTTTTCAGTTCGGTTGAAGTAAGGACACCTAAATGCGCGTCATTTCCTGACGCAAAGTGTCCAACCTTCAATGTTAACCTTTCAACGATTTCTTTCTCCATTTTTCTTATATTTCCGGTGTTGTGACACACAATTAAGAGAACGTTTTGAGTAATTAGTGAAGGAAAGGATCGCAGGGGACTAATTATCTGTCAGTGACTCAATATCCACAGGAAGATATGGCGAGATCCTTTGGTCGAGATAATGGGGTGAATTCCGGGTTTTCCCCTCTTGAGGGAGATGGTGAAGGCTATCTATCTGCAAATACCAACACGACCCTGCTGAGATGTTGAGGGGGTTGGTCAACAGAAAAACATCCCCGGTCCAGTCAGTGATTACAAGGGTGTGTATGACCTCGGGTGCAAAGGTTTCAGCCTTCCCAAACCCCTTAGAAATCAACGGGATATGCTGTTGGTGAGGTTTCGCTGTTCCCCATCCTGGTTGGCTCGTCACCATGGAAGCTTGGTCACAGTACAACCCCCCCCTCCCACCACTCAGCAGAAACGCCACTTCGTTTCCGCGACCTTCTTCCATATCAACTAATCTCTGCTTTTTCTCCCCCTCCGAGTTATTTTGAACCTTCAAACGCGTGGTTACTGAATCAGGCACCAACCATTCTTTCCAAATAAAAGTCAGGAGAAGTGGGCAGGACAGTAAATGATGAGTACGGTCCAAGGAAACGAACAATTTAATTATTCAGATCCATGTTTTGGTCATTTCTATTTGTAAAATGTATATTTGTTTGTTCCTTATGCGTTCCTATAGGTTTATGTCGGCCTCTCGAAGCGTTAGGCAACTGCTCCCCACCAGAAGGTGGAATTTTTAATTTTTTAATCAAAAGTTAAAACTATAGATGATCTTATTTTGGAATCTAATATCTACAGGGATTACAGCATCAACTTCTTTCTCAGTATCCTAATTTGCATATATCAGTCAATCCTCCTAGTTTTATTTCATTATGTTTAATTGTCACAAGAAATATGGGATTAGTCAAGCTAATGACTGTAGCTAGTGTTTTTGTTTAACAATTGTATTTTGGCGGCTCAACTGATCTGACGTCAGCGTTGACTCATGATTGGGGTAAGAAGAGCGACGACTGTTCCCACACGTTCCTGTGTGCCTGTGTGTATGGAGCTTGTTCCCCTTCTTCTTGTCCGGGACGGAAGCCAAGATTTCTTTCTTTTGTCGGCGCCGGCGTCGCGCTTAATGTCTCGTTAGCCAGCCGCTAAATTGGGGTGGACGTCATTGGTCAGAGTGCTTAGAGCGCCCACACACTGACAGTCACTTACTTCCACGCATTATAGGGAATCTGGAAAAGGTTCGAGGTAGAAAATTGGAATTAATGACGTGTCAGAGGGAAGTTAAGGATTCAAAATTGTAAACTGAGGTTTAATTTGTTATCCGCGATGTAAAGCAACCAAATACGCAAGTCTGGGGATAATGGGATGACTAAGGTTAACGGAAGTAAAGGAGCTGATGAAATCCAAGATGGACCAATAAATAGATTGCGGTCGACGGCTAATACATTACTCATTAACAATTTTCACATCCCTCCCTATGATATTAATGGAAACTGACACCACATGGTTGATCCTCATGAAGATCTCTAGAAAGAAAATTCGATAACCCGGGAAAACTGGCCTCTGGGAGATTTGTAGTCTCTGGTGGAACCTTTCATGGGTATAGGGGATGCCATTATTCGCCATTTGATTTTAAACTAAGGTAACCCCAAACCGGACGCAGCAGAACTTGGGGAAATAATACGCCGTCAACAGTTGTACTTGCTCCAATTGGAGTAGTTCAATCAGAGACCGTCCTCGAGGCATGGACAAGGGAATGCTGCGTCCCAACTTCAGTCATCTTGGACGGTGCATCGGACAAGTACCAAAGGCGAAATTTCGAAACCTGACAGACTTTCTTATGGGAGATCTAACAGACTTTCCTTACGGGAGATCTAACAGACTTTCCTTACGGGAGATCTAACAGACTTTCCTTACGGGAGATCTAACAGACTTTCCTTACGGGAGATCTAACAGACTTTCCTTACGGGAGATCTAACAGACTTTCCTTACGGGAGATCTAACAGACTTTCCTTACGGGAGATCTAACAGACTTTCCTTACGGGAGATCTAACAGACTTTCCTTACGGGAGATCTAACAGACTTTCCTTACGGGAGATCTAACAGACTTTCCTTACGGGAGATCTAGCAGACTTTCCTTACGGGAGATCTAGCAGACTTTCCTTACGGGAGATCTAGCAGACTTTCCTTACGGGAGATCTAACAGACTTTCCTTACGGGAGATCTAACAGACTTTCCTTACGGGAGATCTAACAGACTTTCCTTACGGGAGATCTAACAGACTTTCGTTACGGGAGATCTAACAGACTTTCCTTACGGGAGATCTAACAGACTTTCCTTCGGGAGATCTAGCAGACTTTCTATACGGGAGATCTAGCAGACTTTCCTTACGGGAGATCTAACAGACTTTCCTTACGGGAGATCTAACAGACTTTCCTTACGGGAGATCTAACAGACTTTCCTCACGGGAGATCTAACAGACTTTCCTCACGGGACATCTAACAGACTTTCCTCACGGGACATCTAACAGACTTTCCTCACGGGAGATCTAACAGTCTTTCCTTACGGGAGATCTAACAGACTTTCCTTACGGGAGATCTAACAGACTTTCCTTACGGGAGATCTAACAGACTTTCCTTACGGGAGATCTAACAGACTTTCCTTACGGGAGATCTAACAGACTTTCCTTACGGGAGATCTAGCAGACTTTCCTTACGGGAGATCTAGCAGACTTTCCTTACGGAAGATCTACCAGACTTTCCTTACGGGAGATCTAACAGACTTTCCTTACGGGAGATCTAACAGACTTTCCTCACGGGACATCTAACAGACTTTCCTCACGGGACATCTAACAGACTTTCCTCACGGGAGATCTAACAGACTTTCCTCACGGGAGATCTAACAGACTTTCCTTACGGGAGATCTAACAGACTTTCCTTACGGGAGATCTAGCAGACTTTCCTTACGGGAGATAACAGACTTTCCTCACGGGAGATCTAACAGACTTTCCTCACGGGAGATCTAACAGACTTTCCTCACGGGAGATCTAACAGACTTTCCTCACGGGAGATCTAACAGACTTTCCTCACGGGAGATCTAACAGACTTTCCTTACGGGAGATCTAACAGACTTTCCTTACGGGAGATCTAACAGACTTTCCTTACGGGAGATCTAACAGACTTTCCTTACGGGAGATCTAACAGACTTTCCTTACGGGAGATCTAGCAGACTTTCCTTACGGGAGATCTAGCAGACTTTCCTTACGGGAGATCTAGCAGACTTTCCTTACGGGAGATCTAACAGACTTTCCTTACGGGAGATCTAACAGATTTTCTTAAGAGAGTTTAATACTGATTGGCTGCATAGTAAAAGTAGGACCGGTATAAAAATAAATACAATTTATTACATATATTATGAATGATTTTTGATTAGGTTTTATTTATTATAAAATAATTAAAGTTTTAAAATTAATAATTAAAAGAATTTGATTAAAATAAATGCATTGAAATATAAGTTTATAAATTTTATAAAAATATAAAAAACTATTTAAATCATGTAACATAAACCTTTTACATCAGGATTAAATTTGCGTTGGTAGATAATGGCAAAGCTTTTGGGGCAATGCGAACTCAATTTATTTATTAATTTAAATGTTTTCCAGAATGACGCTGTTGAAATTCACAATGATTCGCTGCACTTCAATTTGTCGATGTATTTTAACTGTTTTAACATTACTCTTAGCGACGATGATTCAGACATTTTTATATATCTATTCACTTGTCATCGAGCCGTCCCAATACCTTTTTACATTTTGTAATTCACTTTAGGCCCGCTTTCCACGCTTGCTTAGCAGCTACTGTTCTACTCCTCTGGACTGCCAAAAACAATTTGTTATAATGAATGAAACACATGTCACACATAGAAAGAAAAAACACCCTTCCATCCCCACTCGTAGGAGCGGAAAACTTGAGTATCATAATTATACTTAGAGCCACCCGTAACTCGCATTCGACACCAACCTCGGGTGATATCAAGTTATTATTAACGCCAATACAACCCCCACTTCTCAAGGGTTAACTGTAACTAACCGTGCTGGAGAGTCATAACCAACCCATGACTACCGTGACACCGGATTCGACAACAATCGTTATTGTTATCACAATTGTTTATCGCCCCATTTTACCCCACTCCTAGAGCTGTCCTCGTGCCGTTACGGGATGAGCCTGAAAAAAACGGGATTCGCATTATGAATCTCAGCGACTCCTTAAAATATTTATTTGGCGCCAATATAGGCAGTTATAATATATTTTGTATTTTGAAAATACCAGCCCCTTCAACCTCCACCCTTAGGGGCGCTCCATTCATCTCAAGTCCTCGGGGGTTTGTTCCTGGATGTTAAGTGGTGCGTGTATCAAATTTGGTAGAAATTGTTCGACGCATTAATTATAACTTAATTTACGATTATCATGTAATAAATAAAACAGTGTGTTCATATATATATATATTTGTTTGTGTGTATGTTCCTTATACAAATGTACACCGGTGGAGCAAATTTCACCAAATTTCGTTGACGTGTTCTTTGCGACTAGGAAACAAACACTGTCGGGGTGAGACACGTCTACCACCCGCATGTTAACAAACATGTTAAAACACCCGATATTTGAGTCCGATAAATATTTTTAGAGGTCAAAGAGATTGATAGTGTTTCTAAGGATGTTGTTATCTGACTATAATTTCAACCCCTTACATCATGGGAACGGAGCACCCTTAGGGTTGGGGGTGGACGCGCGTTATAGGAAAATAACGCTAATACAATCGAGATTGTAGTCAAACCCACTTTTATGGAAGTATCTGAGTTTAATAATGACATTTAATCGGCTATCTTTGCCCCCGAACATGTTCAAACGGCGATGTAGTCGTTGAATGAAACTATTTCAGGGTCAACGAGTTCAACTCCCTTCGGAATGGGAGGGGAACACATTTAGGGATAGGGGTCGAGTTGTGTTACATAAAAATAACGCAAAAACTACCTAGATTGGAGTCAAATTGGGGGTTATGGATTAACGTCATCTCGGGGCAACGCAGGGCACCCAGCTAGTTTAAAATATAATTGATAAGTCTAACAATTTATGACCTTATACAGACAGTTTTTTATATTATATTGTATGGTCAATTGATTTCATAATTCAAAACATACATTAAATTAATACTTTTAATAAATGATGTGTTCTACTGTATAAATATAATGCTTTATGTCGTAAAAACCCACCTTTCGGGAAAAAAACCTGTCGTGCGAACGTCAATCGGGATATTGTCGGGAAAACGTGCATCGGTATGTAGGTTAGGTGTGGTACAGGAGTTGGAGATAAACAAACTGTAGAGAGATAAGAAGGCAACGGTTTAGATGTGCGTGAGGCCGGCAACACAGTTACACGCCACATAAAGCGAACCAGGATCTCTCAGCTCCTCAAGTGTGTAACCGGACCTTCTTCCTCGGAACCAGGCTGCAACGCGTAAATCACCCCCCGAAGGCTAGGGGAAAGGAAAAGCGACCAACTGTTGGGCGCGAAACGAGAATTGTACAACACGCTGATAAAACTTATCCTCCGGAGTGACAAGGTGGCGGTGCTGTAGTCGTTCCCCGCCGCGTCGTGCGAAAGTGAAATTCAAATGAGGCGAAAAATCAGGTTTAATGAAGAGGGGGGGAGGAGGGGGGAAATGTATAGCAAGCAGACTCTCACAGAATTACGCGGAGACTAAAAAGCTCGTTTCCGGTCAGGAAAGCTGCTCATGAATATTTTAAAGTGCACGTAATGGTGGTTATTCATCGAGCATTGGAGGCTGTGGTAATGGCCACGGCTTCCTGCTCACGCTCCCATTTTCCTTACCCTACCTTCTACGTTTATTCAAATCCCAAGGTAAAGAAACTGGCTACGCGAGTATGAAGTGATATGAAAAGAGGGGATGCGGAAGGGAGAGCAAGGCAGCCAAGATCACTGATCGTACCCCACGGCATTCGCCTATAATGTGATGCATGGTGCAATTCCCTAGAGAATCCTGCATCAGGTAGGTCACGGGTCTGTCTCATCATAGAAAACAGATTTACGTTGAGGAATCGTCAGTAAAGAAATATCAAGGAAGTCAGTCTGACGGAAATTTTAAGCTTCATTTTCATTGCTGCAACCCTGCGTGACGTCTCAACCTTGTCAGCAGTGGCCATTTTTCTGGATTCCTAACCAACCACGCGCTCTTGAGACCACGGGATGGTGCAACACGCTGGATTGGTGTTGGTGGTTGACGCGTTGTCTGCAAGTTGTTGCTAATTTTTTTTTTCCCCCACCTTAACTACTTTTCTTTCTCGCATGTTTCCAGCGATTATCTAAAAGTTATCGGTTAGGTTGACCCAGATTCTTTAATGGCGGCCGCGGAGAGAAAGAATGGTAATATTTTCACTAGCTTTCACACGAAAAAGGTGTGTCTGATATAAAAATGGAGGCACCTTAAACACCAGTCGGCGCCCCAACCCACACCTCGTGAGGCGAGTTCGCGATGATGTGCGGAAGAAAACGGTCTGATTTTTTTTTTTTTCGCGGAGGGTGGAGGTGGCGATCCGTCACCCGCAGCACGGCCACTCCCAGAGTTCAGTGGGGCACCGGCCGGTGGGTTCCGTTAATCAAGCAAGCAAGTGGGGCGCCCCGGGGCACCTGCGAAACACCTCGTCGTCGTCGTCGGGCTGTCGCAGGTGCTGATGGGGCGTTGAGGGTTCCAGACAGCTCAGCTGCCCCAAACACCACTCAACAGACTGGTGTTTGCAGTGATTTTCATATATTTAATGTTATCTATACCAGACCTCCTCCCTCATCACAGGACTCCAATCTCTCCAAAGTGCCCTTAATTACCTAAACTCATGGTCCAAACAATGAAGAGTCAACAGCAACAATATCCTACCCTTCACCTTAAAAAGAAACCCACCCACCCAAATCCTCAATGGAACCCTTACGAGGGTGGTCTGAATAGTTTCCGACCCAACAGTGATAGAAAATATTTCAACATAGTCTCTTTGTAACTCTCCACACTTCTCCCAGCGATGCTCCCATCTCTGTAACCCGTCCAAAAAGTACTCGGCGTTTTTCTCTGCATAATAAGTGTTCACGAAGGTGATTTCGTCTTCATTTGACGAAAATCTCTGTCCTCCGAGCGCAATTTTTAGATGAGGGAACAAGAAGAAGTCGCTTGGGGCTAGATCTGGCGAGTAAGGCGGATGGTCAACCAGTTCAAACCGTAATTCGTGGATTTTCTTTTTCTGCAAATGTGGTCGTTTCTGCCTTCAGTTTGTCGAGTAATGATTAAAATAATTCCATGACTATCCCAATAAACAGTCGCCATCACTTTCCCAGCCGAAAATACATTTTTTGCATGTTTTTAGAGCCGGTTCCTCCTTTGCAGTCCACTGTTTGGACTGTATTTTTGTATCCCAGTTTCATCTACAGTAATTAACTTCGCCAACAGAGAGTTGGAAATGTTCATTCGAACACGTTTTTGGTCTAACGTGAGCAAACGCGGCACCCAACGCGCGGATAGCTTTCTCGTGTCTAAATGTTGATTTAATATGTGACAAACACGTTCTCACGACCTCTGCTATCTCTCTCATTTTAATTCGGCGGTCGTGTACCAGCATTTAGTGAACTGTGGTGACGTTTTCGTCGGTAGTTGCAGTTTTTGGACGTTCACTGTCTCCCAAGCTCTTGCGGCCATGTTTAAATTCAGCTGCCCAAAATTTCACCGTGGTAAATGATGGTGCAGCGTCCCCAAGTCATCTTTGATTTGTGTAAACGTATTGCCTTTAAAAAAACAAATATTTAATAACGATTTTCTCCATTTTTACAAAAAGTCACATCAACTCACTCAAACGACTGTTACATAACAACTGCGCGTCCAAAATGGCTGAAACTTTGGTGAGTAACTGTCAACAGATGAACAACGAAGTTCACTATCTTTTATTTACTACTGCTGCAACCTTCACGTTGAGAATCGGAAACTTTTCAGACCACCCTCGTATTACGTTAAAGTGACGACGGGAAAGAAGGAGAAGTAGAGATTTACTCCAACGTTTCGGACAGTAAAGAAAACGCTGTTCGTCTCCGTGGAGAGAATAGCACTCAGACACACAACACACTCATTAGGGGGGGGGGGGTGAGACACAGACTTACTAAATTCGGCCTGGTCCTAGAGTCCCAGCATATAGAATCCGAATGGAAGAGTAGTGGAAAGGGAGCCTTCATTTAAATTCTAATCGTAGCCCAGACATGTTGTGATTTCAGTGCTTATCATAGTAGCCTCCGAGGCACCAATCAGAATTTCCCAGCGGAACACGTCACCGTCAACTTTAGACACGGTTGCTTGTCCACGGCTTCCCCAAAATCTAAAATAAAATATTAGGAGCTGAAAGGACAGAGGAAGGGTTCTGAACGAAGACAAGTCGAAGGGGCTATGAAATTAGAATGAAAGGATCCAGATGTAAATGTCTAACCCGGACACACCTACGCTAGGCACGTGGGTGCTGTAGCATCTGAACCATCCGAGTAGCGTAGCACACCACTCTATGGATCTTTGTCGGCGCCGTAGAAGGTCCCGACACTCGTCGTCAGGTGCAGGTTCAGTGTGACGTAACGGAATTGACTGCTATTCCTCTGTTTACAATAAAAATATTCATGTCAAAAAAAAACAAAATTTCGAGACCATTTGGAATAACTCCCGGGCCCAACACCATGGTAACGTCACTTTGGTCACAGCAACGTCTAGAATAACTGTTTGTTAATAAAAGGACACCCTGGAGGGATTCATTGCATGACGTTGTGAATGAAGAGTTCTTAATTGTAGTGACATCAACGGACGGCGGAAGGGATAGGAATGGCGATCGTGAGGGAACGTCCCCCGACGCGGGTCATTTAACGCTCCTTTTATATGTAACAGTCTCAGAGGATCGTACTGATGACCTACCTTGTCTCCAATCTGTTCAAAGTTGGTGTTGGTGTCCACCGGAAAAGGGTGGTGGCGTGGAAGAAAATGGTGAACGTGCTCTTCAGCCTCAGGAAATGGCGAATGTGATTGATGGCGGCTTCCGTTGTTTGCGCGACCGAATTACGACGAGGCATGTAGGGCGACTGTATTAGGGAAGCAGACCGACACGGAAGGAACCCTTTCCGGACTACTTGGCGAGCGGAAGTTCAAGTCGGCGAGCTCTTGTGGCAGTACTGAAAGGTCACACTCGCTCGCAGAACAAACGCAGATGAATGAAGGCGGAATTCCTCAAGGTTCGGTTCTAGAACCAATTTCCTATCTATTGTTGACTTGGCCTTTAAAAAGAGATTCCATTTACAGACATTCTGCTTCAATACGACACACATTTTAATCTCTCTCTCTCTCTCTCTCTATAATATATATATATATATATATATATTTATATATATATATATATATATATATATATCGATGAATGTCTGTTCCCTATTCGTTCCTAAACCTTTCATCCGATTGCGATGAAACTTCGGTGAGTTGTCATGCGCACCCCCTGAAGATTTCCGTCGTTGGCCTTTCGAAGCGTTAAGTAACGGGGTTGAAAAGTTAAAATATGCTAAAACGACCGATATCAGCGTCGATTAATTACTTTTTCGCGGTATATGTGATTAATAGTTTATATCTAGATGTTTTTTGTGTATAATTTGAACCCCTTAAAGCATCAATAAGGGTAGGGGTGGACGGGTGTTACATAAAATAACGCGAAACAACCGAGATTGGTGTCAAACCTAGGGTTGTAGATGTCAATGAGTTTAATTATGACAAGCGTTATGGCAGTTAAGTTGTAGTGGAGGATGTGGGTGAATGGCCGTTACAAAGAAGTAATGAGTAAACAACTGATACTGGTGTTGAATCAGGGGTTTTGGAAGTTTCTGAGTTTAATATTGATCATTGATCATACTGGTTATGATGTGGTTCAACCTCTAGGAATGTTTGTGAGCCAAATTTCCTTACACAATCTTAAATGCATAGTCCAATTTCTACCTATCTTTATACTCATGTTACTTACGATCCAGGAACAATCACTGAGGGGTTAAGACACACCTACCGCATCTAGGGGTGTGGGTGGAATTTAAAAACGTTCCTAAAGGTGCATTATTAGCGTCGAATAAAACACTTTCGGGGTCTCTTAATTTGATTATGACATACTAGAGTTTTTAAGTGTCTAACAATAATGTGTGAAGCTCCTTTACCATACTGGTGGCGGTGGAAGGGGCTTACATAAAAAGTAATGTATAAAAGACCGAGATTGGTATCGACTCCGGGGTTGTAGGAGTCGCTGATTTATTTTCTTGCATTAACTAGTGTGGTAAATAAATTCCCGGGAAACACCGAACACTCGGCTAGTACTAAATCAAAATGGATTTAATGTACTTAAAGGAATATATATTACCATTTCATTAAAATTAATTTAACAAATTTTCTTAATAGTCCTCTTAGGCACATATGTGCCAATTATGTATAAAAATATGAACAAACTAAATGCTCATTAAGGTGCACAATTATTTTGCTTGAACGTAATCTCATCATTCCACACATGTCATGAGAGGAACATACACCTGCTATAATTTCCATCTACCGTTACACCTTTTCAAGTAGTCAACGTTCGTTTCTTTCGGATGGACGAAGCTGCATAAATTAAAACGTTGTTGTTTGTATACCTGTTCAAATTTTGATGTCGTGGAGCGATTACAACCAATTTATGTGGTACAAACGTTCCCGACGACCCGAGAACAAACACTGGAGGAAGTATTAAAGAATGAGGCCCTGAGGCTCAAAATTGTTTGGATTTATCTCGTTTGATCGATTGTAAATAAAATTAGAAAATTGTTTTGCTCATTCGAACAGCTCTAAACGAATTAAGCTTAAACGAGATTTTTTACCGTTAAGAGTAAGGTGAGCTGAAGATTAGACAAAGCAAGTGTACTTTCAGTTCATATTGACGTGAAAAAAAATTCTGGGTGATTTTTTGAGGGTCAGAGAGGATTTTCAATGGTTTTAAAAGACAGCAGGCGGATTTGTGTGACCTGCAGGAGGATTTTATTACTGTTACGCGGAGCTGTATCATGATACTATTTGTGTTAAACAACTGGAATGCAAAAATCAAAGACAATTTTAATAGGCAGGGAAATAAAGAATTCCGGTCTTACGTTCTCTCTGTGTGTATATTTTTCGGGTGGTTCTTGTGCTCGGAATCTGCCAGAGGCCAGAGGCTGCGCTCAGGTATGCGTGGCCCAATATGGCGGCGGCGCCAACTTCCTGTTGTGGCACCTGCTCCTCTGGGACGAGGGGAGGACAGACACACGCAGCATCTGTGCCAAATATCCCGCTGTTCTGCAAGATGGACGTGGACTCTGAGCTCGGCGAAGAACCCGATTGATTCCCACAGGGTGGACAGATGACCTGATATTCTCCCGCCATTTTTTTTCAGTTATCCACAACCTTTTACTATTTTCAGTGAGGAAACTGATTAATAATATAAGTACTGAATATTCGAGTCCTTTGATGAACGTCTGATATCACCCCTGTACCATGATTAAGTCCTTGAGGGACAGTGGGAATCTACTCGGTGCTAATAATAGATCCTTGAACGCCAAATACCAAAGACCTGCATAATGTAATTAACTATTCTGAAGACAAACGTTCCATATTTTCTCTACTAAAACTTGTATTAGCTCCCAATGAATCCGCCTCCAAATATTGCAATGCACCACCGCCAACTGTCATTCCAACTTCTTCGTGTCTGTCCCGTTCCTCCCACAATTATAATTCATCCTTCATTTTTCATTGCAATTCGTCTCGGTCTTTTAATTACATCATCTTAGGCAATGAACCGGTTCCTTCATGAAGTTGTTGCTTCCTGCTCGACTGCTTGATAGAAAGTATGGAACCTGACGAAATGTCGATATTTTACGTATACATTTGTGGCATTTAGAAACAATTTTCTGTTTCTTCGTAAAGAAATAGAGATTAGTCTAAAAATGGCCATTGCTTGTAGATCCCTATTTTGGTGGAGATATTCTGTTGTCTCTCATAGGTGGACTAAAATAATTTCCAATAGTTGTGTCTGCAATGTTTGTCCCGATAAAGGTCGGCGTCGCTTCAGTTCCCCCCTTTTTTGCAGTTCTTTCTCCTGCGATCTGCCTTGAATATCAATTGCAGACGGCGCATTCCCACGTGTCCACTCTCTCCAAGCTGATTTTTAGTTTGACCCAATTCCTTTTCTCCGAGCTCTGACCAGCTATTGAACTAGTCCGTCATTTTCTTATTTGTCGGCATTCATTGACCGTTTTTGTAAATTAACTAGTTCTTAAAAAAAGACCGCATAAAAATGGTTAAACTTGAGACCCCTGAGGAGCGTTAAATATCACCACTTAACCATGAATAGGTCCTTGAGATACGCTGGATACAAATTGCGTACTAGGATTTCCTGAAGACAGGGACTGCTATATCTATATTATATCCTTGTGGAACAACACCTCTGTAGCCATATTAAATCGTTGATCGCAGAGATCCTTGATGTAATCTAGATGTTTTCTCTAGATCCTTGTGGAACGTCAACCAATATGGATCAGTAAATACCATCTCTTGACCAATATCATACTGATGCTTTGAGAAGAACCAATATGAAGAAGAAATAATTTTTTTCTTGGTTGATTTCGCAAGTATTGACCCTTCATTTTAACCTTTACATATAAAGACACCTTATTATCGAATTTTAAAGCTTTTAGGTATGACAGATACCAACGACCAGTGTAACGATCAGAAACCCTGGCCCGGGACGTCTGATACATATGGACCAATTATAGATCCATGAGGAACGCAAACTTCAATATGGTTCAGTAACTACCATCTCTTGATCATACTGATTCTTTGAGAAGAACCAATATGAAGAAGAAATTAATTTTTTATTGGTTGATTTCGCAAGGATTGACCCTTCATTAGTACCTGACATATAAAGACACCTTATTATCGAATTTTAAAGCTTTGACAGATACCAATGACCAGTGTAACGATCAGAAATTCTGTCCCGGAACGTCTCATACAACATGTGGACCAATTATAGATCCATGAGGAACGCAAACTTCAATATTGTTCAGTAACTACCATCTCTTGATCATACTGATTCTTTGAGAAGAACCAATATGAAGAAGAAATTAATTTTCTTATTGGTTGATTTCGCAAGGATTGACCATTAGAACCTTGAAATATAAAGACACCTTATTATCCAATTTTAAAGCTTTGACAGATACCAACGACCAGTGTAACGATCAGAAACCTTGACCCGGAACGTCTGATACAACATCTAGACCAATTATAGGTTCATGAGGAACGCAAACTTCAATATGGATCAGTAACTACCATCTCTTGTCCAATATCAGACTGATGCTTTGAGAAGAACCAATATGAAGAATATATTGATTTTTTTATTGGTTGATTTCGCAAGGATTGACCCTTCATGAGAATCTTGAAGGACATATAAAGACACCTTATTATCTAATTTTAAAGCTTTGAGGTATGACAGATACCAACGACCAGTGTAACGATCAGAAACCCTGACCCGGAAAGTCTGATACAACATGTGGACCAATTATAGATCCATGAGGAACGCAAACTTCAATATGGATCAGTAACTACCATCTCGTGACGAATATCAGACTGATGCTTTGAGAAGAACCAATATGAAGAATATATTGATTTTTTATTGGTTGATTTCGCAAGGATTAACCCTTCATGAGAATCTTGAAGGACATATAAAGACACCTTATTATCTAATTTTAAAGTTTTGAGGTATGACAGATACCAACGGCCAGTGTAACGATCAGAAACCAATTATAGGTCCATGAGAAACGCAAACTTCAACCTAGGACCCAACGTTAGATCATTGTGGAGTGTTAATTAGCTGTGTACTTACGCGGAGGTTACAGTTTAAAGTTTCTGTGAGTGGGGTTACACGTCCCTTCCCCCTTCATTATAATTCTGAAATGTCAGTGAGCAGTTAAAATTATATGGGAAGGCAAACTTCAGGCGCCAGTAATATTTCTTTTGGATGCCGTGAAGTCTGAGAGACGTTGCTCGTTAGTACAGTTAGCCGTAACGTGATGGTTGTTCTTGCGCTTACTAGTCCCAGGACTGTTTCTTTTTTCTCTCCCTCTTTATTCATGCGCCACCGCTTCTTGTTATGCTTCATAAATCGTGTTTTATAGTTAGTAGTATTGTGTTCCTCTAAGTTAGCGAGGTGAACAGTAGTCGGGTAGCTTCTTCAACTGCAACTGCACGTTGGGCGCCTCTTAAATCGGTCACCGGACCGGAAAGACGCCTCGCACGCTCGTTCCATTCCATCCTCCTGCCTTGCAATCAAACTCGGTCTCTTTTATTGCAGGAGGAGGCTCCTTCAAAATGACCTGTTTCGTTTTTTTGTTTCTTGGTTCAGTCCACTAACTACACCTCGAGGGAGATCCGCCGCTGCGAAATTTATTGTATGCTACCTTGTGAGTTTCTAGAGCTGAACTGTAATCCGAGTGAAACTCGCAAGAGTGGAGAAACGAGCCTTCAGGTGACGGATATGTTAGTCTTCAGTACCAAAAAGAATAAATTATATTGCTTCTATAGTTTATATTTAGCTTGTAGTAACTATGGTCCAATAAATGGCTACGCGGGCAAAAAGGTCCTGTATTCGCATATATTGTGACCATTAGTGAAAGACTCCGGGAAAAGTTTCTGTGCCGTAAAAACCACGAAATTGTGCACCTCTTATCAGTTTTTCGCTGATATCAAAAGCCTGAAGCTTTCTATTGAAAATAATTGGGGATTTCAGTCCGAGCGCATTTTCCATTCTTTCTTCCTTAGAATCGAATATAGATGCTCTTTGAAACCCGGGACTCCTTCCTCTTATAAAAACAATACTCTTCAATATTTTAATACGCTCTGAAGAAGACAAGTTTCACCCTGACGTAGGTGATCGTCACTTCCATCCTCAGCAGCCATTATATCAGCGCTATACAGCCAGCAAAATTGGTGTATTTTCGGCCATTTTCAATGGATTGTTAAAACCAGATTATGCACTGTAAAGAGAATTAAATTCTCTAAAACCTTTACTCTATGACAAATTAGTTTACTGCCGACCATTTTGGAGATATCAGCACTGGAAAATATGACAAACTGAATTCTTTTCGACAATGACGTAAAATGCCATAAATTTGATGAATGATTTTTACCGAATTTCATACTCGAATATACCATTCGATGCAGAATTTCATGCTCTACAATTTATTACCAAACATTATTTTCAGTAGAATGCTTCATGCTTTTCCTATTAGCGAAAAACTGAAAAGAGGTGCAAAATAACTACGGTTTTTACGACACAGAAATTTTTACAAGGCCTTTAGAATTGGAAAACTTTATTTTTCAACATATACCAGTTAAGAAAATAAAATACTCGACATTTTTCGCGATAAGATTTATATAGCTACTGGGCTATCGTTATCGGGGGAATTGGTAACTTCTTTGCTGCATTTCGCTGAAACCTCTCGACGTTCAAAATGCATAGTAACGGATCAACACTTACCATTTTTTTACGAATGCGTAATATGAAAATTTAATACGTGTTCATGAGTGAATTATTTTAATTATGTTAATGACCGTTATACCCAGTAAAAATAAAATAAATCAATAAGAAATTAACCTTATGGACAGAATTTAATATTAATATAACTGAATGGAAGAAGGCACCAAGGAATCAAAATATGCCAGTATAACAATTTCATGTGTCTCTGTAATTGGATACGATTCTCCATCAAATATATGAACCTTTTTAAAGTAACACGGTTTAATATTTATCGCCTGGGACAGGGAAAAAATCGTCCACTGTGTTTGTTTCTCTCACAATTTAAACTCAAATTATTTACTGAAGAAAATATTTGAGAGTGTTTATCAATTTTTGATTTCGTTTTCTAAAAGAAAATACTGCTTTAGAGTTTTTTAATTCGTTAGTTTTTGAAAATACTTTTTATGTGCATATTAAGAATAATGTTGGACCTAAAACGGTACCTTCTGGAACTCCCGCTCTTTTTTTAGACGATTATTTAATCGCAACTGTTTCCCCCTTACCTGGGAGGATAAGTAAAGTGACGTGTTATTCTTTGAAGAAACTCAGTACAATTTAATTTTTTTGTGAGTTGAGAATGAAAGTGTATGTAAAATTGAACTCTAACCCTTATATCTTTTCTTTTATAGAATTGAATTATTTTCCGTACATTCAGATTATTTCTTCTTTGCCACTCCAATTCCAAAGATTTTAATTGTTATATTAAGAATAATAGTGGAACTTAAACGGAATTCCTGACATGAACAAAAGTAAGAAAATTGTCGGTGGGGGAAAAAACTAACACTTTTTGTTTATGCCACGATTGGTACGATTTTAGTCTTCCTATCTTTTTTTTTTCTTTTTATGTTTAGAATGTTATAATAGTGTATTTTAGGTGCTCTTTCCTCTGAAAACAGATAAGGAAATTATCTCAGATTATTTTTAACCTTACGGCACGTGTGTGGAATAAGAATAAATTACTTATTATAATTAGGATTTTAATTATTAATTTATTTATAACTGTTATGAATTTGTGAATTTTTATGGATATATTTTCTATAAAAACAGGTCTTGGTAAAGGGTCAATACATAAGTAATCAACCAATAAAAAATAATTAGTTGCTGACATTTTATTTTTATGTTTTCTATTTATGTATCCAATTTTCTTTTAACAGCTTCAGATTTTTCCCCCTGTTTTTTTTTCTTAAACGAGAACCTACTGGGAGTAGCTTAGCTTCATTATTTTTGTGGCTGAGGAAATCTCCAAGAAAACTAGAGGAATTATTTAATGAAAAATTAACAGATGTAAATCTAGCAGTGAGTGTACTGGGAGTGAATACGACTAATTAGTACACATCTTAAAGAAAAATTTGCCTTAATTAGTAAAGAAGAAAAAGTCAAAATAATTAGTGTGCTACCTGAATGATTCGGTAAATTGACCTTTTCTTTCTTTAAACAATTGATATTATTTTTTTTAAAAAAAATAACTATATTGCAGAAAAAAATTTCAAATAACTTTTTTTGTTTAAACGATCCAACAAGTTTGCATTTTTTAAAGTTTTTTAGTTTTAAGCAAGAAATTAAAGTAATTTTTTTTAGGGTAACAGGCTACATGAGGTTAATCCACATGGTGGCAGCTCCCCTTTAATAGCATAGGAAGGGATTTGAAAGGGGGGATGCCGAAGGGTAGAGGAAGGTAGCCAAGGGTTAACTTGGGCCCCCCAAGGCTATGGTTTAAGGATCCTACCCGGCAATTCGCCTAAAAGTGATGCAGGGAAAAACCTAGAGAAACCTTCATCAGGTAGGTCGGGCATTGGGTACTTGTCCCACGCCCTTCCGATGGCGGGAGAGGTTAGTTGTGGGGTCCCAGCTTTCCCCTTACCGTGCCTTGACCAGTTTAGGAGGCAGCTGGCCGACTATTCCAATAGGAATTGCGGACAACTCTTACCGTATGTCCAAGGTTCTGCGACCCCGGAGCATACACCTCTCAAAACAGACCGAGGTGCCTCGGCATGTGGGGACCTTAGTTCAAAAACCAGAGAGATCTGAAGACATCCCCAAATGTAGCCTCCGCCAGAGCTCTGAAATTCAAGTAAAAAAATATTCAGTTTACTAATCTTCTTTTCCCAGTTTTTGCTGTGTGTCTTAACACCAAGGCGTCTGTGTCGTACTGTATATTTAATTAAAAAAATACTTCTGATTAAACCACAATGATTAAATTTTGTGTGTTTATTACCAGGAACGCGAAGGGCGTTTTGTGAAAATTTCAGTTTTTTTTATGATTCAGTCCTTTATGAGATATACCAGGTTTGTAGCTCGGCAATTTTCGACAAATTGCAGTATTTGAAGGCCTGTAGAACGTAAAGGAGAAATTTATAGGTGTCAAATTGTGTTTTAAGTCTTATCCTCTATTCTATTTTTAGGGAGAAGAAACATTAAACTTGTGTTGTAATTCCTTCTTTCGGGAAAAAAATCTGAAATTCTTCATTTTTCTTTTTCGGATTGAAACATTTTTCTAGTTTAATTTTAGGTTATTTTCTTACACCTTAAAAGTTTTTGGTCCGAACATGATTTATTGATGGTTTTATAGAGAATAAGATGGTTTTTAGTTCAAGTTGATATCTCAATACACAAAACAGTTGTTTAACCTATCAGCAACCTCTAAAAACGGCCTACCCTCATAAACAAAATGCCCGCTAAAATCCAAATTAGTAATAATAAAATAGTAAAACTTTTTTGTGCTCCCAGATATGTGCGTTAACAGAAAATGTATTATCAAATATAAAATAAAATATTTCAGCAACACCCATTGGTTGATTTCATATGGAATAACCCTAAATAAGTATGTTTAAAAATAAACTGTGAACATTACATTGCCGCATCTATAAGGGTTTTTCAACATTGGAAAGATATCGAAGGCCTTCAGACTCACTTTAGAAAAGATTGGGTCTAATATGGTACCTTGGGGAATTCCAAAACGCCTCAATGTAGCTTACCCAGGTGAGTGATGCGGCGGTGTGAAATCTTAGCTTTCAGTCACTAGTAAACCAAGACTGAGACGGCTGAGTAATTCCGTATGTATTTATTATTTATCACATAATATTGTAATGTTTTTGAAGAGATAATCCTGGACGTTTATAACTTTCCTGTGAGGTTCGTTGGAGCAAGGAGCTTACAGCTCTTTGCTAAAAACAAAGTGAGACAACTGAATGAATAATGAACGACCCAATGGGAATCGAAAGGATCTGGAGTGGAAATTGGCAGTAATTTTAGTGTCCATGGAGTAAATGATACATTTTATATGTCTTTTGGCTAGTCTCTGACACTAGTACCGCGTTCGTGGGTTCGACAAGCCTCATAACAATTACTGGTGTCGGCATCACTCAAAAGCGACGTTGGAAAACAACCGAGCGGCGGCATCACCTGGGGCTTCCCCGTAACATTGGATGTAAAGTCGTGTGGGAGTAGTAGGAGGAGGTGGTGGCATTTTTGTGCCTCCGAGGTTCGATGTACCGTGTCCGCTTCCTGTTCGTAAGTAGCTGGGATCTCAGCGGACCGTGACTCAGGTGAAATTGGTCAATTTTTTTATTATATGTTAAAGAAATCCCTTGGATGGGGGTTGCCACGTGAACCTTGTTGATGAAACAGACCCCCTGGGCCATGGCCCTGCTTCAGATATGGGGCTTGTACTCCTCCTGTTACGTTTGAAATGTGGCCATTATCCAATCCCTCTCAATTTTATAAGTATTTATTTCTAATATTCTTAAAAAAATTGGCTGCAACGAATTCTCCTCCAACTGCTTTCCAAACTACGATGGTGTTCCTTCACGTTCCTGGTGAGAAAAGAAAGGGGGAAACCTCCCATGTTGCTATAGGACGGGAAATGGACATTGGCAGAATTTAGCCTTGCACTATCGTGGCTAACTAAGCACGTGTTGCTTCCAAATGTGGTCTAGACTTGCGGCCAAACAGCCGTAGCTGAGGATTTCTGTAATTTTGTTACAAATTAATAAACAATTCAGCCAATATGCCAGAAAATCTTATTAATTAAATGAACCAAAAACATCAGATCATAAGACGTTTTGTCCACAATTTTGGGACTACTTCAGATAAACGGGTAATTTGCAGTTTAAATGTATATAAATATGCTAAATTATAATAAATATGAATTTAGAGGCCTGGACTATTTTTTCTCACCATCAGGGTTTGGTAAATTTCCGAATTAAACTCTTCATGTCGCTGCTGACACGTATGGAGGTTGGGGGGAAGTAAACACGGTTGAACTTTCCACATGTGTTGATGGACGGATCTTAAGTTTATGACGTAATTACGTATCGCGAAAGATCCTTCTTGGAACGTTGATGCTCCACCACTGTTACAACTGAACGTCAAAATTAATTGTTCCATTCCTTCGATGAAGAGTGTTTGAAAAACCATAGGGAACTGATTGTTCCCTTTTTTTCTTGGCCACTTAGAAATTTTAAATGTTTTAAAAAACCTTAAAACAGAATGATCATTTCAAGTCAGTATTCATCGTGTCTGAGTGCTCGAATTACACAATGACGCTGCATTGGCTAAGCAAACATCAAGAATGTGGCATTGTGATTGGGGGGGATCATCCTGAGAATCGGAAAAGACCATCGAGGAGACAGTTCGATTAATAGCTGAGTAGGATTTCCGGTTGCGTCGCGTCGTCCCAATTCCAGAAGTACTCTGGTGTCGTGGGGGGGCAGTCAGCGGTTCTTGTTATCTTCCTTTCCTGTCCTCAATGGACAGTTGGCGAATGAGGATTTGTGTGAATGGGGGAAGGAGTGGGATCAATTCGTCCCAGTTCTGCTGCTAATGGACAGAACTAATGCGAGCAGACTACGCCCGAGTAAACAGCAAGCGACCACAGCTGATTCACAGCCGCTATCTTCGGCCTTGACTCGAGGAAGGAGCTACCCCGAAAGGGGAAAACTGGCCGCCATTCAATGCACGAGTGACCAGCAAAGGAGGGAACTCTCTAATAAATTGGAGATCATGCACCAATTCGTGAAGTAGCGCTTCAGGAATGTCCCTAGAACACTGGTCAGTCGGTCTTCCTTGATATTTCATCATCTTCTGGCCTTTGAAACAACCGTGACACACACTCAATTCACGTCGAAAATGTTAAATATCGGTAAGGGTGATGCTTCGATATCAATCGCAGGATCACTAGGCAGAACATGAACGGATTTGTCTTCAGCGACACGCATTTTGACTGCATCGATGAAGAAAATCAGACGCCGTGGTCTTGAAGTCACCTGGAATAGAGATTTCAGTGTGGTTGACCTAAATGCGCTAACAGCAGCGCTATAGAAATTAAGATGGGGCTGTACAGACCAATCGTGTTGTTGGTTCGCAAGATGTCTGAATGCATCAAGACACAATGGGCCAAAAATAATTACGAAATCAAGGGAAACGCTGCTAAAGTTGATTAAGGTGAAGGAAATCAAACCATCCGGACGTTGTGGTCCGTGTCAGCTTCGAGTTTGCTGATGATAGTAGAAAAAGTGTACAAAAAAAGAACTCTTTTTGTCGGTGACAGCGTGGTGACGTGAGAGTCTGCGAACAGTTGCCCCACACATGTGGCTGCCAGATGTCGTTGGAAAAGTATCTCAACACTTTGTTCGTTCTTGCAGTTAATTTTCCCAAGGACGGCAATCGTCGTGTTTCTTGTCGCCCATCAAAGTTGTTCGTATTTCCATCATTCTCTCATAACTTCTCAACCGAGCGGTAAAGCACATTCGGAAGTCTTGAGCGTCCAGTTTTGAGCGAATACCTCAAAAGACGATCCAAAATGTGTTATTAAACAAAGTAGTTTGTGAAATTGAATTTCTGGCAAATACGGAGATAATAGTCGACAACGACAACGCAGAGGTAATTGTCTCTGATTTCACTTTATGAATGCTGATACTACCTGAAAATTCAACGTACATTCGAAGACTTGACCTCCCCAAATTGGTTTTTCTTTATCTTCTAGGGTTCCGCCTACTCGTAATTAGTTTTCCAACTCAATGAACTTACAAAAATACGGCGATCATCCAAAGCGGACGACAATTCTTCATGTTCTAGTGTTCTTCTGAATCATTATTCGTTTCCCGATCACTTAAATTGACCGATAGGACCCCACCCCCTTCCCAAAGATCGGTTAGTACTTGATCTTCCAGTGGCATTCAACGTACATAATTATATGATAGCCGTACAAAGCAGACAATTAGTTCTGATTCGGCCTTATATGTTTTTCATTACAAAAATAATGAATCATTAACTTGTCGGATATTCTCTTTAATCGTGAATTTCTGGGGGGGGGGGTTATTTCTTTTAACGAAGAAAGATGTCTCTGAACTATCATTGTACTTTTGAACTCAAGAGAATGAACGGATACGTGAAGAAAAATAACACGAAGAAATTATATATATATATATATATATATATTCTTTTTTTAGGTGTAGACAGGCTATGTATAGGGTAATCCACATAGTGGCAACTCCCCTTTAATAGCATAGGAAGTGATTTGAAAGAGGGGATGCGGAAGGGTAGAGGAAGGTAGCCAAGGGTTAACTAGAGCTCCCGGGCTATATTTTAAGGATTCTACCCGGAATTCGCCTAAAGAAATGCAGAGAAAACCCTAGAAAAACCTGTATCAGGTAGGTCGGGGATTGGGTACTTCTCCCACGCCTTTCCGATAGCGGGAGAAGAGTTTGCTGTGGGGACGCAGAATTCCCTTCTCCGTACCTTGACAAGTTTAGGAGGCAGCTGGCCGACTGTTCCAATGGGAACTGAGAACAACTCTTGCCGTATGACCAAGGTCTGTGACTCCGGAACAGACACCTCTCAGAACAGGTCGAGGTGCCTCGGATTTTGGGAACCTTAGTTCAAAAACTGAGAGGAAAAGGCATCCCCAAAGGTAGCCCCTTTGTGTCTCTCCTACAAGGTTCTGCCTGCGAGAGAATAGCCCTCACAGACCTTACACCCTATAAGAGGAGTTAAAACCTGTATCAGATATATCTATATCTTTGGGTTAATTGGCTTACAGGTATCAAGGATTAAATTATTTTCAGTTTTTGAAAGCAAGCGAGGGAAACATTTTTGACTGAGGGTGTCGTATATATTTTTTTAACGGATTAATTATCGTTTGGGTGGAACTTCATAGTTCATTAGAATGTTTTTCGTTTATTTTCATTGGATAAAGACTGTTCTCAGATATTGTGTTTACATAACAATATTCTGGGAAATGAACCACAGTGTTACGAATTTTACTTGGACAAAGCATTCGACCTTGTTGTTCTTTTTCACCCTCATTGTATGGTTTTAGCCTGAAGGTTATTTAACACGTCGCAAGGCTTGTTGTTGTCTCTATCCTTGTGAACGTAGTTGAAGAGTTACTTAGTAGAGCCTCTGTTGATAACGACCAAAAACTTTCCACGTAATTATGAAAAGTTATAATAATAATCATCTTTGGGATGATAAGGATCTTAACAGGCCTTTGTGTCGATATCAGGTGTTAGAAGATTTCATTTTATCGAAGAATCTTGGCTGGCTACCGTTCAAAAGTCGGGAGATAAAATTACTTAATTACTCTCTGCGAGATAAACACGTCGTGGAATATCTTCCAAATTATTTGTCGAGAAAAGAAATATATATATATATATATATATATATATATATGACGATTGTTTTTATTCGTCGTCCAAGAACTGAATGTAACGACTTGGAATCTGTTTACCGCAGACCGCCGACGTCCGCTTCCTTATTTCCACAGAAGATCTGTCCATCTCAGAAAGTCTGAGCATCATCACGAGGCGCAATCCTAACTCTCGGGTTCCTGTAAATGGTTTCGAGCCAATGTGCGCTGATATGGGTTGAATAATAAATTAAACATGCAATTACACAACCTTCTAGTATAAGATCACTCCGCGTTGTCCGGATATTTATTCTGGTTCCTTTCCCGCATTCTTCTGTTGTAGACAGAAAAAAAACAACTATATAAAGTGTTTTAATGTAGCACTGTTAGTCATCATGAAGGGCGTGGGACAAGTACCAAAGGTTTCCCTGATTCCAATTGCGATTTATTGAATAACACGTGGATCCATATATACCTAAAATATAGCGTTGACTTGACCCTTACAGTTATAATCTCCCCCCCCCCCGAAAAAAAATGTTTCGATACCTGTTAACTGAATTTTTACACCACTTTGAAATCCAAATTCGGGCTTCAACAAGATCCACGATAAGTTTTATTTTGTTTCCATAAATTTAATTTGCCTCCATTTTATGTTTTGTTAATATAGTATCTCGTGATGTCCTAAAGTTGGGGGTCGAAACGTCGTACTCCTTTCATGAGATGTAATTCTTGTCATTTAATTGCATTAAATTCAGATTTTTATGACTTTAAATTATAAATATATAAAGTTTAACGTCTGTGTAAATAAATTTGATGAAATCAATGACCAACACCACCAAAACAGTCAAAGTTCTATATCCTTATTCCATGTCTAGAACCTTTGAAAAAATTATTTGCAACTTACAATATCAGTTTCATCATTAAGTCCATGTACAATCATGTACAATATAGTTAATAGCATAAGGAACATGGTCAATAAAAACTTTCGGTTTAATCAAAACACAGTTTTGACAATAACCGCCAGATACATTGGGACAATTTTCATATTTTGGATATAAAAAATAATTATCAAAGTTGGCTAATTTGGGAAATGTTACACCTTAAACAGTTTAGTAACACCAATTATGTTAAAACAGATACTATACTATTTACAACTCACTCTTTTATTTATCGTTAGATTTTAAGTAATTTTGCAACATGTTTGGCTACTTTCTATTTAATCTATCCGTCATATAAATTGTTCTTTTTTGTTCAAAAATATTGTGAATATACATATATCTGTATATACTGTTACTCGGTTATCTTTGCCTGAAGATGGTCCACATATGGGCAAAAACATATTCTTATTTTATTAATAAATTGAAATACTTTTAATTGGCTGTTAATTCATAAAATTTATTCTAATTTTATTGGGTGATTTGTTGTCTTCTGCGTTGCCCTGATTGTATTAATTAAACTCGGCGACATCCATAGCACTGGATTCGACTCCAATTTCGGTTGTTTTCGTATTTTTATGGAAAATTCCTCCGTCCCCGTCCCTAACGGTGCTTTCCTACCATACTGATTTTATTGGCTGATTTATTGTACTATCTGTGTCTTCTGCGGTGCCCGGATTGTATTAATTAAACTCGGCGACATCCATACCACTGGATTCGACTCCAATCTCGGTTGTTTTCGAATTATTTTTAAGGTTAATTCCTCCGTCCCCGTCCCTAACGATGCTTTCCTACCATACTGATTTTATTGGCTGATTTATTGTACTATCCGTGTCTTCTGCGTTGCCCGGATGGTATTAATTAAACTCGGCGACATCCATAGCACTGGATTCGACTCCAATCTCGGTTGTTTTCGCATTATTTTTAAGGATAATTCCTCCGTCCCCGTTCCTAACGGTGCTTTCCTACCATACCGAAAGGGATTGAAATTATACACAAATTCGGGTGAAACTCTATCAAACACTTTGACCCGAAAAATTCGTCTGAAATATCGGCCGTTTATGCATGTTTAAAGAAACTGCTGGACTCCAGTTCTGATTGTTATTCTTTCTTCCTTGCAAAAGTATATAGATACTCTTTGAAACGCTGAACTCTTTCTTCCTCTTAGAAAAACAATACTCTTCAATATTTTAATATGCTCTGCACGAGACAAGTTTCACCCTGACGTAGATGATCGTCACTCCCATCCTCGGCGACAAAATATGGGGGGGGGGGGGGTATAAAGCAAGCAAAATGGGTGTAATTTCCGCCATTCTTCGTGGATTCTTGAAAACGAATAATGCGTTGGAAAGAGAATTAAATCCTCTAAAATCTTTGTTTAGTGACAAAATGGCTTCCTGACCACCATTTTGGAGATATCAACAGTAGAAATATGACAAACTGTATTCTTTTCCAAAATGACGTCAATTGTCGTAAATTTGACGAATTATTTCTACCACTTCTTTCGACCGAATTGCGTAGTAAAACACACCATTCGATGCAGAATTTTATGCTCTACAATTTCTTACTGAACATGATTTTCAATAGAATGGCCCATTCCTTTGCTATTAGCCAAAAATTGAAAAGAGGTGCTAAATTTCGTGGGTTTTAGGCAACAGAAACTTATCGTGAGACCTTTGTAATTGAAAAATTTTGATTTTGACTTAAAGGCACAACATATGTAAGTTATAAAAAAAGTAATTGACCTCGGTAAGATGTATATAGCTACTGGGCTAAGAGGAGAACGTAGCTTCTGTGAATGATGTCGAGAAAGCCGGACCCCGCGTTTTGGCGGACGGGAGTCGGCGTCGTTTTATCTTGCGGGGAGGAGAGTCTGCAGGTGATCAGGGATGCAATATTTGCATTTTCACTTTCTCTCGCGTCAGACTGCGAGCGCTCGCGTGCGCGTGTGGCGCTTTCCCCGTCCACCTGACGACGAGTCTCGAGGATGTACGTCGTCGTAAATCGGCACGCTGAAGAGCCACCTGCAGTTTCTCCTCAAGCAGCCGCCGCGGCTAGCGCAACAATTGCCAATTTATGGAGAGCAGCCCCCACCACCAAGCCCCTCTGCGTCCTAACTCGATTAGTGACCGACTTTTTGTCGGACAGCCGCGTAAATATCGTGGTCGCTTTCCTTGACGACAATAATTACGCTCGGCCGAAAAAGTAAATCTTGCTCGCTGATTTACTTTCTCTCTGTGTGTCGCCATCTGAAAAGTCCAAAAGATTTAGAATACTGGATCTGGCCACGGCGACACTTCCAAAGGCCCAAGGCTACGAACCTCAGCTTAACTCTGGTTGGTACGTCACAGTCCGGAAAATCAGGCATGATGAGGCCTGTTATATGATGATTCCGTTGCAACCAAGCATTGTGTCAAGTCCAGAGATCCCTCGTAGAATTTTGAGGCTAAGGTACGTTAACTTTCAGCCACAATTAATCTGTCAAGACAACGTGGGACTCAAACGCCAAAACTTTGCCAATGTCTCAGACCAGGGGTGGAGGGGACCTCAATATATATATATATATATATATATATATATATATGTAATAATTAACAAGAAAGCCTTTAATTAATTTAAAGAATTAATTGAATTTACCTCACGTGAAGCGCCAAAATGTAATAATCAAATGGAAGGCGTTATTTAAATGAAATAATCAACAAGAGTATACAACATATAATTATTTATTTCCACTTTGTTGCTTTAACTCACAAACAATTACAATTTAAAATTTTAGATCTCAGGGTCTCTACTGGGTTTGATAATGGACACAACTTGTTTTTTAAAAAAAATAATTAAAACACAGTTTATAATTCACCTAGAAAATATGCCGATAGGAAGAAATTAAAAGAAAGAAATTTACTCTGATTGACAATTAAAATAGAACGAAACCTGACTTCTATCCTTTAATTACGTTTACATAAATCATTACTTTTGTATTTTTTTACTTACATCTGTCCAGCTGGTTCCAGCATTCTTTTTGTTTTCGAGAGTACACTATTGCAAAATTTTTACACTGATTCTAATACCGGCTCACAGATTTTACTCTCTTGAAGTCAACCTTGATAGGCTCCCAGGAACTTGGATGATCCTCCTTTTTGTCAGCTATCTGATAACTGCTTGCCTTATATGAATCCTGTGATTCATAGATTTGCTTGTTTTTTTACCGCTTGGGACTTAAACTGCAACTTTACTATTCCTGGCTGGCTACAGACGTACACTGCTTTTACTTAGAAATATTTACGATTTAAATGCTTCCGTGAATGTTTTTACTTTGTCTTAAACTCACAACTTTGTTTAATAATACATTAAACAACGGAAAGTCTGTGCTCTTGACTCATTTGTTCCGTCCTCCGAAACATGTCCCGTCACCAACTGAACTATCGTAGTCTCGAGTTTTAGCGCGCATACGCCATTTTTGACTGTCCGACAAAGTAACAGAGCTCGGCTCCATTGTCGCTTTAGAAGCTCCTGCCGCTACAATTAAATTTTATGTCCAAACAATTAATGTCCTAATTATTTGGCATTACTATATATATATATATATATATATATATATATATATATTGTATATAGTGATTGTGTCGTTCTGGACGTGTTGATGGGTCACAAATCCTTTTTCCTCGGAAACTGAGAAGCATTGCTGGATCTATCTACGTGATGGTTCAGAAAAAACAGATGTTTTTGGTAGTAACTCGAATGCAGCAAGTCTGTGCAGCAACAGTGCAAGATTAACAGCGATAAAAGTAAAGAAACCACGTGATACAGGCTCAAACATCTCAAAGGATCTGAGTAACGCAGTGAACTAATTCTAAAAATTTGATTTGGATCTTTCCGGAAACCTGAGTACCGGGATCAGTTTAAAGGCGTGGAGACTTTCAAGTTTTGTGTGTCAAAGAAGAAAAATCGGCTTGGCATCCGAATGCACGTATGCAAGGAGACATATTTTAAGGTCGAAGTCTGTGGTGGCTTTTGTAAATCATTTTACAGTAATTTCTTAGGAGAAACGTGTATATAATATGTTGTTGATGTGGCCGAGGTGAAGCAGAACTCAGACGCAACTCAGCAACGTTGAGGTGACGTCACCGGATTCTGGAGAACCTTATTCGACCTGGAAAATGTGATTAACCCAAAGCAATTGGAGGGAGCTGGTCTAGGAAGCATTTCGGAGACTGTTTCATACGTTTGAGCTTAAAGGCCATGGAGAGTTCCCAAAACGATTCATCTTTACTCACAGTTGGTCACCTGTAAGGGAACTTCGCTGAAGCTGCACCCTGCGGTGAGCCTTTTGTAGACGTAATTCAGAGTAATTTAACAGGCTGTTGATGGAGGCCTGGTGTTGAGACTTTCAGGAGAGATAGGACACTGCTTTGACGTCATCTTTGGTTCACAAAATAGGTTTCAATGTGAAGTACAACATTAAAGTGGTACTTTGGTGGGGAGGGGGCGACCGCCTTAGGGTCCTGAGGTTTACAACGTGGCCCTGTTCGTTCGTTCCCTGCCCTGCGCTGAAGCAACGATAATCTTTTCTTCTTGTTTGCTTTTGATTTCGTTTTTTTCCTTCACCGGACTCTCCTTTGCCATCCCGACACGGTCGACGGCGAAAGTGGCGCCCTGGGTTTCGCAGGTGCTTCGCTCAAGGCGACGAAATCTCTAATGGTGGAAGAGGTTCAGCAGCTGCCATCAGGGAAAGTCCAATCATCACATCCAGTGTGCCGCGTATATTGCTATATCGTTTACAGCAGCAGGAAAATAGAAATAATCTCTCCTTACAAGGACCACATTGGAAATGGAAACATTTCATGCCTTAATCAAGTCTCTGAAAAGCTCCATATCCAATTTACTACGTCAAATTTCTCTGCTGGTTCAGTGAAGGTGTTGGAGGGTCTATAATCTTGCTTCATAACTCCCAAGCTCTACAGATCTTGTAGGAACTTGGCTTCGTTGACTGTACTTTTCGATCCCCTCTTCTTTCCTCCACATTGTCCTCGACCGTTACCAGTAAGATCTGGTTCTGGATTTCTGTTTTCGTTCTAATTCTCCATTCGTTTTCACAGTACCAAAAATATTATTCCTTTCACATGTTCTCATTTTTTTCTGATCTACCTTTTTCTATTTTATCATCTCAGTTCTCCATTTCAAATATAGAGGACCGATGCATTTGATTGTTCCAAAACCAGCTGTTTATTATAATAAAAAAAAATCATTCACTGTTACTGGCTGAGTAGCATCCGATCTTACAAGACTTCCACCTCTACATTTATCACGTGTTGTATTATACAAGGTGATTCTTCTGGCACTGGACAAACTTTGAGAGGTTAGTACAGCTTACTAAAACATACCCTAAACGACTAATCTGTCTCTTCCTAATCCAACCCATCCTGATCCTTTACGCTTGCCTTATATACGTCCAAAACCCACTCACAAAAGCTCCAAATTTCCCAAAACAAAATCCTTCGCTCCATTACCAATGCTCCGTGGTTCCTAAGAAACTCTACAATCCACAAAGACATCCAAATCCCTACCATCAACACAATAAACAACTAATCCATATCCTCTCTAAATCACTCAAATCCTACCATAGAATACATTCATAGCCCAATAGACTTCATACTTCCCCGCCAACACTCGGGCACTTCCTGACAAATCCTCTTTCCGTCACTCCCAATATAACCTCCCTGCCCGATAACCCACCTATGTCAAACTCTACCCAACACTCCAAACCTTTACAGTAATAACAAATCACCCATTTCATCTTCCGCCCCAAACCCCTCAGAACTACAAATCAAGAACTGAAGGGCTGGAAAGTCATTGGACTCTCCACCTAAAGTAGCCAACATGTCAAATATTTACCATATTTATTGTAAATAAAATTATAATCTAAAGATAAAAGTTTTAAGATGTGATGATGCTGTGAATAAACAATGAGTTTTTTCTTTTCATGTCACATTCTTTTTGTATTGGTGCCTCAACACGTAACTTCAGACAATACGTTCCTATACAAAGAAAATAGTATGTTTTATTAAGCTGTAGCAACATCTCAAAGTGTGTCCCACGACACGTAGAATCAACCTGTATACAGAGACTGTATCAAGACATCAGGGTATTGTCCAAACCTGCCTCCAGTGGGCCTTCTAGCGAACGGAACCGAAGAAAGTTCCTCGCAGCCACCATTCAAGATTAGTTTCACAGCAAACAGATAGATCGGCAGTTCCACAGGAGAAAAAACAAACAAAAGGGAGGCGGTTAATGAAGGAAGCAGGGAAGACGTCGTGACGTCACAGTGACCGAACACGCACTCGTGCTCATGGGATTGGAGAAAGTACATTTTCACTCGTGGTACAAGTGGAAGAAATCAAACGATCGATGTCTGTCTGTGTGTGTCCTGCTGCGCCCTGGAAGTGGGGAATAATAAAAAAGGAGAAACCGCAAACTTCTAATAAAAGAAATGTGTCACCACCAGCGTCGGACACGTCTTCGTGTGTCGGTTCTTTTTCTACTCTTTAAGAAGTAATTCGCTTGTGTCGTTCCTTGTGGTGAAAGTTGAGAAATTTCTGGTCGTGATAGACGTGTTACACCCTGTCACTGTCATTACATATGGTTTTATGACGGTCCGGGTGTATCGGGAAAAAAAAGTCAACCGACGTGTCCACCAGAATTGGCTCATTGCACCGTTTCGTACCTTACCACGTACCAGACAGCACCTTCCTGATTCTCGTCGACCATCAGGATCCTTATCTTCACTCACAGGCTTCAGTAATTAAAGGACGTCCCTGTGCTTGTGCATTGGGAGTTATGAATGAGCCCCCCCCCCCCCGGTCTGGTCGCCATGACAAGAAGTAACACGATCTCTGTATCCAGGGTCCCCAGTATCGATAGCTCACGGGAAATACGAACCTCGGCAAAAGGATTTCTCATAGGACCTCCAAGGTTCCTCCATCCAACACGGAAAAATCTTACTTTTATTCTCTGTAACACCCCTCGAACTACTGCCACGCTGTGACGTCATGAGAGATCTCCAGAGGCACGACGTCTAGTACGTTTTTGAACATAATTTATTTGATTGGTCACTCGTGGTCGAGTTTTATTTCTTGTACAAGGGAGGTAACGATTTTAAATCCGTAATATATAGACTGAATATCAGACTCGTCGTTGGTCACTTTTCAGCCAGACGGTAAATTACTCACCATCTTTCAGCAATAAAATGACCCAATCATTAGTATCTCTCGTGATGATTTGAGCTATCATGTCTCTACATCACATATCCTCCATTTTGTGAAACCTTAAAACTTATCTACTAAAATTATTCTTAAAAATTGATTTGTTTGGTTCTGTAGTGTTTATCTTCAACCTGAAGAGGTCACAAAGTTAGCGACGAAACGTTGTTTAATTTTCCATAAATTAATATATTTTTTCTGACTTTAAATTGACTGTTTATTTATCAGGTTTATTACCCAAAACAGAATTTCAGCAATTCACCAGGCAAAGTCCATTTTTTCGGCTTCTATAATATTTACGCTCCATTTACACACAATTCTTTTGTAAATAAACAAGGTCCCAGGCTAATTTCAAGTCTGAAATATTTATCTGTCATATTACAAGGTAAATTTCGAGAGAAAAAATAGAAGCAGTTGAGTTTTTTTTAACGGCCATTGGAACATTCAGAGTTAACTATATCGGCTGTTTGAGCATGTTTGAAAATGTCCATCTCCGCTCCTGGGAGTGGTAGACGTGTTTTACCCCCACAGTGTTTGTTTCCGATTCAAAAGGAACACTTGTACTAAATTTGGTCAAATGTGCTCCAAATTTGTAGATTTGTATGCGGAACGTACACACACATGAACACATTTCTTTACCCCTCCAGCCCCATTGATAGGGGTAGAAGTACAACTTAACCAGCAAGTTGAATGGCATAATTAAACTCGGCGACATCCATAACCCCGGATTTGACTCCAATATCGGTTGCTCTATTTTTATGTAACGCACCTTCACCCCACCCCTAAGGGTATCTCTCTCTTACGTCAAAAGGGGTTGAAATTATACACAAACAACAACGGGCGAAACACTATTAATCTTATTGAGCCTGAAAAATATTCTACGCAAATATGGACCATTCTCATCCCATTGACCCCTGCCTTTGGGAGTAGTAGACGAGTCTAACCCCCACAGCGTTTGTTTCCGATATTACGTCAAATTTGCTCCACGTATGCATGCCCACACACAAACAAGCAGATTGGGACTTACGGCCATTTTCCATTAATTATAAGCGTCCTTATAGTAAATGGCGGCTTCGTCACCGAATCTTCGTCGTGTTTCTGGGCGCTACAGTAGTCACCGTGAGGTCTCTGGCCTCATACTAGTCCGGTGTTTCACAACGTGGGACGATTAGAAAATGTGCTGGTCTAGAATTTAAGAACCGCCAGTTATTAACTTAATAAAGGAAAAATTGTTGGTATCTCAATTTGAAATAAACATTTTCTGCTTTCCATAGAGCCACAGATGAAACATTAGATTAATATAAACTACGATGTACTCTGAGAGTATTGTTTACTGTGCCTAGTGAAGGAAAAGTACGTTCTGTGTTCCTGTGACCTGCACTAAGGCCCGTTACACAATCGGTGGTTTTTATTTCCGCGATAATTTATCGCTGCCTCCGTTACCGCAGTATTCAATTGAGAGTGAATGAGAGCTTGTACATCCGGCGGTAAATAATCTCGGCGATAAAATTGTCGTGTTCGTCAGCCCGAGCAGTCGCTCAGTGCTTCTAGCGCTCAGCGATAAATTTATCGACACTTGCTACTAGTGGACACGTAACCCAATGTTGGTTTCTACCGATGGAGTTAATTTCATTCTTGATTTTAATTTTCTTATGGAAAGGTTGTTTTTTGACATCCCATCTTTTGTGTCTTTTTTTTTGCATATTTCGAATATGAATAATTTGGGTGACATACTTATTTCATTAATTGAAGAAAAACCCTGAACATATTTCACGTCATCCTGCCTCAACTCTTCGAACAGCGTAAAGAAAGCTCTAACCTCCTCTGTTCTTTCATTAATTGAATTAGCTCAAATTAGTCGATTTTTTCTTTCGACGACGAAATAACAGTAATTTTGAAATCTGCACTCTGCTCATTTCCACACTCTCAACTGAGAGTCAAACGACGGAAAATTTAACGTCGCGATAATAATCACTGTGTGTGATAGTCTCCCGATTTCTTTGAGCTACGACGATAATTTTACTCCAGCGATAAAAATCTCCGTGCGTGTAACGGGCCAAGTTAAACGAAATGAGAACTTAATTTCGTACAAATGCTCGAATGGGCGATCTCAGGCGAAAATAAATTATTAGTTTGTTAATGTACAGAATTATTACTGTAGAACAACCGTAAAATTAGGCTTCTTTATGAAATAATAATTTTTTTTAATATAAAAAATATGTGTATGTTGTATAGGGTGGAGGGCATTAGAAATACTTCGGTGGCGAATTGTAAAAAAAAGTAGGGAAACTCTTTTCTAGGCGGTACTCCTCATTCTTACCTGACCACATATTTGAATCCGAGTTCTGTTTTTGCTGTATCTACTTCTGATTGTAATCTTCTTATTCTATCTAATAAAGAAAACTGTGTATGTTCCACATACAAATCTACATCCGTGGAGCAAAATTAACCAAAATTCCTACACGTTTCTTTGCGATCAGGAAACCCACTGTCGGGGTGAGACACGTCTACCACCCCGCGGAGCGGGGGTGGAAATATTCAAACAGTCTTAATTCGGATGAGTATTTTTGAGGTCGAAGAGATTGATGGTGTTTCTACCGTTGTTGTCGTTGTATAATTTAAACCCATAACAGAATGCTAAAGGAGCACCATTAGGGTTGGGGGTGGAGGAGCGTTACAAGAAAATAACGCGAAAACAACCGAGATTCGAGTTAAATCGGGCTTATGGTTGTCGCTGAGTTTAATTGTTGCACTTAACTTTTTGTTTAACCCACAGTAGCCTGGTTGGACAGATTGGAGATTTTCTAACGTTTTAAAACGGCCGATATGTATCTCAAAAGAAACTTTTTCGGGATCCATGAGCTTAACCCGTTTCGGCATGGGAGGTGAGCTCATTTAGGTATAGGGGTCGTGGTGCGTTACATAAAAATAACGCTAAAGCAACAGACATTGGAGTCAAATCGGAGGTTATGGGCAACGTCGGGCACCGAACTGGTGATATTAACCTAACAGGGAAATAGTTGAAAATTTATCGGGTGTGGTCTTCGGATGAGCTGCGCTGTCCGCATCGTCAACGTCGCTTATTAGAGCACATGAGCTTATCAGCGTTCGTCCCGGGTTGCGATTCATCCGCCGCGGGAGGAGGCAAGGTAGAAGGGAAACTCACGTGGGAACAGCTGAAGCGAGCACACACGTGTCTCACTTACGTCACGCCGATTGAATGTGATGGGAAGAAGCGGTCGAGATGACGTGTGCAGTTTTGCACGCTGTGGTCCAGGGTCGCCACGGCCACTCACCTCGCCATGGAGGAAGGTCAACACCGAAAGCTTTGTGCAGGGTTGACGTCGTCGTCAATGAACCCTTCACATCCCGTCTTAAGAACAATTAACGGGTATTTCCTAGACTTATTATACGATGTATTTTTGTATGATGCGTAGTGACGTCACGGTTAACCGAACGGTCCAATGGCCTAGTCACCAATCCGAAGCAGCCGCCGTGTCGAAGCCAACTGCGTGTATATTTAGGTATACGTGACTTGTTAGTCTTTCTCGTGGTCGAGTTATCCCCAATGAAATTCTTTCTTCACCTAGGCACGAAGGTTTCCACGCGAGGGATGTTCTCTTGCAGGCAGAACCTGGTAGGACAGACAGGAAGGGGCTACCTTTGGGGTTGCCTTTTCCTCTATCCGTTTTTGAACTAAGGTTCCCACCAGCCGAGGCACCTCGACCTGTTATGAGAGGTGTATGTTCCGGGGTCACAGACCTTGGGCATACGGTAAGAGATGTTCTCTGTTCCCATTGGAACAGTCAGCCACCTGCCTCCTAAACTGGTCGAGGTACGGAGAAGGTAATGCTGCGACCCCACAGCAAACTCTTCTCTCGCTACGGGACAAGTACCCTATGCCCGACCTACCTGATGCAGGTTTTTCTAGGGTTTTCCCTGCATTACTTTTAGGCGAATGCCGGATAGGATCCTTAAACTATAGCCCGAGGGACCTAGTTAACCCTTGGCTTCCTCCCTCGGGCTGTGATTTAAAGGATCCTACCCGGCATTCGCCTAAAAAGTAATGCAGGGAAAACCCTAGAAAAACCTGCAACAGGTAGGTCGGGCATTTGGTACTTGTCCCCACGCCCTTACGATGGCGGGAGAGGGGTTTTTCTGTGGGGCCGCAGCATTCCCTTCTCCTAGCCTCGACCAGTTTAGGAGACAGCTGGACGACTTTTTCAATGGGAACAGCGAACAACTCTTAACGTATGCCCAAGGTCTGTGATCCCCGAAAATGCAACTGTCAAAACAGGCCGAGGTGCCTCTGCTCGTGATAACTCGACCACGATAAAGACGAACAAGTCACGTTAACCTAAACATACACGCAGTTGGCTTCGACACGGCGGCTGCTTCGGATTGGTGACTAGGCCTCGAAACAGTCGGAATAGTATTTTCACGGTATTTCCTTCAAGACCTTCTTCTATTCGGTTTTTATCTCCTCAATCGTGTCAAAACGGCGTCCCCGCATTGACCTTTTGAGTTTTCTGAATAGCCAGAAGTCGGACGGAGCCAAATCAGGCGAATACGGTGGTTGCGGAACGATATGAGTCGAGTTTTTGGCAAAGAAGTCACGAAGAACGAATGCACTATGACATGGTGCATTATCGTGATGAAGGAACCAAGAGTTTCAGACGAATAGCTTCACTTAAACGACGCATAACGCTCAAATAATATTCTTTGTTGACAGTTTGGCCCGGCGGAAGGAATTCATAGTGCACCACACCACGATAATCAAAGAAAACTGTCAACATCATCTTGATTTTCGGTCTTGCTTCACCTTTTGCACGATATTCGCTGGATTGGTCGGTGGCTTCAGGGTCGTATGCGTAAATCCAAGTCTCGTCTCCAGTAATGATGCATTTCACGTGGTCCTGATAGTCAGACAGCAAAGTTTCACACACATCAACGCGACGCTTTTTTTCCTAAAAATTGAGCGATTTTGGCACCAATCGAGACTTGACGCGTTTGAGACACAAAACATTCTTCAAAATGGTTTGGGCTGAGCCAAATGATATTCCAACACTATCAGCGAGATCTCTAATTCTCCATCGACGATTTTCAAGCACCAAATCTTTGATCTTTTGGATGTGGCCCTCGTCGGTAGACGTTGATGGTCGTCCAGAGCGCGGTTCGTCTTCAACGCGTTCTCGGCCCTCTTTCAACTCGTTGTACCACTTACAAACGTTTTTTTGTGCCATAGTTTTAACAAACAGATGCTTGGAAAATATTATAGACAGTCCTACCAACGTAGGAGATAAAATTTACTTGCCTTCCTAATACCCGGGAGTTTTAAATGACAATTTCACCTTACTTTTTGATCACAGTGGTATTTGAAAATAGACGGATTGATTCCTCAGAACCGTTCCAGCGAAGCGTTCAAGTCTTAACACCGTGATGTGCAACCATGCTGGTAGTGTGTGTAAGCAACCCAGGGCGCGGCCAGGTGATTGTCGCACGCGGCTTGACACCGTTGCTGGGAATTGAAAATCCCCGGGCTGGAGAATGTCGTGGTGACTATTTACTAGTACGTGGATGGATGACTTGACACGTGAGCCGAGTTGAGAGGTGAACGGCCGGGGACTTCTTTAGTGCTTATTGAATGAAGGAATGCAGTCGTAAACACTCGTGTGTCTGTGCGAATGTCTTCGGTTTCCACCGTGACCGTGGGAGGACGTTGAGAGGAAAGGTTTACCCTGCGGGGCTGTCGGGGGAACTGAACGTATCGGCAACAATGCGTGATTGGCGAAAATATCCTGGTTATTGTCGTCGTGTCCGGGGTATCGCCCTCTTCTTTACCTTGTGTGTGTGTGGAATATTGATTCCGAGGAGGAATTAGTCACGCGTGCCAGCGACGTGCAATTAAAATGGCGATCTCCGAGTGCGAGTGTGAGCGAGCGCGGGGCCACAGGCTAATTCAATTACACGCCGCATTTGCGTGCACAATGCAGCACGCGCCCTAAGACCAGGAAGAAGAACAACCATTCGCGGTGTCGTTGGCATTGCCAAGGTTACTCCCCCCTTTCTGTCACTATCTCCCCCCCCCCAACACCCTCCGTTCCTCACCAAACGCACTTGCGGAACTTATTGCGGAGGTCCGGTACGTTTAATGTGTGGCGGTTCGATCTTTTCCTCCCAGGTCTGCTCCCGGCGGTGCAGGGATACCCGAGGGTCATCCACGTGGTGGTCTCACGCACAGGGAGGAATACAAAGGGAGAGACCCCAGGCGTGCAATTTAAGGCCTAAATGTGAAGCTTGGAAAACCACCGAGAAAACATCCATTAGGCAGGTTTGCCTTTTGGTACTTTCCCCACGCCCTTCTGATGGTGGGAGAGGGGTTTGCTTTTGGGACGCAGCATTCAGTTCTCAGTGCTTCTACTAGTTTAGGAGGCAGCTGTCCGACTGTCCGAATAGCAATTTCTTTCAGAGTAACAGGCTAAATGAGGGGTAATCAACATGGTGGCAACTTCTCTTAAATAGCATTCGGCTAAAATTAATTCAGGACAAACTCTAGATAAACCTGCATCAGGTAGGTCGGGCATTTGTATTTATGTACCACGCCTTTCCGATGGCGGGAGAGTGGTTTGCTGCGGGATCGCAGAATTTCCTTCTCCGTGCCTCGACCTGTTCAGGAGGCAGTTGGCCGACTGTTCCAATAGGAAGAGTGAACAACTCTTACCGTATGCCCAGAGCCCTGTCTTCCAATGGGGATGGAAGGCGGCTATGTATAGGGAAATCCACATAGTGGCAACTCCACTCTTATAGCATATGAAATTGAGTGAAAGGGGGAATGAGGAAGGTTGCCAAGGGTTAAGTAGGTCCTCCGCGCTATACTTTAAGGATCCTACACGAAAATTCGCCTAAATGTAATGCAGGGAAAATGATAGAAAAACCTGCATCAGGTACTCGGGCATTTGGTACTTGTCCCACGCCATTACGGGTGTGGTCGCAGTATTCCGTTGTCTCTGCCTCGACCAGGAGGCAGCTGGCCGACTGTTCCGAAAGGAAGGAAGAAGGCTTCCTTTTTTTTAGGTGTAGATAGGCTATGTATAGGGTAGTCCACAAAGTGGCAACTCCCCTCTTATAGCATAGGAAAGGGACTGAAAAGAGGGATGCGGAAGGGTAGAGGAAGGTAGCTAAGGGTTAACTAGGGCCCCCGGGCTATAGTTTAAGGATCCTACCCGGTAATTCGCCTTAAAGTGATGCAGGGAAATCCCTAGAAAAACCTGCATCAGATACTCGGGCATTTGGTACTTGTCCCACGCCCTTCCGATGGCTTGAGTGGGGTCGCAGTATTCCGTTGTAGGAAGGAAGAAGGCTTTTTTTTACGTGTAGATAGGCTATGTATAGGGTAATCCACATAATGGCACCTTCCCTCTTATAACCTAGGAAGGGACTTGAAAGGGGGCGTGCGGAAGGGTAGAGGAAGGTAGCCAAGAGTTAACTACGGCCCCTGGGGTATGGTTTAAGGATCCTACCCGGAAATTCGCCTTAAAGTGATGCAGGGAAAACCCTAGAAAAACCTGCGTCAGGTAGGTCGGGTATTTGGTACTTGTCCCACGCCCTTCCGATGGAGCGAGAGGGGTTAGCTGTGGGGTCGTAGCTTTCCCCTCGCCGTACCTTGACCGGTTTAGGAGGCAGCTGGCCGACTATTCCAATAGGAAATCGGACATCTCTTACCGTATGCCGAAGGTCTGCGACCCCGGAACATGCACACCTCAAAACAGGCCGAGGTGTCTCGGCATGTGGGAACCTTAGTTCAAAAAAACCAGGCAGGCTTCCCTACGCGTAACTTTCTACTTCTGTCCAGGAAGGTTCCACCTGCGAGAGCCTATCTCTTAGAGAACAACTTCCACATTATCGTTTATTTTAGATCGACAGAATACGAGGGCAATTTGGTGGCGTCTCCTCTTCAATAGCATAGGATTTGAAATGGGCGATGCGGAATGGGAAGGCAGCCAGGACATTAGCTATGACCAGGAGGACTATAGTTTAAAGTGACTAAAATGGTGATGCAGGGCAAACCCTACAGGAACCTGCATCAGGTAAGTGGGAATCTTGATACTTGTCCCCACGCTTTTTCTCATGACTGGAGAGGGGACTCAGCATTTCCTTCACCATGCCTCGCAGTCTGACGTCAGCAACTGGAGCATTCTTCTCTCAAAACTGTCTGGGCTTATGGACTCCTTTATTTAATCTGAAACAGACCTTTTTACTGTCTTGATTACATGTTCCAGTGGTGTGGTAAAGTCCTTGTCCCGCACTCAAAGACTTGGATGTCTTCTCTTCTCTCACCTTCCCTGGGACAACTACACAGAACCTTCTGCGTGTTCTTCACTATCTTCCAACACTTCATCACGGCTGACTTCACCAAGAACAAGACACTATGGGCTCGTGACTTTGTCAAGCCTTTACTGAGCAGCTGGGAAGGGCAATTACATGTCCATACGACGTCTATACATCAGCGTGGGAATTTAAACGGTCTACGGTACGGCGACGGGACCAGTTAATGGGATAAGATGCCATAGTATCTTTCTCCTATCAGTATCTTATAATTTCACCTCTGTCACATGTCAAGTTAATTTTTTCTGTGGAGGATGAGACAAAGTGTTGAGGCATTGTCTGACCATGATCATGGACGACGATCAGGAGGGACGGTGGGAAAGAAAATTAGAGGGGTTGACTAATTGAAAGTCCGGTGCTGTGTCAGCACTTATCAGAGTATTATTATAATTACTCCAGCCTTGGTCCCAGTGTTGGTGTTCCCAAATGTCAATCGCATACCTCTGGCGGCGATCAGGGAGGCCGTGAGATGAAGGAAAATTAGGGATTTGTGTGTTCTCGTACTTTCTCCGCAGTCAGTCTGATCTTTTGTGACGCAATAATAAGCGGAGGAGGTCGGGGAGCAAATCTGGAGGAAATTGCGAGGGTTCAGAGGTCACATTACGCGAGCGGGATAGAGAGAGATCGTCCGGGTTCCGTCCATCCATCCACCCCTTGCATCATCACGGCGTGCGGAAATAATTATGTTTACTTTTCCTTTCAAGTTGGGGGAAACGTACGGTAACTTTGAACCACTGTGGATGGACTCGTCCCTGGATCTGTGGGAGATTTCTCACACCTATCCTCGTCGTTGGCGCTCATTAGTTCCTCGACTGGACGTGAAACCTTGTCGGTTCTCGAAGACTTCGATGAAGAAGATAAACATCTTCCGATTGTGACCAGAACGGTCACAAAATCTCCTCTAATATTCTTCAGGGATACAGATGGACGAATAAGGATTAGAGTATTCATGACCATGCAGCCCAGAGAGTCCCTTAATTGAGTTCTGAAGATGTCCCGATGTGAGGACGGAACGTCCTGTCGTTTATAATTTTTCAAGATTTTTGTAACATTTTTTTTATTAATAATGCAGTTTTCTGAGCAATACCAGACAATATTTTTATTTATTTATTTACGACAACGTTTCGGTACGTGTTTGTACCTTCCTCAGGTCTTTCCTGCGGAGAAATTGTACAAAAAAAATTTGTTGTTATGGAGAAGCCAATGATTTTTTTAATAGGATGTGAAAATAGTTTTTAAAATTTAGCATATTTAGGTGAGTGTTTCTTAGATTCATTCTGTTAATAGCTTAAAGATTTTTTCAAGCACTTTCATGAATTCATTGGCTTCTAGAGAACAACAAATTTGATGTGTAAAATTTCTCGGCAGAAAATACCTGAGGAAGGTACAAACAAGTACCGAAACGTTGTCGTAAATAAATAAAAATATTGTCTGGTATTGGTCAGAAAATAGTATTTTTTATTCATTAAATAAATGTAAAAATACAATCTTAATTTTTTTCTTACTTATCTATTCGTGTTCATGTCAAAAAGAAGACAAAGTATCAGTGGAAAACACTTTTTATTGGTGTTTAAAATGTATGCCAGTATAACGTTAAGTGAAACTGTCGTTACAGCGGTTTTAAAAGGTCTGTAAGAACTGTTATTTAGCCGTTGTTTAGAGTTACGGTGTATGTAGTTGAAAGAAAACATAGCAGCATTAATAATTTCAGTGAAGGAGAGTCGTTGAAGGAGTCGTCTTTACTATAGCACGAGTCAGGAACGATGCCGGGTTGGCACAGATTGAATGAGGCAGAGGAAAGTCGGGCGTTGCCATTGTGCGTGCGGAATAAACACACACGAGACAACGGGGTCAAACTCTAGGCGCTTACTGAAGCGAGGAACCTGCGACGTCGAACCTTCTTCATTCATGGCGTTAACTCTAGTACCCGCGGTGTTCCAAAGATAAATTGTTAACAAGGCGAGTTATTGATTGATATTAATTCGGTCGTTCTTTCCTTTTCCAGAGATGGCAGCGTCGATGGTTCGTGCTCTACGACGACGGCGAACTCAGCTACTCCGTCGACGAACACGTAAGTACCTTTATATGTACTTCTCATACACATGCAGAGTGTGGCTTAAAAATACATTACGTTTCGAAAATAAACTTGTTGTACGACGGGTAGTGGAAAATATGAGGAACCGTCTTCATGGTCGAGAAGTGGCTCCGGAAAATGGAAAAGAAAGCCACGTAAACGGATTTTATACTGCGATTGAAAATAGAAGACACTTGGCAACCAAACAGGGTGTTAAATCACAACTAAAATTATTTTATGCAGTAAATATTAACCTGGATGGCGAATGCTGAATTTTGAGGTTGTCTGGAATAAAGGGTGCCATTGTTAAAAAAATTCTAAGAAGATGTTAAAGAAAGGTCAAAATTCATCCCCCGGGATTATTAAAGACGTTGATGGCAAGTGAACTCTGTTGTGCACTCCAGAGACTGCCACAGATATTATTATTATTACAGCGGTCATCATCTCAGGGCGCCGGCTCATGCCCCGACATGGAGATAACAATCTCTCTGGAAATTGGGTAACTGTTAGTCGGAACATTTATCATTCCCGCGTTCAAAGTGGCTGGCTCAGGGGAAAAGCCATGGGCGGGCCATTGGATGGCAGTAAATTACTTCGTTATCGATCCTGAAAGAGGAGGAAGGAGAATATCCAGTCACCACACACTGAGACAGAGACGTACTTCTCCCGTCGGGAGGGTTCCGCTAATAACTTGCAATAATTTCGTTTCTGCATGGCTGCCTTCTCCCACGTCATCGGCGGTGCCCGCCATGTTGAATTCTTACAGGTCTAACGTCACACGTTTTTTCGCGGTTCGCGAATGTGGGCCCATCCTTATCCTTTTCTTCACACACACACACACATCCATTTATATATATATATATATATTGTAATAATTAAAGGGCAATAAATATTTCATCAATATCAAAACGTCTGTAGAACCGTCTAGAAGACCGTGTCTCCGTGTAAGACGCTGGTAAATGTAATTAACGTGCCTATCTTAATTGAAAAAGGGACATGGAATCCCTTTCGTTCATCGCGGATCCCAGTTTTTAAATTCAAGAGGTTGATGTTTCCTGTGAGATTTAAAATATGTCGTAGCGGCTAAAACTTGAGAGTTTAAATTAATGGCGATGTCAATAACATTTAGTTTAAGCGAAATATGGTTAGATTGAAGAAGAAGAAATCTAGGATGGGAAAATAGAAAACGTGTTAAGAGTGCTCAAACCCAAAGACGACAGCAGCAAGACAATCTCTTTGAGTGGCTTCAGAGACTAAGAGAAAAACACCTTTTCGCAGTGAAGAATCATTTGCTAGAAGGCGGTGGACCAATCAAAAGGTACAGATAATCCCACGTAATCTGTAGCTGGGCCCCTAAAAACCGGTTAACGCTGGGTTTCTGCAGCGTCAGCATCCAAACCTAATGCTAGTCGAAGAATGTGGACGTTTTCTGCACTGAACTCACCTGTTTCGTGCGCTCGACTGACCCAAGTAGGCAAAAGAAACATTTGCTTATGTCTAAATAAAAAAAGAGACGTCATAAGGAACCCTTCCAATACTTCATACGCTCTTAAAGGTATTGAACAAAAAATAAGACAGATAAATCTATCTGACCGAAACTTTCGTTATCAATCTCGAGACAAACACACGCGCACACATGACAACGGTCTAATGAGGTCAATCTCTAGCCGCGCCTAAAGTTGGTTTACTGAAAACTAGGAGATAGGGGTTGGAACGTGCGAGGAAAGACAGTAACGTAGCGCTTACTATAGTCTAAGCTGCTCCTACATTCAGCATCCACATTATCGTGGCTACTCAAGTTGAACCTTAAAATATACTACTCAAGCTTGAAGGTGATTTTACGCACGTATTCATTGCCCAATAGCAGACCTTTTTTTGGTTTTAAAATAAGGATTGGGATAAACGAAATAATAACCCCAGGCCCAATCAGATCTTCATCTTAATAACAACAAGAAAAAAAACTTGAATCTTGAAAACGTAAACGAGACTGCCCGAATAAGGAAATCGTTATCCGGAATTATTCTTTTCCCGAGCCTGGGAAAAAAAGGGAAAGCTATCGTAAAGTTAACAACAGTCGGGGTCCGGCAAATCCTCCTCGGTCGATCTGAAGAAGAAGCCAAAGGAGCTATTAAAATATACCGCAGTAAATATCCAGAAAGGAATCCGGTCAGCCTCCTTGCGAGAGAGACAGAGGATATTTACAACCGATCCGAATCTAAACGGCGCCGTCAGGAATCTAACGCGCGCGTTTTAACGTAATCAGCCACGGAAATTCGCAACGCTTCAATTAATTGTTTCTTCAAGCGTCGAAGGGTTGCTAAAATAAATTTCTACGACGGGGAAAGCATACTAGCTATTTTTCTCTTTGGATTCTCAAATACAAGTTATAATATATATATATATATATATATATATATATATATTGTAATGATTATAAAGGATATTTATTAAAAAAATTATCACGTAATGAACACAAAATTATTTATTAATTAAACACTTTATTGCAAAAGATTAATTCATGATTTGAAGTCCATAGTTGGTTTATAATTCAATTATATTTAATTAATTAAAAGTGAAGGATTGAAAAATAATTACGAAATTCTTTAGAAACTTTACAAGACAATTTACGTTAATTCAGTTGAAATTTTCAATTTTATAGATTTGACAACTCATTTCTAGGGGCATTCATCTGGGCCTTCTAAGTAAAGAAACAACCTTTATATTTACGTTACACAATCAAATTCCTTTGCAAACTAAGAAGTTAAACAATCAAATAAAACGTGAAATCGAAATATGACGACTTTACCTTTAATTATCGTTTACAAAACTTGATCAAATTTGTTCGTAACTACAAAACATCTGCTGGTACCAGGCTTAACTCTCTTGGGCTCGGGCTCACCTCACAAGTCACACTAAAAGGCCATGAAATCACTGAATTTACATGGATTAAAGAACACTGTCGTAACTCTGAATCTCCTCTGGAAACTTGAAGCTGCAAAGTCCTTCTGGATTATTGGTTGGCCAAATTGTTTCGAATTATTTCTCTCTGGAATTGGTGGCGGTCACAGTACTTATAGATTTTTTATTTCGGCGTGATTTATTTGGTTACTGATTGTAACTTTAACGTTGAAATTTACTGTCCAAAACTACTTACTCAAATTTAACTTTTAATCTTTCCGGATGAATTTGTGCCTGCCACCCTGATCGCTGTCCGACTTCCAACTTCCAACACCCGACTTTTGTTTCAGAAAGCGCTCATGGCCAAACAAAGCTCGCCTATACATAGTCGCCTTTGAAATTGACGCCGCTAACAATCCACCACAAATATCCAATTATCAAAATCATTTATGGCCTCTAATTAGTATTACAATATATATATATATATATATATATATATATATATATGACTGTGTGTCCCCTATGCACTCCTAAACCATTCATCCGGTTGCGATGAAACTTTGGTGAGTTGTTGTGCGCACCCCCGCAAACGTTTCTGTCCGGGTTTCGAAGCGTTAGGAATCTCTAAAGGGGTAAACGGGGCTAAAAATTAAAATGATGCTAAAACGGCCGACATTAGCGTCGATAAATTACTTTTAAGGGTATGTTTGATTAATAGTTTCTATCTAGATGTTTTTAGTTTATAACTTCAAGCTTTTAAAGCACCAATCAGGGAGGATTTGAGGAGACGCTACATAAAAATAACGTGAAACAATCGAGATTGGTGTCGAATCCGGGAGTGTAGAAGTCAATGAGTTAAATTCTGACATTTACTGGCTAAGATGTAGTTCAACCCCTAGGAGTGATGGGTAAAAGGGGCGAAAGAAATTTCGGTTTTCAATCTTAAATGTGTAGACAAATTTTTACCAAACTTATACATATGTTACTTACTATCCAGGAACAAACACTGAGGGGTTAAGGCGCTCCTACCACCACTATTAGCGTCGAATAAAATGTTTCCGAGGTAGCTTAATTTGATACTGTTATGATAGAATTTTTAAATACCGAATTTCAACTCCAAAAGGCAAGGGAAGGATGCACCCTTACCGTACGGGTGGTGGTTGTGGACGGGATTACATAAGAAAAATGCAAAAGAAAGTGTCGATTCCGGGGTTATAGGAGTCGCTGAGTTTAATTCTCGCATTAACCATGGTGGTTGATGAACTTAAGTTTCTCTTCGTGAAGGTGGACGCGGTTTCTAAAAGGTAATGCAAGTTGGAAAAAAAATGTACCCGACCTTTTGCGCTGTAAGAATCATATGGCTACTGGACTATATCTGTATCTATCACTCGACTACGGACGGACTGATCGTGATTACTGATAAACTCCTCGTGATACACTTTATTGCTGGGTCATGTCGTAACCTCACTTAAGTTACGATAAAAATCGTCTATCAAATGTTTTTTTGCGATAAATATCTTATCGCTCTGGAGTGAACCCGGCCTGAGAGGTCATATCCATTGTTCAGTTTCATAGTATCAGTTTTTACGTTAATTACAGTGCTTTTGGATTAATATCAAGTATTTCAGATATAATTCTGGAATATTTACTTGGCTGCTGTCATTTTGCCAAATGAAATTACATGTTTGTAGATTATAGACTGTCTTTGATATTAGACATATGTTCCTTGATACGGGTAGTGACCTTTTTGTTTGCCCAATGTAGCATGCATCAGAGCGTTGTGAGTTCTCTGTCGTCCTCACGGTCCTCACGTTTTTCGAATCACCTTACGAAAGCAACAAGGATTACAAGAAACGTTGTCTGATATAGAACTTATTTTTGGCTGTTATTTGACTGCTTATTTGTGTAATCAGGATATTATTTAACACAGACGTTTTGTATATTATGATTACAAGTTCTATTTCAGAACCCACAGAGCAAAACGAGTTACAGATTGAAAAACATGATTCCCAGGGCTGCTTTTCCGGACCGAATAACGAATCACAGACACAGTCAACTCGTGCCCACAGTCTTAATGACTTCCTCTTCCGGTAACGAAGACTCATCGCACGTTCGCGAAAAGAGCAGAAATAGGCTTCTCAGAGGTGAATCACGGCAGAAAAAATCGATCTATGAAGAGTCACCTTTCTACGAACTTCCAAATTAACGCCCGCTGAAGTCAGACTAAATGAAACGTCATCAGTGACGCCATTTTGTAGTGTAACACGTACATGAACCGGTGTCATTAACTTCTTTAACGACGACAGTTTCGTTTACTTTTTCGGAGGAATTTAAACTCAAAATGACCCTAGAAAATATATTTCAACTGACTAGCTGGGTGCTAGCGTTGCCCGAGTTGTCATATGTCCATAATCCCCTACTAGACTCCAGTCTCGGATGCTTTTGCGTTATTTTTATGTATCGCCTAGCCACACCCACCCCTAGGAGTGCTCCCCTTCAATACCGAAAGGGGTAGAAATTATACACAAACAACATCGGTAGAAATACTATCCATGCCATTGACCCTCGACAACTATTTATTCCACGCAAATATCGACCGTTTAACAGGTTTGAAAATGAATGGCCTCGATCACATCTGCCCAGACTCCACCTTCCCACGCGCGTTGCCCAGGTTGTCATAAATAAACTCAGCGACATACATAACACCGTCTACGACACCAATCCCGGTTGTTTCCTTTAATTTTTATGTAACTAGCCTGCATCCCACCTCTAAAGTGTTCCCCTCCTATGACGAAAGCGGTAGAAATTATACACGAACAACATCGGTAGAAATACTATCAATCTAATTAACCCTGAAAAATATTCACTCAACGCAAATATTAGCTGTGTTTGCATGTTTCAAAATAACTAACCATCTCCACCCCCGCCCCTGGGGGTTAAATGGCAAGTTTAATGTCACACATAAACTAAGCGACATCCATAACCCTGGATATGACTCAAATCTCGGTTGTATTCACCTTATTTGCCCCCCCCCCCCACCAAAAGGCGTTGAAATTGTACACAGATAACATCGGTAGAAACAGTATCAATCCCGTTGACGTCTAAAAATATTTATCCTACTTAAATATAGGTCGCTTTTTCATATTTGAATATTTGCACACCCTCTCCTCTATTTTTTTAATCCTGAAATCTGAAGAAAAACAAAGTAAAATATGTTAGTGTAACGTTACTGTACGCAATGAAGCAATTTTTCGTTGTACGCAGAGCAGTGAGATGCCAGTCTGGTACTTTGTTGATGACGTCATCCAATGTCACTGGGTTGCTTTCGCACTTGTGATAAAACTCATCTCCTTCCTAGTAGTCTGGGATCACAGTATTGTAATGTCTACCTTACATTTTGTTAAATTACTGGATTTTGTAAAATAAAAAGCCAACGCCTAAATCGCCTTTGACGACGTAATTTCTTTTGTAAAGATGATTTCTTTCTTTTTTTGCTATAGTAAACGGAAACTCTAGACATTAATACAAACTATCTCTCGTAAAGTGAAATTGTGTGGAATTAGAACTACGTCACATTTCTCGTATATCCGGAGAGATGCTTGAGCCTCTTTCACGTGGTGTCTTAACTCTTCTGACTGTTCATGTTTGTCCCCGTTGCAAATAAAGCCAATGCACTTCCGCCCTATCCCCAGGACCAACGGACTTTGTTTCGTTCCGTAAAATTAAGTATACCTTCATTGTGGAGGTTTGCTTTATTAACATTTGGTTCCTTTTTTGTACCTGTACACACGATGGTGAGGGTTAGGAACGTTGCCTCGCTTGTCCGAGGATGACTACCAAAACCCTGAGATTTGTGGCTAAAGACTTGCAACGAGCTGCCTGGGATTCTTTTCCTTTCTTCTTGCCCTTTGTAGGGCTTCCGCGGTCCGTCCAAGGGCTTCCGAACGCTGCTTAAGAAAGCGACTCAATTCTGTCACCGACACCCTTCCCCCCCTGCCCCACCCTTAAGTCACTTCTACGTAATCTAATAACTCCCATACAATGGACTTAATATTCCCCTGCGTGTCACAGTAGGACAATTTACTCGTAGCCCAGTAGGTGGCCTAAAAACCACGAAATTTTGCACCACTTTTTCAGTTTTTCGCTAATAGCAAAAGTTAGAAGCATTCTATTCAAAATAATGTTCAGTAATAAATTATAGAGCATAAAATTCTGCATCGAATGGTGGATTCGAGTACGAAATTGGGTTGAAGGAACTGGTAGAAATCGTTCCTCAAATTTAGGGCATTTTACGAAATTTTGGAAACGAATGCAGCGTGTCATATTTCTAGTGCTGATATCTCCAAAATGGTTGGCCGTAAACTAATTTGTCATAGAATAAATGTTTTAGAGAATTTAATTCTCTTTCCAACCCATTTTTTGGTTTGAAAAATACATTAACAATTGCCGAAAATACGCCCATATAAACAAAGAATGGCAAAAGTGCTCGGACTCAAGTTCCCACTACTGATTTTTATTCTTTCTTCCTTACAAAAAAAAAATATGGATACTCTTTGAAACCCTGGAGTCTTCCACTTAGAAAAACGATATTGTTAAACATTTAATATGGTCTGCATACGACAAGTTTCACCGTGACGTAGGTAATCGTCACTTCCATCCTCAGCGACATAATATTCGCCGTATACAGCCAAAGAAATGGCGGTATTATCTGTCATTTTCGATGGATTTTTAAAACCAGATAATGCGTCAGAAATAGAATTAAATTCTCTAAAACCTTTATACTATGAGAAATAAGTGTACGACCTACCATTTTCGAGATATCAGCTCTAGAAAGATGACAAGCAGCATTCTTTTCCAGAGTGACGTAAAATGCCCTAAATTTGACGAACGGTTTCTACAACTTCGGTCAATCGAATTTCTCACTCGAATACACCATTCGATGCAGAATTTTATTTTATACAATTTGTTACTGAACATTATTTTAAATGGAATGCTTCATTCTTTTTCTACTACCGAAAAACTGAAAAGAGGTCCTAAATTTCGTGGTTTTCAGGCCGCAGAATGTTGTCCAGAGGCGCTTCGAATTGGAAAACTTGGTTTTTCTACTCACAGGTTGGGAAAAATAAAATGCCCGAACTTTTGCTCGTGGAGGTATTTTGCTTTTTGGACGTAGCTGTTGGGCTATCTACCAGAACTTGAATTAGGATATAAATGATAACGTTACAAAGGGCAATCATCGATATTGGTATTTAAAGAATAACGTGAGATTCAAATGACCAATCCTACTGCCTCAAGGTGGTTAATTTAGTACCATCGCCCAATCCCATTCGGTATCGACTGCTCGCTTCTCCCGTCGCACAACAAAAGCAACGCTGTATTTGTATCACAGCTACTTTGCTAGAAGGCCCGGGGGGAAAAAAGATCCGAATGAAAGACTGGGAGGGCCCATCGGTTGGTAAACATGGTAACGTCGTGATGGCCAATATTTCGTTTGACCACTAACTGTTTTTCTTTTCTCCAAACGAGCGTTTTGTTGCGTTGGGTTTCATCCCTTCTTCACCTATTTTTTTTCCTAATCCAATCTTCCCGTCCCCAATTGCGAACTCACTTCCTGTATTTAGGTAATAAACGACTTCTCCCCCTGCAGTCTCCTCCGTCTCCCCTTTTCACAAGGTTACTTTCTGTCGATTGGTAAAAGATATTGTGAGGGGGTGAAATAGTGGAGGAAAATTACCCGCAATCTTCGTTTCCCAAAGAAGCTCGATTGATTTCCTCCACCGTGGAGCCAACCAAGGTTTTGAAATCTCTGACTGTCATTGTTTTTATAAAGAAGAGCCTTGCAGACTATATTGGAACGCTTTTGCAAGACGATACAATCCAACAGTTTTATTTCAGAATAGTTTTCGAATTTAACTTAAACGCGGAGGTACAACCGCGAGATCCGCAAAGTCACAGCCTTGACCCGCCGGACAACGATCATCACGTCAGCTGTAAACGTGTAGACTTTAACCCACACAGTCGAGAAAGAAGACGTGTAGCCCTTGAAAAAGTCTCTACTTACTGCTCAATTCACAAAAATACTGTAAGAAGATTGAATATAATTATTTCTGGCCAATGAAGGCAGGACAATTTTATTAAATAACTTGAAAAATGTAATTTTAATAAAGTTAAATTTACAAACCGAGACTTTGGACCTCTTCAGGTGTTACAATATTATTCGTAAAGCAGAGAACAACTAACTACCTAAAAACGTCATGTAACTTCCAGGAATACCTCAAAATAATGAAAATTATATTAAGTTATGGTTAAATATCCAGACAAAATTACACGAATCAATAGAATAATTATGTGAAACTAACTTCAATGACCATAAATAATTGTTTTTCTTTATAAATTCTGAGACCATGTTTGATTGTACTATGACTTGTTTATGAATGGCGGAATATTTTCGCCCCATATAGCTCTGTTTGAGGGCAATCCACGTGTTGCAAACTCCTCTTAATCGGATAGGATGGGAATTTGAAAGGTGAGGGGACACGGAAAGGAGATCAGTGCAGTAAACAGTTGACTAGGGCCCCCCTGGCTGTAGTTTAAGGATCCTACCACCTAAGGCTGATGCAGGACAAACACTAGAGGATCTTCAATCATAAGTTGGACTCTCGGCACTCCGATACCCATGACTGCCATCGGGACGCAGCATTACCTTCCCCATGCCTCGACTAGGGCAGGTGGCCGACTGTACAGGCTACATAATTTTTAGAGTAACATTGAGGGTAATTCACTTGGCGGCAACTTCCCTTTAATAGCATAGGAAGGGTTTGAAAGGTCTTTTTAGAGTAACAGGATACAAGGGGGTAATCCACATGGTGGCAACTCCCATTTAATAGTAAAAACAAATGATGACTTTATACAGACACTCTTTAAATTATGTCGACGTTTCGATACCTTTTTGGATCTTTTTCAGGTATTTACATCCGGAGGTATTTGTAATTGATTAGATTTATAGTGTAATTGTACAAAGTAAACAAAGACAGACTAAAGTACACACACACAAAACATATAAGTAACAAACAACTTACCAAATTAAGACAATACTTTAGTTGTGCTAGTTTATTGATATGTTGTTTGTTATTTATTTATTTTTTGTATGTACTTTAGTTTGCCTTGGTTTGCTTTGTACAATTATACTATAAAAATTATCAATTGTAAATACCTCCTTTGTAGGTAAATACCTGAAGAAGATACAGAAAGGTATCGAAACGTCGTCATAATATAAAAAATAAAGTGTCTGTAAAATGACATAAATTGTTTTTAATAATTCAAAACAGACATTAAATTAAAACTTTTCCCCTTTCAATAGCATAGGAAGGAATTTTAAATGGGGAGGGGGGTTGAAGGGTAGAAGGTGTAGACAGGCTAAGTATAGGGTAATAATGCACATTGTTGCAACTCCCCTCTTATAGCATAGGAAAGTGGGGATGCGGAAAGGTAGTGCAAGGTAGCTAAGGGTTAACTAGGGCTCCCTGGCTGTAGTTCAAGGATTCTACCCGGCAATTCGCCTAAAAGTGATGCAAGGAAACGCCTAGAAAAGCCTGTATCAGGTAGGTCGGGCATTTGGTACTGGTCCCACGCCCATCCGATGGCGGGAGTGGTGTTTTCTGTGACGTCGCAGCTTTCCCTTCCGTGCCTTGATCAGGTTTGGGAGGCAACTGGCCGACTGTTCCAATAGGTCTCCCCAAAGGTAGCCTCCTCCAGAGCTCTCTGGGAAGGTTCACCTGCGAGCGAATGCTCTCACAGCCGACTTCGAAGGAATATGAAAGGGTTTGAGAGTGCCAGGCTACATGAAGGTAATCCACCTGGTGTCAACTCTCCTTTAATAGCATAGGAAGGGATTTGAAAGGAATGGCAGAGGGAGGTAGCCAAGGAAAGGAAGGAAGAAGGTGTAAGCCGTCGACGGGGTAGGCTGTGACGTAGCAGATGATTCAAAATGATAAGATTCATCTTATTTTTCTCACCAATATTCCTGCCAACGCAAAATGTGTCTCACAGTCTTACACCCTCAGTTTAACTTGAATGGGAATTTATATTGCAATTTTTTAAAACATTTCTTGTCTTTGTTAGGATGCTTTTGGAAAACGAAAGAGACTGAGCAATTAATATGCTTTCAGAGAGAAATTGGAAAACTATACATATATATTGTAATACTCAATAATAAGAAACCAAATTAAATAAACTGATTTGAGTGGCAACACGTTGAGGCGCCATAAATGTAATACACAATAATAAGAACAATTAACTAATTACATGGAACAACTATTAAATTTTCGCCACTCGTTGGCACGCCAAAAAGGAATGATCAATTATGAACAATTAATTAAAAGGAAAAATTATCTAATAATGGAGCATGAATAAAACATTTATTGCAACTGACCCAACAATAAATTCATTTATAAACAAATACTTTACATTTAGAAAACAATTACTCGCCGATCTTTACAACAATTTTTTTTATAAATAACTGAAATTTTCTCCTTATCTCAGGGTCTTTACTGGGCCTTTTAAATAAATAACATTTATTGCCCTTTTAAACAATCAATTTACAATTTACTATTGACAAATATTTTAATAAAAAAATCGAATACTGACGAAATTCTACCTTTAATAAAACTTTACAATTTTAATTTAAAAATGGTTAATAACCCACTGTTTTTGTTCTGCTACCAGGTCAACTGGAAAGGTTCAGCAACACACACTCACTTCAAACAAATTACGAACAGGCCATGTTACACTGAATTTACACTTTTTTTAACTATTGGACTTTTCACTATTGGCGGCACCTCGTGGAATTCCTCCTCGTCGATTCTCAGGATAATTTGGCGTAATTCTCAGAGACCTTTCTGATTGCCTGTCTGGATTAATTCCGTCAAACTTGGCTTTTCAATAATACGTCACGTTGGTTTAGCTTACAAACACTTTCTGTCGTTTTTACTGCTGTCTGCTTCTACTTTACTTATTAATGTTTACATCCTCTCGACTATTCACAATTTCACTCGCCTCTGATTGCAGATTGCTAAATTTTAATTATTCCGTACCTGGCAATGTCTCGTCGCCGACTGCACACTCCACCAACTCACGCGCGCCAGGTCTCAACAATCCCTTGCCTGTTCATATTCTCCTCCATTATTGTATCTTTGTGTGTGTTTGCCGGTAACTATTCCAGTTCAACAGTTTATAACTATTAACTCTTAGTTGCCCTTTAATTATTACAATATATATATATATATATATATATATATATATATATATATATATATATATGCATGAATTTGTTTTTTTGACGTCATATCCGACTACGCTTCTGTTCTCCCTACACTGCGTCTCTCTGACCAATTTCCTCGTTGGAAATGGCGGAGGTGTGAGTCACTTGACAAAAATAAATGATTCACTCGGTAATCTAACTCCAGTCTAGGTTTCTACTTTGATTACTAACTGAACAGACACATATTATCCATACAATGTGTATGTAATATCCTTTTTCTAATTATTATCCATCCACCATGCCCTCTTTGCTAATTTCCGGACTGATCGCGGTTACTTGAACAGAAGCACGAGCAGCTGAGTCATAAAACTAGTGGAACATCTGTTCTGCGAAACTTTTACTACCACTGATGAGACTGAGAGAGAAATAAATGAGACCCGGGAATAATCCATTAGTAGGATCCAAGGAATTACACACTACAAAGTTACCCAACCTCCAAAGTTCATATTTCCCTTATTTTACACACGCATAAGGAAATTTTGATACTCGTTGCTGTCCTGGAGCTACAAAAATCCCCCCCCCTTCCCCCATCCCAAATTTCACATTTTCATGAAACTATACGTTTTCAGTCTGTAAAATTCAAAGCCTAGGGGTTTCTTGGTTGCTTAATTAATTAAAAAATACAGACGAAAATATTCTCCTAAAAATTTTATGCTGGTATCTGGTCTCCGGAAAAATTAATATCAATGGCGTTCTTTACGGTCCATATTTATGATTGTTATATATATATATATATTGTAATAAACAACAGGATGACGATTAATTAATTAATAAATTAACGATTATTTATATTTAAAAATTTATTGTTGATAAATTTACATTGTATAAGATCTATTTTGCACGCCGAATTTCATCCAGTTAATAACAAATAATTTAATTTTTTATTTATTAATTCGTGACATTTATGAAAATACAATTCTTAAATCATTACAATCAAATACGTTGGATCTGTATATCTCAGGGTCACTACTGGGTTTGATAATTAAATCGAAAGCAATGCATAAACTCACAATTAACAATTCAAATATAAAAAGTTAACTTAATACAATATGAAGAAAAGTGAAAAGAAAACTGAGCGAAATCTGACTATACCTTTTTAATTATCGTTTACAAATTTGTATAAAAGTTTTGTTACTCCCGGAATGTCTGTCTGGTACCAGATCTCTCTCTTGTATCTTAAAAACTACCACACTTGAATGCCATTTTTACACTGACTCTACACTTCATTGAAATTTTTTATCCCCACGATTGAAAAACTTGTCCTCTGCTATCTGGAACCTCGGATGAGCCGCCCCCTTTGGTCAGCTAATGGATGCCGGTCTCCTCTATGCGAAAATTGTTCAATCAGCGTGAAGCAACCATTTGCTTCACCGTGTGAAAATTATTATGTAAATCTCTCCGTAAAATATTTGCTTGCTTTCATGTAAAAATACAGGATCTCGCCATTCGTACTTTATATCTGCAGACTATATCAGAATGCTTATATCGTTTTCATACAAGATTGTTTTAAGGATCGATACAGAGACAGGAATGATGAGTCAATAAAGAAAGAAAACGACTCAGAGGCAATACCGAATCTGAATGATTCTTCAGGACTTTGTGTTCTAAGGTCTGTGATTTACCCTTTTTTTAATTCTTTGTTAAAACTACAGCGTCACGTCAATGTACAGAATACTGGAGAACGTAAAGTGAGTACAGAGGGAATGTAAGTTAGCTGGGTCGAACTGGGGGAGCGACAGTGACTATGGTGGTTCGGAAAGTTCTTGGTCTGAGAGGAGATCATATTATAGATAATATTTTTAATTTTGTCTGTCTTCATTAATAACGTAAATTAAATAACAAAATGAAAAAAACGATCTTTATTTAAAGACAATTAAATTTTTTTTATTCAATCTAACAACCAAGTTATTGAAACATCGTTGTTAGATAAAATAATATATATATTTAAAATATCTGTACATAAAGATAGTTAATTTATTTAATTTTAAAAAATATAGATTTATTGCCAGTTTATTTTACATCATTTTAGATATGTTCTTTTCCTCTTTTAAGTCTGTACTTTGTTTGACCAGCATTATTTAATCTTTGGCAACCATACAATGAACAGAATAGAAGAGAACATCAAGGGTTGGCAAACAGAGGGAATGTATGTTAGGTGGATGGAGCTAGTGAAGCCTCAGTGACGTTAAATCTCCTTGATCCGTAGTGGTTCGAAAACTTCTCAGCCTGAGACAAAAAAAAGATTTCTTACCAGTTTTTTAGATGACTGCTTTTCCAAATTAATGTTGAAATGGAGCTTTGATTGATTTTAAAGGGTCCGATATAGTAAGTATTGATACCCTCTGGTCGCGGACGGTGGATCGTGTGTGCCCGTGCGAGGTAGGAAGCCCGGACCCCCTTCGCCACCCACGCAGCACCTTGACCTCGGCAGCCTCGCTGAATTCCTGCCTTGCGACTGTACAGGTGCCTGGTTTGTCTGGTCTGGTCTGCCCACGGTGAAACGTGTGAACAGGGAAATGAGATACCCTCGTCACCAGCGCCCGTCGAGGAAATGTGGACCATGGCGAACCCGAGACGAGACCATCCTGTTACATCAGCTTCTCTAAGCGTGCTGGAAACTTCTAGGTCTATGTAAGGAATAGAGAAAACTCACACGTGGCTGGGGGGTTGACCAGGTTAGGTGGCTCAGCGGTTAGGGCGACCGCTACGAGATCCTGTTCTTTAATAAGTTACTGTCATTTGGGCGAAAAAGGGAGAATCCATCAACAAGTCAAACTGATACCATTTCTTCAGTAGTATTTAGCCAGTTTCATCAATCCGCCTTTCAAATCCCTTCCTACGCTATTAAAGAGGAGTTGTCATCATGTGGATTACCCTCATGTAGCCTGTTACTTAAAAAAATCCTTGTTACATTTCCTTTCATGATCGAGTGGTGGGAAAAATATACAAAAGTGATCGTTTAAATCAAGAAGTTTTTCGTTTATTACTACAGTTTTTCCAACCCTTTTTCTATTAATTGCGTTTGATGAGCCAGTTTTTCCGGTGTTGACTTCCTTGCTGCTAGTGACGCGACCACCGTCGACGACAGTGGTTGCCGGATTGTCACGGCCTTTTTATAATTCCTTACATTATTTTAATCGACTTATTACTTCCATTATTATTTGGTTGATACAAGGCTACTGTGTAATCCAAGTACAAATACCAATTGAATTCAGGGTGGTCCGCTCGAATGTACTTTGTAATATTTCCTCGTCGTGACCAAAGCCACGAGTTCGCCTTGGTACGAGTTGTTACCAGAAATAGGAAAAATGTAAGTATTTATAGGAAAGTTTGGTAAAAGGAAGGTTCATCGTCAAGATTGCATGACGGTCCTACACAATTGGCGGGACGGTGAATCGGACACAAGTTTAGAAAGAAGATTTATTATAGATGTTAAAGATACAAAAAATAGAAAGTCAGATTCACCTTAAAAAGAAACCCACCCACCCAAATCCTCAATGGAACCCTTACGAGGGTAGTCTGAAAAGTTTCCGACCCAACAGTGATAGAAGATATTTCAACATAGTCTCCTTGTAACTCTCCACACTTCTCCCAGCGATGCTCCCATCTCTGTAACCCGTCCAGAAAGTACTCGGCGTTTTTCTCTGCAAAATAAGTGTTCACGAAGGTGATTTCCTCTTCATTTCACGAAAATCTCTGTCCTCCGAGCGCAATTTTTAGATGAGAGAACAAGAAGAAGTCGCTTGGGGCTAGATCTGGTGAGTAAGACGGATGGTCAACCAGTTCAAACCGTAATTCGTGGATTTTCTTTTTCTGCAAATGTGGTCGTTTCTGCCTTCAGTTTGTCAAGTAATGATTAAAATAACTCCATGACTATCCCAAAAAACAGTCACCATCACTTTCCCAGCCGAAAAAATAATTTTGGTTTTTTTTTGGAGCCGATTCCTCCTTCGCAGTCCACTGCTTGGACTGTATTTTTGTTTCTGGCGTATAATGATGTATCCAAGTTTCATCTACAGTAATTAACTTCGCCAACAGAGCGTCGGAAATGTTCATTCGAACACGTTTTTGGTCTAACGTGAGCAAACGCGGCACTCAACGCACCGACAGCTTTCTCATGCCTAAATGTTGATTTAATATGTGACAAACACGTTCTCATGACCTCTGCTATCTCTCTCACTTTAATTCGGCGGTCGTGTAGCACCATTCAGTGAACTTTGGCGATGTTTTCGTCGGTAGTTGCAGTTTTTGACGTTCATCGTCTCCCAAGATCTTACGGCCACGTTTAAATTCAGCTGCCCAAAATTTTACCGTGGTAAATGATGGTGCAGTGATCCTCGTACACAGAATCCAACTGATCTTTGATTTGTGTAGGCCTACAAATATTTAATAACAGCTCGATACTCGATTTTCTGCATTTTCAGAAAAACACTCACATCAACTCACTCAAACGACTGTTACATAACAACTGCGCGTGCAAAATGGCTGAAACTTTTCAGACCACCCTCGTAATAATAATATATTACACCATAATTACATTTGTATTTGATGGGTAAACGGTTGAAGATAGAAACTTCCAATAACGTTTATATGAAAGGAAAACTCAACAAGTTGTGTCGGCCGTTGGATTGGTAGGGGAGGACCGATGGCGTGGCCCCCCCGAGATCTCCCGATATAACACCTTTCGATTTCTTTCTCTGAGTCTACGTCAAATATAAAGTTTACGCCACCCCAGTTAGAGACCTTCGTGAGCGCATCAGTGAGTCAATTCAGAGCATTTCAGAAGACATGCTCCAACATACTTGGCAAAAAAAATCTTCATCGCCTTCGTTGCTCAGAAAAGAAATAATGAGTGCTGGAGCACATACAGAGATGTGGTGATGTGCATAACTAAAAAACTTTGTGAGTTTTCAGTTTCATATAAAGTTTGTTATAAGTTTCTATCTTCAACCGTTTACCCTTTACATAATATTGAAATTAGGGCTATTCGAGCGGACCGCCCTGTACTTTCAGTAAGTGTACGAGAACATGGCGAAATAGTGTGGAATAATTGTTCATTATCTTCGTTTTTTTTAACACGTGGTGGGAGCTCCCCTTTAATAGCATAGGAAGGGATTTGAAAGGGGGGATGCGGAAGGGTAGAGGAAGACTGGTATGGAGATAAAAGAAGTAAGTGTAGGCAGGGTAATCCATATAGTGGCCACTCCCCTCCTTTATCATAGTAAAGGAATAGAAAGGGGGGATGCGGAAAGGTAGAGCAAGGTAGCAAAGGCTTAAAAAGCAAATTAATTCATTTAAACTCCCGATGTTTATATTAGTCGTAAAAATAAACAATTGTATCGTCTTCAAACGTTTGTTCCTTGGGGAGGGGGGGGGGAGTGAAACCCCAAGTAAGAACACACTGCGATTGTTCGGCAACGCTGATTTGTCCCTTGTCGTGCCTTTAAAATTTGAAGCGTTCCGATTCGAAGGTAAGACCCTCCGCAGTGGGAAAATAATAGGACAAGTGTGTTCTAATTTTAATCGCACTATAACACCAGGTAAAACATAAAGGACTGTGTCAGGTTTCACGAACAATGTCCATTTATTTTCTGTTTGCGTTTCCCTGCGTTTCCCTGTGTTCTACATGTTAACATGATATCATGTTTCTTCTACATGTTGGCTGCAGTTTTGTTTCACAGTAGAATCAGTGAGTGAAGGTTCCAGAGTTCATTAATGGGTTTCCTTCAAAAATAAACTCGCTAACGCTTTAGATATTGCATCATTATTATTTTAATCGTACTACAGTAGTCTAAAGAGCTTTTGGCTGTACGCCATAATCGTCTTATTTTGTCCAAAAAAATGTATAAATTCGTGACCGATTTAAGTGGGTCATAGTTAAATTTTTTTAATGTATGATACTTTGACAGTGGTAGACTTTGACGTCACGGCATTGCTACTCTCCCCTTCACGGTCATCTGAACATAGAAGTACGGGGAAGGACGTGGCGTTTAGTATTCCGGAGGAGCCGTTGTTATGGAAGCCTCTGGATTCTATCCCCTTGCAAAGGAAGGAGGCTGATGTTGTGGAAGCACCTTTAATCCTGACAACGCAGTGGGGGGGGGGGGGCGGCGGAAAACTGCCTTGGGGTTTTAAGATTTCAGTCACGTGGTCAATAAAATGTTAAGTAGGAAATGCCAGCAAACAAATCACACAAAGAAAAAGAGGGAGCGAAAGAGATAGAGATAGCTAGAGAGAAAGAGATAGAGAGGAAGAGCTAGAGAGAGATAGAGAGGAATAGCTAGAGAGAGAGAGAGATAGAGAAAAAGTGGGATTTGGAGGGAGTGACAGTCAACAAACACCAAATATGGTCAAGAGGAAGGAAGATGATCGATGGTGCTTGGAGAAATATAGCGGACACATTAACGGATGATCGCTGAACTCTGATCATCCACTGAAAGAGGAGGCGATCACCACGTGACGTCATTGAAGGAACTGTATAATAAGACATGGAATAAAGAGTAAAAGGACGAGTAATCACAGGATTTGACAGGAGCTGGAGGAGTGAATGGTGTTGGGAGGGAATAGAAGGGAAGCAGGACGAATGTTACAGACTGTAGAGCAGCAAGAAGATGTAAAATATAGGAGAATAGTTTCTTGTGAGCCGGACTCGTGGGTCTTGGAGGACTTCTAACAACCTGACTCCATGTTTTGAAGACTTGACGATGCGTCAACGGTGGCATAACTCCAGAAACGTGCCGAGCGATATTGGTCAGCCTGACCCAGGACTAGGCTGTTGATCCGAGCGCATGAGGGGGGGGGGTTCAATCTCGCCGTGCATTTAATTACGACCGCGACGCCCCCGCGGTGCGAAGACGAGGGAGCGTCCGTTGCGCAGTCGACGGCGTCGCGACGCTGCGGATTGCGCCGGGACGCCCGGGGTATGGGTGAGTCATCGCATCGATCCGTCTGGCGGGGCTTCCACCACGTGGATACAGTCGCGGAACTGGGGGACAAAAGAACCAGAAAACACAAAGCACACGGGCACCCACACCTTAATTACTCGAGTCAGCAACGCCCTTCCAAACTGCGAGGAAGGCTCAGGAGATTACTTTAGTCATGACGGCCATTTTGCGACTTTCCAACGATGGCGCCCTTAAAACTGTTTATGTTTCTAACACCAGAAGTGTTTTGGAAGGGGAAGGAAGACAAATGATGCTACTGGATGAACAGCATCAACTCCACATTTTTTTAATCTCACTCTTCACTGTCAATTAATCACCCTATATATGTCTTACCGTATGGATTTATTAATCATTAACTTCGGTGCTCATAAAAAGAGACATAATCGATTTTTACCCTCTGACAACTCGACCGGAAGAGAACCTAAAAGAATCAGTAAACCTTTGCGTTTCAATCAACACAGGTCGTTGAACGTGGCACGGCGGCTTGTCACGTCACTTCCGTTACAGACACGAAAATAATATGTACGGGGTTGTTTCTTTTATTTTTTTTCAGAGTAACAGGCTACGTGAGGGTAAACCACGTGATGGAAACTCTTCTTTAATAGCATAGGGAAGAATTTGAATAGGGGGATGCGGAAGGGTAGAGGAAGGTAGCCATGTTTTTAGTAACAGACTACATGAGGGGTACCAACTTCTCTTTAATAGCATTAGGAAGGGATTAGAAAGTGGGGATGTGGAAGGGAAGAATAGCCAAGGGTTAACTGGGGCGCTCGGACTATAGTTTAAGGATCCTACTCGGTATTTGGACAAACCCTAGAAAACCTACATCCGGTAGGGCCGGCATTTAGTACTTGTGCCACGCCCTTCCGATGGCGCGAGATGGGTTTGGAATGGGGACGCAGCATTCCCGTCTCCGTGTCAATTTAGGAGGCAGCTGGACGACTATTCCGATGGGAACATCGGACAAATAACCTTATGCCAAACGACTGCGACCCGGGAATGTAACGTTTATGTGACGTCATTTCAAGCAAAAAAAAAAGGAATGTGTGTTTCTCAATTTAAAATATTCAACGTGAAAATGACATACTCTTTGAAGGTAGGAGTTAAAAGAAATATTCAATCCCACACTTCACTTTATTTTGATTTAAAAATCATCAGGAGCTTCTTATTTTATAGTGCGGTTAAAATAGAAGGCACTTGGCGTATGGAAGGAAGGTTGTCAACTGCTCAAGTGATTATTTTTTTGGGGGTAACTGGCTACATGAGGGTCATTCACATTGTGGCAACTCCCCTTTTATAGCATAGTAAGGGATTTGAAAGGCGAGGTGCGGAAGGGTAGAGGAAGGTAGCCAACGGTTAACTAGGGCCCCCGGGCTATAGTTTACGGATCCTACCCGGCATTCGCCTAAAAGTAATGGAGGACAAACCCTATAAAAACCTGCATCAGGTAGGTCGGCATTTGGTACTTGTCCCGCGCCCTTCCGATGGCGGGAGAGGGGTTTGCTGTTTTTTAGTTTGAAGACCATATTATAATTTTGAACTGTGAGTCCTTGAATCCATTGTTTTGAAATAAATTTTTAAAATGAAGATGACGCTTCTGATTACTTTCAATTGAAAATAAAGTGAATTGTGCGACTGAACTTTCTATCTTTCACGGTGCGATTAACATTAGAAGACACTCGGTGCATTGAAGGGAGGGGTTGTTGCCACGCTAATCGTTGAACTTATGCTGTATCCAGTAAAATCACAGCGATTGTTCGGCAACGGTGCTTTGTCCCCCCCCCGTCTGATTTGGGTGAGGTGTCAAGGCCCACACAAGCTCCCCTCACGGCCATGTAGTGCCTTGTAAATTTAATCAGACTACACCTGTTAAAACCTGTTAAAACGAATACTGTGAGGTTCCCTGTATTCACGACGGTTCGTACGTACGTCCTAGAGGTTTTCCATGAATGATAAAAAAATGCATCAGTGTTAGACTTTTTCTTCTTGTATTGTGGTTCATTTTCTAGCTCCTGATCACACTCCCGTTTTTTAGGTTGAGGGAAGGACGCTATAGTTTGATGGAAAAAAAACAGGGAAGCACGCGTGCGGTCAGTCAGTAATGAGTGTTAACTGTACTCGTGGGTTTTGGCTTGGGACACTCTCTTGAGGCTGACTCTCTGGAAGATGGCCAAACCGCCGCGCCGCAGATATTCATTCCTAACTGTTCTCCCAACACCTGTACCTGCCTGCAGGAAGCGGCTGTGCACAGCTTCCAAAGAGACCCCCCGTCAAAAACAGCGAGTCTCACACACAGATTAACCTTCATTCTAATTTTATTTCACCAAGAATTTAACTTAAATTGCATGTCAATTGGACCGCACCGATTTAATATAGGAATAAATTAGATGTGAGGAGTTGATGTGCTGACGTCGCCAGTCTTCTTCGCTGTAACTGTTGTTCCCTCTTTCTTACAGTAGTTTTCAGATATATAATAATAATAATAATAGTAACAAGATCAAGAACTAAAAACGAGTGCAATAAAGGATAGGAAATTCCGTCAACAAATTGAATGATGCTGAAGAAAATGTTGAACTCCTGATATGTTGTAGCGCGATAGTTTTATTATTGAGATATATATATATATATACATATATATATTTCATTTTAATGTAATTGGATATTAGAAAGGTTTGAGAGCTTGGCAAGTTGGAATTTGACCAGGCGCCGCCGTGCCGGATAGATAATCCCTTCGGTCTGGACTTAGGCACGTAGGATGTTGACCCTCGGAAGTTACCTGGACTGTCGCACCGTGGGAAACGTCTGTCCAAAAATCCCAGAAATTGAATTAACACGTGACTGCCTGAACCAATCACATTTCTTGGTTCAGGAAAGATCGATCTAAAGATGATCGAGAACATCGATACTTTACATCCAGCGAGGGGGCTGTAAAGAAAGTGTAGAGAGTTTTCTCGACGAACCGTCGCCAGGGACGGACGTACAGTCCCAAACTTGCAGTTTTCCAGAGGACTCGGAGAGATCGAAGGTGTCACATGATCACGGCCAGAGATCAACGCGAAGTAACTGCCAAGTGTCTCAATCCTTGACGCGCCTGGGGGAATTACCGTAAACCATGGTTTAAGTTGGGATTAAGGGATCCGATTGTTTTGCCCGGCTAACTGAACACGCATAATTTGTATTTATTTTATTTTATTATGTTCAGTTAAATAATTAATAAATTCAGAAAATATCCCTTTACTTTATCATTTAATAACCCTACCACTACAGTGTGGATGCAAAATGATCGCACAAGCCGACTACTTTGAGCGTTGGCCACTATGTTCCATTGGAATTTATGTAAAAAGTACAGGGTTCCAATAAACAAAAAGCTGGTGGGAGCATAATCCAGAGGAAAACTAGTTGAAAATGAACAAATCACGGTCCTGAGGGACTTTAGAATCCAAACGGTGCGCCACTTCGAGCTCAACAACCCTGGTCATCATCGTGGTGTTGATGACTGGTGCCCAGTGACAGTCAATTCCAAGAAAAGGACTTGCGCTGTCCAAAGACCTTCAAATCGAAATTGGACCGGTCTGCGAAAAGAAAACCTGTAATTGTTGGTGCTCTTCGAGCAATATCGTCACGAACTCAAGGATCGTAATCTGATGATAACTCTCCAGAAGCAGCGCTGCGTGGATGAGCGATTCCTAGTTCATTGATTACGACCCGGACCATGAAGAAGCATCACGAGCGACTGTGGTTAGTAAATGAATAGAATGATAATAAATTATAAACGTTAAAAAGAAAAGTAATGGTCCTGAAGTAGAGCCTTGCGGAACCCGCTGAATTTTTTATCTCTCCCAAGGTCGTCTTGGAACGTACGGACGCTTGTCAACGTCTGCGATTACCTGAGCACGCCAGAATTAGACCCTTTCAATCACTTCCACGGTACATATAGAAAGCTATGGCCGACACACAGGTTCGAGAATAGGGGAACCGTGACGAGGAGCGAAGCCAGACGGGAACGATGTCGCGATATTCGATCTGATATCAGCCGAGGCTCAGCTCGGGGCTTCTCCTCCTAAATGCAACTTGACAAATCCTATTACGAACCTCCATTACAGCGAGGATGGGAGACGCTGGCGGGGGAAATCTTTCTTTAATCAACTGAGCTTATACGTGGGTTGTAAGAGTTCTCAAGAGCCACCACCAGGGAGGCGACCAGGGGATCAAAACCCCCCGTCAGAGTCACTACAACTCAGGAAAAAAAAGAGGTACGGCAAAAATAACTCATAATGAGAAAAGAGAATAGAAAAGGACTTGATACGTCCCCTTTTCAGATCAGGCACTTCATTCACTATCGCTCGTAACTCTAAAACAAACGATGTAAGTAATACAACTGGACTTGTAGGTGATGTCACTGAAGGTGCCGAGTACGACTTGTGGAACGAAGCAGGAAAACTCGCCCTGTCGACAGGCAAAAAATAAACGTAATTTATAGGTTTAATAAATGATTCTCGATTTATCAGTCGGTTCAACGTTTCCGTGATTATCGTCAGGTGTACTGGCGTGACGAGGCATTTCCGCTCTATTTATATCGGTGGCGTCTTTGGTGGTCAACGTCTAATCCTACAGGTTAATTTCTTCTGTGTACTGCGAGACACGAAGCTGCCGTGACGTCACGAGCTTACCACGACGTTCCGATGTGGATTACCCTCATGTAGCCTGTTACCCCCAAAACCTCTACTCATTAAGAAAAAGGAAGCTTGCGAGGGCTATTCTCTCGCAGGTGAACCTTCCCAGAGTGCTCTAGAGGAGGCTACCTATGGGGATGCCTGCTCCTCTCTCAGGTTTTTTGAACAAAGGCTCCCTCAAGCCGAGGCACCTAGGCCTGTTTTGAGAGGTGTATGTTTCGGGGTCGCAGACTTTGGGCATACGGTAAGAGTTGTCCGCTATTCCAATTGAAATAATAGTCGGCCAGCTGCCTTCTAAACTGGCCGAGGCACGGAGAAGGGAATGCTGCGTCCCCACAGAAGCCCCTGTCCGGCCATCGGAAGGACGTGGGACAAGTACCAAATGCCCGACCTACCTGATGCAAGTTTTTCTAGGGTTTTCCCTGAATCACTTTTAGGTTATTTGCCGGGTAGGATCCGTAAAACCACAGCCCGAGGGACTCGTTTTAACCCTTAGATATCTTGCTGTACATTTCCGCATCCCCCCCTTTCAGTCATTTTCCTATGCAATAAGAAGGGAGTTGCCACTTTGTGGATTACCTGCCCTACACCTTCTTCTTATTCTAACCAGGATTTATTAAACTATACCCCGGGGGCCCTTCCTATTCTATTAAATGGTACTTGGCACCAAGTTGATTACCCTCACGTAGCCTGTTACTCTAAAAAATAAACAATCAAAACTCAGTCATGTAGGCCATGAAGATTGTGATCTAATGAATTGTAGGTGAAGCCGGATTCTGGCTATACAGAATGAATAATTCTCTTGGCGGGCCTGGAGTCGACTCGGGTGGCATAGTTGGTAAAACACCCGCGTCTTAAGCAGGGAGACATGGGTTCGATTCCCGGTCCCGTCGAGATTTTTATATCATGTTGCTTTAACTAATATTTCTCTTTTTTTATCGTGAGTGACGGACGTGATAATTATAGTACTATTAAAAGTTAGAAGCCACTAGCTGAAGGGTGGGGATCAGCCATCTGTGTGTTTAGATTGAGGTGCCCCTCTTTCAGACTAACACGTTGGATTTGGTATACAGCCTCAATGTGGAAACAAGTAGAATCGTCACTGCTGCGAATGTTCGTCAACGCTGCTTTGTCCCACCTGTCGCCCCACTTTCATTGTTCTGATTGGGTGGATTCAAGGTCACACAACAACAACAACAACTACCTCGTTTCTAATTCATGAACAGATGAAATGCTTTCAATCGAAGATCCTTTCTTCGTTGAAATCCTAAAATGAGACATTGTGGAATGTGATTTCAGGAAATTGTCGACGAGTCTGTGATGTGGTCTGGGGAAATGGTTGGAGAAACTTGGACCCTGACGGGGACAGATCAGATGGTAAAGACACCGCGCCGTAAACTGAGGTCGAGGATTTTGCAATCATGATCCTTAATTCAGCGCCTTATAATTTCAATGTCACTTGATACTGTGACTTACTGACTGAGTAATTTGTAGTGAAGAATAAACAATCAAGTATTTAAATGCTCAGTTTTGTAACCTCACATATTGACTGCTTCTATCTCTTCAAAAAGGAGAAGTAATGAGCACACTGGCACAAGGCCATCCAATACTGGTGAATAAATTATTACTGCACGAGTAATTGACAGTGAAGAATAAACAATCAAGTATTTAAATGCTCAGTTTTGTATCCTCACATATTGACCGATTGTGTCTCTTCAAAAAGGAGAAGTAATGAGCACACTGGCACAAGGCCATCCAATACTGGTGAATAAATTATTACTGCATAAGAAATTGACTGTGAAGAATAAACAATCAAGTATTTAAATGCTCAGTTTTGTATCCTCACATATTAACTGCTTCTGTCTCTTCAAAAAGGAGAAGTAATGAGCACACTGGCACAAGGCAATCCAATACTGGTGAATAAATTATTACTGCATGAGTAATTGGCAGTGAAGAATAAACAATCAAGTATTTTATTTAAATGATCAGTTTTGTATCCTCACGTATTGGCTGTTTCTGTCTCTTCAAAAAGGAGAAGTAATGAGCACACTGGCCCAAGGCCATCCAATACTGGTGAATAAATTAGATTTGTGTCTGTTTAATAAAACTTGTTGATGAATGCTTTAGTTGGCAAGGACTACAGCAGGTTTATATCATTCGCGGTCACACGAGCATTGTTTTTGTTGAGTAGCGGCGAATGAAAATGACAGTTGGCAGCACGTGCAGTGCTCCATGGGTTGGTTTGGTGGAGAAGGTCACGCGGCCAACCTGTCGCATTCCAGCACGCCCGGACCACGCTGGGATTGGGATTCGGCGGGAACCAATGCTCCTCGCTCTCCAGAGGGTTCACACTTCACTCGGGGGTGCCGCGGGACAATGACGTCATAAGTAACCCTCCCCCAAGTTAGCGCAATTAGGGGTTGATATTCGAATACACAATGTACCGTAGTACGCCGCTGCAAGTAGAAGATAAGAACGATCAGCAGGATATGTGAAAAGGGTATAATAACATTAACGAACAATTATAATAATCTGACTTCTGAATGAACAATTCTTGGGCTTCCGCCCGGGTCATAGAGGAATTGAACCACGACATTTTAATGGAAATCACTTGATAAATATTAACATGGTTTCTCACATTTTAATTGTTTCTTTAATTATCTAAGTAACCGTGTTATACAAAATCTATTTGTTTTGGATTCAACCTTTTATTCGTCTTTTCCATTATATTCACTTATTAATTCTTGAGATACAATTGAAAAGGTCCCTGACCAAAGGGAAGAAACGTTTTGTACCTAATTATAAATTTTAACATTTATAAATTCTGATTTTGGGCCGTATTTATATGTGTATTTAATACAAGTCAGATAATTTTTCTATTTTTACATTTAATAACCTATTAACAGACTTTTTTATATAATAAAAAATAATTATTAATCAAGACAAATTTTAAATTAACATAACAATGTTTCTGTACATACTGAAAGGTTGGGCTATGAAGATTAGGTTTCTATGGTTACAGAACTTATTGGCTTGTGTGCTTTTACTTATTATACACAAAAAGATTTTATTCAGCTTAATAGTTGAACTTAATGAATAAATATAAATATAAACGAATCAACGACTGAGACATAATAAGACGGGGAAATGTAGTCATTAAAATTAAGTGATAATTTAAAATAGCTATTAACAAATTTTAGAAGGAATAACGAACTGAAAACTCATTAAAAGGGGTAAAAACAAAAATAAAAAGGGAAAAGAACCTTATTTTGTGCATAAAAGTTGATTGTGATCAACATAATCCTGGAAATCTGTTAAAAGAACCCCGCAAGTTTGATACATAATGGTGTCAGGAGAAAGCAATGTTGGAAGGATTACAAGGAGATGGACGATGCACAGGACAGAGAGGAATGGAGAAGGACCAGCTGAAGGATGATTCTCTCAAGTCAGAGAGGAATGGAGAATGACGTATCAACTGACAGATCTACGAAAGAAGAAGAATGAACGGATTCGGTTGTTTGCATTAAATAAAGGGGGAAAAATAAATGTTTTTTTAAAAAATAAGAATTACTGAACGTTTTCCATTCCTGTCAAAGTGAGATGTGAGTTGTTGTAATTGACGAGTCGAGAGACAACGAACCTCAACCAATGCGTTACCCTCGCGCATGCGCAGTTGTCTCCATTTTTCATATCGGCGACTGTTCAAACTGACGCATTTCAAGCGGAGAGACCATATTTTAATATGACGTTCGGCCATTCTTCAAACTAGAACGTCTTTTCCCTCCATTTTTCTCTCCTGCTCTACTTATTCTCTTTCCACGGTGCTGTACACTTTGTAGTTGTTTATTGCTTCGCCGCATTGCGACACAACCCGGAAATGATTTCAACTACTTGACGTAAAATCGTAAAACTGACTTTATTTACTAGAAACGGAACATATGTCACGTCGAAGACGTTCAAAAGTGCGAGAGACTAGTTCTTGGAGCCACACTGATAACACAATGTCCCATTGTTATCGAACAGTAATAATAATATCAACGTTAAGTTTGAAAAATAACCTCTTTACATAACGACTGTTCAATAATTAGGAGAACTTTAGCAATTAAATTATATACATTTTGATATCGTGGTCCAGTTGTAATTTAATGAGCGTTAAATATTAAACCCCAATAAAATGTCAATTGCAAAGATTAAAATTCAAAGTATGTCCCCCTATTGTCAGTATGAAAGCTACATTCATAAAGATAATGCTCCATAATTCATAAATATAAAAAAATATAGATTTTAACTCAATTATAATTAATACTGATGTTACACATTAATAAAGTCAGATAATTTTCATTTTAAGTAATAAAAATAGTATAAATGAGAAATGTGATCGATCAATTTGTCATAATTACGCCGCGATGGATAAATATAGCTATTTAAAGTATATTTTCTATAATATTTAATATGAGTTACGAGAATTGACTGATCATTGTGCATAATGAATCGAGTTGTCGCATAATTTCTAACAGATTACTTACATTGAAGGGTCCCGAGATTGGTCGCAGAACAAACGGTTCCAGAAATAGTTCTTTTTTTGACTCTGGAGAACCGCTGATGAGGACAGGTATAGGAGCCGCGGGTGTTGAACCTGGAACCGCAAGGTCGGCCCATTCGGGGTCCGCCTGCTGACCCTGCGCTCTTATGCAGATTTTAGGAGCCCCCAAGGTCGATTCTATCCCGACTCTTCACCACATTAACGTCTTATATCTGGACATTTCGCAACTTAAAGGCGTAAAAATATTCTTATTTCACTTACCGAGTTTGGTTTTAAAGCTGTGGGACCTCTGTGAGGTGGAACGGCGACAGTTAAGGCAGTATTGGAACCACTGCACTACATTAATCAGAGAGAAAAAAAACACATATTCATCAATATCACCTTTAGTGATTTACTTGTAACTTGACAGCCGTGTGACTTAAACTTTGGCATTTACAAGAACTGTGAAACACTTCAATTTATTGCCCAACGAATTGAAGAAAAGAGGAACATGGTTCTTAATTATACAAATGGTTCTTGGGCTTCCAAGTTGAATATAAATCATATTGCAACATTTCAATGACTAACACCATCATATTCCGACAAAATGCCGATTCTGTTGTGGAATTGTATTTGCATAGAAGGTGAAATGATAAGGTCAGGATGTAGCAAGTCATCAAAACGTTTCAGTGTATGATATGTTTCCCTCGGTTAGAAGCCTGAGAACTATTCACGCAACATATTGTCCAAGAAAGGCTACATTATTTAATCTTTCTTATTTTCAAGATTGATCTGTAATGGCCACTTGGGATGTTGCTTCTCAACAAATGCCACAGAGCAAATCAAAAGGGAAAACAGACCTTTGTGGATAGGTCAGTAAAGTGACAAACAATTTACCCATGAAGGTGCTAGTCATGAGACCAGAAAGCTTGTAGTCTAAAGATAAATTAGCTGAATTTAATATTCAATGTTCAATACTGAAGTAAGAAAATTATAGTTTTAAGAGTGTTCAAATCATACAGTAAAGTGGTGACAATGAATTATTATGCTTGCATATTATTTTAATTGTTTGTACTTTAAACTGCCATCTTTTAAATATGCAATCAAATTAATTACCAATTAACTGTTGTATACCAGTGACTATTTCTCATTTTACTTTGTGAACTGCCATCATTATTGCTGGGGGCAGAATTTTAATTTATACAATGAATAAGACTGATTTGGATGTTCCTGATTTCCTTCTTACAGTTCTCACACTCCTCACACTCCTCTCCATTCTCTTTTATTTTATTTCTTTCTTTCTCCTTGGCACTACAGCCTATTTAGTGTCTTGGCTTTGCCAGATTGTCATCTTCCATGACACATTCAAGATTTTTTGATTTGGCATGTGGTCAGCATAGCAATTCTCCTTCAATCTTAACACAAGTTTTCCTGACCATATTCTCTTTTATTTATTTATTAATTTTGGCGAAGAATTGTTGCTTGGAGACCATCACTAAATAAAAGATTCCTTGTTATGTTACTGCATCATCTGATTATAAATTCTCTTAGATTATTATTGAAGTTAAACTTTCTATATGTGCTGTAAAACTGTGGTAGACATCTTTGTTGTGTTGCAGAAGTGACATCCACAATGACTAATCGCCAATCAGGTGGCACCATGTTTTCTTGTAGATTTAAATTTCCTTTTCTTTTCATTAACGTCCATCACAGTAAAGTTATCACAAAATAATTATTTCTAATTTCATTAACTACTGTCAACTCCCTGTTTAATACAGTTGATTGACAAAACTTCCAAATTTGATGTTTTTGCCATACAAAATAATTTATAAAATCATTACTTTTATTACATCACCGATATCTAAGTCTAGATAGCTAATATATTCTAAATGGAAGTAACATAATTCATAGCATTCCAAATTGACTTTGAATATCACAGTATTTAAGACAAGACTGAAATATTGTATTTAGATTCTTATTTCAGAGATAATAACTTTGTACTACATAAAATGACTTATTATTTCTTGCCTGCAGCCCGAAACTGTGCCTCAAGCAAGTATCGACATGAACAAGGTCTTGGAAGTGGCAGACGCGGAAGATGTTACTGGGAACGCCTTCAGCTTGGCTATCACCGCTCCAGATGCCGTTCACTTTGTCAAGGGTACCTGCCGTGAAGAGTGTCGCTGGTGGTCTGATTGTTTGTCAGCATTCCCCAGGTCTAAGGTGGGTAACAAACCAGAATAATTATTGTAACCCATATTAAAAAAGTTATTGAATTAAACCAATGCTTTTCTTTATTGTATGTCTGGGAGCTTTCAACATATACTGTCATATTCATCCATTTACAATTGAAAATATTATTTGATATATAATACACACAATTTTACATTACAATAATTACTTTATACATTGACTGTGTTGATTCTATTGAATACGATTAACTATAACTATATCAACAACTAAATCTAATAAAATTTAAATCAAAGTTTTTAATTTACATCTGTTTTTGAATTAAAAAATCAATTATTGACCTTATACAGACACTTTATTTCTTATTTATATCGCACTGATGTTTCGATGCAAGTTTGTATCTTCTTCAAATATTGTCCGAATTATTATAACAAACTAGCACTAAAAACTTTGAGAATTTATTAACATTTTAATTATTTTTAGTGCTAGTTTGTTATAATAATTTGGATAATACCTGAAGAAGATATGAACACGTATTGAAATGTCATTACAATATAAATAAAAAATAAAGTGTCTGTCTAATAATTGATTTAATAAAAATTTAAATAATTATTAATTCACAAAAGTAGGTAATGAAACCAGTTTACATTTAATATAAATAAAGCTCTCCCTTGAATTTCGCTTCACTCATAGCAATGAATATTTGTTAATTAATTACAGGATTAATTTTCTTTTAGAGAACCAACCTTGTTGACACAATGTTAAATAACACCTAAATATGTGTTACAGATAAGTCTCTATGAATATAGCTGAAAGATACGGGCTATATGATTGAAAATATATATGACTGTAAAATGCTATTTCTTATATACCTAAAACATTATTTTAGTTCCTTTGCTTCAATCATATTTCTGATATGAACTTTTTGAAAACTTATTTATTCAGTAACATCTGGATTGAATCACTGGTATTTCTATGGAATGATGTCAAGCAGTGTTTGTGTAGAGGTCGGGGGACACACACAACTAATTTGTATATAGGTTTGCAGCTTGAATGTGTGTGGGCAGTGTGCCCACATGCAACAAAGACCTCATTGTCTAATTCAAGAGCAATCTTCCCCTGAAGTCTGCCAAATTGGATGTTTCCTGCTTTGTTGAGCAACAGTGTGAAAGTGACTTCATGTGTGCATAGAAAATAGGGAATAGTAATTGTCACTTTTATCAATCCTATACAAGTGTATCAACTGTGTAAGTAATGTAAAAAAGTGTGAACTATCTTGATTAGTTAAAGGCCACCCAAAAAGGGGGCAAAGGAAGTAGCTGGTGTGATCATGCTTAATTGAAATTCCCCACTCAGTGTCCTTAATCAGAGCCATGCAGACATTTGCCAGCTGTGTGCAGGCAGTTGCCCTAGAGAGCCAGTTCCTGTGGGATGTCTGGTACTAACTACGATGTTATTTGCTTCAGGGTCGGCACAAAAGAAATGCTACGTTTCCCGGAGGTCAGTCATCTACAATTCTGCCACCATCACAGACTGTCAGGGGTAAGTTTAATTGTAATTACACTTCATAAGCAAAGAAATAATTGCCATGTGCTGTATTACAGTGGTTAAATTCATAACCACTATGACTTGAAGCTGAAACATGCGTGTTTTATGTAGATATTAAATACTAGGCATTAAAATATTTTGTATTTGTATTCTGTGAGCTAGGCATCACAGATTGCACTATCTTTTCAATTACTTCAGATTACAGTAAAAGAGCATTTTCTTTAAAAAGTGATATAAAATATACCTAATTTCTTTATACTGTAAAGTTTTATTGGATCCAACCATAATCAGTTATTTTAATTTCACTTTATATTTATTGACAAAGTGTTCTCTTCCAAATGCTGATATTTGAACTTGTACATTTCAACATATATTATTAATACAATAATCAATTGCCAATTTGTTCAGATGATAAAAAATTATATTTTTCCCAGTTTCACATTTATAAATTATAAAGCTATATGAGGTTATTTTAACAAAATATAGAATTTTTTAATGAAAGCGGTCAAAAATATCTTACCGGACAATGTGTGTATATTGTGCTAATAAAATAATGTCATTTAAACAATGTGTGTTGATTAAAGTTAAAAATAAAGTAATTTTTAAATAATGCAATTGTATAAAAGATTGCATATAAATTATCATCATTTTAAATCCGTGGATTTGCTTTCAAAATGGTATTTTTTATTTGTGTATTTTGATATATAGTATATAAAAATATCATTTATCTGTTGAATATATATTTGTTTTAACTCTTTATCCTTCACACTCATTCATACAATTAAAAGTAATATTTTCTCCAAGAAATAATAAATAATTCCTAGCCAAAATGTTAGGTTTTTTTAAAAAAAAAATCACTGTTTTTTGTAGTATGTTCTTGAATAAATTTATAAAAAGCTTAAATAAATATTTAATTTATTTTAATTGTAATTTATTTTAATTGCTTCATTCACAGATTGTTCTCAAATGAAATTGGTTTCCTAGTAAATTTTGGCATATTCAACATTAAAAATTCACTTACTCATCTTAAGAATTGTTTTTTACTCTGTAAAGTACATATTTATTCATACTATCAAATTTTATGATTACCTTTTCTAAGAATAACTGTTACTACAGTGTTTTTTTTAATAAATAGTGATTAGTTTAAAAACTCTTAACTCTGAACTAGCTATTTGTATGAATGAATGGATTTACTGTGGCAATTGAGCTATTGCTTCATGGCATATAGGAAGAAAAATGTAAGAATATATAAATTTAGGAAAATAATTCATTATTGAAGCAGAAAATACGGAAATATTAATTTGATGCCAAGATTACTTAAGAGAAAACATAGTACTTTAAACTGATAAATGTTTAATTTGCTTTTTCAGTTTTGTTACAACTTTTAATTTTATTATTAAAATCAATTTGAGGTTTCCCAACCTATGTTGATGCCTTGTTTTCTAGTAGTGATTTATTTGAGAGTTTATAATTGAGGACATAACTCCACCATCTACAAAAACATGTTACTCAGCTATTATTACAACAATTTTATATTTTATTAGTTATAACCAATTACTTATTGTGTGGAAATCATTATAAGATTGTTGGAGTTAATGAATTTACCAATAAGATAAAATAATAAAGTTATCATTTGGGATTTTCATGAATATCAGATGTGATTTAAAACTGTTTCCTCACTGAAGTATTGGAGTGATTAGTAAACATTCAATGTTTGAAAAAATTTCTAACTTTTCCAGCAACTACTCCGATAGATACGAGACCCAGGCTCAACAGTTGCCATACCGAGCCTCTCAGACAGTCTAAGACAACTCCCACCTGGGTGCCCACAGAGGCTGACGTGATTCCCACAAGAGATGTGCTGACATCTGCGGAAAAGTTGGAGACAGTCACCAAACCAGAACCTATCAAAGGTGATACAAAATATATACTCTTTTGTATACAAAATAATTAGTAAAATGCTTAACAAAATTGAATTTTCTCTGAATGAATAGAGATTTTGTAATAAGATAAATGCTAGCAGTATAAAATGAAACCAGTCATAATACTTCATTTGACGTTTTATACAGCGTACCGTGACCAACCAGCAACGTCTGCTTCCCCTCCAACACGAGATAAAATTCAGACAGAGGAAAAGATCCGAACTCGCCGTGTAGTGAATAGGGAGAAAAGGGGCATCAAATCAGGAAGGAGTTTCTCTGAAGACTTTTCTGGCATCTTGCCGTCGTGGCGAGACCAAAAAATGGAGGAGGAAAATTCAGGTAGTTTTCAGATGCTGAATTTACTGTACAAGTATTGCGAAAATCACATTACACGCATGTATAATCCAAATCATATATATATATATATATATATATATATATATATATATATATATATATATATATATATATATGATCTTGGATAGTGAGGAAGGATAGAAATAAATCCTATTTATTTTATCCAAGATCCAATATGACTTTGTCACAAAATTTGTTCCTAATAAAAGTTCCTTACATTGTTTATATAGTTGGTCCAGTTGGGTAGAATTGAGAAGATCTGAACTGTGTGCGTGGCCAGGCTTAGAGTTCAGGAATCTCCTGACAAAAGGAGCTCAGGCCCTTGCAAATTTGAGAATTTTTAGACTCCTCAACCCAACCAGATCAAATTTCAAACAAATAAGTGATAAATAAATACCACACAATGTTCCTGCAATCCTTTTGACTTTGTCAGCTGATTCAAGTAAAGGAGTAGCTGTATGAATGACACACCACACTAGCCAGGTGGCGAATGCAAAATCTTTGGCTTTAGTTGTGTGGTATTTATTTAGCACTTATTTTTTCTGTTACTTGCATACATATTTATCTAATCATATGTTGTTGTGTTACTAAAATATAATGAGAGTACATTTTTAACCATTTTTATTTTCTAAGAGTAACTTTTATATAGCTTAAAAAACTTTTTACTTTTGAATTTACTTAACTGTTATGATATTTTACGTACTATTCACTAAAAATAATTTTTTTTTACCCAGAGCAAAATGATGTCTCAAGGAGGATATTGTTTGATGACTATGAAAGTGAAAGCAAGAGAGATGAAAAGTTGAAGGATATTGCAGACTCCCTCACACGTGTCCGTTACATTCGTAATTCCTCCATACACAACAATCGCTACCATCGCAACAATTCAAATAACATCAAACCCACAAGGGACGGGGAATGTAGCGAGGAGGAGCAACCAATAAAGCAGCTACCAAAGAAGACCCTGAGCAGGACAAATCTTGATAATGGGACTGCTAAGTTGGTGAGTTTGAAAATAATTTTCTGTTGTACAATAAATATTTTTGTCTCTTTCATATTAGTAATACTGAAATCTTAAAAGTTTATCAAATTAAATTCTGAGTATTTGTATTTATTTAAAAAGAAGCTTATCACTTGCTTAATATAATCACATTCATTTCAGGTAAGAGGAGATCCGGATGGGTGTGGACTGGATCTCTCAACTCATCGTTACTCACCTAGTTCTGAACTGCGTGTGGATCTGCCAGCAGAAGATTTGCTCAACATTAAGAAAGGGTGGCTCATGAAGCAAGGTGCCAACAAGGTGTGTGTCAGCTTAACCAAAACAATGATTTGTGGCTCCTTATAGTTGACTTTAATTTAAGATTATCCGTAATGTGTTCATGTTGTTTCTTGACAATGGTGAATGTTTCTAGGAATGGAACAAACATTGGTTTGTCTTGCGAGGTGCCACATTGAAATACTACAGGGATCCAACATCTGAAGATAAGGGCATCCTGGATGGAGTCATAGACCTGAATGGAGTTAGTAGTGTCACAGAAGTTCAAGTGGCAAGAAATTATGGCTTTCAAACAGAGGTGGGATGTAAATTATATTAGCATTATTAAACTTTCGATGATAAAAGTAAACATTGATTATTAAAGATCAGAGGTTTTACCTGGGGAATAGAATTGATGAAAGATTTTCTGTAGACAACCACATTTCAATAGTTGGACAGAGCTGAATACCTGGAAAAATATGACATTGTTAGTTGTCAAAGTGTGTCTGTCTACGAAGACAATGGATGGGATTTCAAGATACTTTTATTAAATGTTTATCTAAGAAAGTCTGAGATATTATTTGTTTGACTACTAATAGTACTAAATGATTGTTTTGTTCTTTTGAAGACATGGGACAACAAACGCTGCCTCCTGTCAGCAGTCACAGCCGGTATCAGGGCAAACTGGATAGCAGCTCTGCGCCGAGTAGCTGGCTTGCAGGAACCTGTTGTGGTTGATGGCATCTTAAGAACGACAGACAAAGTAGACAGAGATGTGGATAGCAGCCAAATTACATCAAGAGCACCGTGAGTTTTTCCATTTTCCCTTATACTAATCTTCATTCAGTGGCTTTCTAACTCTCTTTGATACAGGCTCATAACTTCTTTTTTACTTCTAACAACTTGCACTACCTCTGGTGATTGGTATCCCAGTAGACATAGTTTCAGCAAATCACTTTTAATACAATCTACTTAAAATTCTTTAATATGATTATTTATCTTACATGTGTTTCTATTTGGGGCTGATTCTTTCTACTCTTTTGTATGTGTTAATAATTCTCTTGTAAGTAGAGCATGGTAAACTTTCTGAAGCAAGGATAAAGTTATGATTTGTAGACAAACTGAAATCTTTTTGGCTTTGCTTGCTGAATGATATGAGAAGTACTTTGCTTAAAATATGTAATAATTGCACTAATTTAGTTCTTTTCTTTGATAATAAATATTTATCCTAACTTTGGTATATGGTGACAATTATAATCAAACTGTAGAAATATTGCATGAAACATTCTTACTCCAACCAAATTACAAGTAGAATGGTACAATATTGCTAAAATAAATAAAATAATTTTTTTATCCTTGTGTGACTCCTATTGAAATTTGGTGGTTGGCTATTTTTTTATCATATTTAACAACTGGTGTAGTTGGTGACAACATTTGAAAAAAGGTGCTGCTTTGAACATCATAGATCTGTAACAAAAATTCTTCTTAGAATATGGTCCATAACAAGTGGTTTTACTTACAAAGACTGGTTACAATTTGGTACTAGATGTAATTTAAAGAAAACTGATTCAAATATTATTTTGTAAATACTGTACAACAAATGTGACACAACACTATAAGCAGTGTGGCTGTTAAAGTATTTCAGAAATGACGCATAAAAAGATTTAAAGGAAGTGGATGTAAAATCCATCTGGAGTTATTATTTGGAAGAGTGCACTTGTAGTTATCAGATCGTGAATTTTTTATAGGCCTACAATCATCTTTAAAAGTTTGAAAGATCTTTGGTCAATTTTTGTGATGTCTCTAGCATATCTTAAGGAAGATAAGGTAATTTTATGATGTACCATGAATAATGGAAGAAAAAAATGAAATATGATGGATCTGGTTCAATTCTTGCAGCAAAAGCCACACAATTTGGATTAAGAGCAGATAAATATTTTGTCACATTCCTTGTTATTGTGAGCAACATGAACAATTAGAATAAAATGAAATATGAAAAACGAAATCAAGGAACTGGAAAATTTTATTTTAATATAAATTATTAACTCTGTATTCACTGATTAGCATCAGAAAACTTACTGAAAAAAATGTAAACAAAGTATAGTCATGTATTGAAAATTTATAAATATAAAGAAATTGGATAAATATTTGCAAGTTAAAAGTAAATTGGTAGAGGTGTAATTAAGCTTCATATTATATTTCTTTTCTCCTTCATTGTGTCATGCTTTTATCATAAAGAACCAAAATGTAACCATTATTGCATTTGAAATTAGAATATTTTCCTATTTTTTCTTTTCAAATGGTCGATTTAGCATTTCGGTGTTTGCTGAAGGTCTGTTTGTAGTGATCGGGAGCCGTCAATCATTCCAAGCACACCGGTAACGCCTCGATCAGTTTTGCTGTCTTCAGACGAAGAGTACAGGACTGCATCAGAGGGAGGTCGTCGAGAGAGTGAGGACTGGGGAGAGTCTTTGACTCCCTTACCCCCATCTCCACCCCTCAACAGGACTCCTATTTCCAGGGTCAAAGAGAAAGCCAGGTTTATATCAGTTTTTTGATCATAGTGGATTATTTATTAATGTATATAATGGTTATTAATTACATTTATTCCATAATACAGTTCCAGTAAATAATTAGAGATAAAACTAGTATAAAATACCTTAGAAAATTTATTTTAGCAACATTGTACTGGAAGTTATTGGAAGTTTATTCCATACTCATTTCAATTGGAAACAACATTGTCACCATCTTGGGTATTAGAATATTATAGTTACTGCAAATTATTGAACTGACATGTTCATTATATTTTGCAGTGTTTCTTGATATGTTTTAATTAGATGCACATAAAACTACTACTATGTGTTGAATCTAAGTTAATAGCTGCTGTTTAATTTGATATTGCCATATATTTAATCAGATTTAATTACTTTTGTAGGTCTCGGTCAAACTCCAGGTCACGTGTATATAAGCGATCACGATCTTCACCTCCATCTTCTCGACATTCGACACTCGACTCGGTGCGACCAGAAGATTTGCTGGCTGCATGTGGAGAACTTCCAGAGTCAGATGCAGAGGAAAGTATTGAAGTAAGTTCATTCAAGAGTAACCTAATTTCTGTCAAATTCATTTTTAAAATACATTTTAGTTTTAAGGAAAATAAATCAATCTGTATGCAAATTGTTTAACTTTTTGGTGACACTTGACATGAAATATGAATTAATAAACCTGTAACTGATATTTGTATTTTAACCTATTTTCAGCGTGATTCTGTGAAGAGTTCATTATTTGACTCTGCAGAAAGTCAGGCAACAGAGATTGAAGAGCTGAAACGCCAGTTAAGTGGAGCACTTTGTGAAGTTAGCGTTGCAGAAAAGGAACTGTTGAAACTACGACAAAATAAGAGTGAAATCGCAGAGCTCGAAAAACAGGTGACTAGAAATTGTCTGATTATAGAGTTTTAGTTTTAAGAATTTATCTTCTTTTTATCTAATCCTGGATATTTATTTTTAAATTCACACCAAGCATAATTGAAGTTATGTTGTGTGTATGAATTTTCAAACTAGTGCTAATATATATTTATTTTATAACTTATTTATTTATTTTATAACTTATTTATTTATTTTATAACTTTACAACTTGTTTAACTGTTTTTGTCTTTTATAAATTTATCTAGTTCTTTTGATTTTCAGTTTTCTGTCTGTACAATTTTATTTTATTTTATTCTTATTAAGTGTGGAATTGGATATTATTCCAAATGTATGCCTAGTTTATTGTATGATTATTTCTATTTTAAGGTCAAGGATTTGATGTGTACGTTAGAACAAACAGAGCATCAACTCGAGTTACGGACCAGAGAAGCTGCTGAACTGGAGCACTTGAAGGAGAGGTATAATGAACCATACATTTGTATTGTTTACTTTTGTTGCTCAAAAGCTAAATATGTAAATTAAAAGTAGAAAGTAAATTTTCTGAGTATCTCATACATTTTATTTTATAAAATCTAGTTTTTTTTATTTAACCTAGTCTAAACCCTTCCAATTAGACCCTTGTTTCTAAGTAGTTGTTTGCTCCCACTATGTATAGCTACAAACAACTCTTGGAACAACATGAGGAACTTCTGTCTCACTGGCGTCAGCAAAGTGTGGGGCCAGACTGGCGAATGCTGTACCATCAGTTGCAAGACAGGTGGGACTTTTTTCGACTTATATGTACCATACAAGATCAGCCATAAAATATTATTTATGTTCCTATTTAGCCAAGTCTATTTTTCTCTCCCAATAAATCAGTTTGGGTGTGTAGGTAAAATGTAGCTAATGAATATTTTAAACCTATAGTTTACTCAGTATACAATACCTTGAGTTTCAATTTTCATGCATTCATAGCATATAAAATGTTTGAGCTTTATATGGTTATACAGAGCTTTATATGGTTATACAGAATAGTTCTAGAGTATGTTTCAATTATTCTTAGAAAAATAAATTAAAATAATTCTAAATTTATTAAGAATAATCCAAACAATTAATATTCAACCTGGCATCTGCAACTGTTCATGAAATTTATTCCAAACATTCATTCCTGATATTTCAGCTAGAAAGAAAATTATTTGCATAGTCCTTCTTCCTTATACTGCTCTCATTCTTAAAACTACAAACCAAAAATATCAGTTACACAATTGTTTATCTGTAATTGTATTCAGAGACTTCAGCTAGAAATGTTATCTCTTACTATTTGAAAATTTACCTCCAAATTATCAAAACTTTATTCTTACCTTTGTTTCTTCCTTGTTCTATCTCAGCACATCAGGGGCATTTACAATTTTTCCATGTACTCTCAACATTTTTGTTATCTTTCTATTTCATGTTATTATCCATTTTCTATTACTCTCTTAACAAATAGAATCTGTAATAAGAGAGGAGGGACACCTTTTTTTGTCAAGTACTTGTATTTTTGTGAACAATATTCAGGATGAATAAAACATTCTTGGACAGTCATCAGAAAAGCTTATAATGTTTTGACAGCTTCCTCCCAAATGTCATCTCTGGTATATGTTTCAAATGACTGGTCAGGTTGATACCAGAGAACTGATTTACTAGAATGCCTTTATTTTCTAATATTAAGATTAGTAGCAGAACTACTAATTTCAAATTAGCAGAAAAAGACTGAGAATTAAAATATTAGTTGATACTACCTTTGCACAGAAAGTTTATTATGTATTCTGATATTAATAATGTCTAATGACCAATATTTGTGCTAAAAGAGTATAGATATATTATTTTTCGTAATCAAAGACCATTTCCAGCAGGCAAAGCAAAGAAGGAGAGCCCTGGTCACAGCCCCTGGGGAACTCTGAAGCAGGCTTGTCTGGCTCAGAGGTTGCATTGAACACCAGGCAGCTTCAAGGAAGAGGTTCCCAGCCCCGACGTCGTAGCTTCGGATCTCTGAGCGACCTGACGAACATTGATCTTGATAGGGATATGGGTTCTCTGGATAAGGATAGGTGTGTAAAGTTTTCTTATAATTAATCTCACTGAAATATAGTTATTTTTTTAAATCTTTTCTATGATCAGTGTAATTTCAAGTGTGTGGTGGTTATGAAGTAATTAATCATTTTCCAGGTTACAAATGCAGAAGTATCTTAAATTTTTGAGAAAGTACCAAACTTGTAGGATATTATTGCTGTTTAATATAATTATATCTTTAACTATACTTCTTCAATCATATTCCTAAAGCTTGTATACAGTTTAAATGATTTACCCAATTGACAAAATAATACCCAGCAATTAGAGGATTAAAATAGCACTGAAAATTGGATTCACATGTGTTGTCAACACCTATTAACTGTTTACAGAGTTTTGGAAGAATATGACGAGTTGCGTGGCAGATTTGAAAAAGCTGTAATGGAGATTAGAGCAATGAAACGTGAACTACGAGAGTCCCATGCTCTTTATGATGACCTGGAGCTAGTCTGTATTACTCTACGGCAAGATGCAAAAAGTAGAGAGGAAAGTGACAGGGCACAAGCTTCATTAATGGTGTCTCGCATTGAAGATCTTACACTGAAACTCACTGCAGCGGAGAAGCAGGTAATATAATTCAAGCTCAATACCAGTATGTAATACACGTGCAGTATTAAGTAAAATGTTTAATTGTGGAATCGCTACAATATGTTTTATGCTTTCAGGTTAGGACTTTAAAACAAAAACTTTCGAAGTCAGATTCTCGGGACAAACGGCGTTCACTTTCCTTGAAGGGACGTGAGTCATTCCAGATATGCAAGGAGCTTGAAGAAAAATTGGGAGAGTTGGAGGCTAAAATAATTTGTTTAGAGTCAGGGAAACCATATGTTAGCTGTCCTTCAAAGTCCTGTAGGAAATCAAGAAGTGAATCTCCACAGTCTCCCAGCAAAGATGGTGAAAGTAACGAAAAGTTAAACACATCCTCAGCTCGTCTCAGGCGGAAATCCCTGGACAGTGCCACAAGCTCGGAACCAATGAAAGTTCTCATTCGATTAAGTTCTCTGGAATCCAAGGTAGCAAAAGCAACAGAGAAAATGTTGGGCAGTGTTGATGATGTGGATATGTCTGGCAGTCATTTGGACCTGGATAACCAAGGTCAACAAGTGGAAGTAAATGTTGAACGAGTTACTGAAGCTATTGGGAAAAATGTGGAATCTGAAATTAGGTTGAATGTAGTGGAAGATATGGTAACGAAATCTAGAGCCAAGGTGCAGCAATGCATGACATTAGTGTCATCTTTCAAAAACATTCCAATGACGAAATATAATCAGTCGTCACTTTCGGATCATTTTCAATCATTAGAGAATAGCTTATCAGAAGTCAAAGACATCCTGCAGCAGTGCAATACAAAATGTCATGAAAGTGAAATGGAAGTGGATACAGAATCTGAAGAAGTACAAACAGTCAGAGATTCAGTTCGATGCATAATTAGCCAGTTAGAGTGTGTTCTCAGGGAAAAGCTAACTTCTATTTTCCAAAAAAGAAGCCGTTTAAAAGAATCGGGAAAGTTGGACACTGAAAGTGCTCTGAAGTTGTTAGCTGAGAAATTGGCATATGAAACGGTTATTGTTGGTAGAATTTTGCAAGCAGTTACCAAAAGTAAAGAAAACTTAGTTGATTTCAAAAAGTGGGTTATTGATAGTGAGATTTTGGAAAGCAGCCGCTTGATTTCAAACCTTCACACAAAACTAAGAGGAGATTATGATAGTTGTAATGGATTTGAAACTTCCATAGAAAACCTTACAAACATCTTGTCAAAGAGGTTGCTTGCCCAAGGAACTTTGGCACTGTCAAATGCAATCAACACAGTAAAATCAATTAACTGCAAAAGTAAAGTTGGAAAAACTTTTGCACATAGAGAAATCATAAGTTTGCTTTTGCAAAGACAGAAAGATTTGGAAGATACTGTTATAAGATACAAAGAAGAAAAGCTTGATCAGCTAGCTCAAGCGCTAGCACATGAAACATTGAGTCAAAGTGATTTTGTAAGCAGTAGCAACACACACTCGGGCAGCAGTCTCGATGAGAAGAGACTCCGAGAAGCATGGACTCATGCACAAGAAACGGTAAATCATGAGTTGATCCAAGCTGAAATTTCTCATGTTACGATGAAATGTAGTCAGGTTTATGAGTCGAACATATCTGCTGAGAATGAAGCCATCTTCAGTTTTATGGGCACTCAGAGAGCTTTCCTGGAGCAGTGGGCAAATGCTGTTGAAGTGATTCTCAGAACTGAAATGGAGTCTGGCATTCAGGAACTGACATCTTTGTACGAGTCATATGTACGGAGATGGAAGTACAACAAACAGGTGGGAAGGAAGCAGCATCATGAAGAAGATACCAAAGAATCAAGGAAGTTGTTGCTTGAGTTTGCAGACATCACTGCTCACAAAGCTCTTGTAGATGCCAGGATATCTGTCATTTTAAGGGAGACGTCTACTGACATTCCTTGTAAGCTTTACACATTACACAATGCCAGTAAATCGGTCTCCGACAAAGATATTGCATTGCTCTTGGAGAGTGAGCCCTTGTTGACCCGACTTTTGTCAGAGAACAATTACACTTCCTACATAAACTTGGGGGCAGATTTTGAATTCCTGTTTCAGAAATTTTGTGCAGAGTGCCAAAATCTCTTAGGGGAAGATAATGAAAGTACAGAGCATATAGTTGGCAAAATGGTAAATGGCGAACAAGAATCGATACGGCAGGTCCTGCAAGAACTTCTCTGTTTGGAAACGGATCTCAATGTTTTACGAGAGCAAGTCACCAATCGAGACTTACTAAATGTTTCAAGTGATAATGATGTAGTGGACAATATTTGTGATTTAGACAGTAATAACTGGAGCAGTGTTTGTACAAAGTGTTTAGCATTACGGGAGAAAGTTGCTTCATTGACGACCATAATAATGGAGAATTTGGAATGTAAGAAGTGCTGTGCCTTGCAGGAAGAAATCCAGAGGTAATTATAATTTACTAATTTTCCATTAAAATGAATTGGTTTTGAATATACCACTCTTTGGTTTTCACCTGGGCAGACAAAAATGCATAATGTAGATACTCACTTGAAGACTTCATTGAAGCTAGTTGTAAAAATTATGTATGTTTTTCAAATAATTTAGGCTATTACAGTTTATTGACTTTTAATCAATTGGCAGCTCTTTCTGTTAGTCTTTATTTGACTATTTTATTAAATAATCCCCAATATCTTTGAGATGTCTCTTGACCTCATTAAACTTGACTTGTATTTCCTCCTATTCAGTCCAGTTAACATGGGTAATTGTTTTAACAAATGTTAAATTTGTAAGCAAATTGAGTGATTGCCAAATTTGTTTCTCTGACTGAAAAATAGTTTTTAAACTTAAAGTAAATAATTAAATGATTAGATTTGTTGTTTTCCATATATTCTTAGGAGACACAAGATTTCAAGGTGTGTGGATCTTAATTTGTAAATAATTTCTGAGAAAGAAAGTGAACAAGTATTTAATTTCTGTGATATTACATGCAAAATTGCTGAAGTTGTTTAATTATGTACAAAATTTTATGTTATTTTTATTTAATTAATCTGATGTTACATATGAAATGCTTTCCAATAATATATTTAAAACACAAAATCTGTTATCAATGTTTGATTTTACAGTGAAAATTAACACAAAATGATTTTTGTGAATATAGGATTGTGAATTTAACAGACAAGATAGGTCACAAACTATAAATCAAATTAAAGAAACTATCAAATTAAAAATTAATGAACTTTCGAGAATATTATATTGGTACAAATTACAAGTACTAATACATACATATATTTTTATACAGGCTAGAAGATGATCACAATGAGGAAGTTTTGCTTTTAAAGCAGAGGCAAGATATGGAAATGTCAGCTCTACGAGCAGAGTTGGAAGAACAACACCAGTCTCTTGTAAGGATTATTTGTTGAAGTCTGAAACTTTTTTAAAACAATGTAAAGTTTGTGAAAGATTGTACTCTTAAATTGAGTGATAACTATTAACATATATAAAATATGACAAATTGTCAAGTGATTTAATATGAAACTTTACCTTAATTTCTTGCAGGTTTCACAGCATGAGCAAGAGCAAGCACAACTCAAGGAAAGGGCACGGAAACTGGAGCGAAGGCTGGGAACTCTGGACTCTGAGTATACCCAACAAGTGGATAACTTGCGTGCAGCTTATCAAAAGAGTCTTTCTTCAGGAATTGAAAGGAACTTTGAAGGGGAAGACAACATACGACAGCGATACCAGGCAGAGATAGAACATCTGAGGGTAATTAATAATAAATAAATTACACACTGCACTTAAAAGTATTATTAAATTCGTTTTGGCTCAGATTATATTTTAGATGTCCTTTCAAGAACTAAGTTAATGTAGTTAATTTAATAATTCCATAAGTACTTTTAATCTCTCTCACAAAATCTCAAGTCCTTGTCCTTGTAATTTTGATTTCCTAAGGAATTTTTTTTTGTACATATACCTTCCAATAAGTTGTGTTTTTTACAAAGCTACCGAAAATTGGAAAGTTCACAAGGCAAGGTCCTGGTTAATATTCCCTGGTCTGGTTGAGATTTTTATATTCTGATATGTTAACTCAATTAAACTGATCTTTGTTTGCAAAAGCATGTCTTCAGTTCTTGAAGACTCTTAAGGGCAAGAGTTTTACAGATTGCAAGAGCTCATGTATTAGAAATGGACAGGAAATATAGGAAGAGAGTAGTTGTCATTTATGTGTGTGTATTTATTATTACAACAGGTGGGCAGTTTGATGAAATAAATAAAAGTACAAAGAGAAATTACAGAAAAAAATTAAAAACACAATTTAAAAATATTGAAATATCCTTGTTTTTACAACATAAGCATCTAACTTTTCAATGTTTCTAATTTCTTTTTAAAAACCTTTGTTTTAGGGAAAGTCTCTATCTAGTACCCTTGCAGGCAAAGTATTCCAATCTCTTATTGCCCTGTTTATGAAAGAATATTTGCCCACATCTGTCTTTGGTCCCTTTCCTTTCTTTTATTATTCATACCTGGAATTGAGGGCCGGCGTCATCAAGTTTGACAGCAAACATTTCAATTTTTTCAGACATGCTAGCTTTCTTCTCCAGGAGATAATAGTTAACTTCATGCTGGCTTGCCACACACGTTTTTTTTTAATATATATTGATAAAATTATCCTCATCATATTTTTCTTTCGAATACTCCATGCTTTGAAAGTTAAGAAAGAAAGTAACTAAAAATATAAATTACTTTCTGAGAATCCAGCAATGCTACTTTTGACTTCGCTCTTCTTGTATATATAAAATGTAGAATCTGAATTAACATTTTCTTGTCATTTTTTAAATGTTATAAAAATTATTAACAAGGAAATTTGATATGATTATCCAGTTCCCTTGATATAATTTGATATAATATTTGTTATAACGACTACTTTCATATATGGGTAATTTTATTCATTTTGTAATTTTTAATTAAAATGCTTAATTTCAGGCACTCTGTGAAAAAGGTCTTGTAGCCATGGAAAACTCACATCGCAGAATAATAGCAGAACTGGAGGAAAAGCATAGGCAAGAACAAGAACAGCTTCGATTAGAAAAGGAACAGGCCTTGTCTGAAGAAACACAAGCAACTTTAGCAGGTAACCCATTGGAAGGTTTATATTTAAAAATTATTGAAATATTCGACAGAATTAGGTTAGTAGCATATTCACTGGTTTAAAGCTATAAGTTACTTTCTTAAAAGTAGCTTTTGTGTTATTAATCAGAAATAGCATAGACAGGTGTCATTATTATTACACAACATTTTAACAGAAATTTCTGTATGGTATGCCATTTTTTCGGCTCTTGCATTTTTTGAATTACCTGACCAAAGAAACAAGGAATCCTGAATCTTTGTATGATATTTAATTTGTTAATTATTTTGTCTGTTACCTAACTATTTATAGTAATTAAAAATTACTGTGGCCGTTGTCAGGAAAAACCTCAATTTGGATTTGAAAATACAATCTTGTTTGAATGAAAATCTTCATATTTCATTGTCTGGTAAATCACTGAGCCGCAATATCTGTAATCTTATTTAACAATTATTGTCAAGGTTGTTGGTATGTGATAAGGAACAAAATTAAATGTAAATACATCTAATCTGTTAATCAATTAAATCAAAGTGTTTTAATAAATGACTCATGAGCCTGAATATTATGTTTGGTAAGGAATAAAGTAAGAAATAAGAAAATATGTCAATGGATATACAAGTTTCTAACTTGAATTTTGATGATTGGAACTGAGAATTCTCAATTTTTTATATTTAGGATAATTATGGATTATTTGTAAAAAATCATACTAATGAAAATGTAATTATGACATATTTTTTCTATTTTTTTAGCTTTGGATGCAATGAGGAAAGCCCATGAAACAGAAGTTCAAAAAGAAATTGCAAAATTCAAGTCTGAATTCATGAAGAAAATGCAATCAACACACGATATTGGAGCACTTCATAAAGAGCATGAGTACGTTATGATTGATTACCGACACACAAATTTCTTCTTACATAAAAAAATATATTACTTCTAAATGTTCACTGTTCAAAGAATTACCAACAATTTTGATTTGAAATTGTTTCATAAAGAGCTTTTTTAGAGGCAGAATAGAACTTTTTTGTTTACTTAAGACAAAGGTTTATTGCAATTTAATGTAGAAAAGTGTACACACACAATTTATTATTCTTATTTAAGATATAATTAAGAACCATTAATGGACATTATTTAATTCTAATTTTTTTTATTATACAATTTTTAAATAACTGTGCATTTCTGTACATATTTGTACCCTCTTCAGGCATCCTTAAGACACATTTTTAAAGGCAACAAACCTTTAATTCAGAATGGAATTTTAAAAAATGTCTGCTAATGGTCATTAAATATATCTTATTATTAAAAATGGATATGAAAATAAAATATTGTTATTCTTATTTGTTCTATATCAGTGCGAAGTGCATATTCTTCAGCTTTATATTTTTAAAGTCCAATAATTTCTTTCATTTTAATCATCTTCTTCCTTCCTGATCCTGTACAATATTTTGTATTTATTTGTCCTTCAAATACATGATGTAGCTATCAGCTGCATATTTTTTAAGTGTCTAAAAATGTTAAAGAATATAAAAAGATAGAATTTCTTATTAACAACCATAATTATTTACATTTGGCTTTGATTTTTGTTAATAATTTAATTTTGTGCACAGGGCAGAAATGGAAGAGATTAAGAAGGAAATCCTTTCACTTTCTGAAAAGTATTCTGTCAAATGTGTTGAATCGGCAGCTCTGGAGGAGAAGCTTAGTGTTACTACAAAACAGCTGGAAGAAGCACAGCAACATATTGAACAGTTGGATGCAAGGTGTGCGGCCTTGGATTGTTATCTTTAGTTAATCAATGTAATTCTACCCAATGAAATAAATTAAATACTGTTTTCTTCTTCTTCAGGAACAAGCAGCTCAGGGCACACTTGGTGGCTGAGGCTACTGAGCTACCAGGAATAGAAACTTCTGAACTGTTGAAGGAGAAAGATTTGCAGCTTGATCAGAAATGTGCAGAAGTTGGAAAATTACAACATCAACTCAACACTGCAAAAGCTGTAAGTCCTTACTTGAGTCCACCCTGTCACACAATAGATGTTTGTTGAACTGGACATTTATAATATTTGAAACTGCAAAAGTTATGAAAAAATGGTGAACATAGGACCTGATAATTATATAATATTATAATATACTGTTTCCATCTGTAATTGAAAAAGGGTAGGGGGAAGTTTATGGAAATTGGATTAATACCGATTAAACATATGCATAAATTATTGACCAGTGAATCTGTATATTATAAAATTTAAATTTAATGTAATGGCCAATGTAACAGACCCCCAAAACGTTCTTTTAATAAATTATAAAAGCAACACTATGCTATGCGAGTTGTAATTCGCTGTTCCTTCTGTTTACCCAATGCCACAATGTTGACAGAAGTGTATCATAGTATCATGTGTCTGCTTGAATTGACCATAACATTCAATTTAAATTTTATGAAGTTAGAATCATGTCTTCAAAATATTTGTCCTTCGAAGACATGATGTACCTAGCAGCTGTATATTTTTTAAGTGCCTAAAATGTTTATTAACAATCGTAATGAGAACAAATGAAAAGAAATTTAAGGGAATGTGAGCTTTAAAATTATTTTGAGTGTGTTACTACACATCTTACACTTGATTTGATCTTATTTTTTCATTGATTTGGACTTGTTTCATTATTTTTTGCACACATGTATGGCCCCACAAAGTAGGAATATCCCATACAATTCAATCAAGTTAATAGGATAGCTCTCAGTACTATTACAGTTCTTGTTTTTGTTTGTTACACACCTATTTTTTTAATTTTGACATGCTAGCTTTGGCAAAGAGTGTCTGTTGAAATTGTATAGAGTAGCTTCAGCAAGTGAGTGGTCAAGGACTGAAGGTAAGTAGTTTTAATGCATTTTCACTTGGCATTTGAGTGCATATTTAGTGCAAGTATTTTCTAAGTAGAATATTATAATGCATCACAATGGGCATAGAATGTAGCAAAATTATATTTTCAAATTTATATTACAAGAAGTGGAATAAATGGTTCTCAGATTTAAATCTGGGCAGTTTTTGCAAAACAAATTAAAAATTGGCAGCCAGCTGTTGTCATTTTTGTTACATACATGACTACGATGGATGGATGAGCCAGCTGTCGGAAATGTTATTCTCATTTCAGGGTTCTGTCTCAGTTAAATCCTGATAGCTGCATACTTAAAAATATCCATCAGTGAAACCTCCATTCCTTAATAGGGAATGGAAGATGAAGAAAAAGTACTGAAGACTTAACATATATGAAATACATTATGTTGTTGTACCCTCATTTTCGCTGAAATCAACTGATATGCATGTACCTTGTCACATGTCTCTCTACAAAACAATAATTAACAATGTTAAGATATACTGATATAATATGCATGCATAAATTATTGTCATGTTTGCTTAAAACATCTACATGGTGGAAGATATGGTGTTGGCTAAGTTTCCTTTGTAACAGTTGAATATTTTATAGGCCTTTTAGGGACAACCATAAGATTTATTTTAAATATGAATTAGTCTCAAAAGTTCAACTTGAGTAGTGTTAATGTAAGAAACATTTACATAAATCAAATTTCACATGTTCGTACTGATAATTATAAACATTTGTTTGTATATTATAGAAATGTTTTTGACACGTAGTCATCATAAATCATTTTGGAAAATCCATTTCTAACCAGAGTAAGAATAAATTACTGAAATTTAGGGCTTTGAAAATGTCAATTACTTTAATTACAACCACAGTCGTGTTGTCTTGTCAGTGTTCCCATATAAAAAATTGAAATGTAAAATGTTCTCATTATTTTACATTTGGAAGTGCAGATTGAGTGAATCGAAATAGAATTATATTAAGTCTAATAATAGTAATTGGATGTGAGTGTGTGCTTTATTTTTTAAATGAAAAAAATTACACCTGATTAAAAATTAATAAGAAAAAGCAAAATTCAGACAAAAGAACTGATAATAATATAAATACCATACAATGTTTCTGAAAGCCTTGTTCCTTTCTTCAGGTGCAGAAAAAACACGAGCATAGACACAACTGCATGAGTCAGTGTCTCTCTATCTCTTGCGTTTTTTCTGCACCTGAAGAAAGAAACAAGGCTTCCAGAAACGTTGCATGGCATTTATATTATCACTTCTTTCATCTGAATTTGTCGGTTTTTCTTCTTCTTCTTATTTATGAGGGTGAGTCAATAAGTAATTCCTCCTATCTTCGCTCTCTTTTATTTGTCAAGACAATTAATTGCAATTTACACAGCATAAACCCACAACATTTATGATTAAATTTTTACTTTTCAATAAAGTCTCTGTCATTTTACAAACAAATGAGTGTTTCAACTTCCACATTTAAGAATTCAATCACAGAATGCTGTCTAATACGTATGTCAATGTCAGCCATTTTTCAAGATGGTGCACTCATGCCACCAGTTGACTTAGGAAGTTGTTACTGCAGTGGGTTGGAGAGGAATGTTTGAGGAATCGGGCCTAATTCAAAATTTTCACATAACTAACTTATTTAAGGAGAAAAAAAAGGAGGTATTACTTATTGAATCACCCTTGTATTATTTATTTTATAAATACAGAACTTATATCAATTTATGTTCATCATTAAATAATAAAAATGTTAATTACTGCAACTAGTAATTATTATTTATTTAAGCGTGTCTATTTAAAATTACGTTTTAGATAGATTATATGTTTTCATTTGTAGATGTTTAATGAGGATATAATCAATTAATTATATCAATTGAAAGTAATTTAATAATTTACTTGCACGTGTTTTTCTAAATAATTAGTATATAAAGGCAAAGATGTATGGTGAAAGAGTGATTATTGATTTCAGGTAATGTTTGCTGTTTATTTAGTATTCTAGTTGCTTTTTTTTATATTGTGTTGCTCGTTTTATAGATGATAAAACCAGTAGTTATAAATATCTGTTTGGTATTGGTTGTCACTAAATAGATTACCATGGCACATAAATCTGTTAACAGAACTAACAACCACGTGTTTTAATGTAAATTGATTTAATTCTCCAAAATTTTTGTGATTGTGTCGCTGTGTTGGAATTCAAATATGAGTTTCACAAAATATGTTAGTTTTTTCCACATTGTACAATATTAGAGGAATTAATATATTTAAAACAAGTATTATAATTGGTTTATAATATCTTTTCAAGTACACAATATCTGTTTTCATATCAATTGTGTTCATTTTTGGAGGAAAAAAATAGATCTTTTATTCATTTTTACTGCATTGACATTTCATCAGAGTTCTTGTTTTCACGTATTAATGTCTGTTATGATTTACTTTTTGTACCTACAGTGTATCATTATTATGCATCCTATAACTTTTGGAAACATTTTCATGCTTACTGTTAGAAACGTAGGAATTGTCTTATTCCTTTTCTCATCTTTAATCACATCATCTTTCTTCTTTATTCTTCTCCAGACATTTACTCTGGAAACACTAAAAACTCCATTACAAGTTTCATCAGACCATTGCCAAGAGATTTAAAATCTGGATTAGTCAGTCAGAGTCAGTTATGTAGTTAGAAATACAAGAACTTTTTATCGTACAAAATACAATGGAACACTTTTATTAGATTATATCAACGGTAAACCAAGTTCTTGACATTTCCTTATGACAAATTTATGTGCCATGCACAGAAGCAGCTTTGTTCCTCTTGAGAGGTCACTAGTGCTTGTAGAATCAGGTCAGTGTGCTTGTGTGACTATGTCCTGCTTATGTTGTACTAACAGCATGGGGAGGAGCTGGGCGCCCTGTGCTCACGCTTGCGTCATGAGTACGATGGTTGCCGTGGGGATGGTGCCATACTTGCAGCTATCTGGAATAGAGTACAACAGTTGGCAGCAATCTGGCCACCACACAAACAAGGTATGGTGGTATTGTGTTGCATGCCCCTGCGGTAGTAGCTTACTGTCTGTTATTGTTTTTGTAGTAATTGCAGATTTACTCATTTTGTTAAAAAAAACTTGTTAATAGTATTGAGCTGATAGGAAAAAAAATTGGGGTCATATATGAAATGTACAGAATGTGTATGTATGTTTCAGTTTCAAACAAATTTCCAGTAAAGTGAAAATAAAAGCTATGGTAGCAAATTATTGTCTGATGTGTTCCAATGGAAATGCATTATTTAACTTGAAATTAATAATTAAGGGTAAATATTACAGAATAAGACATTCATAGATAACTATCAGATATCAAAACTAGAATGTTTTGTGCTTAGGTTTTTTATTACATGTTCTTATATGATGTTGTCTCTATGATTACGATCTTACAAAGGTTTCAGTTGCAAATTGCTGATGTCTGTCCTCCTCCTTTTAAATTTCAATAGACATTACAGGAATTCTTTGCCCACATTCCTCTTCCTTCCTTTCAAACTGAATAGCTGTATTTGCAATTATAAATGAATAAACCAACCAAATTTCTCAGAATGATATTTTACTTAGAACATATTAATAAAATGAAATTTGACAGTATATCTTTCCTTTCTGGAACTCTTTCAGGTAAAAATATAAAAAATTTCTAGTCTGAAAATTTTATAAATATGATATTCATTTAGACTTCAGTATTCGGGTAAATTGCACATATTTAGAAATTTTCTCCACAAAATTTTAATTATGTATTGGTATTTCAATAATTAAATTGTAAGTAAGGTTCAATAAATTTTCAAGTAATTGTATTATAAAAATCATTTTTATGAAACTTGTTCTATCTAAATTTTTAAATATTCAGACATTTATATTTGTTCAATTTGCACCTGAAGAGGTGCAAAAATCAACGATAGTCATGCCAATTTATAATTCATTGAAGTCATAGAAATGTAATCATGTAACCATAGAAAATGTTGTTTTTTAATATCAGTTATATATATAACTGACCACCAAATAAGCAAATTAGACAGTATTCCATATAATACTATTGGGTGTTAAGGTTTTTTCATTTTACAATATTCATGCTGACAATTATTGAAATTGGTGGTTTTCCCGGTACGGTCTTGTTATTTAAATAAATTGATTTGAAGAAAGAACCATCAGAGCTATTGTAAATTTTATATTTCAGTTGATACAAATAGTCTAGCACAGTTATTCACTTAAGTGAGATATGTTATGTTATATATTCACATGCTAATTATGTATGTATTATTTAAAATATTGTAAATTTTAGAATTGTTAATGTGCAAAGAATGACTATAACATTTAGCTTATATTACTGCATTTTAATAGTTAAACTCAAGAGTGAAGTCAACTAAAGCAACAAGCTTTTCCATAAACTTTCATGTTAAGTGTTGTGAAGGTGTTATTTATATAAAAAAATGTGTTGGTATGCAGGCTAAAATAGCTTTTACATTTTATATGTATATAATATATATATATATATATATATATATATATATATATAGTGTAATGATTAGTCTTTATTACATAAAAATACAAAAAAATACATTAAAAATTGATTGGGCGCCAGCAGATATACATATAGTCTGCAAATATTTAACAATAATTAGCTCCGGCTTGGTTAATGAAATCCTCCTTCTCTACAAGGTAATGTGGGCGGCTCGATGGAAATTCATAAACAAAGCTTAGTTCCATACTGTGTAAAAAATCTTGAACATCCGAAGGCACTTTACATTTATGGTGACCCTTACTTTATCTCGTAGCATCAGCCGACTTGCAGTGGATCACTGGTCTTATAGCACCCCACTTTGGTCTCCACACGTTGGACGTCCACACTCCAAAACTTTTGTTCGTTACAGCTCGCCAAATTTTGCACCCTCTCGCCTCTCTCACTTCACTTTCAGTCCTCTGGTCAGTCTCCCGGGTGCGGAGTATATACCCTTACTCCGCCCCCCCAAACTATGACAAAAAAAAGGGACACGTACCCTCGACTTCTTGGGGCCACTCCAGCGCCCGTGCACTTTTAATTAATTCCCTCTCAGGCCCGCCGACAAAAGCCGGCCACTTACCGATGTTATTCACTACAATATATATATATATATATATATATATATATATATATATATATATATATATATATATATATATAATTGAAATATTGGTATGGAATGGAAAGAGAGATAGCTTGTGGCTTACTTGAAAGTGAAGTGTGGTGTAGCCATAGGGCACCGAAGGTTGTTCTTCAAATTTTTGGAGGCTTTCAGCCTTCTCATCCAGGAAGGAGTGTTACACCATTCCGTACTTTCACAAGCCACAAGCTATATATATAAGGATATCTGCAGTTTCATTTGACTCGATTCATATTTGGAAATATGTTTAATTGGATCCCAAATGTTTTTTATGAGTAGCCAATTTATATATATTTAAATAGTTTTTTAATAAACTTCTTCAAAATCATTTATTAAATACGTAAAACTCCTCGGTTAAAATGTTCTTTATTTCAAAACAAACATTATTGAATAAAAATAATACAGAAGCTTCCAACAATTCTGCCATATTCATCCGTTTATAAAAACATATCCTCACAATCACAGTCACGTTCAACTACATTTAGTATGCATGTCAACATCAACAAAACAAGATCCAGATTATTAATACATCAATTAATTTTGAATTTGATCAGTGCTTTTGGCAATTGGACAGTAATCTTCAAATTGTCCAAAATATTTCTTCCTTCATATTTATAACATTCAAATACCGAGTCCATTGTTTTTTCTGGTACATGTTTTATGGTAATCCTGTAATATGTTATGTTACATATATATGTAGCCAAATATCAGACAGTAGTTGTAGTTTTTTTAACGTGATTCAAAACCTCAAACACCACACAAACCAGGGGACTGATCAATTGAAAAACTCTAACAAGGATTGCAGATACATTGTGTGGTGTTTATTTTATCACTTAATTTTGTCTGTTATTTGGCTACTTCTTTATCTAAGTAGTATATTTTTAACACATATGTTTTATATTTGATGTCTTACAGGCTTATTTATATTCCAATTATATGCCCACAAAATTGTCCAATATTTGTTAAAGAAATATTAATTGTGAAAAAAATAAAACTCCATGTTTTACAGGCGGCAGTGTAAGCCTCAGAAACATTGTGTTTGAATTCTTTATTGACCTGGATGCAAAACACAACTTTTTGTGCATTAAATTATTTAGAATTTTTGCCTGTAGTAATTAGGTTTCTTTTGAAAGATATAATGAAGTAAATAATTAATATAATTTGTCACAAATTTATGGAATGTAAAAATAAGTAATTTCATTACTGAATGATAATGAAACCAATAGTTCAGAAAGCAATTAGTTTATTGACAAATATAATATCACAGGGGGAAGGGGGGGGGGACTGTTCACAAAATTGTTTGTAATAAATTTGAAAGAGCTTCAGAAATCTTTTACAGTTCATGTGTTATTAATTAATCTTTGCCACAGATACCAAGGTCGGTGTGTCCAGTAGATCTGAACAAAGAAATAACAAAGAGAACAGCCGTCAAATCACTAAGGTCCAACAACAACACAAGGAACCGTCAACTCTCTCCAATGCAGGTAAAGAAATGGAAAATAAAAATACTCTTATGTTTTTCTTTTTAAGGTGGATTATGAAAATTTCTCATTTTTATCTAATATTAGTAGAAATTATTGAGGTATGCATGCTTTTACTACAATTATTTTAAATGTTAATTGAATGTACAGCTTTAATTTGACTTTCCCCCTGTGGTATGATAATCATTCAAATTAACATTTTTGTAAAACAATTTCAAGGTAATTAAATATGAAGAGGTAATGCCAGTGAGAAAAATGATACACCAATGAGGACTTAATATACCATTACTGTTATTAATTTATATACATAGTTTAAGCAGTGATTATTCTGAAAACCAAATCTTATTTCTTTTACATTGAAAGTGATATATGCAAATGATAATGATATTTAAATTTTTTAACACCCTGAAGACACAAAAAAACACGTTTCAAATAGTAAACTGTATTCATATTCAGTGAAAAAGGAAAAACTGTGACTCAAGACTTAAAACACTTGTGTAGAAATAAACCTACTAAATGCAGTCTATTTCTTTGTTTTAGAATTGATCCGGTCTCCTCCACAGAGCTGTTCAAAGCAGTCTTTTTTATGGGTTGCCCCCCTCCACTCCCTGTCGCCCTGTCCACTCAGTGGGATGGTGGCGGAGCGCAAGAAGCTGTTCGAGCATTGACGCCACGAACTTCTGATCAGGAGAGGAGGGGATGTAACAGCCGTCGAAACAGGAGTGCCTTAGTTCATGACAAATCGCAAAGGCTGAAACGTGGTGTTGTCTCCAATTTTTCTGAGATTATTTTACCAAAAACAAAGATAATTACTGTGAAGAAATTTTCTCACAATTTACACTGATAAAATTAAAAAATGTTATTTTGTGAATTTACAAAAGAAGAGCCTCATATTTTGTTATATCTTCTTGAAACTTTTCGAAATCAATTTATTGAGAATACACATTTCAGTTGTCAACTTTTTTCATGGCAAGAGCTGACCTAAGGTGACTGATGGGAAATTTTATGTGTATTACTAGGAACTAATGCAGTATTCCTGTAATATTCAGATCGTTCATTGTAAATAATTTCTACGTCAAAACACAATGACCAATTTTGTACATTTATATACTAACATCTTGATAAAAACCTTTATACGTATGCAAATAATTTCTTATTTTCGTTACTTTTCTGGGAAAAAAATATTTACTACGGATTATCAAACTATTTCAGAGATGTTTTTATTTTTGTTTTACATTTGATTTAAATGTAAAAGTCTTGGAACTTCATCACCTTTATAAATTTGTAATGCATAAATAATTTTATGCATGAATTTCATTGTTAAGGAAATTATAATTTCAGAGGTGCTTATTTTATTTGTTTAAATGAATTTAGTTTTCATCTTTGTTGTGTAAAAATGACTGTTACAAGATTTGTTTTGTTACGTGACAACAGAGGCTAAGGCACTTGTTTTATTTTCCGAGATTGAAGCCTTATATTACTGTATCAAAAGTTTCTCTACCCTTTCTTACAACCCCTTGCAACTTTTGAAACGTTTACCTTACGAAATTTATGTATCTGATGCCGTTGTAATTTTTCTTCAGAAACCAAGCAATGTGGGTAGGACTCTGTATAACCAAATAATGTATATGTGTATAGAATGTTCATCTCTTTGAGCCAATGTAACTTCAGTGTCGTGTAGATATATTTAATGCAAACTATAAATAATTGTTTTTTTCTCCTTTATTGTAAATTGGAATTGGTACCAAAATAATATCAACTCAAGATTGTTTATTTCGTGTACCCCATTTCCCCCACCCCGATCCCACCACCACCACCTTGAACCCCTTGTTTCTCCAGTAACGGGGGGAAAGACCACCCGTTACATCCGTAAATATATTTTCACCAAATAAATCCCTTTGCTCATTGAATGTATGTATTGGATGTTGTATGTATGTAAGTATTTATATTATTAAAATATATATTTTATGTCCTGTATATGTTATTAATACTATTTATGTAAAGATGTTGTCATATTAAGTTTATTAGCCAGTTACTAGATTCAGAATAGCCTGACTCTGTTGTGATTGCAAAGCTTTAGCGGACACCTTGTTGTGTACAGAAGGTGCACCATCATCACGAAGTGAAGAAAATAACACTTTAAGCGTTAATTAATTCTTTTTTTGTGTTACATACTTGAAAATGTTCAAATCGGAATGTTGAATATTGTACACATACGGTAATAAAAGATATACCTGTATTATTCTGATGAAGGGTTTTAACCTAATAAGAGTGTCATTTCTTGTGGGCTTTAGATGACAAGATTGAATATAAACAAAGGATAATCAATATTTCAGAGTATCACTTCTTGGGTTTTGCGAATGACATCACTCAAACGATGTCGCCAACATAGCCGTTTTAAAGTTCTGACACTTTTATTGGTAGACCATTTAGTTTTATTTTCCGTGCCTGAACCCACTTCATTTCTTGACAACTTGTGACAGCACCATTGTTTTTCTATGTTTGGAGGAATTAAGGTTCCAACAGGTTTCGTTGAAACTTTTATATGTGAACAAAGGTTAATCAATATTTCAATATATCTAGTTTTGTGTTCCTTAAATAACGTCAGATGATGATGTGAATGTGGCCATTTAAAAAGCTCTGCTTCAGTTATTTAGTTTTATAACAACTGATGACAGTGCTACTGATTTTCATTCAGGAATAATGGTTCAAAAGGGCATTGGGATTTGTAGACACACTTCTCTGGCTTCTGATTGGTAGACTATATGTTTTATAATTCAACTTTCTACATCTATACTTTACCAGGATATTATGACCGGGAAAGTTATTGAAACGTCCCAGTATTGAATCTTAACCCAGCAAGTCTGGGTTGTTAAACGGTTTATATCAAACCAAATCTTCTAATAAATAAAACAAAGCTTTGTATGTTCTACATACAAATCTACACCCTTGAATAAAATTTGACCAAATTTCGTACACATGTTCCTTGCAACCAGGAATCAAACACTGTGGGGGTAAGATACGCCAAACAGCCCCAGGAACAGGGGTGCAAATATTCAAACATGCTAAAACGACCGATATTTGAGTAGGCATCAATGAGATTGATAGTGTATCTACCAATGTTTCCTGCGTATAATTTCAGCCCCTTTTGGAATAGGAGGGGAGCACCCTTAGGGGTGGTGGTATTAAATAAAAATAAAGCGAAAAATAACTGAGAATGTAGTCAAATTCATTGTTATGGATGTCGCTGACTTTAATTGACATTCAACTTGCAGGTTCAGTATAACTTTTACCCCTATAACAGGGGGTGGATGGGGAAAAAAAACATTGTGCGTATATTCAGCATACTAAATAATCTGTACCCATGGTGCAAACTTCACCAAATTTTTTACAAGTGTTCCTTTAGAACCGGAAATCAGCACTGTGGGTTAAGACAGGACTACCACTCTCAGGAACGGGGGTGGGCAGGGGTGGGATTTTTCAAACATGTTAAGCAGCCGGCTAATAAATATTTTTCGCAGTCAACGACATTGATAGTTTTAACACCTAATTTTGTTTGTGTATAATTTCAACCCACTTTCGACACAGGAGGGGAACAACACCCTTAGGGGTATGGATGCAAGGGCGTTACAAGAAAATAAAGCAAATACAACAGAGATTCGAGTCAAATTCTGGGGTTATGGCTACCATTGAGTTTAATTATGGTAACGCACGTCAACGCAGCTAGTAAATAAATAAAATGGTTCGAAGGGCGGAAAAAATGAAATGATTTACGATACAAGAAATACAATCACGACGTTTCGTGTCTCTAATTTTTGACGTCATCAGAAAAAGAAGATATATAGACCTTAATGCTGTAACGGCAGATATTTGCCATAGATAGGCTATTTTTGGGGTCAATTAGATTTATAGCGTTTTTATCGATGTTTTTGTGTAAAATTTCAGCCCTTTCCGGTATGGGAGGGGAGTACCTTTAGGGATGGGTGTGTAGCGGCGTTACATAACAATAACTAAAAAAACCAACCGGAATTTGTGTCGAATCCGGATGTTATGGAAGTTGCTGAGTTTAATAATGACATACTGGTTAAATTGTAATTATGCCCCCCTGAGAGTGGGGGGGAAGGGGAAAACAAGATTTCGCGTACAATCGCATACGCGTGCTGCTAATTCTATCATATTTTGTACAGAAACAAACACTGTATCGGTAAAACACCCCTTATCGCTTGTAGAGGTGGCGGTGGAAGGAACATTCTAAAATACAGGGAGTATATTTGGACACTTTTAGAGCAGCGTGAGTATTTTTGTGCGACTCAAGGTACCGAGACTATTTTTCACTCTCTGAACGTACTTGGAATACTCGGACTCTCTTAAGGTACTCTGTTTGGATATGAAGACTCTTTTTGACACTCTTAACGTAAAGGAACCATTTTGTCTCTTAGCATACCGGGGGTATTTTTAACTTTCGTCAGGAATAATTTTGATCCTTGTAAGATACCGGGAGTATTTTTGACACTCTTGAGTTACACAAAGAAAATTTAACTCGCTTAGTGTAGTGCTTGTATTTTTCACTGTATTAGGGTATATTTGATAATATTTGGTATCGGGAGTATTTTTGATTCTCTGAAGGCACTGGGTGGGTTACGATGAAATTAGCATTCCCTCAGCATAGGTACGTTAATTCACTTCTTGACTATTAGATTAATATGGACTTAAATACTTTTTCGGGATAATATAAATAAATATCAGGGCACCCGGGTAGTTTAAAATAACCACACAATGTACACCGAATATTTAAGATTTTTTTTTAAACTTTAAAATAGGCTATTTTTTGCTGAAATTTGCACTCGCATTTACAGTTGAAGAAACACTTTCAATTAAATCCTATCAGAGCCGCAGAGGATCTCGCCCACGGACTAAAGATGCTTCGCCCGCGGACACCAGTCAATTAGACATTATATTAGCCAGGTCCTAAGATGAACTGACCGTGGACACGGACCCATGTTACTGTGATCCCGTGGACAACAGTCTATTGAAGTATTTCAAAATCCATCAACCTATATTAAAGGCAGAGTTAACTATTTCTCGTATCAGCTATCGATACAACCTTTTAATTCCGATTGACTACATTTACGGACTACAACGGCCTCTCATCTCAACTTCACTCGACGAACTCCCTTGACCAACTAACTTTTTAACTGCACAAAACTCCTCCCCTTCTACTCGCATGAACGCAGTCTATTGGTGAGATTCTGATATAGCCTGGTTTCCCGCAGTCCAGACAGGCGCATTTAATTGCCTGTTGTCTCTCCAACTGACCGTCAGAAACAATAGCTACGTCAAAAAAAAAAAAGGTTCCCGCGAGCACAAAGTCGGGTATTTTATTTCCCCCCCCCCATTTCTATTTTCTGTGCCCATTAGTAAATAAACCAACTTTTCCAACTCGAAAGCCCTCGGAAAAGTTTCTGTGGCCTCTAAAACCCGCGAACTTTTGCACCCATTTTAAGTTTTTCCCTAATAGCAAAAGAATGAAGCATTCTGTTGAAAATAATGTGCGGTAATAAATTGTACAGCATAAAATTCTGCATCGAACGGTGTATTCGAATACGAAATTTGGACGAATTAAGTGGTAGAAATCGTTCGTCAAAAATACGACAATTGACGTCATTTCCGAAAAGAATGCAAGTTGTCATATTTCTAGTGCTGATATCTCCTAAATGGTCGGCAGTAAACTAATTTGGCATGGAATATAGGTTTTAGAGAATTTAATTCTCTTTCCGACGCATCATCTGGTCTTAACAATCCATTGAGAATGGCCGAAAATACACACATTTTGCTGGCTGTGTACCGCTAATATGGCGCTGAGGATGGGTGACGATCGCCTACGTCAGGGTGAAACTTGTCTTTTGTTGAGAATGTTAAAACGTTTAATAGTATTCTTTTTCTAAATAGAAGAAAGAACCCAGCGTTTCAAAGAGTATCTACACGCTTTTGCATGGAAGAAAGAACAGCAAATGTGCTCGGAATAAAATCTAATTATAAAATATCCATAATATTAGCGGTATGCAGCCAGAAAAATGGCTGTATTTTGGACCATTCTCAATGGATTTTTAAAACCACATCATGCGTTGGAAAGAGAATTGAATTCTCTGAAACCTTTATTCCATGACAAATTAGTTTACTGCCGACCATTTTGGAGATATCAGCACTAGAAGTATGACAAACTGCATTCTCTTCGAAACTGACGTGAACAGATGTAAATTTGACGAACGATTTCTACCACTTAATTAGACCGAATTTCATACTCGAATACACCGTTCGATGCAGAATTTTATGCTGTACAATTTATTACTGCACATTATTTTCAATATAATGCTTCATTCTTTTGCTATTAGGAAAAAACTGAAAATAGGTGCAAAATTTCTTGGTCTCGAATTGGAAAACTTAATTTTTTAGTAATGGCGACGACGTATACAAGTTGGGGTTAAAAAATAAAATACCTGACAATTTGCGCTCTGAGATGTATAGAGCTACTGGACCATAAGACCCTTCTACAATGACAAATTTGTCTGGGAGCCGGAGAAATACAGTTTTCTCACGACTCACGACAACTGTTCAAACAATAATTGCAACCACATGTGATTTTTTTTATATAAATAAATTTTATATTTGCACATTTTGAAACTTTTACCAATGTTGGTATATGGACATATAATGTAGAGATTACAAAAGTGTAAAGAAATGCTTTATAATAAATTATTTCTTTAATTATTGTCGGCGTAACGTTGAGGCCAGAGCATTGTAAGGAACAGCACTGTTTGGCGCGAGAATGCAGAGCCGATAATGGTTGTCGAAAAGGGTATATAAGACGCTCCGAACTTTTATCAAGCAGTCGCTCAGATATTTAGAAAGCACAGTGTGTCTTTAGGAGGCAGAGCAGTGTGTGTGAGATAAATAGTCAGTCTTGTGTGTTCTGGGAACATTGCAAGAGTCTGTGGTGGTGGAATTCAGCCAGTTATGGGCTCAATATCCTCATTTTTCTATTAAAGATTTTCTATAGCAAAACTGGATGTGACCACACGTACCACAATAAAGCAGAAAGGCTGGAAATTGAGACGATAATATAATCAGTGCTGTGGCCTATCATTGAAATTAGTGTTTTATAAAAATTAAATAATCATGCGTGCAGAAACCACAGCAGCTCTAAATAAATGCTTTGTAAAAATAAAAAACTTTCTTCTGTAACCCTTAACGTAAATATCGTTTACCGCCAGATTTCTAGAGTTTTTGTTGTTGGTATAAAATTTTGTTTCTTTAATAAAATTGAGAATACTACTATATATATATATATATATATATATATATATATATTGTAGTAATTAGTAATTAAGACATTGTTATAATTGGATTGTAGAGGACTCATTATTAGTGGATAAAGCGGACGCCGTAACAAGGCGGCAACGCGAGACAAAGAATGTATTGTTGGAGTTAAGAGAGTGTACGCGCTCAAAAATCTACGAGACGAAGTTAGTTAGTCGGACGGCGGATACAGTTGCAGGCAGACATCAATTCAGAAAATTCATATTATAAAAAAGTTTTGCAGTTGGGCAGCGGACATAGAACAGTTCGAAAGCAATCTTTAGTCAGGCAATGAACGGCGAGCAGACGCAAATAGAACAGTCTGATAGCAGTGACAAACATTCTCTAAAATATTAAAAACAATCTTCAGTAGGGAAGGAGAGATTGAAATTAAAGTCGTAATTGGTGGCAGAGCGGAAATTCAACCCGGAGAACCATAGACAAAATCCAACTAAAACTACACGAGATCTGCAAATCCAGGTTGCAGCAAAGCTTCGAGAAACTACGCCAATTAGGATGTGTTAAAATTTAAAGCCTGTGAATACTAGAATCAGTGATATCCCCAAATCGTGTGCACGGAAACCCCAAAAATGAGACCTGGGCGGCCGTAAGTAGAAAACTCTAAAATTGATTGTAAACCACTTTTAAAAGATATGTCAGATCGTTCTTTAATTATTCACTTCGTTAATTATTTACTTCTTTAGTTATTTAGTTCTTTAATTTAAATTCAATCTTTAGTCTTATTTTCGTCCGCAACAAATTTCGTCGATGTTCAGACGAATTAATTTACCTAAAAGCTAAATGTAATTGATTGTATAAAATTCACCCATTTATCAAACCCAGATAAAGACCCTGAGATCCCAAATATTATTGTATTTAAAATTGATAATAAAATTGTTTGTAGTTTTTCACGTAATAGTTTTTCTTATTCAGCCATAATTTGTTTATATATTTAATAATTACAACATATATATATATATATATATATATATATATATATATATATTGTAATACTTATTAAGGAGGCCATTAATTGTTTAAATTATAATGAATTGTTTAGCGGCACCGATCTCAAAGAACAAAAATGACGGCAGGTTCTTTGTCGGCGAGCTTTGTTGTGAACGGCGCGCATTGTACGGGAGGTCAGTTGGTGGCAGTCTGGCGAATCTTGTGGCAGAGAGAGGGAGCGAAATTTAGAGTACGAACAACGTGGTCCAAATTTATTAATTTCAACTGAGAGACTAATATGTTAATCATTACATATGTAAAAAAAAATCTGGACGGAGAGACAAGTTATACAAAAATCTGCAAAGCTGAAACAAAAGGTTTAGCGCCCCGTTCAGATACATACGCGTTCTGAAATAACATTTTTCGCAAAAGGCATTGAAATTTAATACGTCCGACGGTTGACCGGAGTTGCAGATAACCGAGTTCCTGGAGGAGTAGTCCAAGAAATACAACCGTGTGTTTGTTCAAGAGTAGAGTCTGTGATTAATGGCCTTTTAGTGAATTCTGTCTCCAAGCTTCAAAACGTTAAGTCTGGTACCAGCAGGACAGTTGTAAGTAGAAACCAAAATAATTAAATTTCTGTAAACGGTAATTAAGGGTATAGTCAGATTTCGTTTCTTTTCATTTCGTATTCTGTTAGTTTCAATTTGTTTGAATTGTTAATTATTTAATTTATAATATTGATTGCTTCTTACTCATCAAACACAGTAAAGACCCTGAGAAGAAGAGTTATTAGATTTGATTGTTTGTAAAATATAAAAGATTGTATTTTACCTTGAATGCCACAAATTATATAATAAAAAATTTGTTTATAAATTTTGATTGAATTTGGAGTGCCAATGTAGGGCTAATAAATTGTACATTTAATGAATAAATGTGTTTTAATTATAATAATTTTTTAAATTAATCATTTTAGTTAATTATTACATTATATATATATATATATATATTGTGGTACTTCAACTAATTAAAACACAATTAATTTACCCCACGTTGAGGACGCCAATTTGTAATATACCACTTTGAAAAAGAAGTTAAATAATAGTTAGCCTACGTTAATGCATCAGTTTAGCTAATTGAACTTTTAAATGAAAAGATGTTAATAAATAAGATTTTGAGTTAACTAAACAAACACAGTAATTTATTAGATGCACAAAGATTTCAAGTTACAAAATTAGTTATACAGTGAATTTTTACAAAATTTTCCACGTACAATCAAAAATTTTTACTCTCTCTCAGGGTCTTTAACTGGGCCTTTAAATGAAGAAAAATTATTTATTAATTTTTTTAAACAATCAAATTACTGTGAAGCTGTTATTCACTTTAAAATATTTATTTACGATATTCAAAAACCCGAAATCTGACGATTTTATCTATAATTAATGGATGTTTATTGGATGTATGACTTACATTTTCTCTGGTATCAGGGCAATTTTAACTCGTCCAGAAAGACTTACACACTCCACATACTAAAAACAGGACGTTCTTTTCACTGACTCTACACTTCACTGTCAGTTTAGCAAGTGTTGGCTATATCTCGAAGACGACTTATTCCGCAATTATGCCAATTTGCGGTAATTCAGATAATTCCTCCACGACGACTGTTCACAGTTGTATTTGGGCAAAACTGGAACACTCCGAAATCTTTGCGCAGCAATATCCGGATGACTGCTGTACTCTGATACTATTTAACAACTTTACTTTTCAATACTTTGACGACGTCTGGTCTCTTTCTATAACGACCGCTTTCTGCCGTCCTTCATCGCCGACTGACTTACACGTTCCATTCAGCGCGCCAACAGTCCTATAATACTCTATGCCATTATTGTGTGTAATTTCTATGTTTTTGCCGCTAACAATTCAAGTCTAAAATGGTTTCAATTATTAATTACTAATTGGCTTTTAATTACCACAATATATACCTATATATATACATTGTAATAATTAAAAAAGATTGTAAATTAAATTAAATTACCCCTCGTTGTGCGCCAAAATGTAATGATTAATTAGAATGTAAATTAAATTAAATTTGTCCCACGTTGTTAGGCCAAAATGTAATGATTAACTGAAAGGCTTCAATTAAAAAAAATTATTAATATTAAAAAAACAAATTTTATTCTTCAAAGATACAAATTATCAGCCTCACTTTACACATTTAATTTCCTCAAATTCGCAAAAGCCAAATTTTATATTATTATTTTTTAATTGTGGCGTTCTAGGAAAATACAACTTTATAATTTTACAACAATTTCATCTAATTACTCTTTCTCTCGGGGTCTTTACTGGGCTTGATAGTAAGAACAAACAAATTTAATAAACTGATTAACAAATCAAAATTGAAATGAACGGAATATAAATTCTAAACACAATAAAAAAACGAAAACTAAACAAGATAACGAAATCTGACTTCTACCTTTAATCCTCGTTTATAGACTTTAAATAATTGTTCAAAGATTGAATCCTTTCCCGGTGTAGTTGTTCAATATATTGTTCTCGGAGTTCAACCGGGTTTTGCATAATTATATTCGAACGCAACGTTTCGACGGCTTCTAGGTGAAGATGACGACAGAGCTTTTAGTCGTCGAAACGTTGCGTTCTAATATAATTATGCAAAACCCGGTTTAAATAATTGTGTTTGTACTCACGAATGTCTTTCTGGTACCAGATCTGATTCTTGGAGCTTGAGGACAACACTCACTAAAAAGGCCGTTATTCACTGATTCTACACATCATTTTTAATAAACACGGTCGTAGTTCTCGTTGTTATTCCACCTGGAATTTTGGTATCAGCCGCTCTCTCGGTCAGCCCTCGGACGTACGTCTTCTCGATTCCTTTATGCTAAATGTTCACATCTGTGTGGTGCAAACTTTTTGCTTCCACTTTGCGATTTTATATCATGAGTCTCTCCGTCAAGAACTATTTACTTGTGTTTTATAGAGTTCAATACATCTCGTAGTTGAACTTCCTGGACTGCGCTATTCATACTTTTTAGATCAGCCTCCTCTCTCTGTCTCTCTCGAAACGTTTGCCGGACTCACTTCCGTACGAGCGCGCGGTTTCCAACAATAGCCGACAAAGAGCAGTGATTGTTGCTTTCAAGAAATGTACCGCTAACAATTAAATTATATTAAAACAATTAATGGCCTCTAATTAGTATTACAATATATATATATATATATATATATATATATATATATATATATTGTAATTACTATCTAATTAAAGGAATGAAATTAATTAAATTTGCCCCACGTTGTGGTAGCCATTTGTAATAACCAACTTTAAAATATTTAATGAAAGGAAATTTAAATTAAACAAAAATTAAAATTTAACAAAACGAAACAAATTTATTCACTCAAAATACAATTTAAATCTCTACTTTATTTCACCACATTTAGATCAAATTTTACTAACAATTAATTTTACCTTTTGTGGCATTTAAGAAAATTTATACCTTTAATTTTATTTTTACAAAAAATGAAACTCAAAATCTCAGGGTCTCCACTAGGCCTGATAGAAAGAACAAAATCCAATTACACTTGAAAGAATTTTACAGAATATATAAAATCAATTTATTGAAGTTACTAGAAACGAAATCTGACCTTTCACCTTTAAATTTACAGTTAACAAAATTATTTATTTTAAATTGCTACTTACAAGTTTTATGCTTTTGGGTTCGGGAACACACTTCACTACTCTGTGCATAAAATTTACACAGACATTTTACTGACTTACGTTTCACAACACAACACTATCCTTTCAGTATCCAAACTCCAGACTGCAGACTTCCGACTACTCGTATGGATGTTTCGCCCGCGGCCACCAATCAATTTGTCTAGTATGATTGGCAAATTGATTGCGTTTTGTCTTATTTAAAATGTCCTGGATCTCTCAACCTTCACCAAGACAGAGTTCAAAACTGGTGTTCAACCTAACACTCCTTTCTCCTTCCAGCTATGACATCAACTTCTTTCTCCCTTGAGATCTGCTTGCACCTCCTTCTGCCTTGAGATCTGCCATCCGACTAACTCTTCTATCAGCTTCCACCTCCCCAGAATATTCCTTTTCCCCACAGTTTTGATTTCCCACGTTCGGACCTCATCCGGCTTTCTCACACTCAGAGAGCCACTCAATATTGTTAGATAAACATTCTCTTATCCCATAATTGGATGCCAACAAAAAGCTGTTGTCATTGTTCCTTTTGGGGTCCTGTTCCGATGTCCGTCAGACACCAGATATAAGAGCCGCTAAAAACTCCCAATTATAATTTTCCCTTTTGTGAGCCTTCATCCGCTGTCAATCATCAATCCCCAGTCTGAGTTGGTAAACAGATTTTTAATAATGGCCGTCCACCTCTAGTCTGTGTCATGAAACAGAATATTATCAAATTAAAAAAAATCTAATGGCCTTTTTTAACTAGGTATTACAATATATATGACTACTCGTGTCTTCCCTTAGTTTCTTAAACAGAGGGAATGATGACGTCACGGTTTGGGTTTTTGTGACCCGCCTCTAGGAACTTCATAGTCACATCAAGTTTTAGTCTACAATCATCTAGAGCAGTGTTTCCCAGCCTTTTTTTTACCATGCCCCATATAAGGCCTTCAAATGCCCTCCCCTTATGTGAAACACACATTTTTTATATTAAAATATTGAATTATTCCCTAAAGAAGCCTAATTATAACTTATGTATCACAGTTTTTCAATAATTGTTATGTATGTAATCAAAGTAATTTTACTTCCAAATATAAAATGTAAATTCAGCGAAAAAAATTGGTTTGATTTTAGTTTCGTTCCTTGTTAATTTAGTAATGTGATTATTTGGTTCTCCTACGTGTAGCTTGTTTCCTTAAATCATTTTGATTACTACATTATTTGGCGCCACAACGTGTATATATTTATTTTAATAGTACAACGTGTTTGTAGTCTCTTATATTGAATAGTAGATATATTCCATCAGCTGGCGGAGAAGAATAATTGATTTGTCAGCACTACACGGAGTTTACGTGAGCGAGCCCTCGCACTTTTGCAGAGGAGATAATGTTTCCCTGGCTTATGGAATTGTGATGGATGGCACTTGAGGTGCAAATACACGCCGACGATATTCAAGGAGGCCTTTTAAAAGGACTCTGGAACGTGACGGGAATGCGGGACAGCTTGTTGCAACTCGCTCACACTTCGTTCAATTGGACACTTTAGCGGGGAATTATACTGTTTTACAGTTTACTTATAAAGGGCTCGTAGACTGCATTATCGTTGGACCTGGGCTCGCATCAAATTTACCGAATCACATTCTTCACGGCCTCATTTGAGGACTTTGTAGGTGAGTCTGTGTTGAGGGGAAGACTCGTAGATGGCGGGCAGTCGACACGGGTAGCTCAGGTGGCAAGAGCAGTACCAATTGGAGGTACTGATCTGCGTTTCAAATAATTTTTTCCGTGAAGGGAAAAATAATTTTTTTAATTGTTTTCATTTGAAGGATTTAATTCAGTAATAAAGTAGTTTTGGCGTTACATTGCTTGAGTAGGGGGAGAAATATACCGAGATTCAGGCTGAAAGATCCGCAATAATTTTTCTTAAGAACTCAAAATTTCTATTCAATCTATATAATAAAAAAGGATGTATATTTGTATGTATGTATGTATTTATGTATGTATGTATTTACGTTGTTCTTTATACAAATTTTATCTCGTGGACAGAATTCAACAAAAATTGGTATATATATTCTGCCAAAATCGAGAACCGTTACTGTGGGGGTGAGAAACCCCTAGAATAAACGTGGAAATAATTATAATTGAAATAAGTTACGAATCAGTGTTAAATTACTGCGCGAGACGATGATGTCATAAGTTTTCAAGACATTGACGCATCCTAAATATAGTTCTGTATTTCGTAATGAAATAAAGCAGAAATATTTTGATTGAATAAAAAGTAAAATTTTTTCCAGTATTACTCCATCGAATAGTAATAAAAAACAATACGAAACACTTTACCATCCTTGCGCAAAGTTAATTTGGAATAGTTAATTATCCCGCTCTCTTTGAGAAAGCCAATATGGCGCCTTATAATACATTCAAATGTGTGTCGGTCGAGATTTATAAAATTTCATAATATAACGTACTATTGTATCCTGTATAATATTTCAGAAGATAATAAGATTTGTCTAAGGCACGACTGCTGAATTATACGTTTGTAACTATAAAAGTATTGAAAATGACGTACGGAACTTCGAAAGTTTTTATGGTCGTTATTCAATTAATGCACCATCAGTCAAAGGTATGTACAAAAATAGGAACATTTAAATTGAATTAAAAGTACAATTAATTGTACTTTACGCAACGTATTTCTATAAATTTGTATAAATGTAAACAAATTATTGCGTGCAATTTGTGTCGTGAAACAAAAATTTGAGGTTAGGATAGCAGTATTTGTTTTCCATTTTTGGGAACGACGTTATAGATGTTCAATTTCTGAGAAATGAAGCTGAGCAAAAATATTTTGATTGAATAATAAGTATAATTAAATCTACCAATACCACATCGAGTGATAAATATAATTCATTATGAAAGGTTCTACAATCCATGGCATTAATTTTCTTTTAAATAACTTGACTTTTGACGTGGAATATTTAACGGGATCAGGGACCAATATGTTGCCAAATAATATTTTTCAATACGCACTGGAAGATACATAGAATTATGATAAAAACAATACTTAAATGTTCAAAATTGATATTTTTTATTGAAGACAGCGTATTTCGTAATGTTTTGCATTAATTTTATACAATGCTACCAACTGCAGATTGCTAAAACCACCAAATAGTTTAATTTCAGATGGAAAAATTATATGTCTACAAATATAATAATTGTTTTAAATAGTGTATGTATATCTATCTATCTATCTATATATATTATATAAAATTGTCTTATACGGGTATGTATGTGTGTATACATGTGGGTATGCATATGGGTATGTTCCGCTTACAAATCTACACCCTCGAGGAGCGTTACATATAAATACCGCAAAAGAAACCGAAATTGGAGTGTATCGGGACATCTCGGGCAACGCCGGGCACCCAGCTAGTCTATATAATAAAAAAGGATGTATATTTGTATGTATGTATTTACGTTAATATCTATACATATTTTAACGCGCAGACAGATTGCAACAAAAATTGGCACACATATTCATCAAAACATGAGAAACGGTACTGTGGGGGTGAGAAACCTGTAACGTAAAGGTGTAAAGAATTGTAATTGAAAAACGGGATGATTTTGTTTTAAATTAATGAGCGTCAAGAGATCGTGACGTCACTGGACGTTACTATGCGACGAACAAAGCAAATAGTTCATTTTTCCGTAATGCAATAAAGCAGAAAAAAAATTCCGTTGGATAAAATTATAATCCAGTAATTTTCCATGGAATAATAATAATAAAAAAACCAATACGAATACTTTACGATCCATGCGAAAATTGTATGTTAATTTTCGTGCCATATTAAGTGACTCCAATATGGCGACCATTTGTTAACATTGTGAATTTAGCAAACAATGTAATCATTCGTAATATCTGAAGACTGACGGACAATTATATCCTGCAGGATGCAATGAGTTATTTAAGAATAAATTCGGAGGTATGTTTGTTTGGATTGATGCAACAAAATTCAATGTATTTTATAGCATTTCTTGACTAAAGATTAATATAGAATTAAATACTTATCTGGTTTATATAAATAATTACACGGGAAACGCCGGGCTCCCAAATAGTAATATAATATATATTAATAATATATTAATTATATAAATAAGTGCCTCGGAAAAACTTCTAAAGGTTCTGTTTTTTTTTCAATAGGATATGAAATTAGGTTTTAACATTTAGCGTATTTAGGAAAGACCTGATGAAGGTACAAACACGTATCGAAACGTTGTCGTAAATAAAAAAAAATATTGTCAGATATTGGTCGTAAAACTGCATTATTTATTAAATATAAACAGACGTAAAAATAATCAAAGATTGAAGTCTTTCCCGGTGAAGTTGTTCAATAAATAGAACTCGGAATTCACACGGGTTTCGCATATTTATATTTACACGCAACGTTTTGCCTAGAAGATGACGACAGTGCTTTCAGTCGTCGAAACGTTGCGTGTAAATATAAATATGCGAAACCCGTGTGAATTCCGAGAACTATTTATTAGACGTAGAAATACAATATTCTCAATTTAAAATTCGAAACTAATAAAATATCAGTCTTCGTAGCATTAAAACTGAGTATTTGTATAAATAAATTATTTTTCTATGGCACGATAGGGAAAAGATTCGGGTTTCACTTTATAGACAGATATAATTTAATCTTCTTATAAATAAAGCAGTGTGTTTGTTTGTATATATATTTGTTTGTATGTTCCTTATATAAATCTACACTGATGGAGCAAATTATACCAAATTTCGTACGCGTTTTCTTTGCGACCAGGAAACAAACACTGTCGGGGAGAGACGCGTCTACCACCCCCAGAACCGGGGGTGGACAAGGGTAGAAATATTTAAACATGCTAAAATAGTCGATATTTCAGTTGGATAAATATTTTTGGGTTCACAGATATTGATAGTGTTTCTACCAATGGTATCTGAATATAATTTTCATCCTCTACACCCTGAGAAAGAGCACCCTTAAGGTTTGGGGTGGGGAATACAAATCTACACCAATGGAGCAAATTTCACCAAATTTCGTACGCGTGTTCTTTGCGACCAGGAAACAAACACTGTCGGGGAGAGATGCGTCTACCACCTCCAGAAGCGGGGGTGGAAATATTTAAACATGTTAAAACAGTCGACATTTGAGTCGGATAAATATTTTTAGTGGTCAAAAATATTGACAGTGTTTCTACCGATGTTACCTGAATATAATTTTCATCCCCTACACCCTGGGAAAAGGGCACCCTTAGGGTTGGTGGTGAAGATGCTTTACAGGAAAATAACGCGAATGCAACCGAGATCGAAGTCAAATCCAAGGTTATGGATGCCGAATCCGATTATAGTTGTCAGTTATTTTAATTACGACATTCAACTTGCCGTTTAAGTCCCCCAAGCGGCCTTGGGTGGGGAATGGAAATTTTTAAAGATCTTGATATTTGCATTAAATAATTATTTCCTTTGATAGTATTTATACCGATTTGTTTGCGAAAATTTCTACCCCTGTGAGGGGCGCAAGCTTAGGGGTGGGGTGGACGTACGTTGAATAAAAATAACGCAAAAGCAACCGAGATTTGAATCAATTCAGAGGCTATGGATGTCGCTGAGTCTAATTGTGACAACCTGGGTAACGCGACGGGTTTGGGAGAAGGTGGGCAGGGGAAGAAATTTTCAGACAATATAATCGGCCGATTTTTGCATAGAATAAGTACTTTTTGATTATCACACATTTGTTGGGGTGGTCATCTTCTAACATGCAAAAACGGCCGATATATTTGGTCAATGACTTCAACCCCCTTCGGCATGGGAGGTGAGCACCGAGGAGCGTTAGATAAATATATCGCAAAAGCAAACGAAATTGGAGTCATATCGGGGGTTATGGATAAATTACATCTCGGGAAACGCCGGGCACCCAGCTAGTCAATAATTTAAAAATGATTTTTGTATGTATTACATTATTAAATGGGCCAAGATAGACAATTAAAAATTTAATTTAATTGATTTCAATTAACAGCCTGTTCCAGTCCTAATGTGGACCGTCACCAGGTTTACAATAAAAATAATTAAAAGTTATAGATATAATTGTACAAAGATTTTAGTGGATATATGTCATTTTTCCATCCTTTATTTCATATCTTTTTCATAATGACTATCAGCTAATATATATTTAAAATATTTTATTGTAAACCTGTAGGACTCAGTTGATAAATTAAATTAATAGTTATATTTCTCTGACCGCTGTATAATTATAAATTGCAGCCAAACCTGTCAGAAACAATGGAATAAAACGAAAAAACAAACTAACGCAACGTTTCGTCCTCAACAGGTGTACAACGGAGTAAATATAAATATTATATTTAAAAAAGTGTTGAATAAACGTACTTGTAGTATCAATTAATATGAATCACGTTTGACAATGAGTGGAAATTAAAAGTTAAATTTAATGTATTTTATTTTATGCTAAAGCAACATTTGTTAAAAAATATTTTTTATTTGGATGTTTAGATTCACTCCATAGTACACCTCATTCGGTCCTAAATTCAGGACGAAACGTTGTGCATGTTTTTTTATGCAGTTTTAATTTAAATTAATTAAATGATTTTTAAATTATCTCTTTAGTACTTGATTGGTTTATACATAACATCTGCTAAATCAGCCGTTTTAGCGTCGAATAATTAGTTTTAGTTTCTATGAAATTAATAGCTTCTCTCTAGCTGATTTTAGTGTATATTTTCAACCCTCTTACAGCACGGGAAGGCAAAACCACTAAGGCGGAGGAGAAGTTACATGAAAATAACGCGAAACTAACAAGATTGGTGTTGAATCTGGGGTTATAGAAATCGCTGACTTTAATTCTGACATTTACCGTAGTGCTTAAGATGAAGTTCAGAGCCCCAGGAGTGGGGGGTGGAAGGCAGCGGATCAATATTTCCGTGTGCAAACTTAAACGCGTAGCGTTATTTCTAGCGAACACATGTTGCTTACGATCCAACAACAAACACCAAGGGAGTAAGACACGCCTGCCACATGTAGGCATTTAAAATAATTCCGAAATGGCCATTATTAACGTCGAATAAAGGAAGGCAGAACCACTAAGGCGGAGGAGAAGTTACACGAAAATAACGCGAAACAACCAAGATTGGTGTTGAATCTGGGGTTATAGAAATCTCTGACTTTAATTCTGACATTTAGCGTAGTGCTTAAGATGAAGTTCAGAGCCCCAGGAGTGGAGGGTGGAAGGCAGCGGATCAATATTTCCGTGTGCAAACTTAAACGCGTAGCGTTATTTCTAGCGAACACATGTTGCTTACGATCCAACAACAAACACCGAGGGATTATGACTTGCCTGACACATCTAGGCATTTAAAATACTTCCGAAATGGCCATTATTAACGTCGAATAAAACGTTTTCGTGGGGGCCCTAAATTTGATTATGTCTTCTACAATTTTTAAGTATCTAATTTCATCTCCAAAAGGCGTGGGATGTAGAACCCTTACAATACGGGCGGTGGTGGAAGGGGTTTAATTAAAAATATTGCAAAAAATAGCAAAATTGGTGTCGATTGCGGAGTTGTAGGAGTCGCTGAGTTTAATTCTCGCATTAAGCATGACGGTTGAGGAAATTTTATGTTTATCGTCGTGGTTGACGAAGAGTCTTAAGTTACCGGGTGTTTATTGATTGTTTTAGGGCACCAGTTAATTTTTTGGTCTCTATTTAGATAAATGTTATATTTTCTTACTCTTTTCAGGTACTGGGAGTGTTGTTAGACTTTATAAACATAGCGAGTATTTTTCACTCTTTTAATTCGGCGTGATTTTTAGATACTTTTATTTTATTTAGCAGTAGAATTTACGAGTTGTTAAAAATTCCGTCAGTCATCATCCTGGTTGATTTGAAGTTAGCTGCCGAGGGGTTAGGTCGGGAAGGGGAACGGAAATGATCAAAACGCAGACGCTATTGATGCTGATTAAATCAATTACTTCTTAAATGTAAAGAAGTACCGGGGCAACGCCGGGCACCCAGCTAGTTTTTCTTATAAATGAAGAAAACAGAGAACTTTGTGAGAAACATATTCTAATCAAATAAAACAAAAATGTAGCGTTACTTTTCGGAATGCAAAAATAAAATTTATTCGCAAGGATAGTAAAGAATTTCATATTGTTTTTTATTATCAATCGATGGAGTATGGCTGGATATAATTATACTTTTTACACAATCAAAATATTTCTGCTTTTATTTCATTACGAAAAAAGGAACTATTTACTTTCTTGTGCAGTTCGTCGCGTATTAACGTGACGTCATGGTCTCTTGGCGCGCAGTAATGTAACACTTAATGATCACGTTTTTAATTATAATTCTATCCAGATGTATGCTAGGGGTTTCCAAGATCCACAGCACCGTTTCTCGAGTTTTGAAGAATATGTGTACAAATTTTTATTAAAATCTGCCCACACATTTAAATTTGTATAGACATTAACGTAAATACATACATACAAACATACATCCTTTTTTATTATATAGACTAGCTGGTTGCCCGCGCACTTATTTACATAAACCTGAAAAAAAGTATTTAATTCTATATTAATCTTTGTAAAGAAGTGATTTAACCTAACTTTTCTTAGTTCCGTACATACTTTCGACCCATAGTGCATTAATTGAACACTTATAAAATACATTGAGTTTTATTGCATCAGTCCCAACAAACATACCTCCAAATTTATTCTTAAATATACTTCTTGAGTATTACAGGATATAATTGTCCATCAGTCTTCAGACATTACGATGAATTTCTGTTAGATTCATAATTTAAATAAATAGTCGCCATATTGGAGTCACTAATATGCCATGAAAATTAACTTAGTAACTCAGTAAGGACAGTAAAGTATTTCGTGTTGTTTTTATTATCATTCGACGGAGTATTACTTGATAAAATTATAGTTTTTAATTCAGTGAAACTATTTCTGCTTTATTTCTTTACGGAATAAGGAACTATTTCGTCGCGTAGTAACGTCTCTCGCTCGTGACGTCACGGCCTCTTGGCGCACTACAAAATGAGCACAATATTTCAATTGTAATTATTTCTACCTCTATGCTAGGGGCTTCTAACCCCTACAGTACCGTTTCTAGAGCTTTGTGTACGAAATTTTGTTGAAATCTGTCAGCGCGTCTAAATATGTATAGAAATTAACGTAAATACATACATACAAATATACATCCTTTTTTTATTATATAGATTTAATAAGTGAGATAAATAGATCTGCAATTTTTATTTTATATGAGCAAGGAACTGTGGGCGAGGTTGCACAGTGAAATTCTGCTTCTTTTTCTCAATACTTTTTAACCTTGATGCGACCAACCCCCTTCTCTCTCTCTTACGGATGCGGTTTCTATCGTCCATAAATACAGTCGCTATAAAACCTAAAAAAAAAAATATACACAATTTCAAAATGAAAGCGGTTGAGTTTTTTTACCCCCCCCTTCCACCTCCTCACCACCACCACCACCACCACCAATAATAAATATTAATGCTGCTCCCCAGAATAATTTGATATAGTTGGTGCAGGCGAGGATGAGTTTTCATTTACAAGTAACAGTGTTCTATTGTCCCTGTTTTGCATTGCGCGCAAGGGCTTCGTTGAGTCATAAATGCCCATGTTCATGTATTAAATGTGAAAATGCGAATGGTTTGCATAATGGTGACATCGGACGTTGTAATTTCCGTTGAGTGCTACAACAGAAAGGGGTGAGGTGGGGGGGGGGTTGGAAGCCTGGGGGGGGGGGGAAGAGAGGCGGAATCGTCGGGCGGGTGCACAGTTGAAGCTCTCCTCAACAGATGGCGACTCTTGTCGGATTTTTGAACGATTTTTTGCCCCCCCCCCCGGCTCCTCTACGCCCCCTCTTACCCACACCCCTTTGCCCCTTCTATCGTCGTCGTCGACGGACCGACGACCCTGACTGCTGCTGTGCTGCAACAATAAATTCCCTTTCGTAACATATTAAAAAGTGAGAGGAAATTTAAGGTGCCCGAATAAATCACCTCTATTTTAAATTATTAACCTGGAGGAAATATATTACGGTACGAGCTCTATATTGCAAAACATTTTTAAAAGTTGGCCATATTGCATTTTTTTTTAAAAAAAATGGATTATTTTTAATAATACACAGGAAATCAATTTCAAGTTCCTACCTAAAAGAAGATTAATGAATCATGAAAGCGATTTATTGTAAAAATAATTAGATTTATATAAACAAACTGAGTGAAGTGAACTTGAAATTATAATATTTTAACCTGGAAATGAAGAACTTTACACTGTTTTGTAAATAAGAGTATAGATTTATAACTTATCAATAATACAGTACAAGAACATCGGGAAACACACACACATACACACCTGACAGTTAAAAACTAACAAGAGTTGTGACGTCGCATTTTCCGCCAGTCACAAGTTGGTTAAAATGTGTAAAAAAAAGTTTATTTCGTGAAGGCAATCGAGGAGTCGAAGTCAAGGAATTATCTTTGGCACGCAACGCGGGATTTTATATTTGTTTTATAAATATAAAAGTAATTAAATTTAGAAATTAAAAATCGTTTCAGTATGTTGTGATGGTACCAGAGAAGAAAGTTTTATTTTTTTAGGGTAACAGGCAACTCCGCTTTAATTGCATAGGAAGGGATTTAAAAGCGGGGATGCGGAAGGGTAAAGGAGGGTAGCCAAGGGTTTACTAGGGCCCCCGGGCTACAGTTTAAGGATCCAACCCGGCATTCGTATAAAGAAATGCAGGGAATATCCTAGAAAAACCTGCATCAGGTAGGTCGGGTATTGGGTACTTGTCCCACGCCCTTCCGATAGCCGGAGAGGGGTTTGCTGTGGGGACGCAGCATTCCCTTCTGCGTACCTCGACCAGTTTAGGAGGCAACTGGCCCACTGTTTCAATGGGAACAGCGTACAACTCTTACCGTATGCCCAAGGTCTGTGACCCCGGAACACACACCTCTCAGAACAGGCCGAGGTGCTTAGGATTATGGGAACCTTAGTTCAAATACAGATAGGGGAAAAGGCATCCGCAAAAGTAGCCCCTTCCGTCTCTCCTACAAGGTTCTGCCTGCGAGAGAAAAGCCCTCGCAGACAGCCCATCCGTTGCGAAGTAAGATTTTTTTTTATTGCAACAGGCTACATGAGTGTAATCCACGTTGCGCAACTCCCCTTTAATAGCATAGGAAGGGATTTGAAAGTGGGGATGCGGAAGGGTAAAGGAAGGTAGACAAGGGTTAACTAGGGCCCCCGAGCTATAGTTTAAGGATCCTACCCGGCATACGCCTAAAGAAATGCAGGGAAAATCCTAGGAAAACCTGCATCAGGTAGGTCGGGCATTGGGTACTTGTCCCACGCCCTTCCGATAGCGGGAGAAGAGTTTACTGTGGGGACGCAGCATTCTTTTCTCCGTACCTCGACCAGTTTGTAAGGCAGCTGGCCGACTGTTCCAATGGGAACGGTGAACAACTCTTACCGTATGCCCATTATATTGTAAGAGGTATTGGAGAATTATCGCTGACTTAGAGGAGGACCCAAAATTCAAACATGGATGATGAATGAAGAGTTTTTCTGTTGGTGTTTGGCGAAAAAAAATAATAACTGTAAAGTCTCGAATAAATTTTATGGCGATATGTCATTGGAGAAATCAATATGGTCTGTATGTTGATGAAATTAAAAGTGCTAAGGAGTTTATATGAGAGATTATTGGGAATAAGTGCTTGACACGTTCATTTCTTTAAAATAATCTTTTTGTTATGTTTGAACACTATTATTAAGTATTAAAATATTGATTGTTTGTTTGTTTGCAATTCTTTTATGTTTATTATATGTGTACTGGGGGAGATTGTCCGCCAGCTGATGACGTCAGGCGGGCCTAGTTGGGAACTTGAGCAGCATCCCTGAGATCAACCCCGGAAACACGAGTGCTGTAGAATCTGGTTTAAACAAAACAGTAAACAATATCATTGGTGAATTCTGTAAGCGAACCCCAATAAACTTTCGAATGATTCACACCCACGAGAAGACGAGGAGTTTCAGGTTCTGTTCGATAAAAGAGGGTTTGAAAATGAATAAAGGTGTATTGGTCAGCCGAATACGTAACTAATGGCTAATCATATTTTAAATTGAATATTTTCTGGTGTCGCAGACTTTGGGCGTACGGTAAGAGTTGTCCACTGTTCCTATTGGAACAGTCGGCCAGCTGCCTGTTAAACCGGTCAAGGCACGGCGACGGGAAAGCTGCGTCCCCACAGAAAACTCTTCTCCCGTCATCGGAAGGGCGTGGAACAAGTACCAAATGCCCGACCTACCAGATGCAGGTTTTTCTAGGGTTTTCCCTGCTACACTATTAGGCGAATTGCCGGGTACGATCCTTAAACCATAGCCCGGGGGCCCTAGTTAACCATTGGCTACCTTCCTCTACCATTCCGCATCCCCACTTTCAAATCCTTTCGTATTCTATTGAAGGGGAGTTGCCACCATGTGAATTTCCCTCAGGTAATATTAAAAAAAATTAAATATAAGTGAGCAAACTGCGAGGACTATTCTAGAGAGGCCTGTGAGGGCTATTCTCTCGCAGGAAATACCTGCGAGGGATGTTCTCTCGCAGGCAGAACCTTTTAGGAGAAATACGAAGGGGCTACCTTTGGGTATGCCTTTTCCTCTCCGTTTTTGAACTAAGGTTCGCACAAACCGAGGCACTTCGGCCTGTCTTGAGAGGTGTATGTTCCGGGGTCGCAGACCTTGGGCATACGGTAAGAGTTGTTGCCTATTCCCATTGGAATAGTCGGCCAGCTGCCTCCTAAACTGGTCGAGGCACGGAGAAGGGAATGCTGCGTCCCCACAGCAAACTCCTATTCCGGTGTCGGAAGGGCGTGGGACAAGTACCCAATGCCCGATCTACCCGATGCAGGTTTTCCTAAGGGCTTTCCTGCATTTCTTTAGGCGAATGCCGGGTAGGATCCTTAAACTATAGCCCGGGGGCCCTAATTAACCCATGGCTACCTTCCTCTACCATTCCGCATCCCCCCTTTCAAATCCCTTTCTATGCTATTAAAGGGGAGTTGCCCAAAGTGGATTTCCCTCATGTAACCTGTTGCCCTTAAATAAGGGCTACTCTCTCGCAGGCAGAACCTTGTAGGGTAGACAGAAGGGGCAACCTTTGGGGATGCCTCCTCCTCCCTCGGTCCTTGAACTAAGATTTCCACAAGCCTCACCTCGGCTTGTTTGAGAGGTGTATGTTTGTATGTTACGGGGTCTTAGACCTTGGGCATACGGTAAGATTTGTTCACTGTTCCCATTGGAACCGTCGGCCAGCTGCCGCCTAAACTGGTCGAGGTACGGAGAAGGGAATGCTGCGTCCCCACAAATAACTCTAATTTTAACCGGACCATGAAAGATGAAGCTCCTGATGATTTTTAATTCAAAATAAAGAGAAGTGTGGGATTGAATATTTCTTTTAACTCCTACCTTAAAAGAGTATGTCATTTTCACGTTGAATAATTAATTTATGTTGAGAAACAGTTTCCTTTCTTTTTTTGCGTGAAATGACGTCACATCAACGTTACGTTCCGGGGTCGCTGACGTTGGGCATAAGGTTATTTGTCCGATGTTCCCATCGGAACAGTCGGCCAGCTGCCTCCTAAATGAAACTGAGATTTTGTTCCGAATATTGTACTGGAAATTTTCTCGAGACATCATATTAATTAATTATTATTTATCCACCACAGAGTGTCAAATTCGTTAAATGTATTGTAATAATTAAATATTATATGAATGTGGCGTTTCTAAATGAAAGAACTTAAGTGATAACTATTAAACAAGATTTATTAACAATTTTAAGACAAGTATAAAATACACAAAATATTTGGGATCTCAGGGTCTTGAGCTGGGTTTGATAAATGGCAGAATTTATATAATCAAAATTACATTTACTTTTTATGGAAATCAATGCGTCTGAACATAGACGAAATTTGTTGGGGAAGAAATAATACTAAAGGTTGAATTTAAACAATTTCAATTTTATCAAGAACTAAGGATCTCATTTTATCGATAATTAAATAATTAAAGAACGATCTGACTTTTATCTTTTAAACACGGTTTACAAATGATTTTAAAGTTTTTCTCTACTTACGGCCGCCCAGGTCTCTTTTTAACTTTTCGTGCGCAATTTTGGGGACATCACTGATTCTAAGTTCTCACAGACTCTAAATGTTTACAGGCTCTAATTGGCGTTGTTTGTTAGTTGGTTTAACACAAATTGGTTGGTTCTCGATGCTTTACTGCAACTAGTTGCTCTGTCTCCTTCCCGACTGAATATTGCTTTACTTTTTAATATTTGAAAGCATGTTTGTGACTGGACCACATTCTTTCGTTCTGACTGCCGACTGTAAAACTTTTCGTCTGATCTATTCGCTGTCAGCTGCCCGACTGTAAAGCTTTCAAACTGCTTGCTGTCCGCTGCCCGACTGGATTCTTCGTCTCGTAAATTTTTGAGCGCGTAAAAACCCTCTCGACCGATCAACAATGCTTTCTTTGCCTTGCCGGTTTGTTGCGGCGTCCGCTCTATATCCACTAATAATGAGTCCTCGACAACTCAACTTTTCAATTAGAACAATGCCTTAATTACCAATTACTACAGTATATTGGAAGTAAGTCGCTAAATAAATTACAACTGGAAGTAAGAGATTATCCAATACGCTTTTAGGACCAATGAAGAAAAGCTACAACGGAAAACTTTGCCTTAATTCCGTAGAGGACTTCCTAACTGTCAAATTGCATCCCCCCCATGCTGTCAACTATTATCGAAATGATTTTATTGTCAGGTTCAGTAGTCTTAGAATTAATTACATTTATTATAGCAAGAAAACTGCTGTCCGTCAAAGATCCAGTACTAACAATTGTTTTACCATGTTATGATTGGTTATCTACAAAATTAAAAACTAAATATCTCTGTAATTTTCAAATCTGTTAATTCTTATTCATGTTACGCTTAAAGCATAAAGATGGTCTTAATATTTTGTATTTCCATAATGTTACTTATTAAGTTAGGTGTAATAATTGCTCATTTTGTTATATGGGCCAGACTAAAAGATCTTTGCTAACTAGAATTAAAGAACATATAATTTCTACGTTATGACCATTCTACTATTACAAAAAAAATTGTTTGCATCTCGGGCATTTCTTCAAATTTTGATTATTCTAGATAAGGAAGCCAATTACAAAAAATTGTTAATTTCAGAAATACTCCACCAAATTTTATTTAAATGTAAAACTAGACACGTCTCATTTAAATAATATTTATGCTGGTTTATTTAATAATGTTTGTTATTTTATACCTTGTTTTCATATCATTTCGCCATTTAATTTCTTTAGTATTGACAAACATCACAACGGTTGATGGAAGCGTCTCCTCGCTTCTGAATTATGTACTGTTCAAAATTAATTTTTATTATTGTCTTGTTATACGGTTCGATTACTTTTTTTTTAGGTAACAAGCTACATGAGGGTAATCCACGTGGTGGCAACTCCCCTTTAATAGAATAGGAAGGGATCTGAAAGGAGTGACGCGGAAGGGTAGAAAAGTAACCAAGGGTTAACTAGGGCCCCCGGGCTATAGTTTAAGGATCCTACCCGGCATTCCCCTTAAAGTATTTTAGGGAAAACCCTATAAAAACCTGCATCAGGTAGGTTGGGCATTTGGTACTTGCCCCACGCCCCTTCGATAGCGGAAGAAGAGTTTGCTGTGGGGACGCAGCATTCCCTTCTTCGTACGTCAACCAGTTTTAGAGGCAGCCGGCCGACTGTTCCAATGGGAACAGCGAACAACTCTTACCGTATGCCCAAGGTTTGTGACCCCGGAACATACACCTCTCAAAACAGGCCGACGTGCCTCGGTTTGTGGGAACCTTAGTTCAAAAACGGAGAGGAAAAGGCATCCGCAAAGGACGTGTCTCTCCTACTATTCGGGATCTCATACAGTGTTAATAATTTGAATAGTGAAGTGCAGAGAACGGTACGACGCCACGAATGGTATTTATGACGGTTAATTTTTATTAGTGTTAACTAAAAACGTTTATAGGTGTTATGTTATTTTCTCCCTCTCCATATTTGTTGTAACGGGAAACACACACACACACACATAATTTATCAAATTGTATTTGATACAATATATGGAAGTAGTGAAGGATACAATTTAATAATTTTTATCAAGAAATTGCTTGTTAGTTTTTTAACAGTTAATTGCAGCGTGAAATAATTTTTTATTAGTTATATATGTAGACATGTAAGTAGAGGTGATTTATTTATTTAATTGTTGGCGGAAAACTTTGAGGCAAGAGGTATTGTAAAGAACAGCATTGTTTGGCGTGAGAATGCACAGACGATAATCGTTGCTACGGTGTATTGTCGAATAGGGTATATAAGACGCTCAGAACTTTTATCAGGCTTTCACTCAGATATTCAGAGAGCTGAGTGTGTGTGAGAAATAGTCAGTCTTGTGTGTTCTGGGAGCATGGCGAGAGTCTGTGGTTGGCGAACTCAGCAAAGTATGAGCTGAATATCCTAATTTTTATATTAAAGATTTTCTACATTAAAACTGAATGTTACCGTAGGTACGACAGTGAAGCAGGAAGGCACCCAAAGTGTTGAAAAGTGAGGCTAATAAAATCAGTGCTGTGGCCTGTCAATGAAATTAGTGTTGTTTAAAAATTAAATAATCACGTGTGCACAAACCAGAGCATTTCTAAATAAATGGTATGCAAAAAAAATGTTATTACGTAAATATAGTTTAAGACCAGATCTCTATAACTTGGCCAGATTTTTTTTAACTTTTCAGGTTTGTATTTGAGATTGAGTCAAGGCGGCCGTCCTTATTTAAGGTTGTGGAAGGTGTTGGTGAGACCCTGGCGACTAAGGTGACTGTGGGGGTGACCCTGGGTACGTCAGTGCTAAATGAGCAACGCGCGCGGTGGACCAAGACCGTCCCTCGCCCCCAGAGTCCTAAAAACCCTGCTGGGTTGTGGCTTGTCCTCGTCGCAGCCCGAGGCACGTTGGTGCCGGACTCGAGGGCCGTAACGGAAGATGACGACGGAGGTTTTGGCCGTCGAAACGTCGCGTCGTCTGTTGTACCCCGGGGGGAGGGGTGGAAACTCGAGAGTTGTTTCTACAAATGGTAAAATAAAGTTTTCTTCTACATTTTCAGACTTCACGTTAAAGTGTATTTGATTTGCACTTGTATCTGACCTTAAGTCTGGTTCCTAGAATGTTCCAAATGTGTCAAGGATTTCACTCGTTCAGTAGCTGACGTCTTCATGTACTGGACGACACCAGAATATTGAACGTATCACTTACAAGCATAAAGCAAAAGTAAAAGTGGAAGGTGTTTGTTGAAACCCTAGCGACTAAGGTGACTGTTGGGGCGACCCTGGGTACGTCAGTGCTAACTGAGCAATGCTTGCGGTGGATCAAGGCCGTCCCTAGCCCCCGGGGCCCTGGTATACACTCCAGAGTCCTAAAAACTGTGCTGGGTCGTGGCTTGTTCTCGTCCCAGCCCGACGCACGTTGGTGGCGGACTCGAGGGCGTAACAGAAGGTGAGGACGGAGGTTTTAGCCGTCGAAACGTCGCGTCGTCTGTTGTACTCCGACTTCACGTAAAAGTGTATTTAATTTGCAATTGTATCTTACCTAGATTGTTACAAATGTGTCAACGATTTCACTCGTTCAGTAGCTGACGTCTTCATGTACTTGACGTCACCACAATATAGAACTTATAGGTATAAAATAAAAAAATAAATATATAAATTGTTTCTCCGATTGGAGCACTGCAACACTGTAACGCAACGCCATGGCTACTAGTATTTAATTTTGTAAATTTATTATGTATAACATTTAATCTAGTTTAATCTGTTACCCCGTTAGCAACAGAGTTTAATGTAAGGGAACAAAGGCACGTTTGACATTTGGGCAGCCATGCTAGTTTACAGTCGACTGCAAATATTACCACATATTTATAGGCTGCCGTATAGGAAAATTTACGGCCACTATTTTCAGTTTAGCAGAAACTTCACAATCGCTCTTATATCATTTAGGCTCATAAAAATGTCTCCTCTCCCTCGCACAGTGACTCCGTCTCTCTCTGTCCGCATCACAGAAACGGCTTTTATACAGTGAGCTGTTAATCGGATGCCAAAGCTAAAAACACACACAGAAAATAAAACTCTGTATAATCCTGGAGGGCACAGCAGAAAAACATCGTTTTAAATTTTATTACGCTACATTTGACTTCGGGTGGACGGTTGGGGGGTGGGGGGTGAATAGTCTATATCAAAAGAGAGACGGAAATGAAATGAAAATCCCTGTATGGGAACTTTTGGCCTCTATTCCTACAACAATCACCTCGAGCTCATTCAATTACTCACCACGTGAACTAATGAAATTGTTCACTTTGTAAAGCAAGCGCTATCGCAGTGAAGTTGTGCGAGAGTCCCTCAGGGTTCCGTTGTCGACCCCGACCTGTGATCGTTCAATCCCAGGCGCTCGCGAGAAACACGGATGAAGAAATTACACGACATGATTGGATCGACAGTAGACTGCAGCAGTAACTACACTATGTTAATAATTTATGTGGAGAGTGAAAATTTTACCTCTGAACAACTCGGTGTACAAACTGCACTTAAAACTATTATTTAACTCTTATTCGCTCTGATTATATTTCAGTTTCCGTTTTGAGAAACAAAGTTAGTGTATTTAATTTAATGATATATAAATATATTCAGAAACTTTAGGTAATTGAAGGTTTCTGTCGGCCTTTCGAAGCGTTACGAAACGCACTAGGGATAAACGGGGTTGAAAGTTAAAAACATACTTAAACGGCCGTTATTAGCGTTGATTAATTATTTTTCTGAATCTATGTGGTTAATAGTATCAATTCAGATTTATTTAGTGTATAATTTCAGCACCTTAAAGAACCAAAAAGGGCCGTTACATAAAAAATAACGCGAAACCACCGATATCGGTGTCAAATCCAGGGTTATAGACGTCAATGAGATGTTCATTATGTCAGTTAAGTTGTAGTCAGCCCCTAGGTGTGAGCTGAAACGTTGCTACATAACAGTAATGAGTAAACAACGGTGAATGGTTTTGAATCTGGGGTTATGAAAGTCACTGAGATTAAATCTGACATTTACCATACTGGTTAAGATGTACCTGAGCCCCTAAGTGTGGGGGGTCTAAAATGCACAGAGCAATTTCTATTAAACTTGGACCACATGTTATTTACGATCCAGAAGCAAACACTGAGGGGTTAAGACACACCTAGGGGTGCGGGTGCAGGGGGTGGCATTTAAAAACATTCCTAAACGGACTTTGTTATCGTAGAATAAAACAATTTCGGAGTCGTTTGGGGGTTAAATGGCAAGTTTAATCTCATAATTAAATTAAGCGACATCAACACTATTAATCTATTTCCAAGTACTTATTCGACGTAAAACTCGGCCGGTTACATTGTTTGAAAATCTCTAACTCCGCTCAGACACCCCCTCAACCATTACGCGTTACCCAGGTTGTCACAATGAATCTCAGCAACATCCATAACGCCAGAATTGACTCGTATCTCGGTCTGTTCGCGTTATGTTCATATAACGCTCCACCAAACATCACCCCTAAACGTGCTCCACTCCCACGACGATAGAGGTTGAAATAAAACAGAGAATATCTACCGAAATGTTATGAATTTAAATGACACAGAAAAATTTATTTTTTGGACGCAAAAATCGGCCGATCAACGTGTTTGAAAATTTCCAACCCCGTTCAGTCCCATCCGTGGTGGTTAAACCTGCAAGTTGAATGTCATAATTAATCTCAGCGACATCCATAACCCAGGATTAGATGTAGTGAAACTCCACCCTACTCTTCATGGTTCTTTCCTCCAAAGCCGATAGGGGTTGTAATTATACACAGAACATAATTTTTTTTGAGTGTCATTGTCTCCGAAAAATATTTATTCGATGCAAATTTCGTTAGATTAATATTTTTGATCTTTTCTACCCCCGCCCACGTCTGCCCAGCAACTCCCCCCCCCCCGTGCGTTACCCAAGTTGACATTAATTCAGCGACATCCATAAGCCCGATTTGTTTCGAATCTCAGTTGTATTCACGTTATTTTATTATAACGCCACACCACCCCCACCCCTAAGGGTGCTCCTTTCCCATGCCGTAAGGGGTTGAAATTATACATAGATCATCGGTAGGAACACTATCAATCTGTTCGACTTCTGAAAATATTTATCCGACTTAAATATCGGCCGTTTTAGCTTGTTTGAATATTCCCACCCCGGCTCTAGGGGGTGATAGACGCGTCCCATCCCGACAGTGTTTCCTTAACGCAAAAAACACGTGTATTTGATTGTCGGGTGTAAACTTGTATGCGGAACATACAAACATACAATTTTTTTTATAGGGCAACAGGTTACATGAGGGTAATTCACGTTGGGCAACTCCCCTTTAATAGCATAGGAAGGGATTTGAAAGGGGGGAAGAGGAAGGGTAGAGGAAGGTAGCCAAGGGTTAACTAGGGCCCCCGGGCTATATTTTAAGGATACTACCCCGCATTCGCCTAAGAGTAATGCAGGGAAAACCCAAGAAAAACCTGCATCAGGTAGGTCGGGCATTGGGTACTTGTCCCACGCCCTTCCCATAGCGGGAGAGGAGTTTGCTGTGGGGACGCAGCATTCCCTTCACCGTGCCTCGACCAGTTTAGGAGGCAGCTGGCCGACTATTCCAATGGGAATAGTTGACAACTCTTACCGTATGACCAACGTCTGTGACCACGGGACATACACCTCTCAAAACAGGCAGAGGTGTCTCGGCTTGTGGGAACCTTAGTTCAAAAACGGAGAGGAAAAGACATCGCCAAAGGTAGCCCCTTCGTATCTCTCGTATAAGGTTCTGCCTGCGAGAGAACAGCCCTCGCAGACCTCCCATCTCAAACATACAAATAAACAAACACAGTTTTATTCATTAGAAGTTAGGCGGACGACTGCGAGGGCTGTTCCCTCGCAGGCAGAACCTTGTAGGAGAGACAGGGAGGGCTACCTTGGGGATGCCTTTTCCTCTCTCCGTTTTTGAACTAAGGTTCCCACAAGCCGAGGCACCCCGGTCTGTTTTGAGAGGTGTATGTTCCGGGGTTAAGACCTTGGGCATACGGTAAGATTTGTCCGCTATTCCCATTGGAATAGTCGGCCAGCTGTCTCCTAAACTGGTCGAGGCACAGAGAAGGGAATGCTGCGTCCCCACAGCAAACTCTTCTCCCGCTATCGGAAGGGTGTGGGACAAGTACCCAATGCCCGACCTACCTGATGCAGGCTTTTCTAGGGTTTTCCTCGCATTACTTTTAGGCGAATGCCTGGTAGGATACTTAAACTATAGCCCGGGGGCGCTAGTGAACCCTTGGCTACCTTCCTCTACCCTTGCGCATCCCCCATTTCATATCCCTTCCTATTCATTAGAAGTTTAATTTAAATATCTATTTTGTTCATGACTGACGCGAAAAATTCAGACTTAATTGAGTTTTCAATAAATTCCTTCATAACATCGTTTAGGCGTTGACGCATGTTTGAGAGAAGGACCCTCATTTAGCCGGTTATTATATGAGATTATTAAAAAGCAACGCTGGCAGGAGCGTGTGTGTGTGTGTGTGTTGTTGCAATCCATGACGTTTGCAAATATTGGCCTTCATTTGAGCAACTTGAAGCCGGACGGACGGTCCGCATCAGATTAATAACAAAAGAGGAGCTTTTCAAAAATAACAATTCGGATGGCAATAAAGCACGGGGTTGGCAGCACTGCTCCGACTTAACAACTTGCACAGTCTCATGTTGCTGTAGTTGTTGTGTTTTTTTTTTCGAGGAGGGTGGGAAGGGGGGGGGGGAACAAGTCGCAGATTTACAACGTAACGCTGTGAGATACGTCGGCGGCGGTGGCTTCATATTTTACTTCAAATCCTGCGACAATTCCTGACGCCCCGAACAGGAAATTCTGTTATTTATGGCCAGTCCCCCACCCCTCTACAGATCCAGCAGCAAGCAAATATCACCCACAGATTTTTTAAAAATATATATATTTATTTATTTTGGAGTTTTTTTTGTTTGTTTGTGAGTGCAGATAAAAATTAATTTAAATATTATAGATGTGACACTGCCATAAGTCAGCAACTTTTCGAGGCCCGTCAGATAAATATGTTTTAAATTATAAAACATGGCGTTTTGTTGGGGCTGGTAATGAGTGCGGCAATTAATCAGTATTCGCAGGCAGGCAGTCACCCACCCCGCGCCGAAGATAAATCAGCTTTCTCACCCCCCCATCCGCCCCTTCACGCGTCTCCCTGAGAGAGAGTTGATGGAACCCCCCCGGTGCTTGGCCGGTCTCGTGACAACGGTCTCGCAAACAAGTTTACACTTTCACCTCAGGTTAAGCTTCCCGGAAAAGAGAAAAGGCCAATCGTCAGCAATAGGGCGTCGAAGATCATTTATTAGTTGTCATTGTATCTGACACTATCAGTAAATATAATTCATAGCCTTAAACTGCAATTAATTGATTAATAATTAAAAATCATAAACATATAATAATAATTAAAAATATTAATCAGAATTTTAATACAATTAATTGATTAATAAATAAAAATCATGAACACATAATTATAATTAAAAAATTATTAATCAGAATTTTAATACAATTAATTGATTAATAATTAAAAATCATAAACCTATAATTATAATTAAAAAATTATTAATCACAATTTTAATACTTAGTTTTTATAACAAAAGTGGCGAAATTAAATTTATAAGTATGCAAATAAAGTGCAAAAAATAAAAATCATAAACATATATATCTTATAATTAAAATATTATTAATCATAATTTTAAAACCAATTCTTTAAGAAAAAAGGAAAAAATGAAATTATAAAAATGCAAATTAAGTGAAAAAGGTTAAAATCATGTAAATATATTTCATATAATCAAAAAATTATTAATTATAATTTTAATACCAGTTTTTTATACGATAATTGACAAAATTAAATTTAAAAATGCAAATAAAGAGCAAAAAGTTTAAAATCATAACGATATATTTCTTATAACGAAAAAAATTATTAATCATAGGTTTAATACCAATTATTAATTAGAAAATTGGAAAAATTGAATTTATAATAATGTAAAAAAAATTAAGAATCCGAAACATTTTTATAATTAAACCATTATTATTCAAAATTTTAATACCAATTTTGATACGAAAATTTCCAAAATCAATTTATGAACATGCAAATAAGATGTAAAAAATAATATAAACATAAATTTTTTGTTTATTAATCGTAATTTTAATACCACTTTTTTTTATAAAAAAATTGGTTAAACTATTTTTATAAAAATGTAAATAAAGGGCAAAAAATTAAAAACATAAACATATATTTTTTATAATTAAAAAATTATAAATCATAATTTTAATACCTAGTTTTTATAAGAAAATTGACAAAATGAATTTATAAAATTGAAATAAAGTAGAAAATAATAAAAATCGTAGACATATTATTTATAATTAAAGATTTATGAATCACAATTTTAATACCACTTTTTTTATAAGAAAATTGGCTAAATGGAATTTATAAAATGCTAATGAGGTCCTAAAAAATTAAAAATGATTAACTTATATTTTCTATGATTAAAAATTATTAATCATTACTTCAGTACCAATATTTTACAAGTAAATTGGAAAAATGAATTTATGAAAATGCAAATAAATTACAAAAAAATATGATAAAAATAAATATTTAGTAATTAAAGATTTATTAATCGTATAATCGTATAATTATAAGAAAATTGGTTAAATGTAATTTATCTAAGTGCTAATAAAGTGTAAAAAATTAAGAATCCTAAACCTTATATTTTTTATACCAAAATTGAATTTATAAGAATGTAAATAAAGTGCAATAATTTAATATCATATGCATATTTATTATAATATTATTAATCATTATTTTAAACCAAATTTTTATAAGGAAATTATCAAAATTGAATTAATAAAAATGCAAATAAAGTTCTGTTTAATGAAAGGTTCAAGATTGGAAAAAATCTCGATTGAACCGGGACTCCAGATCGTTGCTGTATCGTACTAACCACTGATCTATCCAAGTCGACTCCAGGCCCTGCACGATAATTCTCCGTCCATTATTCTATAGCCATTATACATCTACATACATTGGATTGAGAAATATCGTTCTGGGTCTTGAGTAGACTTGGATGGCTCAGTGCTTAGGGCACACGTCTTCCAATCTGTCAACCCGGGTTCCATTCCCGGCCTTGCTTAGAAATGTTTTCCAATCCTGATTCTATAATTCAAAATATTTCATGGCTTATGTGGCTCAGCTTCGAATGTACGCTTCTTATGAGTTCTTTAAAGTATTAGGAATATTAAAAAGGTTAAATAATAAACTTTTAGTTATAAAAATAAATGTTTATAATAATAAATTATGAATAGTGAATTTTGTTTAAAAATACCTGCTAATGTCTATTAATTATCTGTCTAAAACAGTCGTTAAAGTAAAATATTATTAATATAATCTACATAATAAAAAAGGATGTATATTTGTATGTATGTATGTATTTACGTTGTTCTTTATACAAATTTTATCGCGTGTACAGAATGCAACAAAAATTGGTATACGTATTCTGCCAAAATCGAGAACCGTACTGTGGGGGTGAGAAACCCCTAGAATAAACGTGGAAATAATTATAATTGAAATAAGTTACGAATTAGTGTTAAATTACTGCGCGCCAAGAGACGGTGACGTCATTGGCAAAACATTGACGCATCATAAAAATATAGTTCTGTATTTCGTAATGAAATAAAGCAAAAATATTTTTATTCAATATAAAGTATACATGTGGAAAGAATTATAATTAAAAACCGTGATCATTAAATATTAAATTACTGCGCGCCATGAGACAATGACGTCACGCGAGAGAAAGACGTTACTACGCAACGAACAAAGGAAATATCTCCTTTATTAGGAATTAAATAAAGCAGAAATATTTTCTTTAAATAAAAAGTATAATTTTATACAGCAATACTCCATCGAATGGTAATAAAGAAGAATACGAATTACTTTACCATCCTTGGGGAAAATGTAAGTTAATTTTCGCGCTGTATTAGTTGTGAGTCTAGCTAACAATTACATCAATGTAATATTTCGTAATGTATGAAGACTGAGTGACGATTATATCCTGAAATACTCAAGGAATATATTTAAGTAATCAATTAAATACTTTTTCGAGTTTATATAAATAAGTACACGAGCAACGCCGGGCACCTAGCTAGTATAATATAAGAACGAGTGGTTGTCATGTAGGTTTCATGCACCAGGAAATTTGTTGTATATTTAGGAATGAGGATTTTGTCGACATCTGTTTTCCACCGCTTTGACCTTATTTTGATACGTTCTCTCGTATCGTGCCGGTTCTTTCATTCTATTCCAGAATTGTCAGTCTACGAAAGTATTAAAGGAGCCTAGTTCTATCCTTCATTTCCTGTTGCACCCTATCTTATGTGTTGAATTGCTTCATATGAGAATCACAGCATATTCCATTAGTTGGCGTGCTAAACGTATATATATATATGATGTATCTAATTTGTTATGTTTATAAATACATATTCAGATTATCATCCATTATCTACCAATTTAAATTTAAATACGGCAGATATTATATTAATTTTAGTATTTTTATTCAAAATGGATCGTCGTATTTCCGACGACATTATCCCCATGGGATATTGGCCTGTCGGGCAAACGAGAATCGGGATAATGTCATCCCGGGCTAACATCAATCGGGATAATGTCCTGTCGCGAATACTTCAATATCGGGATAATGACATTCCGTTAACACGTCAATCGGGATAATGTACTGTCGACCAAACGTCAATTGGGATAATGCCGGAAAAAGTCTGTCGGGGAAACCACAGGATCCCATTCTTTATATATTCTTTTTTTATATAATTGAAATACCGTCCACACGAAGGGTTTATGTATTCATTATATCCAGCTGGGTACCCGGATGTCATTTATCCATAACCCCCGCTTTTATGTTATTTTTATGTAACGCAACTCGAACCCTATCCCTAAATGAGTTCACCTCCCATTCCGAAGAGGGTTGAAACGCTTGACACTGAAATATTTTCATTCAACAAATATATCGCCGTTTGAACAAGATAGAAAATTTCAACCCCCGAGCATTACCCACTTTGTCACAATGAAACTCAACGATATCCATAACCCCAGAATTAACTCGAATCTCAGTCTATTCGAGTTATTTTCATGTAACGCTCCGCTAAACACCACCCCTAAGCTTGCGCCCCTCCCATGCCGATAAGGGTTGAAATTATACACAGAGAATATCTACCGAAACACTGAATTTAAATGACACCGAAAAACCTATTTTTTTGGACGAAAATATCGTTTTGACAATTTTCAGCCCCGTTCATCCCAACTCGTGAGGGTTTAACTGCAATTTGAATGACTTAATTGATTTTAGCGACATCCATATCTCCGGATTCACTTCCAGAGTGTTTTTATGCGTTATTTATATGTAATACAACTTCACTCTACTCTTCATAATTCTCTCCTCCCAAGCTAATAGGGGTTGTAATTGTACACAGAGTATATTATAAAAACATTTATAGTCTGATTGACCCCGAAAATTATTTATTCAGCGCAATTTCGACAGGTTAATTTTTTTTAATATTTCTACCCCCTCCCACGTCCGTCCAGCCCCTACGACCACCGCCCACATCCGCGTGTTACGCTGGTTTTCATAAATAAATCCAGCGAAATCCATAACCCCGATTTGTCTCGAATCTCTGTTGTTTTCGAGTTAATTTCTTGTAAATCCCCTCCACACCCACCTCTAACCGTGCTCCCCTCCAATACCGAAAGAGATTAAAATTATACACAAAAAACGTCGGCAAAAATATAATAATTTAATTAACCCTGATTAAATTTATTAAATGCAAATATCCACCTGGATTGAAGGTTTAAAAATTTCCACCCTCGCCCCTAGGGGTAAGTGGCTAATTTAATGTCACAATTAAACTCAGCAATATCCATAACCCTTGATTTGACTCCAATCGCAATTGTTTAGCGTTTTTTTAATGTAATACCATAGGGATCTCCTCTCATGTAGAACATATAGAGAAATTTTATGAAACTCATCGTTCCCAAAATAAATTTATTAAACTCAAAAAACAGGCCGGTTAACATGTTTTAAAAAGGTCTATCACAGTACACACACGCACGTAAGTCATAAATAAACTCAGCGACATCCATAAACACGATTTGACTGTAATCTCGGTTATTTTCGCGTTATCGCTTGTAACACATCACCACCCCCACCCCTAAACGCGCCCCACTCTCATAGCAAGAGGGGTTGAATTATACACACTCAACATCAGTAGAACATAAAAGGATTGATATCTAATTAACCCTGAAAAATATTTATTCAACGCTAATAACCGCCTTATTTGCATGTTACAAAATTTCCGCTCCACTATATCCCCTCCACACCCTCCCCTAACCGCACTCCCCTCCCATGCCGAAAGGTTAAAATTATATACAAACAAAGTTGGCCGAAATACTATAAATCTAATTAATCCCGATTATATTTATTAAATGTAAATATCCACCTCGATTTCAGCTTTAAAAATTTCCACCCTCGCCCCTGGGGGTTAAATCGCCAATTGAATGTCATAATTCATCTCAGAAACATCCATAACCCTGGATTTGACTCGAAACTCGGTTGTATTCGCGTAATTTTAATTGTAATTACCCCCACCCCCACATCCCAAAATACTTATCAGACTCAAATTTGGCCCGTTTCAGCGTTTTTGAATATTTCCACCCCCGATCATGGGGGCAGTAGACGTGTCTCACTCCCACAGTGTTATTTTCCTGGTCGCAAAGAACACGTACGAAAAATGGTGTAGATTTGAATGAACATACAATTACTCTGCTTTATTTATTAGAATATTAAATTTCCCCATTCATTTTACCCCAGCCTGAGTATTTACAGTTTGTTTCAGTCACCTCTTTACTCTATATATATTTATATTCAAAGTTCCGTAAAAAGATTGGCCTTAATTTTTGGGCTCAATCTCACTTGTTTAAGTCTGAAACCAAAATATTTAGTGTTTAACATTTTACTTCTACCCTTTCAAATCCCTTCCTATGCTATTAAAGGGGAGTTGCCACCATGTGGATTACCCTCAGTAGCCTGTTACCTAAAAAAAACTATTCACAAAAAATAAACTTACAGAGCTTCTACTAATTTTTTTAACAACGGTTCCCCCGACTACTTTATTGAATCATATAATTTCTATGTGAGGGGAAACCCCGCAGTGGAAGTCGATACTTCTATAATTAAATTCATTCAGATTTTTTAATTTCAATGTTGTTTCGCTGGAAAATAAAGTGAAACGAGAGTATCTAGATGTTTTAGGAAAAACGGAGGAATATTAATTAATTTAAATTAACTTATTATAACCCCCACAAATCTTAGGATATTTATAAATACACACGCGGGGGCACAAAGATTTCTAATTAGAGCCCGAGAAATTATTAAGAGTTTCAATTCATTAAATGTCTACGGACATAAATAAAGAAGCTGGAAAAAAAATTATCCGCTTCCATAAAGGCTTGAATGCGAACGCGTAGACTTAATTAATTGCTCCTTTCCACCCCCACCACCTCCCTTTAAACCCAGTAATTTTTTATTGCAAGACTTAAATTGAGTTCAGTTTAGCTGCTAGTTGATCTGGATAACGTTACTTTCAACTGAGTGGGTGGAATGGAGAACCTTACTGTCAAACTTGGAAACTACTCAGTTATATTTACAAAAAAAAAAGTAAGAAGAGGGACGGATCGCGAGTAAGTTTGCTGATTGGGTTAGAAGTTGCCGATTTTTGTTTTCCGGCTGGATTTATAAAACTCAAGGGGAGGGGAAATTAGGTTCATAGAAGGTTGAGGGAATAATTGTCAAGTACGGTACGGATCCAGATCCAGAGAGCTCAGTGTTTGGTAGTTTACAACCAGCATCGTCATAGCCACTACTGTATAGTGATTAAAATATGCTGTTAATGGAGTTGGTGTGTTATTTAATGATAAAACTAATAATAAATAACTGAAATTTAATTTATATATTAAACAAACTAATTAAAAGTATGTGAAGTTGAATAATTTGCTTAACTAAATTTTTATTTTACATTTAAACGTTATATAATTAAAGGAAACTGGCGAAAAATTATAATTTATTTGTAAACACTGTCTGGGTGCACAGCGTATCCCGGGTTGTCACAATTAGACTCAGTGACATCGATAACCCCGGACGTGACTCAAATCTTGGTTGTTTTCGCATTATTTTTATGGAAAATTCCTCCACCTCCACCCCTACCAAATTATCTGATAAATAAAGCAGGGAGTTTGGTTGTTTGCTATTTGTATGTTCGTCGTACAAATCTATACAAATGCCAACACACGTGTTCTTTGTGACCAGGAAAGAAAAACTGTCGGGATGAGACACGTCAATTTCCCCCAGGGACATGCTAAATCAGCCGATATTTGAGTCGGATCAATATTTTTAGTGGTTAAAGAGAATGATAGTGTTTCTATCGATGTTATCTGAGTATAATTACAGCATGGTAAAGGAGCACCATTAGGGGTGGAGGCGGACGGGCGTTACAAGAAAATAACCCCGAATACAACCGAGATTTGAGTTAAATCCAGGGTTATGGGCTATCGCTGAGTTTAATTATGACATTCATTTAACCATTTAACCCCCAGAGGCGAGGGTGGACAGGGTGGAAATTTTGAAACATGTTCAGTGGTCGGTATTTGCGTTAAGTAAATAATTTTGGGTTCAATGACGTTAATAGTGTTTCAACCGATGTTGTTTGTCAATATTAACCCCCTTTAGGAATAAGATGGAATCACGCTTAGGGGTGGGGGTGAAAACATTCGAAATGTTAAAAAAACCGATGTTTGAGACGGATAAAAATTTTTAGGGATCAAAGAGATTGATATTTTTTCTACCGATGTTATCTGACTATAATTTCAACCCCTTACAGCATGAAAAAGGAGCACTCTTATGGGTGGTGGTGGACGGGTGTTACAAGAAAATAACGCAAAAACTACCGCGATTGGAGACAAAGTGGGGTTATGGATGTCGCTGAAATTATTTATGACAACCTGGGTAACGCCCGGAGTAGAGAGGGGAGGATTGTCTGGGCGGGGGTAGAAGTTTTCAAATATGTTGAAACGGCGGTATATTCGTCGAATGGAATTATTTTAGGGTCAATGAGTTGAACCCCCTTCGGAATGGGAGGTGAAGAACACATTTATGGATAGTGGTCCAGTTGCGTTACATAAAATGAAAGAAAAAGCCTCCTAGATTAGTGTCAAATGGATTATGGATAATTGACATTTTGGGTAACGCCGGGCACACAGCTAGTTCTTAATAAATTCGAGATAAACACTATCAAACTAATTAACCCCGAAAAATATATATATTGGACGCAAATATCGCCCGTTTTAGAATGTTTGAAATATTCTACCCGGGTCCACCCCTACCCCTGGGTATGGTAAACATATCTTACCCCTCGGTACGACAGACGTATCTTACAACCAGTGTTTATTCTCAACACGTTTGGATTTGTATCAAGAACACACACTTACAGTCAAATTTGTTTATAAGATAGATTAAAATTTACTATTAACGTAAATACATAAACGCTTAATCCCTTTGTTATGGACCTCTCCAGATGTATGTTATTAAAAAATATGTTGTAAATATAAATAAAACAATTTTCTAATATCGGAGTTGACGATGAAGGATGACTAATTAGTTTCTGTTATTTTTAAGAAAATATGTCACTTTTTAAATATTTATTTAATAACTAGCTGGGTGTCCGGCGTTGCCCGGATATTTATTTATATAAACCCGAAAAAGTATTTAATTCTATGTTAATCTATAGTCAAGAAGTTATGTAACCTACATCTAACTGTTCCTAGTTGCGTAAATACTTTCTCCGATAGTTCATTAATTGATCAGCTATAACATACATTGAATTTTGTTGCATCAATCCCAACAAACATACCTACGATTATCTTCTTAAATATACTCCATGAGTATTGCGTGATATAATTGTCCCTCAGTCTTCATAAATTACGAAAGATCTAATTGAAGAAATTCATAGCTAGATTCACAATGTAAACAAATGGTCGCCATATTGGAGTCGCTAATAGGGCGCTAAAATCAGCTTACAATTTCCTCGTAAAAATATGAATATGAATATAAATATGAATATGAATATGAATATGAATATGACTATAAATATGAATATGAATATGAATATGAATATGAATATGACTATAAATATGAATATGAATAAGAATATGATTATGAATATGAATATGAATATGAATATGAATATTAATATGAATATGAATATGAATAAGAATAAGAATATGAATATGAATATGAATATGAATATGAATATGAATATAAATATAAATATGAATATGAATATAAATATGAATATAAATATAAATATAAATATAAATATAAATATAAATATAAATATAAATATAAATATAAATATAAATATAAATATAAATATAAATATAAATATAAATACAAATATAAATATAAATATAAATATAAATATAAATATAAATATAAATATAAATTAAATATAAATATAAATATAAATATAAATATAAATATAAATATAAATATAAATATAAATATAAATATAAATATAAATATAAATATAAATATAAAAATAAATATAAATATAAATATAAATATAAATATAAATATAAATATAAATATAAATATAAATATAAATATAAATTATAAATAATAATATAAATATAAATATAAATATAAATATAAATATAAATATAAATATAAATATAAATATAAATATAAATATAATAAATATAAATATAAATATAAATATAATATAAATATAAATATAAATATAAATATAAATATAAATATAAATATAAATATAAATATAAATATGAATATGAATATGAAAATGAATATGAATATGAATATGAATATGAATATGAATATGAATATGAATATGAATATGAATATGACTATAATATGAATATGAATATGAATATGAATATGAATATGACTATAAATATGAATATGAATAAGAATATGATTATGAATATGAATATGAATATGAATATGAATATTAATATGAATATGAATATGAATAAGAATAAGAATATGAATATGAATATGAATATGAATATGAATATGAATATGAATATAAATATGAATATGAATATAAATATGAATATAAATATAAATATAATATAAATATAAATATAAATATAAATATAAATATAAATATAAATATAAATATAAATATAAATATAAATATAAATATAAATATAAATATAAATATAAATATAAATATAAATATAAATATAAATACAAATATAAATATAAATATAAATATAAATATAAATATAAATATAAATATAAATATAAATATAATATAAATATAAATATAAATATAAATATAAATATAAATATAAATATAAATATAAATATAAATATAAATATAAATATAAATATAAATATAAATATAAATATAAATATAAATATAAATATAAATATAAATATAAAAATAAATATAAATATAAATATAAATATAATATAAATATAAATATAAATATAAATATAAATATAAATAATAATATAAATATAAATATAAATATAAATATAAATATAAATATAAATATAATATAAATATAAATATAATTATAAATATAATATAAATATAAATATAAATATAAATATAAATATAATATAAATATAAATATAAATATAAATATAAATATAAATATAAATATAAATATAAATATAAATATAAATATGAATATGAATATGAAAATGAATATGAATATGAATATGAATGAATATGAATATGAATATGAATATGAATATGAATATGAATATGAATATGAATATGAATATTGAATATGAATATGAATATGAATAAGAATATGAATATGAATATGAAGATGAATATGAATATGAATATGAATATAATATAATAATGAATATGAATATGAATAAGAATATGAATATGAATATGAATATGAATATGAATATGAATATGAATATGAATATGAATATGAATATGAATATGAATATGAATATGAATATGAATATGAATATGAATATGAATATGGATATGAATACAATATGAATATGAATATAATATGAATATAATATGAATATAATATGAATATGAATATGAATATGAATATGAATATGAATATAAATATGATTATGAATATGAATATAAATATGAATATGAATATAATATGAATATGAATATGAATATGAATATGAATATGAAAATGAATATGAATATGAATATGAATATGAATATGAATATGAATAAGAATATGATAATGAATATGAATATGAATATGAATATGAATATGAATATGAATATGAATATGAATAACAATATGAATATGAATATGAATATGAATATGAATATGAATATGAATATGAATATGAATATGAATATGAATATGAATATGAATATGAATATGAATATGAATATGAATATGAATATGAATATGAATATGAATATAAATAAGAATATGAATATAAATATAAATATAAATATTAATATAAATATAAATATAAATTTAAATATAAATATAAATATAAATAAGAATATGAATATGAATATAAATATAAATATAAATATAAATATAAATATAAATATAAAATAAATAAAATATAAATATAATTAAATATAAATATAAATATAAATATAAATATAAATATAAAATAAATAAATATAAATATAAATATAAATATAAATATAAATATAAATATAAATATATAAATATAAATATAAATATAAATATAAATATAAATATATATAAATATAAATATAATATATAAATATAAATATAAATATAAATAAAAATATAAATATAAATATAAATATAAATATAAATATAAATATAAATATAAATATAAATATAAATATAAAATATAAATATAAATATAAATATAAATATAAATATAAATATAAATATAAATATAAATATAAATATAAATATAAATATAAATATAAATATAATATAAATATAAATATAAATATAAATATAAATATAAATATAAATATAAATATAATATAAATATAAATATAAATATAAATATAAATATAAATATAAATATAAATATAAATATAAATATAAATATAAATATAAATATCAATATAAATATAAATATAAATATAAATATAAATATAAATATAAATATAAATATAAATATAAATATAAATATAAATATAAATATAAATATAAAATAATAAAATATAAATATTAAATATAAATATAAATAAATATAAATATAAATATAAATATAAATATAAATATAAATATAAATATAAATATAAATATAAATATAAATATAAATATAAATATAAATATAAATATAAATATAAATATAAATATAAATATAAAATAAATATAAATATAAATATAAATATAAATATAAAATATAAATATAAATATAAATATAAATATAAATATAAATATAAATATAAAATATAAATATAAATATAAATATAAATATAAATATAAATATAAATATAAATAAATATAAATATAAATATAATATAAATATAAATATAAATATAAATATAAATATAAATATAAATATAAATATAAATATAAATATAAATATAAATATAAATATAAATATAAATATAAATATAAATATAAATATAAATATAAATATAAATATAAAATAAATATAAATATAAATATAAATATAAATATAAATATAAATATAAATATAAATATAAATATAAATATAAATATAAATATAAATATAAATATAATATAAATATAAATATAAATATAAATATAAATATAAATATAAAATATAATATAAATATAAATATAAATATAAATAAAATATGAATATGAATATGAATATGAATATGAATATGAATATGAATATGAATATGAATATGAATATGAATATGAATATGAATATGAATATGAATATGAATATGAATATGAATATGAATATGAATATATGAATATGAATATGAATATGAATATGAATATGAATATAATATGAATATGAATATGAATATAATATGAATATGAATATGTATATGAATATGAATATGAATATGAATATGAATATGAATATGAATATGAATATGAATATGAATATGAATATGAATAAGAATTTGAATATGAATATGAATATGAATATGAATATGAATATGAATATAATTTAATATGAATACAATATGAATATGAATATAATATGAATATTATATGAATATAATTTGAATATGAATATGAATATGAATATGAATATAAATATGAATATGAATATGAATATGAATATGAATATGAATATGAATATAATATGAATATGAATTTTCAATATGAATATGAATATGAATATGAATATGAATATGAATATGAATATGAATATGAATATGAATATGAATATGAATATGAATATGAATATGAATATGAATATGAATATGAATATGAATATGAATATGAATATGAATATGAATATGAATAACAATATGAATATGAATATGAATATGAATATGAATATGAATATGAATATGAATATGAATATGAATATGAATATGAATATGAATATGAATATGAATATGAATATGAATATGAATATGAATATGAATATGAATATGAATATAAATATGAATATGAATATGAATATGAATATGAATATGAATATGAATATGAATATGAATACTAATATGAATATGAAAATGAATATGAATATGAATATGAAAATGAATATGAATATCAATATGAATATGAATATGAATATGAAAATGAATATGAATATGAATATGAATATGAATATGAATATGAATATGAATATGAATATGAATATGAATATGAATATGAATATGAATATGAATATGAATATGAATATGAATATGAATATAATATGAATATGAATATGAATATGAATATGAATATGAGTTTGAATATGAATATGAATATGAATATGAATATGAATATGATTTTGAATATGAATTTGAATATGAATATGAATATGAATATGAATATATGAATACGAATATGAAATGAATATGAATATGAATATGAATATGAGTATGAATATGAATATGAATATGAATATGAATATGAATATGAATATGAATATGAATATGAATATGAATATGAATATGAATATGAATATGAATATGAATATGAATATGAATATGAATATGAATATGAATATGAATATGAATATAAATAAGAATATGAATATGAATATGAATATGAATATGAATATGAATACGAATACGAATACGAATAAGAATACGAATACGAATACGAATACGAATTTGAATACGAATACGAATATGAATACGAATACGAATACGAATACTAATGGGAATACGAATACGAATACGAATACGAAAAGAATACGAATACTAATACGAATACGAAAAGAATGAGTATGAGTATGAGTATGAATATGAATATGTATATGAATATGAATATGAATATGAATATGAATATGAATATGAATACAACTACGAATACGATTACGAATACGATTACGAATACGAATACGAATACGAATACGAATACGAATACGAATACGAATACGAATACGAATTCGAATACGAATACGAATACGAATACGAATACGAATACGAATACGAATACGAATACGAATAGGAATACGAATACGAATACGATTACGAATACGAATACTAATACGAATACGAAAATAATATGAGTATGAGTATGAGTATGAATATGAATATGAATATGAATATGAATAGGAATTTGAATATGAATATGAATATGAATACGAATACGAATACGAATACAAATACGAATACGAATACGAATACGAATACGAATACGAATACGAATACGAATACGAATACGAATACGAATACGAATACGAATACGAATACGAATAGGAATAGGAATACGAATTTGAATACGAATACGAATACGAATACGAATACGAATACGAATACGAATAGGAATACGAATAAGAATACAAATACAAATACAAATACAAATACAAATACAAATGCAAATACAAATTCAAATACAAATACAAATATAAATACAAATACAAATACAATTACAATTACAAATACAAATGTAAATATAAATATTAATATTAATATTTATATAAATATAAATATTTATATTAATATAAATATTTATATAAATATAAATGTATTCTATATAAATATATTAATTTTCTATATGTATATATATATATATATATATATATGTATTATATATATTCTGTAATAATATAGAAATATAAATATGTAAATTTTGTATATAAATATATAATATATTCTATATAAATGCAGATTAACGTAAATACATACATACAAATATTTATTATATAGATTTATTTATTAAATAATATACATCTGAAGAGATCCCTAAACAAGGGGAAGAATGGTTTATGTAATTTAGTTAATTTAATAATTGTAATGTTCATTATGCTTGTTCATGTAATGTTAAAATGAACAAAGATCCTTTTAAGAAATATTTACTATTTAATAATCCAGGTTTCATAAAGTTATAATTATAAGTATTTAACTCAAATGATTTATTGTCCAATTTATTTATTTTTGGCATTTCATTAACTTGAACTTAAGTTGAACGTAGACATTAACGCTTGTTAAAAATAATTAAACTAAAAACAATCTTCGTACAGACCATGGTGGTTCCACGACGGTACAGGCTAACTTTTAAAAGAGACGCAAAACAATAAGTACGGAAGAATGCTGTGCTTTTATTAAAGTTTATTTAAATGCTTAGCATCAATTTCTGCAGCGTAACTTAATTTTTTGTCTATATTTCGTCATTTAGGATAAAGGTGCTCAGAAATTTTTATCTGTTCTCTCAGTGGTCAGGCAGGAGTGGTCATTGTCCGCTCATCGGACGTCCGCACATAGCACGGCGACATTGGACTGGGCGTGGGCCAAATAACAGCAGCCGACCTGCATCAGTTTTAGACGAATGCAGGGGGGGATAGTATCCTTAAACTATAGCCCCGGGATTCGAGTTAACCCTTGGCCCTCCCTTCCCCATCCCCCTTTTAATCCCTTCCAATGCTATTAAAGGGGATAGGCCAGGACATGGATTTTCCGCAAGTAGACAGGCTCTCTAAAAAAACGGATTGAGTAAACAGGATCGATGACTTATTATACAGCGCTGGAATACTATACGTCTTATTTCTGTAATTTTTTAAAAAATTTTGTCCAATGGTTGGGTGGCGACATTTAAACCACTAAAAGTACCCGCCAATAGTAAGCTATTCTACTCGTGCACATTTCCTATCGCGCCTGTAAATCCTGGTTACGTCTCCTTTTATTTTTATTGGAAGAATATGTGACGGTCTTATTTTTACGTGCTCCGTGCCACATATTTCGTAAAGGGTTAGACTGGGTGCGCCGTTTCTCTACCAAAGCCCTGCGACAATATGGTCTGTCTCCCACAACCCTCCTTCCTTACAACTTTACAACGGTTTCTTCAATCTGTATTGGACGAAGAATAGAAACTTTAACGTCTCAGACAATTTAAACTTTAATCATCATACTTACAAAAGAAAGGGATGAATAACTTGTAGTATATTAATCATTTGGTCTTTATATACAATCCTGGAATATTATAGTAACGGAAAATTCTTGTATCAGAAACTTCTAAAAGTGAGAAGTAAACAAAGAAATTAAATAATTTCTTTTTGTAAGGCGTGGGATTCGAACCTTAGTATGGAATTCTGCAGGAACCCACGGTGGCAACAGCGAACTAATAGAAGCTGAAAAATTATGATAGTTTAATTTAATCTTAGATTAAATATTACATCTTGTTTCATTAAATGAATAGAATCAACGACAAAAATTACTTTATGTTAACTTGTGTGTGTCAAAAGTACTCTCGGTAAGTTAAGAACGTGAGAAATACTCCTGGTACCCTAAATTAGACTAAAATACTTTAGATACCTGAAGAGGTTCCAAAATATCCCGGAAATTAAAGGGTTAAAAATAATCCCCGTTATTTAGAATGTCTTCAAAACCCGACTCCTTCCAACCCATCCTGTATAAGCGCTATAGTCTGCGCCGCGAAAATGTAATACCATGGTCACGAAATCTTTTGGCTACGTTGCCAAACGTTCTATCCAATAACTTACTGTACGATAACTGGCAGCTTGTTGAGGGGTGCGGAGCGGGGTGGTTGGCTACTTGACCTTGATATTACATTTTCGTGGAGCTGACTATAGGGGTGTATCGATCCAGTGTTTGATTCGTATCGTAAGTAACATTAGTACGAAATTTCGTAGAAGTAGCTGCACGTGTTTAATATTGTATTCAGAACATTGTTTTCGCCTTCCAGGCTTCTACCACTCTTAGAGGTTAAAGTACAACTTCACCCGCAATTTTAATATCATAATTAATCTTAGCAACATCCAAAATCCCGGATTTGACACCAAACTCTGATAATTTCGCGTTATTTTATGTTACGGTTCCACCGCCACCCCCACCCCTAATAGTGTTCCACTTCCATGTCGAAAGAGAAACACTACCAATCTCACTAAACCCGAAAAATATTTATTCGACACAGATATCGGCTTTTAATGCATGTATTAAATTTTTTGTTACCCGTTTAACGGGTGGTAGTCGTGTCTCCCCCACGGTGTTTGTTTCCGGTTTGAAAGGAACATGTGTTCAAAGATTTGGTCACATTTGCTCCAGGGGTGTAGATTTGGATGCGGAACATACACTCACATTGTTTTCCTCTTTCAGCCCCCACTCATTGGGTTGGAAGTACAACTCAAGCGCCAAGATTAAACTTCTATCTTCTCCTGTTAAACAAAATTGTATGTGTGTATGTTCCTTATACAAATGTACACTCGTGAGGAAAATTTGGTACACGTGTTCTTTTCGACCAGGAAACAAACACTGTGGGAGGTGAGGCATCTACAACCCCCCCCCAGGAGCGGGGGTGAACGGGGGTGGTAAAAATGCTGGTATTTGAGTCTGATAAATATTTTTCGGGGTCAAAGCGCTTGAAAGTGTTTCTGTTGATGAATATCTGTATATAATTTTAACCCTTCACTGCATGGGAAGGAAGCACCCTTAGAGGTGGGGGTGGAGGGGCGTAACAGTACAATAACGCAAATACAACCGAGTTCGAGTCAAATCCGGGGGTGGTATTGATGTCACCGAGTTTAATTATGACATTCAAACAAACTCTCAGGGATGGGGATGGATGGGGCGGATATTTTGTAATTGTTAAACGGCCGATATTTGCTTCGAATGAATATTAAACAGGGTAAATGATAATATTACTACTGCTTTTCATTGAGTTTAATTTCTACCTTTTTCTATATAGGAATGGACCACCCTTAGGGGTGTGGCGGAAGTGGTGTAAAACAAAAATAACGCCAATACAACCCAAGATTGGAGTCAAATCTATGGTTGTGGATGTCGCTGAGTTTAATTATGACGTTGAACTTGCTGTTGTACCCGTAGGGACGGATGTGGAAATTTTAGAACATGTTAAACGGACGATATTCGCGTGGAATAAAACTATTTCGTTGTCAATGAGACTGATAGTATTTCTACCGATGTTGTGTTATATTTCAATACCTTTCGGCATAGGCGGGGAGCACCTTTAGGGCTAGGGGTGGAGGGCCTTTACATAAAAATAACCCTAAAACAACCTATGTTGGATTCAGAAGAAGTTACGGATGTATGACAACCCGGGCAACGTCGTCTCACCCAGCTTGTGTAAAAATAAGAGTCAGCGACATTCATAACAATGGATGTGTGAGGTAGTCCAGTCTTACCCCCACAGTGTTTGTTTCCTTTTCGGAAGGAACACGTGTACTTCACTTTCTGGAATTTGCATGTGTAATACACACACACTCACACGAGTACAGTATTTTTATTTATTATTTTATTTTTACTTATTAAAGGTAACAAAAATATTGATGTTTACATAATAAACATTTAAAGAACGTGTACAAACTCTAAAGAAAGTTGCTATATGTATTTGTTTCAGCTGTTTCTAATATCGAACATATTTCACTGTCATTCATCATCAAATAACTTCCTCTTGTATATAAAAACTTGAACGAGCGATGGAGTTTATTTGAAAAGATGACGTCACCTCACAGACGCCCCGACACAGGGAACTGCTTCGTTGTAAAGTTCGTGTCGTTTCAGTGTTAATTGTGCTAGATGAATTCCTGCTGCAGGATTACAAAGGACAAGAGTCACCAGGGGTAAAGACCTTGGACGATTTCCCCGGCCTTCGCGAGTTTGTCTCTGTCAAAGAAAGTTTTTAGATAAAAGTTTGTGCGTTTCGATTGCAGACAAAAAAATAAAATAAGAAATAGAAAAGAAAAAATTGGGGTGAAATCCACAAGGAAAAGTTGTACGTAGTTTACTCAAGGATCCGCGACTATATCGCAAGAATTTGCTCTTAATAATTGCCAATAACCGAGGCTTTTGTGCAAATGTAATCTTTGGCGACGGAGTTTACTTTGTGAAGACTTCTTGAAACGGTACATTTTCTGTTTAAGTTGGCTCAGGTTTGACTGAGTTTGAAAACTGAGAAACTCGCGTAGAAGATTAATTCATGAGATAATATTTGTCTGCAAGTTTGGTGCAGGGAATGAGAGAGACTCCACTGGGGCTGGGATCGTCCGCGATTTTGATTACCTGAGCGCAGGCTCAGCTCTGCCCTGCTGGTTTGTTTACGAAATTGGTAAACACTGAACTGTACCCAGCTGTGAAAGACATACGAGATTGGGGGGGGGGGGGATGATTAACTTATAATACGTCCTACGTTACGTGAAAATTGGCGCATTGCTCGACAAGATCTCAGGAAGATTTGTCAACGCTCGCGGGAAGTCATGCCGTTTCCAATATCCGAAGGAGAACTGAATTATCCCTTCCTATGCTATTAAAGGTGAGGTGCCACCACGTGGATTACCGTCATGTAGCCTGTTACTCTACAAAATTGGAAATTCTGGAAGAATGATATAATTAGACCCCCGGCAGAAATCGAACTTGACGTGGACAATGTCTCTGGTTTCCGTGAAAAAGATCCTGCAAGTAAGTAGAAACGCACAAAAAAGAGAACAAGCAAAGCAAAGAAAAAGCAACAGCAAGAAAATGTAGTAACTAAAAGACACGGATAAGAAACAAGACAGACGAAGCAGATAGTTTAATTAGATCTCCTTGGCTTAAGGATCTTGTACGAAATTCGACTAAAAGTGATGCAGGTCGAACTGTACTAAACCCTGCATGAGGTACTTGTCACACACCCTTCCTGATGACATGTGTGAGGACACAGCATTCCCTTCTCCATGCCCCAACAAGTTTAGGAGGCAGATGACCGACTGTTCCAGTAGGAAAAGCGGACAACTGTTACCGTGTGTCCAAGGTTTGCGGCTCCCGGAACAGAGACCTCTCAAAAAAAGAACGAGATGTCCCGAATTGTTGAAACCTTACTTCAAAACCAGAGAAGTTGTCCCTGAAGGTAGCTCCACTAAGTCTGTTTAGGAAGGAGCCACCCGCGAATGCTGAGACCAGCTTCCTTGATGGGCTGATACAGTGTGTGTGTGGACAGGAAATGTGTAGGGTAACCCAGAGTGGCCACTCCCCTGTTATAGCGAAGGAAAGGGATTGATGCGAGACGGTAGAGGAAGATAGACAATGATTAATTAGGGCTTCCTGCTATAGCGCAGTTCCCGTAATTAAATATTTTGATGTGGTTTATTTAAGGTAATTTTATTTTAATGGAAAGTATTTCGGATTTGGATAAAGGTAGCAAAACTCGAGGAAGAGATTTTTCCCGGTCAAAAACTGATTAAAAACAACAGGAAATCCCTATGAATGCGACGATATACAGACGCGTCCTTGTAGCCAATAGCGAAGTCTGTTACAAGGTAGGAATATTGGGACCAATAAAAGTATAGTGTTGTAAAAAGAGAGGAGATCAACGTGGTTGGAGAAGACAGCTGAGAGAGTCACTCCATGTTTGACTGCGGAGGCGGAGAGGCTGTGGAGGCCGGCGGTCACATTTAGCTGAGGAGGGTCACCAGAACGTGGCGGGTGTGTCCAACACCGCTGCAACTCCTGAGGCAGGAAGTCGTTGGGGGTTTCTTTCCTGGAGGATTTGCGTTTAAATATTAGGGTATTTCAAGTTCTACTTAAACACGGGAACCTGAGCCGCTAGTATTATTATTTAATTCTGTATTTCTATGTATGAAGTTTCCTTTCCTACGAGGGTGAATCAAATATAAACGAGACTTTTGGACCTGCGCGCGCAATAGTGATGGAAGAACGTTCCGCTGTTATTGGCTGTTAGGTTGGTTTGTCAGGAGTGGGGGAAGCACGTGACTCATCATCATAGACTCGCTCAGTGTCCATCGTTACGATGTCCGAGCAGGAGGTACCTCCCTCTATTGCGCAACGCATTGTTATCAAGCATTTAGCTGCAGAAGGTGTAAAACCGGCCGAAATCTTGAGAAGATTGACTGCACAGTTCGGGGAAGAGACGCTGTCGCGAGCTAGAGTGTTTGCTTGGCATAAACAGTTCGTGGAGGGCCGTGAACGTGACCGCAGACCCCGCACCAGCATTACAGCGGGCAACATCGACAGTGTTCGTCAACTTGTTGAAGGTGATAGGCGTCTAACAACTTCGGATATTGCAATTGAGGTTGGACTAAGTTATGGGAGGACTTACTCTATACTCTCAGAGGAGCTAGGGTATCGCAAGGTGGGTTCCTCGCCTTCTCACAGTTGACCAGAAACTGAATCGTTTTCAAGTGTGTGAGCGTCTTCTTGCACGATTTCGGGAAGAAGGAGACCCATTTCTTTCTCACATTGTCACCTGTGATGAAACGTGGGTGCATCACTACACCCCTGAGTCGAAACAAGCGAGTATGGAGTGGAGGAATAAAGGAGGAACCGGACCAGTGAAAGCCAAGTCACGATTATCGGCTGGCAAGGTTTTGGCTACCGTTTTTTTTTGACCAGCGTGGCCTGCTGCACCTTGATTTTTTGCATGAGCGCAGATCAATTAATGCGGCATACTACTGCCAAATTTTGACTGAGGTCAGACTTGCATATCGCCGCAAAAGACGAGACCTTCCGATGAGAAAAGTGATTCTCCTCCATGACAATGCTCGCCCCCATACAGCAGCCCTGACCGTACAAAAATTGGAGCAACTGGGTTGGGAGACACTGGAACACCCTCCATACAGTCCAGACCTATCTCCCTGCGACTTCCATGTCTTTGGTCCTCTCAAGGAAGCTTTGGGAGGGCAAAAATTCCACAGCGATAATGAGGTTGAAGCATATGTGCGCAATTGGCTACAAACACGACCTGACTCTTTTTACGTGGAAGGAATTAAAAAATTACCTATACGCTGGGAAAAATGTGTTTATAAATCAGGAGATTATGTAGAAAAATAAACTATGATTGTTTGTGCGTTTAAAATCAAAATAAATATTTAAAAAAATAAGTCTTGTTTATGTTTGATTCACCCTCGTATGTAAATATTTCATTTAATAAATTTAATTTTCTTTTTTTGTGTGGTGATTTTACCACATGGCGCCCAACTTATAAAGTCCTAATAATTTTTTATTCTTTTGCAGTTGTAGTTTGTGATATTTTAAAATCAGTGGGGACCGCTGAACTGCCTATAGTTTTAATGATCCTACCAGACGATTCACCTAAAAGTGATGAAGGTAAAACGCCCTAGAGAAACCAGCATCAGGCACGCCGAGTTCTCGGTACTTGTCCCCCGATGACTGGGATAGGTACGCAGCATTCCCTTCTCCATGCCTCGACCAGCTAGCCGACTGCTCTAATAGGAACATCGGAAAACTCTTACCGTATGTCCAGAGTCTGCGACGCTTCAGTCTACGTCGTGGTAGTTCTTTTCCGACCACAGTCTTACCCCTCAGCAGTTGAACTTGGAAACTCATCCATTCTCATCCAAATTACAACATCAGAGATATTTTTCGCACCCCTGGGACGGCCTGTGAAAACTGGGAGCCTAAGTCATGAACCTGGCTAGTTAATTCTTGCGATTGAGAAGGTCGCAGAGGGAGTCACTTCTTCTGTCCCGTCGATACGATCAGCTGTCTCAGTGCTCACTATCGCTCCGTCATCTCCCAACCCCCGCAGCCTCCAGCCCTCTCAACTATTATTCTCACAGGACTTATAACATGGCACTGAGACAATAAAACATACGCCCCCGCCTCCGGTCCCACTCTCAAGCTTGCGGAAACATAATGTTTCGTGCATTGTTACTCTAACTTCCCCCTCCCTTTCCTCCTTACCTTTTATTCCGTTCTCCTTTCTGCCATTATCCTCTCCGTGTCTACTAAAAAAAAAGGAAAGGAGAGTGAGAGAGACAGAAAGAGTGTTCTCCAACTCCTTGCCATAAAATGCGCCCCCCCTCCCCTCCCCCTACAGTATCCCCTTCAAGATGTCCTCATCATGCCCTTAGACCTGGAATATCCAATTCCAAAGAGTGCTTCCAGTTGAAGAGATGAGACGCTTTTACCACTGTAATATTCAAATGCATCTCTATCTGGCGTGTATAATATCTGGGGCCTCCGGCAGGTACGTGGGGGAATTGCACGGAAGGAAGAGAAAAAAAATAATAATATGCAAGCTCCTCCTCCTCTGCAATTACTACGACACGTCTTCCGTACCAAAGAAATAAATCATAAATCTTGTTGCTACGCGTAGCGCAGTCAAAGTCTTTAATTCGTAAGGAGCCTCAGATTATTGTCTCTGCGACTTGTACAACATTTCATTATTGATGCGCACGATCGGTTTCTATACTTTTAAGCGAAACATCTGTTTCGACTGGCGACAACCGTAAAGGGTGGGGGAGGATTTATGACGTGATGCCAATACATTAGGTCCGTCGAGAACGGGACGGAAATTCGATTGCATGCGGTCATACAAAACGAACCCTCTCGTGTAAACTAAGTGACGTCACAGCTGCACGTCCGGTGACCGAAGGACCAATCAGAAGTCGCCGCGTCAGGATGTCGCCGCGTCAGGATGTCGGCATCCATTACCTCTCGGAGTCCAGTTACCACACACGGATTATTATTTTTATGAGCGTCGAACTGTCAAATTCCTTCCCAGGATATTAAAAGGGGATTGAAACCACGTGGATTACCCTCACGTTGCTTGTTAATCTAAAAAAAATGGAACCTCGGCATTCGGAACGAGTTCCCATTGGAACAGTCGACCGTTTGCCTCCTAAACTGTTGGAGGCACTGATAAGGATATGATAATTCCACACCCGTCATCGGAAGGGCGTGAGACAAGTATCAAGTGTCCGACCTACCTGATTTTTCTAGGGGTTTCCCCGCATAACTTTTAGCCCTATTTCCGAGTAGGATCCCGGAGGCTTTAGATAACCCTTGGCTACCTTGCTCTGTCTTTCCGCACTCCCCCTATCAGTCACCTTTCCTATAAGAAGGGAGTGGCCAGTCCATGCAATGCTTTATACATAGCCTAACTACACACACACATCCATTTATTCGAGGATCACCCTATGCATAGAATATACATATATATACATATATATTGTAATGGTCAAAATCGAAAGGTTAATTAAATTATATTACTTAACAAAATTTATTTAGATTAAGAAAGTTTTAATTTACCAAAGATTATAGAAACAGGTGTTCATTTAGTTTTACAAATGATTTGCCTTAGGTTGGCACGCCCAATTCAATAATTTCAATATTTAGAAAACAAATATTTTTATTTTATAATTGGTGGCGTTCAAAGTAAAATACAATCTTTATATTTCACAAACAATCAAATTTAATAACTCTTTTTCTCGGGGTCTTCACTGGGTTTGATAAGTAAGAAAAATCAAAAATTAAACATTAAATAATTAACAATTCAAACAACTTGAAACGAACGGAATTCAAAATCTAACAAAATGAAAAGGACCGAAATCTGACCTTACCATTAATTACCGTTTACAGAATTTAATTATTTTGGTTTGTACTTACAACTGTCCTGCTGGTACCAGACTTATTTTTGGAGCTTGGGGACACAATTCACTAAAAAGGCCATTAATCACTGATTCTACTCTTGACCAAAGCACACGGTTGTAGTTCTTGTATTATTCCTCCGGTCAATAGTCGGACATATTATTTCAATGCCTTTCTGCGGAAAATGTTATTTCGGAACGCGTGTGTATCTGAACGTGGTGCTAAACTTTTTGTTTCAACTTTTCAGGTTTTTTTATAACTTGTCTCTCCATCCAGAACTTTTTACTTAGATTTTTAAAAAATATAAGTCTCTCAGTTGAGTTTCTATACTTGGACCACGCTGTTCGTACTCTTAAATTCGACCATAAGATTCGCCAGACTACAAGCAACTGAACTTACGTACAATACGCGCAGTTCACAACAAAGCTAGTCTATGTTTTCCATTGTCGTCTAAACAATTAATCATAATTGAAGTCATTAATGGCCTCCTTAATTAGTATTACAATATATATATATGTAGGGTTATTGGAGGGGTAAATGGACCGTAAAGAGAGTTTTGAACTGAGGGGCTTCCACAATGCAGTTGTCGTCATCCTACCACAGTTTGGTTTTTATTTTCAGTCCTATGTTAGTCAATAAGAATATAGAAAAAAAATTGTTGAATGCTGGTTTAAAAAATTATGAAAAAGTTTCAATAAACTGATATTCCCAGATCGATTTTGAGAGCTGTAGGATCCCTTGTGCCAGACCTTGGGCATGCAAAGTTGTCCGCTGTTCCCATTAGAGTAGTCGGCCAGCAGCTTCAAATCTAGTCGAGGCATGGAGACGTTAATGCTGCTTCCCCACAGAAAAATCCACTCCGGGGGGCCAGTACCTTGCCTGATGCACGTTTATATGGGAGAGACGGATCCTAGTTAACCTTTAGCTACTCTGCACTCCTTTCCCCATTCCCCATTTTCATACCTATGATATTTAAAAGAGAGACGGAAACAACGTGGATAAACGTCTGGTATCATATTCCTAAAAAAAAGAGTATTGGAAAACACAGACTGAATACGTGATGGTAAAAGAATAAACCAGCAATTTCTGAATTTAAATTGTACATCATAATTCCCTTCTCTTCTTTGTTAAACAGTCGTAAACCCCAGCAAAATTAACATGTTTGTTCGTTAAGAGTGCGAGCAACGAACACTGCACTGTACATCTATTTTTTATGGATGACCAAGGAGAAAACCTTAATTTTAGATAATTTACTTTAAGTACATTAAATATTGAAATAAATTTCTGATACGTTAAATGTGCAAATCTCAGGGCGATTTTATGAGACTCTGAACATAGACAAAAAGAAGAAAAGGGGGTGTATGTGAGGGCATACACGTGCCGCAGAAATCTCAGTTTATTTACATTGCAGTCAGGAACACAACTGTTCATGTTCATGGAAAATCTTCACATGAATTTTTGGCAGCTTCCTCCTTTACACTTCCTCGTCAGCGTAACAATTCTTAGCATCTCTAGACGGCTTCTCCTTCCGTCGATCGAGCCTTTCTTCCTTCTCCATTTTTACTACTAAACTTTGTCCCTTCTAGTTTTCCAGGTTATAGATAGGAACTGTCCTCTCCATTAGAGATTAGAACAGTCCCGTTTCCTCGGTTGTCCACCTTCCAGCTTGACTCACTTCGTTCCCCACCAGATGGTTGAAACCTCTTCAAATGTTTAATTTCAACCAATCTGCGTCGATTTAACACTTTCGCCTGTTGAAAGGGTTGACCATCGGGCATTTTGGTGAGGTCAATAACTTCTCAGGCAGGTTTCTCCCAAAATCCGCCGCCTTCGTCTGAAGGCACGGTTTCTCCTCGACACCCCGTCACCTCGGCACCAAACATTATGGCCGTAAGTTTCACCAAGCCACAGCTCGGCTCTGGGCGTTTTTACTCAAATATTAAAAATTAATCTTGAATTAATTTGGGGAGTGTTCTTCTGCGTTACAATTATATTAAAAAGAACAATGTTTCTCACCCTATATTTGGGACCTCTTCAGCTGTTGTTTATTGTAAATTTATTCAAAATATCTTAAAATCATAAGGTTGATAACGCGTTATTTAGACATTGGCTTACATAGTTTGGTGTGTCAATGTGTAGTTACGGGGAGTAACGGCGTGGTTGTCCTTTTCGATGTTGTTGGTAGGCCACGTTGTCATTGACGCGAGCAGTGGTGGGCTTCCTGCCTGCCTTCCTGGTATGTAAATGAAGAGAATCGGCACTTTAGGGGCGGGCAGGAGTTCTCTCTCTCTGCTCCTAGCCTCGTCGTTCCGCGATGTTATTCATGAGGTGAGGGCCATGATAGCTTTATTGTGGCAGATATGCATCTGTAAACATTGTTAGCGGACATTAAAGTCGGTCTGCACCGGCAAAGGGGGCTTAAGTACCCTCTTGGCGATCAATACCCTGGCCACAAGAGGCGGGAGGGAGCTGTCAACCCCCATTCAGCTGCAGAAAGCTGTCATCATCTGCATCACAATCGTACGTTGTGCCGATCAGTTCCGTGGTTCACACCCTGAAGGAACTGTCCAAACACGTCACGGGGTTGAGACTCCCTTCAAGGGTTACCGTGAATGGTGGCGCGTCACCCGGTGCTGGTCAGAAACGGTTCATGCTCATATTAAAACAACTTTCACTTCCATTAGGGTCAGTCCACACGATATCAACCAGTGGCTGTTGCAGACATATTTTATTTTTGATAGTACATTTTCTGTTTATGGATGAACATGCCAAGAATATTTTACAATTTTATTTCAATACTTTTTTTAACGGGCATTTTGTTTTTGAGTTTTTCGGAGGTTAGCGATAAGTTAAAAACATTGTGTTCATTAAGATATCAACTTGAAATAGAAACCATCTTATTCTCAATGAAACCATCTATAAACATTTTGTGTCCGAAAATATATTAAGTTGTAAGGAAACATCCTGAAACTAAACTAGAAAATTATTGTTTCATTTAGGAGAAAAATTGAAGAATTGAGGATTTTTTAAAGCAATAAATTCAGGTACAATTTTTTTATAGTAACAGGCTACAAGAGAGTAATCCATATGGTGGCAACTCCCCTTTAACAGCATAGGAAGGGATTTTAAAGGGGGGATAAGGAAGGGTATACAAAGGTAGCCAAGGGTTAACTAGGGCCCCCGGGCTATATTTTAAGGATCATACCCGGCATTCGCCTAAAGAAATACAGGGAAACCCTTAGACAAACCTGCATCGGGTATGTCGGGCATTGGGTACTTGTCCCACGCCCTTCCAATAGCGGGAGAGGCGTTTGCTGTGGGTACGCAGCATTCTCTTCTCCGTGCCTCGACCAGTTTTTTTTGGGTGTAGACAGGCTATGTCTAGGGTAATCCACATAGTTGCAACTACCCTCTTATAGCATAGGAAGGGATTTGAAAGGGGGGATGCGCAAGGGTAGATGAAGGTAGCCAAGGGTTAACTAGGACCCCCGGGCTATAGTTTATGGATCCTACCCGGCATTCGCCTAAAAGTAATGCTGGACAAACCCTATAAAACCTGCATCAGGTAAGTCGGGCATTTGGTACTTGTCCCATGCCCTTCCGATGGCCGGGTTTTTATTGTTTGTATTTTTTTTAGGTAACAGGCTACATGAGGGTAATCGGAAGAATGCGGAAGAGTAGAGGAAGGTAGCCAAGGGTTAACTAGGACCCCCGGGCTATAGTTTAAGGATCCTACCCGGCATTTGCCTGAAAGTAATGCAGGGAAAACCCTATGAAAACCTGCATCAGGTAGGTCGGGCATTGGGTACTTGTCCCACGCCCTTCAGATAGCGAGAGAAGGGTTTGCTGTGGGGACGCAGCATTCCCTTCTCCGTAACTCGACCAGTTTAGGAGGCAGCTGGCCGACTGTTCCAATGGGAACAGCGAACAACTCTTACCGTATTCCCAAGGTCTGTGTCCCCGGCACATACACCTCTCAAAACAGGTGGTTGCTACCTTCCTCTACCCTTCCACATCCCCCCTTTCAACTCCCTTCCTATGCTATTAAAGGGGAGTTGCCCAAAGTAGTTTACCCTCATGTAGCCTATTGCCCTAAAAAAAAATGAGGAAAGGGGGGGTGATAAGCCTGCGAGAGGATTCTCTCGCAGGTAACTTGCGAGGGATTTTCTCTCGCAGGCAGAACCTTTTAGGAGAGATACGAAGGGGCTACCTTTGGGTATGCCTTTTCCTCTCCGTTTTTAAACTAAGGTTCCCACAAGCCGAGGCACCTCGGCCTGATTTGAGAGGTGTATGTTCCGGGGTCGCAGACCTTGGGCATACGGTAAGAGTTGTTCTCTGTTCCCATTGGAACAGTCGGCAGCTGCCTCCCAAACTGGTCGAGTTACGGAGAAGGGAATGCTGTGTCCCCACAGCAAACTCTTCTCTCGCTGTCTGAAGGGCGTGGGACAAGTACCCAATGCTCGACCTACCCGATGCAGGTTTTTCTAAGGTTTTCCCTGCATTTCTTTAGGTGAATGCCGGGTAGGATCCTTAAAATATAGCCCGGGGGCCCTAGTAACCCTTGGCTACCTTCCTCTACCCTTCCGCATCCTCCCTTTCAAATCCCTTCCTATGCTATTAAAGGGGAGTTGCCGAATGTGGATCACCCTCATGTATCCTGTTGCCCTAAAAAAAATAATTAAAAAAAAGGTTACATGAGGGTAATCCTCAAGGTAGCAACTCCCCTTTAATAGCATAGGAAGGGATTTGAAAGGGGGGATGCGAAAGGGTAGAAGAAGGAAGCCAAGGGATAACTAGGGCCCCCGGGCTATAGTTTAAGGATCCTACCCGGCATTTGCCTAAAAGTAATGCAGGGAAAACCCTATGAAAACCTGCATCAGGTAGGTCGGTAATTGGGTACTTGTCCCACGCCCTTCCGATAGTGGGAGAGGAGTAATCAGTTGTTTGCGAATCTTTTCCCAGTTTTTGCTGCGTGTTTTAATGGCGTCTGCATCAGTGTGTTTCGTGCTGTGTATTTTCGTTATTTTCCTTAACACGTTGACTGCCAACTACTAGTTGTCTCGTCCTTGTTTACTTGCCATATTTGTGCAGCTACGATTAAACTCGGAATATTTCAGTGCTAATATTGATAGATGACTTATGGAAAAAGAACAATAAATCAATGCTGTCTTGCATAAACAGAAAATTTATTAAAAAACGGAAAGAAAAATATAATTATAAAAATTAATTCAACATCAAGAAATAAAATAATGTTTTATTGTTTGTGGTACATCTTAAACAATCTTCCAAACAAAGGGCTGGCTTCTCTTTAAAGGCTTGCCACTTTGATAGCCTACTATTGACTTGCGTTTTTCAATTTCTTGCGCAGCATATGTATTAGTTTGTTCCACCGATGCAAGAAACTGATCCGAAAAAAATAAGTCCACCAGACTTCGTACTGACGAATATGGACGCGTATTCATGATTGAGCTTTAGCGAAGCGACATGCCGAAGCGTGTCTACGTACGAATTAACTCGTAGTTAAGAGATTCTGAAAATTGCCGTTGCAGTCAACGTGTTAATTAAAAAAAAGTACTTGTGATCAAAGCACAATGATGAAATTTTGTGTGTTTATTACCAGGAACTCGAAGAGTTGTTCGTGGAAATTTCAGATTTTTTTTATTCACTCCTTTATGGGATATTCTCGTTTGTAAATCAGCTATTTTGGACAAATTGTGATATTTGAACGTCTGTAAACCTAAAGGAGGCATTTAAAAGGTGCTCATTTTTTTGGTATCTTTTCCTGTATTATATTTTTAAAGGTAAGAAATCTTAAAGTTGTGTTGTAATCCATTATTTGGAAAATAAATTTCCTAAATTATTTAAATTTTTTTTTCTAAATTAAACACATTATTCTAGTTAAGTTTTTGAAGGAATTTCCTTACAACTTAACTGGTCCGGATTTATGGATGGTCTCATTGAGAATAAGATGGTTTTTATTTCAAGTTGACATCTTAATAAATAAAATAGTTATGCAACTTATCGCTTACAACAAAAAAACGGCCGAGCGTCGTAAACAAAATGTCCGCTGAAATCCGAAGTAGTCATAATAAAGTTGTAAAAAAAAATAGTTTCGTACTGCCAGATACATACGTAAACAGAAAATGTACTATTAAAAATAAAATACAAGTAAATATGTCAGCAGAAAATTATTTTAAAATGAAGAAAATCACGTCTGATTTAAAATCTTTAACTTTAAAGGTTGATTTTATATGGATTGAGCCACTAAAGCCTTAGAATTAATTATATAATTAGCATACAAATATAGTTTCCTAAAATAAATGCTAAATTATGTACCACACATTTAGTTAATTTAATTTCGCACGTATTATTTGGGGATTTATTTATTTAATTACAATGAAAGTGTAACGGGAATCGAACCCGGCTGCTTTATCCACTCCGCCATTCCAGACGATTCCAGGCCCAATTCAGTGGACCGCAATCTTCAGGGCCCAACTTTAGGACTCTATGAAGACGGATTGACGACTTTTATTTATGTAGTTAATTTAATTTTGCACGTATTATTTGGGGATTTATTTATTTAATTACTATGAAAGTGTAACGGGAATCGAACCCGGCTGCTTTATCCACTCCGCCATTCCAGACGATTCCAGGCCCAATTCAGTGGACCGCAATCTTCAGGGCCCAACTTTAGGACTCTATGAAGACGGATTGACGACTTTTATTTATGTAGTTAATTTAATTTTGCACGTATTATTTGGGGATTTATTTATTTAATTACTATGAAAGTGTAACGGGAATCGAACCCGGCTGCTTTATCCACTCCGCCATTCCAGACGATTCCAGGCCCAATTCAGTGGACCGCAATCTTCAGGGCCCAACTTTAGGACTCTATGAAGACGGATTGACGACTTTTATTTATGTAGTTAATTTAATTTTGCACGTATTATTTGGGGATTTATTTATTTAATTACTATGAAAGTGTAACGGGAATCGAACCCGGCTGCTTTATCCACTCCGCCATTCCAGACGATTCCAGGCCCAATTCAGTGGACCACAATCTCCAGGGCCCAACTTCAGGACTCTATGAAGACGGATTGACGACTTTTATTTATGTAGTTAATTTAATTTTGCACGTATTATTTGGGGATTTATTTATTTAATTACTATGAAAGTATAACGGGAATCGAACCCGGCTGCTTTATCCAACTCCGCCATTCGAGACGATTCCAGGCCCAATTCAGTGGACCGCAATCTTCAGGGCCCAACTTTAGGACTCTATGAAGACGGATTGACGACTTTTATTTATGTAGTTAATTTAATTTTGCACGTATTATTTGGGGATTTATTTATTTAATTACTATGAAAGTGTAACGGGAATCGAACCCGGCTGCTTTATCCACTCCGCCATTCCAGACGATTCCAGGCCCAATTCAGTGGACCGCAATCTTCAGGGCCCAACTTTAGGACTCTATGAAGACGGATTGACGACTTTTATTTATGTAGTTAATTTAATTTCGCACGTATTATTTGGGGATTTATTTATTTAATTACTATGAAAGTATAACGGGAATCGAACCCGGCTGCTTTATCCACTCCGCCATTCCAGACGATTCCAGGCCCAATTCAGTGGACCGCAATCTTCAGGGCCCAACTTTAGGACTCTATGAAGACGGATTGACGACTTTTATTTATGTAGTTAATTTAATTTCGCACGTATTATTTGGGGATTTATTTATTTAATTACTATGAAAGTATAACGGGAATCGAACCCGGCTGCTTTACCAACGATTCCAGGCCCAATTCAGTGGACCACAGTCTTCAGGGCCCAACTTTAGGACTCTATGAAGACGGATTGACGAACGTCGCAATGAATTAATTCAACTACGGAAGAAGCTTCAATCAAAGCTCAGCCACTTGGGCGATGAAATTGGATTAAAGTATCAGGATGGGTGGAGTCGGGCTCTGGGAAGTCTCGTACTGGGCCCGGAGTCGACTCGAATGGCTTAGTTGGTAAAGCAGCCGGGTTCGATTCCCGGTCCGGTCGAGGTTTTTCCATCTTTATACTTTTATTAACCTTCATGGCTGAGCTGCGATTGAGGCTTCTTCTGTTATTTCTAATTAATATACTTTTAACTCAGACGAATACTTTATAATTTCTACAGAAAATAAATTACAATTATTACATATAATTATTATATAATACTTATTATTTAATAAAAAAACCCCACAACGTCTGTAAAACAAATAACTCAATAAATTTATGACCCGCATAACAGACAATAACAGAAATTAATAATTTAAAAGTGAGTAGACATCGACTGTTGTGATCTTTGTCAATACTAGAGACAGTCTGAAATGTTATAGCCAGGATTACAACGTTTTACAAATGATATTAATAAAAAAATATATTGTAATGATAAAAAAAGAAGTATTAATTATTGATTGATTTAATTTGGCCCATGTTGATGCACCAATTTGTAATAATTAAACTGATGATTTAAACAACTGAATTAAACAAACAAAATTTTATTTAATTAATGATACAATTAATTTGCACTACGTTGGCACGCCAAAAGTTAAGAATCAATTCAAATTAACAAACACTATTTTATTTATAACTAGCTGAGTGCCCGGCGTTGCCCGTATCTTATTTATATAAACCCGAAAAAGAATTTAATTCTATATTAATCTTTAGTGAAGAAGACACAACCTAAATCTAACTATTCCTAGTTCCGTACACAATTTCGACCAATAGTGCTTTAATTGAACAGCTATAAAATACATTGAATTTTATTGCATCAATCTCAACTAACATACCTCCGAATTTCTTTACCAATACATAAATATACTGCATTAATTTAATACCCATAAGATACATAGAATTTAATTGCATAATAGCAACAAACATACCATCGTTATTCTTTAGAAATATAATTCTCCGCGAACAAATAATTGTCAGTAAGTCTTCAGACAGTACTTCTTGAGTATTGCAGGATATAATTGTCCATCAGTATTCGCACATTACGAAGGATTGAAGTGATCAAATTGATAGCTACATTCCAAATGTAAAGAAATGGTGGCCATATTGCACTCACTAAATTAACTAACATTTTCCGCAACGATTGTAAAGTATTTTGTATTGTTTTTTATTATCACTCGATGGAGTATTACTGGATAGAATTATACTTTTATTCAATGAAAATATTTCTGCTTCATTTCATTACGGAAAAATCCAACTATTTCCTTTGTTCGTCGCGTAGTAACGTCTCTCTCTGTCGCGTGATGTCATGATATATTGTCGAGCAGTAATTTATCACTTAATGATCACTTTTTAAAATTATAATTCTTTTCACATTTATGCTAGTGGTTTGTCACCCCCACAGTACCGGTTCTCGATTTTGGCAGAATACGTATACCAATTTATGTTGCATTCTGTCCACGCGATAAAATTTGTATAAAGAACAACGTAAATACATACATACATACATACATACATACATACATACATACAAATATACATCCTTTTTTATTATATAGATGATTTGTTGGGCCTTCTAAATAAAATAAATATTTATAAGATAATTTACTTTATTCAATAGAAATTTATAACATTTTCTCTGAGGTTAAATACATTTAAAGTTTCAATGTTTAGAAATTTGATAGCTCTTCTTTCAGGGTCGTTAACCTGGGCTTGATAAGTAAAGAACAACCTTTGTATTTACGTTACACTATCATAGACTTTATAAATTACGAAATTAACAATCAAAACCAAAACGAGAAGAGCGAAATCTGATGAATACCTTTAACTATCGTTTACAAACTTAATTAACTTGGTTTCTACTTACAAAAGGTTCGGCTGGTACCAGACTTAGATTCCTGGGCTCGGGCTCGCAATTTATGCTAATAGGCCATAAAACACTGACAATGCACTTGATTGTCAAACACACGGTCGTAGTTATCGAATTTTCCTCCGGGAACTGGATCTGCTGGATCATTAGTCAGACATATTGTTACACATTGTCTTTATGTGGAACTGATGATGGTCTCAGTACGCGTAGGACTATTAATGTGGCGCTAATTACTTGTTTATTCTTTCAGGTTTATTACGTCTCTCGCTGTCCAAACTTTATACTTGGATTCTAATCAAACTTGGAACTTTCTCGGTTGAATTTTATACTTAGGCCACGCTGTTCGTTCTCCGTTCCCACATTATGATTTCCTCATGCGACCACAACAAACCGATCAACTGCTTTCAGACAGTGCTAGCGGCTCACAACAAAGCAAGCCTACACATTGTCGTCTTTGAAGAATTGCTACCGCTAACAATCCAATTATTAAAATCATTTTATGCCTCTAATTAGTATTACACTATATTTACAGAGGTTACGTAATAAACAATTACAAATACTGTTTAATAGGGAAGTTTCTTGCCTTAATTTGTAAAACGTGATATGGAGCATGTCTGAGGTTAACCTTGTATTAAAAATTATCTTTCTTATCTAGAATAACAGTATTATCGAAATTCAAATCGTGATTATGATCCGAACTATGTTTACAAGGTGGACGGTTTAAATTAGTCCTATGTTCCTTAATTTAATTTAACTGAGATCGTTTAGTCTGGCAAATATAACAAAACTGAACAATTATTACAACTAATTTTATAAACAACATTAGCAAAAATCAAAGACAATCTTTATGTTTCTAACAAAATAAAACAAAAAATTAACAGATTTGAAAAATTACAGAGTTGTTTAGTTTTTTGGAATAACATTAGAAATTTTATAGATAAATATGATGAATGAGACAAACATTACAGAGACATTTAGTTTTATGAATAACATTTAAAATTTTGTAGATAAACAATAATAATATTGTGACTAAGACAAATAAGTAGCAGATTTGAAAATTACAGAGATATTAATTATTTCAATAACGTGATTTTTTTATTTCGTGAACAATAATTTGTTAAGTTGGTTTTCGGTTACTTCATTTTGTCTTTGTTTACATTACAAAAATAATCTCTATATTTAATTATATGTAAATAATTCCTCTGTAGTAAGAGAACCTGAAGAAGGTACGAATATGTACCGAAACGTTGTTGGTTTCTAAATTTAATGAATGAAGTGTCTGTAGAAGGTTATAAATTGTTTAATATTAGCGGTACACGGCCAGGTAAATGGGTGTGTTTTCGGCCATTATCAAGGGATTTTTAAAACCAAATAATTCGTTGGAAAGAGAATTAAATTCTCTAAAACTTTTATTCTGTGACAAATTAGTTTACTGCCGACCATTTTGTAGATATCAGCACTCTAAATGTGACATAACTGCATTCTTTTCGAAAATGTCGTAAAACTTCGTAAATTTAACGAACGATTTATAAGATTCCGACCTAATTTCGTACTCGAATATACAATTACTTTACTTAGTGTCTAATTTCGTTTTATTTTAATGTTTTGTTGTGGTATAGAACTCAATTTGTAGCACAGTTTCCTATTAGGTACTTGTGGCAAATCCTGTTTGAAGCGTAACGGAAATATAAATGTATTCTATTCTGGTTAATGTTATTCCGATCCATGGAGTAATCCATGTGAGGGGGTTTTGTTAATTGTTGCTCCTATTACGGCGACGTGATAATGGGGAGGGTGAGTTCACAGCTGCAGACGACGCGACGTGTCAAGACGAGAATTAAGACTTGGCTGAGGGTTGAGGGGGTTGGGGGGGGATGAAAGCGTATCTGTCTCTGTGGCAGCTGCCCGCTGTGAAAGCCCTCACACAGGCCGCATATTATAATAATCGTCGTCGTTATGATTGCTTTGCCCCGTGACACTCTCATCGCCCTTATAAAAAAAAATAATTTGCATACAGGCCACACACAGGGACTCCCCAAAGCGTCACTCAGCAAAGGTGGCGACGACGTCGGCGTCGGTCCCAATCCCGCGGTTACCGACCCGTAGACCTCTGAGGATTTATTTAATGATTTATAGAATGTGCTCAGTAAAGCCAATATTTCAGGGTTTATGACGTCAAGTGTTTATTCTTGTAGCCGTATAAATTACGTCGGGTAGATATGGTCATCAAACCAAGTTTCCCGAATTGAAAGGCCTTGGTGTTCTACGGAAGGGCAGATTCCACGTGAAGTGACTTGTCCGTCGTTTTGTGTTTCCTCCTAGTGTGGGTGTGTCAAGTTTATTCTTATATTCTTGTGCGATGTGTAATTCTATATTTTATGATAGTTAATTCTCGAATCATTAATTATTTACTAGTACGCATTATAAAATGTTAAACAATAACTCGCCTTGTTGACAATTTATCTTTGGACCTCCGCGGATACTAGAATTAACGACATGAATGAAGAAGGTTTGACGTCGCAGATCAACGCTGTAGTCAGCGCCTAGAGTTTGACCTCGTTGTCTCGTGTGCGTGTGTGTGTGTGTTTATTCCGCGCGCATCATGGCAACACCGGACTTGGCTTCGCCTCATTCAATCCGCGTCAACGCTGCATCGTTCCTGACTCGTGCTACAGTAAAAGACGATTCCTTCAACGACTCACCTTCACCGGAATTATTATTGTTACTATGTTTTCCTTTCAACTACATACACCGTAACTCTAAATAAAGGCTAAGAATTCTCTTAAAACCGCTGTAACGACAATTTCACTTAAATTATACTGGCATATAGATTAAACACCAATAAAAATTGTTTTCCACTCATACTTTGTCGTCTTTTTAACATGAACACGTTTTAGCATGGTTAAATAAGTAAGAAAACAATTTAAGGATTGTATTTTTACGTCTGTTTATATGAAACTAATATTGCATTCTTCTGACCGATACCTGACAATATTTATTTACGACTAAGTTTCGGTACGTGTTTGTACCGTCCTCAGGCCTTTCCTGCGGCGAAATTGTACAAAATAAATTTGTTGTTACCGAGAAGCCAATGAATTTATAAAAATATTATACCATTAACATATTAAAATTAGTTTCATTGGTCACGTCCAGATTTTCTGTAGAAAATTTTTAATATAAAACTGATGAAATTGAGCCCATACTTTGCTGAATTCGACCACCAGGGACTCTCGCCAAGCTAACAGAACACACATGACGGACTATTTCTGCTCGTAAACACACACTCTGCTCTCTGAATATCTGAGTGACTGCTTGCTAAAAGTTCTGAGTGTCGTATACTTTTTCGACAATGCATCGTAGCAACCATTATCGTCTCTGAATTCTCGCGCCAAACAATGCTGTTCTTTACAATGCTCCAGCCTCAAAGTAACTCCGCCGATAATTAAAGAAACAAATCAAATCAAATATTTCATTACACATTTGTAATCTCTACAATATATATATATATATATATATATATATATATATATATTGTTGTAATCAAGATTTATTTAATTGAATCGGCCCACGTTGATGTGCCACATTATGTAATATACAAAAGATTTTAATTAAATTAAATGAATTAGCCTTACGTTGAGGTTACAAAGAATGTAATATACAAATGAATTTAATTAATTACGTTTATGAATTTATTATTAAATTATTTTAATGACATGATGTTGAAAAAAACACAATGGTTTAAACCTCTGAAACGATTGGTTTATTCTAATTTATAATAACAAATTTTTGTTGTTGTAATTTTACATTAATGTTTTTATTATTATACAATGTCCTTTACTCTTGTCTCAGGGTCATTAATTGGGACCTTTAAACAAAGAACAATCACTTTTCTACCATCCAAAATTAACAAACAAAATTTTTATAACATTCAAAATTGAATAAGAATTAAACAACATAAATGAAATTGAAACCGAAATCTGACGATTTATCCTTATTGAATGTTTACATACCAATGAATTTAGAAAGTTTCTCTCTACTTACAGTTTGTACCGGTACCAGGCAATTGTTGGGATTTTATAATACACTGTTCACTATGTACGCATAACAGGCCATCGTTTCACTAATTTTTTTTTTAATTCACTTCGCAAAGCTCTGGTATCGTCCACCAGACACAATTGTTTCGAAAAAACACTTCCAACCTTTACTTTGGACCTCTCTCTCCAGCCAAGATTGTCGCTGTAATTTTGATTACGAGCAAATCAAAACGTTGTTCTCCTTCTCCAAGGTTCCACGCCACTGCTTTGGTTTCACAATGTTCTGTACTATTTAACAAATTTTCAACCTTTCTCCTTATATCATAGTTCAGTGGCTCAACTGTACTCCACGAGTTTTTGTATCCAACTCTACTTGACGAAATTCTGGGTCCGACTGGTGTGTCTTCAACGACAATGACCCGCCTGTATATATATTCTTAGCCCTTATGGCCTTTGTGATATCGCCGATAACAATTTATTTCAATTGTTTAATTATTAATTATTTAATTGCCTTTAATTATCATTACAATATATATAGTAATGCCAATTAATTAGGCCATTAATTGTTTGGACATAAAATTTGAATTGTTTGAGAAATCCATTCTAGCGGTCTGATCGAACAAAGCAACAATGGGAGAAGCAAGCTCACTTTGCTTTGTCGAAAAGTCAAAAATGTCGTATGCGCGCTAAAACTCCGGAGAACTAGGAGTCAGTTTTCGGAAAAACATCGTGAGGAGCAGAACAAGTAATATAATTGAGCAGAGACTAGACATCGTCAATGTATAACTAGTTAAAGTTGTAAATTAATACAAAAAAACATTCACGCCGCAAGTATTGCAGCGTAAATAATTGAAAAGTAAGGGCAGTTTAAGTCTACAGCCAGGAGCTAAAGAAAAGTTAGTTCGCTCTGAAAGAATAAACAGTTAAAATAAATCATCAAGGAGATACGTTGCAGTTTACGTCCAATTCAGTAAAAGACTAATAAATCTACGAATCATAGGGTTCCGGTAAGGCGAGCAGACATCAGATAGCTGACATTCAGGAGGATCATCCGAGTTCCTGTGAGCCTATCAATTTTGACTTAATAGCGTAAAATCTGTGAGTCGACATTTTAGAATCAGTGTAAAATTTGCAATAGTGTATTTACCGAAAGCAAAAAGAATGCTGGAACCAGCTTGACACTACGTAAGTAACAAAACCAAAACTAATGATTAATTGTAAACGCTAATTAAAGGATAGAGTCAGATTTCGTTCTATTTAAATTGTCAATCAGAGTTAATTTCTTTACTTTTAATTTCTTTCTATCGACATATTGTTTAGGTAAATTGTGAACGGTTTGTTAATAAGATTTTTAAATCAATTTGTTGTGTCCATTACCATTATAATACAAATATAATACACACTTCTGACAATAAAAAATCAGTATGAAAAGATAATTTATTTGATACTTACGCTGAATAATCGTAAACGATTTTTTACGGAAAGGGAGTATATTATCACTCCGTACTACTGCGGCAAGGACGAGAAAAATACTGACGGTCGCAGTAGGTCGCCTGGACCGAAGATACGTGACTTCCTTATTTCAAACATCATTTTCCGATAAACTACGGTTGCTTTGCGAGCGTGACCTCGGCACAATACCGTAAACACATTTCTCTGAGACGTTATAAAAATTCATCCCTGTATCTGACCTGGCTCCGGAGGTAACAAATAAATTAAATTGCGTCGGTCCCCTGGACCTAGCTCTACTATCGGAGGGTTAAGATAATATAAATTCTTTCTCATATCTTAAGCGAAGCGACTCAAAGTTTCTTCATGTACTCCTGGCAGCCTAAGAGAGTGTAACTTACTTTCGGTTTCTTAAGAGAGTTAAAAACTCTCCCGGTGGGTTAATAGAATAAAAAATACGGTACTGTAAGAAGGACAAATACACTTCCATTACGTTAAGAGAGTCGAAAACAGTCCCCGTACCCTTTTAGAGATAAAATAAACTCCCGGTACCTTAATGGAGTCAGTAATGACTCAAGACAGTGAAGAACAATCCGGGCAACTTAAGAGACACAAAAATACTATCGCTACTTTAAAAGGGTAAAAAATACTCCCGATACCTTTGCACGACAAAAAGACACCCTAATGCGACTCAAAAATATTTTCATTAGATGAGGAGAGTTACTATATGTGATAAGAGTGTTTTACCGATCCAGCGTTTGTTTCATATCGTAAGCAACATCTGTACAACATTTGGTAGAATTCGATGCACGTGTTTAAGATTTTATTCAGACCATTGTTTTCCCTTTTCAGCCCCAACTCCTAGAGGTTGAAGCACAACTTAACCGACAAGTTGAATATCATAATTTAACTCAGCGACATCCATAACCCCGGATTCAAATACGATTTCGGTTGTTTTCGCGTTATTTTTATTTATTTACGCACCACAACACTTATATAACGTACATTCTATTGCGTAAAGAAAGCTGAAATTTTTCGTCAACCCTTTGAAGCACAGGTTTGTTATTTTTAAGGAACCTACCAAAAATACACCTCAGTTCCCAGCGAGTTCCATTAGGAACCTACAGAATGCACCACTGTACGAGCCCTGTCAGATGGTTGCAACGTTGAGAGAAAAATTCCCCAAATTTACCTCTGATTGGACGAATATACACGGAACAATCCTACATTTGACATGAATATGACGCCGAAACGTCGAAATATTTCTGAAAGTGTGCGATGGTTCACGTCGCACACTGAAGAAGGTTTGAGCTAACACTCCATCTAATAACTAACCACGCTTTCCATTAAACAAACAATCAACCGAAAAAAATTTAATCCGTTAATCCTTTTTTACGTTATTATTATTATTACTTTTTGCCAGCAATTTGGCACAATACTGTAAAAAATTTTACTTTCATTGCAAACAATTTTTTTTTCGTTGTTGTTTTTATCCAGTTAGTGTGTGTTTGTGTGAGCTTGCAATTAGTCTGAGTGCGTTCATTAAAGTTTGAAATACATAGGGAAAACTGGTGATGTTGTGGCGCCGAAAACATCAGCGGATTTGACAGGGGAAAATGCGTTTCTTGTTCATTAAGTCTTCCTCATCAATCATCTAATCTGAGAAATTGTTCCTGAGATTTTTTTTCCTTACATTCCCCTGCTTAAATATTTGATGTTTTAGTTCTTTTAGGCTATTCCTCGTATTGCTTGGCGTGTTGGTGACGTAATCCGTGTATCGTCACATCTTCAGCCGTTTCTAGCTTTCCTTCACACCTTCTCTGTTCTTCTCTCCATTCCACTTCTCTCGCATCTTACTGATGCCCTTGTGCCACTTAATTAGCTTCTATTCCCCCCCCCCCCACATGGCTCCTCTTCTAAAATACGCTTCACTATTACGGCTTCACACTTAGGAGTATCTCTTGACAAGTCTTAAATATTTCGCCGTTAGAAAAAGACGGTAACGTGCGTCGAAACGTCCGGCAGCTTTAAATTTAACTTATTTTGTGTGTTTATTTTTTAATTTTGTTTGTTATAAAGGTCATCATTATTATTCTCAACAGACGATAATTTTAGGTTTATTTTAAACTTGAAAAACGCCTTTATATCTCTTGTCGACATCTCTTTCGATGTTTTTCCTTCCGTTTATCATTTCGGATTGCGTGGACTCGTCGAGCACCAATCAGAAGCCTCCAGAAAGTCGTCGCCGTGTAGAGCTGCTGTTTTTAAACGTATTTGGTCTCCCTTTATTTAATCTCTTCCTTAATCGAGAAAAAAATTATCATGAAAGAAGTCTCAATTCTTAATTGTGTGGATATAACGAAGGCAATAGGACAGAGGGAAATCATTTAGAGGTTGAGAAAATCTTCCAATATCTACGGAATTAGCCCTCTTATGAGGAATAGGATTCGTCACAAATGTTACATAAGGACATAGATAATAATAAGATTCTAAATACAATATATATATATTTATATTTATATATATATATATATATATATATATATATATATATATATATATATATATATATATTGTAATGATTATATAACAAAGGATGGCTTTCATTAAATTAAATTGTCCCACGTTGTGGAAGCCATAATGTAATGATTATTAAAAACAACTTTAATTAAAAAAATTAATTAATTAGTAAAGCAAATTTATTCTGTATAGGTACACTTTATCAGCCTTACTTTGGCACGCCAAAGTGAATCGAATTTACAAACCAAATTTTTAATGGCCTCCTTAATTAGTATTACAATATATATACATACATATATATATATATATACATACATATATATATATGTATAATATATATATATATATATATATATATATATATATATATATATATATATATATATATATATATTGTAATACTAATAAAGTCGGGATTAGTTACACCATTGATAACTCTGGAACGGCTAAATCGATTTTGATGATTTTTGATTTGCTGTAGATAGATAGATAGGTTTATTCACCATTAGCCCTCTTAAGAGGGCAGAATAACTATTAAAACATCGGGGTAATTCACGGAAAATAAAAATTGTGAAGAAAACCCTCTGATGGTGTTGTATGCTGGTACCCGGTAATGCCAGTAGATGGCGTTGTGTGCATTATTTTTGGACAGCTGAAGCTGATGCGCGGGTCTTTTATTTCAGTTTGACTTATGTTGATGAAGTTATTGAACTTAATTCTTTTAGGGTATATTAACACAACGTTTATTGATTCGGAGGCCGTACGAATTTCACCATATATAATGAATGCATATTTATAGTAATAATTATTAAAATTTCTCAACCAAATTTCAGATCACTATGGTACCGTTCACCTTTGACCAGTCACCACACTTATACACACTTTCATTAGGGAACACGCACAGAACACATCACTTCCAGGTATTCATCTCCTGTCGCCTGAGTGATTGAGCGGGAGTAATTCCAGTAGCTTTTTGTTTCCAAGAATTTTTGAAAATATCGGAAGTAGGGATAATGGGTCTGTAATTTGATACGTCGGTAGGTGTTATCACTGAGAATGGAACAATAAAGAAGGAAATTGGGAACAGAATTCAGTAGGCCTGTGTGTGACAGATCCAGTGTGGAAGTTACCGGTGTATTTTTTAGGATGGAAAGTGGACAACAACGAGGGAGGTAAGTCAAATCCAAAGAGCATTGACTAGTAAAAGGCTAGGGACTAAAATTTGACCTCAGCAGAGAATTTTCAGCGATACCTTTCATTTTTAAATGACGTCAAGGGGAAATAAGATTGAAAGGACTGACCTGTTGAAAGGGACAACGGTGGTGGATCTAAACAGCCTCATTTATGCTGAGAGGAGGAATATAAATATTATCTTTTATGACAAGAAAAGAATTAAGTAAGTTTGTGGGACAAGAATGGTAGTAGGAAGGTTGTTTGGTTCCGGATGCAAACCACTTGAGTGAAGTGACTGGTATAGACAACGAAGGGATTAAGGATTTGAAACTGAAACGAGACTCACGTGACATGAAGAGCACCGTGTAACGAAAACATCAGATTTATTTTTCTTCCTCTGCCGTTTAATTGCGTAACATGCATAAAGACTCCGGCTGTGAACATAATTCTCTCTTTCTGCGGCTTCTTTGAACATGTTGAATCTTGCAGAGTCGCGAATGCGCGCTCGTGGACTCTTCACTCCTGAAGGTCTCAAAGAAGGCGTCTTGGAGAAAGTCACCATTTGTGAGCGAGAGGGGAAAAAAGGTTTTAGCAGTTTTGTGGTGCAGAGATGTAATTGTTAATATGAGAAGCGTCGACGTCGCCGTGTCCAATTGCAAGTGGACAGCTTTCATCAGTCTCGAGCGCCGCCAGTGTCAAGAGCGACCCCAGTGGAAAAGAACATTCATCCACCTGGCGCTTAAATGGACAAGAGGAGTCGGGGCAAAGGTCGCGGATGAGAAGGGTTGCCATTCATCCCCCTTCTCTCGTCTGCTCGTCTGTCCTGGGTCCTTGGAGATGACGCTGACGCGTTTTATGCATATGAAAGGAGGAGGGATGCGACACGCCCGGTGTCTCGTTATATTACAGTTGATTGGGACCATTTGTCAATCAAACTATTGTGGACAACGACTCGGAGTGCGTTACGCATCTGTCCCCCAGGGCCTTTGTGTTCGGGAAGTGCTTTCCCACGAATACTTGGCTCTTTTCCGAAACCAAACTCAGTTGGTGGTGGTTGTGATGGTGACGCGTACAGCATGCTCCTCCTTGCGTGTAAAATCCCCCTCCCATTACGACGAGTCTCACTTCTGTCGCACAATTTCTCTCAATTCGATTATGCCTTTGCATGCCTCGTGCTTAGTTTATGGAACATTCACCACAAATAGTCACTCAAAGAAATGCAATCCAAAATAGTGTATCGCGTAACTAAACTTCGATCTCCGAGTCTCTAACTAGACTGTTCAAGAAGCCATAAAAATGTAACTCTCAGCAAACTGACATTCCCTACAACTGCAACTCTGTGGCAACCACAATTATTACCTCCGATTTTTTTTTTGATTTTCTTTCCAAATTTAAATATATTAAAGCAAGCAAACTGAGTCTCGTTATAATTTGGGCTGATATTTTATTATAAGAAAACGCCAAAGGCTTCAATCTTCTATATAATAAAAAAGGATGTATATTTGTATGTATTTACGTTAATTTCTATCAAATTTAAATTCGTGGACAGATTAAAAGAAGAATTGGTACTCATATTCTTCAAAACTGGAGAAACGGTACTGTGGGGGGGGGGGGGGGTGAGAAACCCCTAGCTTAAATGTGGAAATATAATTGAAAAACGTGATCATTACGTATTAAATCACTGCGCGCCAAGAGACAGTGACGTCACGCGAGAGAGAGACGTTACTACGCGACGAACATAAGAAATAGTTCCTTTTCTCGTAATGAAATAAAGCAGAAATATTTCGATTGAATACAAAGTATATTTTTATCGTGAAATACCCAATCGAATGATAATAAAAAATACTTTACGATCCTTGCGGTAAATGTAAGGTGATTTTAGCGCCATATTACTGACTCCAATATGGCGACTATTTGTCAATTTAATCTTTAGTAACGTCTGAAGAATGAAGGACAATTATATCTTGCAATACTAAAGGAGTATATTTGAGTATTATATTCGTAAAGAAAATCCGAAGGAATGTTTGTTGCTATTGATGCAATAAAATTTAATGTATTTTACAGCTGTACAATTAATGCACTATCGGTTGAAAGTATGAACGGAACTAGGAACAGTTAGGTTAAATAAATTCTTGACTAAAGATTAATATAGAATGAAAGAAAAATTTTTTGCATTGTTCCCAAAAATTCATTAAAATTTACTTAATATACTTAATACTTAGTTTAATAATTTTAAGTTTACATTTGAAATTGAACAGAACAAATCCATTAGTTTTTATTAGACATTTTTTAAATTTAATGTATCAGAAGTGTGTGATAAAACAAAATGTTTGGGGAAAAAAAGGTAATGTTCCGGTAAGAAGTGTGTGATTGCAAAACAGAGGAAAGTTATGGCTGCATCTAGGTTTTTTCTGTTACCCCTGGTTGAGGTCAGGACCTCGTTCTCGTCTTTAACGTGGGATACGGTGATTTACAGATGATTTGTATTTTTCTTTGGGTTCATAATAATGCATTTTACAATAATTGAAGTTACAGTTTTCAACGCACCGTAGAATACTTCATAATGTATCTGTAGATGTTCAGTTACAGTTTGGTGATTGTAATTCTCTTTTTTCTTGAACCTAATCTGTCACTTTATGAATAATTTTTCGTGTTTAAACATAGAACTTGTTTTTCAAATATCTGGCCATTCTAGTACTTTTTCCAAGCTCGAGGAAAACACAAAATTGAATGTTTCAAATGGCTGTAACGCGTGTATTTTGGTTTAGTTTTGCTTTGTCTCGAAAGTGTTGTTTGCTGTGGTTTGGAGAATTCGAAATCGTGCACGCGCGTGGGGGTGGAGGAGATAAATATTTCCATCCAAGTAATTTTCGTGTCCTGTCTCGATTGTTGGCCTCAACATGACAGAATAGTTGGCCATTGTTGACTACGGAACTGCAGATGCGTGCTATAACTCTTGTAACAATGTAAGAATCAGTGAAACTGACATTTCGACGAAGTTTTCTTATAATGAAAAAAGCAAAAAGAATGGGAGTCTATAATAAGATAAGCTTCTGAAACTAGGACAGTTGTTCTGCGCTCACCGCAGCTGGTGGATGTGATTATGAGAGGCTCCGTATTGCGATACGTGTATACGTTTTAAGTGTCACAGATCTACAAATCTCATGAGTTCTGCTGTAAACTTTTCGAAGTTGTTGTCTCTGATATAGTCCGAGGCAGAATCGTCGTGAGAAAGGGGCCACAATTTGTTAGTGAAGAGTTCATCGAAGCCACACAATTTAGTACGACGACTTGCCAGCAATCGATCCCGGAGGCCGACGCCTTAGCCAGTGGTCAACCCCTGAGTCGACGCCTTGCATTGGTCCTGAATAAAAGTCATCACTGCAGTTAACCCGTTCTGCCGGTTGTGAGATACGGAGACGTCGGTACGAGAGCTACAGCAGGCAACACAACACAGTATAGCAGTACGTATTTGGTACGAGCAGCAGATCTCTTCTATGTAAAAACCACAGGCGCCTGAGATAATAATTTTTCAAGCTTAACTGTAATAAACATATATAAAAATTTCTTTAATGGTCAATAATTTTTGATTTAACGTAAAAACCCAGCCCACAAAAATAATTCTTTACACGGCCTGTCACTAAACCTTGCTATTTCTTTATTAAATCCATCAATTGGTCACTGTTAAATGGTTATATTTTCTTTGGATTTATTTAACATCGATTTAACTCGGGTAGGTAAAAAATGAGTCTGACTTTTCCGTGTACTGTCAACTGAAAATATTACATCTAGACCTTCTCTAATACATTGTTTTTATCCCTGCATCTATGATGGACAAAAATGGTTACAAAGTAAGTGTAATGAAGAAATATTATAACCTGGGACCTTTTGGCGTGTACCGAAAGATTCATTCGTGAGGGACGAGGCTTAAAACCGATGAGAATCTTGCACCGCTACGTGTATTACGCGAGCAGCTGAAGGGATGAGGACAACTGCAGCTGAGTGGTCGCGAGGGTCAAGGCAAGAGGAGCCACCGACCACACGAGGTATCGATTTAAAGGACGACGACGACGACGGAAGTACTGCTGCTCGACGACATAACGCAATAGCAGGAAACAACAAGTGCAGCGAACAATAGCCACAGGAAATAATGATTTGAGATGGAAGAGCCAGCGCGCAACAATCATGGTGCTGCAGAACAATGGCGGGACGAGCCGGCTCCTAACGACAGCTTTTAGCGCGCGCACAAATGCTTTACGTGTTCATCTCTCCCTCTCTCATCCCTTATCCTCCTTTAGAAAAGTCCACTTTCTTTCAAAACGTCCGGAGTAATCTCACAGATGGAAGCCATAAACCTATATTACTAAAAAAGGAATTTCTATTTTCTTCATCCTTTTTTCCTCTCTTCTTTTTTCTTTATATATATACGTCTTATAAAAATTTAATATTACTTTTGACCGACGCTCTGAGAGGGGAAAAGGGGATGCTGAAACGGGGGAGGAGGAGGAATGTGTGTGTGTGTGTGTTTGAGAAGATCTGCTCCACCCCCCTACACCCTCCACTCCCCTGCCCTCGTATGATATCGAAAACTGTAAACTAATACGTGTGGAGCGAGGAAACATCTCCCTTGAAAAAGAACCTTCCTGATGGGATCAGTTGTAACGCGAAGATTATTTAATTGGCCAATTAGCGTTAATTAGTGAACAGCTAATTTAATTATAGCAAGTACATTTTTGTTCTCCATCGGATTAAAATTATTCAATTAAAAAACAACAACGTGGGAATCGATTCAGGAACAGAAATAAAAAACATTTCAAAAAAGTAAGATCAGCAAAAGAGGCTCTGAAATTGATCATTAAAGGATAATGAACGGTGTAACTTAGTAAATTGTACTTGCCAATGGACACAGAAGACTCATTTCTATTATTGATGGAGAGTCGGCTCGGATAGCTCAGATGGTTAAGAGCACCACGTACCTAGCGGTCGAGATCCTTCCATCCCGATCCTATAGAACGCGCGAAATTAAAATTTCATAACGTTACGGTTGACGGATAAAGTTTTCTCGAGATTTCAACCGGGTAGCGTCATTTAATTTCCACAACGTTTCGATGGCTTGCACCGCCATCTTCAACCTGAAAAAGACGCTACCCGGTTAGAATCCCGAGAAAAACTTTATCCAGAAGCTACACTGGGGAAACGCACGCTTCTTATTACGGTTGATGTTACTTCCCGACTCTTTTATATTTGAAGTTGAACTTCTTTATATAGGGCTATAACTTACGAAACAGCGTGCACATTTCCAGTGGCCGAGGAACCAATCAGAATCCGTGGGAATAGATTTAATAACGTACATTTCTTGCCAATCATTCTGGTTGTCGAGTTGTCGCTAAAACAGTCGGCCAGCTGCCTCCTAAACTGGTCGAGGCACGGATAAGGAAATGCTGCGACCCCACAGCAAACCCCTCTACCGCCATCGGAAGTGCGTGGGACAAGTACCCAATGCTCGACATAACTGATGCAGGGTTTTTCCTGCATCACTTTTAGGCGAATGCCGGGTAGGTTCCTTATACCATAGTCCGGGGGCCCTAGTTAACCCTTGGCTACCTTCCTCAACCCTTCCGCATCTCCCTTTTTAAATCCCTTCCTATGTGTAATAAAGAAATTATTTAGTATGAAGGCCAAACGTGTGGCAGGTAAGAAGCACGTGGTTCCGTCAACGCGATCTAGCCCGAGATCAGGCGACACCTTCCGTGTTCCCTCAGTAATCTTGTGTTTATTTTGGCTTATTATAGGTAAATGGATAATGAGGAGTGCTTAGGAATTGTGAAGTTATTAGAGACGTACTAGGAATCTGGATATCCTCTTGCATCTGAAACGAGAATGGGGCCCATTGGAATAGTCGGCCAGCTGCCTCCTAAACTGGTCAAGGCACGGAGAAGGTGATGGCCCGGGGACCATTGTTAACCCTTGGCTACCTCCCTCTACTTATCTACATCCCCCTTCTCAAATCCCTTCCTGTGCTATTGGAGGGTAGTTGCCACCACGTGGATTACCACCATCATACTTCCCAAACCCAAACCTTTAGTCAAGGCTCAAATCATAGTTAAATTTTTATTTGAGGAATATGGACGCATTCTTCCTTTGATGGGCAACGACTGATGAAATAGTTTACAGTGTTTTTATGAAGGCTGAGTGATTGTAACGAATAAACAGCATTTTTTTTGTATTGAAATTATTATCATAACCTCTTGGCCTCTGTTCACTTCTGGTTTTCCCTTGCGTATTTCCTCTTCAAATTTAAGCCTATACCTTCAGACCTCCCCCATGTCTCTCTGTTTTCCGTAAATTGTTCCAAATTTATTTCTGTTCACAACGGAAGGTTCAATCTAGCATCCGCCATTTTTTTAATCCTTGAATTTTGTTATTGACTTCAAAATTCTTGAATTAATTAATGTATTTATTAACTGAAACAAACTTACACACGATGGATTAAAGAAACGGACTGTTCCTTTATGAGCGAATAAGTTGAGTGTGTGAGCACGCAAGTCCTCAACCCTCTAAGACAAGAAGCAGCTCGTTTCGGTCATACACAGGGAGACTATAAAGGCTGTCGGCAGAAAAAAAGATACACGATCTTAAGTAACAAATTAAAAAACTCAGGGAACTGCAAAACGAATTCTTTGAAAATTATGTATCTAATCTTACCAGGCAAGACAATACAATTTGGAAACCGATAAAGAATAGAAAAAAGCCAAAAGCAACTTCACCCCCAATTCGGCAGTATTCAAACCCACCTGGACCTTGGGCAAAAAGTAATAAACAAAAAGCCGACCTGTTTGCAAAACACTTATCACAAGTTTTTACTCCTCATAATAACGACCTAGATCAAGAAGTGGAACAAGAACTATCAGAACATATTAACGTGGAACAACGCATTAAAATAATCCGTTTAAATGAAATCAAAGCAGAAATAAAGAGACTTAATCCAAATAAATCTCCAGGACTTGATCTCATAACGGCTAAGATGCTTCAAGAATTACCTGATGAAGGTTTCAGGTTACTCTTGTACTTGATTAATCTTATAAATAAAAAGAGTGTTTGTATGTTTGTATGTTTGTTTGTATGTTTGTATGTTCGTTATACAAATCTACACCGGTAGAGCAAATTTCACCAAATTTCGTACACGTGTTCTTTACGACCAGGAAACAAACACTGTTGGGGTGAGACATGTCTACCACCCCCAGAAGCGGGGGTGGACGGGGGTTGAAATATTTAAACATGCTAAAACAGTCGATATTTCAGTCGGATAAATATTTTTAGGGGTCACAGATATTGATAGTGTTTCTACCGACTGTTGGGGTGAGACGCGTCTATCACCCCCAGAAGCGGATCGGGATTATCAGTAGAGCACTTTTAGGTGTTGGGTGGAGGAACGCTGCAATAAAATAACGCGAATAAAACCGAGATTGGAGTCAAATCCAAGGTTATGGATGTCGTCCAGTTCAATTATAGCATCAAATTGGCCATTTAGCCCCGAGGGGCGGGAGTGGATGGGATGGAAATTTTCTAACATGTTAAATCATCGATATTAGCGTGGAATAAATAAATGCCGGGACCATTGACGTTGATAATATTTCTACCGATGTTGTTTGTAGGCATGATAGGGGTGGGGCTGGAGGGGATTTCCTTGAAAATAACGGGAAAACAACCGAGATTCGAGTCAAATCGAAGGTAATGGATGTCCCTGAATTTATTTATGACAATCTGGACAACGCGCGGGTATCGGCTGGGTTGGGATAAGTTGACCGGCTGTTTTTTGCGTCGATTAAATATATTTCGGGATGAATTAGATTAATAAAATTTCCCTACATGTTCTCTCTGTATAATTTCAACCCCTTTCCGACTCATAAGGGTGCACCCTTAAGGGTGGGCGTGAAGTAGCATTACATAAAAAGAAACCGGAAACTATCGGGATTGTCACTGAGTTTAATTAATTTCCTTGAAAATAACGGGAAAACAACCGAGATTCGAGTCAAATCGAAGGTAATGGATGTCGCTGAATTTATTTATGACAATCTGGACAACGCGCGGAGATTCGAATCAATTCCGAGACTATGAATGTCGCTGAATCTAATTGTGACAACCTGGGTAACGCGACGGGTTTGAGAGGTGTTGGGCGGGGGAATAAATTTTCAGACAATGTAATCGGCCGATTTTTGCGTGGAATACATTCTTTTTCATTATCGCATATTTGTGGGGGTGGTCATCTTCTAACATGTAAAAACGGCCGATATATTTAGTCAATGGCTTCATCCCCCTTCGGCATGGGAGGTGAGCACATTTAGGGATAGGGTTCGAGGAGCTTTACATAAAAATAGCGCAAAAGTAACCAAAATTGGAGTCTTATGGATGGTTATAGATAAATGACATCTCGGGCAACGCCGGGCACCCAGCTAGTGCAATAATAAAGTTAAGTTACTGGCCCAAATCCCTAAAAATTGCAAAAATAATTATGATACCAAAACCCGGCAAAGATTTAACTGACGTCACTTCCTATCGTCCCATAAGTCTGCTATCAACACTATCCTTATTGCTTGAAAAGATCATACTGAAAAGAATCAGAGTAGACAGCAGTAATCAAGACTGGATCCAGGATCATCAATTTGGTTTCCGACAGTCGCATTCAACAATTCAACAATGCCATAGAATTGTGGACGTAGTTAACAAAGCAATGGAGAACCAGCAGTACTGCAAAGCAATATTCTTAGACGTAAGCCAGGCCTTTGATAAGGTTTGGCATTCAGGTCTACAAGTTAAGATTAAAAGGACTCTGCCTGACCAATACTTCAACTTATTAAAATCATACGTTGACCAAAGAGAATTTCTTACTTACGTAAATGGAGAAAGTTCAAACCATTCTCTCCGGGGTGCCACAGGGCAGCATCCTTGGCCCCCTATTATACATCTTATACACTTCAGACTTGCCAACCTCAATGGACGTAAGCACAAGTACCTTTGCTGATGACACAGCAATACTGTCAACACACACAGAACCTGATTCCGCATCACAGAAACTTCAAGAACATCTACAAAAAATAGAGACCTGGCTAAAAAGATGGAAAATAAAAGTAAATGCATCGAAATAATCCCACATAACATTTACCCTTAAAAAGGAACATTGTCCTGTAGTAAAGCTCAATCAGGAAGAAATTCCGAAAGCAGAATCAGTCAAATATCTTGGTCTTCACTTAGACACCAAGCTGAAATGGAGGGATCACATCAATAAAAAGAAAGAGCAAATAGAAATAAAAACTAAATTATTAAACTGGCTGATTGGACGAAAATCAAAATTATCAGTAGAAAACAAATTACTTATTTACAAAACAGTGATAAAACCTATATGGATGTAGGGAATAGAGCTCTGGGGATGTGCAGCCAAGTCTCACATCTCTATTATGCAACGAGTACAATCAAAAATCCTCCCTCTTATGTACCCAACTTCATCTTACATACTGACCTCAATACACCATATGTAGCAGACGTCTTCAAAGATAAAAATAGTAAACACCATACTAAACTTCAAACCCATCCCAATCGACTACTAGAACCGTTACTACAACCAACTGACAATAGAAGACTGAAGAGATGCTGGCCAATAGACTGCAATAGAAACTGATGTGGCGTTGTTCGACCCTCACCTCTCCACGACATCAGTACAAGACCCTTTTATTAAATTGTACATGTTATCAAATTAGCTTAAAGATCATATGTAATCTGATTGCTAATAAAAATATATTAAAAAAAACTCTAGTCCTTTACTACGGTTGGATCTATGGAAATTACTTGGAAGAGAAAAAGAATTGTTTTCGTTCGGCCATTAATGTTTTTGTACTACATACGTAAATAGGTAAATAACAGACACGAGTGATGAAATAAATACCACACAACAACGTTCCTTGCATTCAAAAACCGCCAAGAGTCGAAAAGAACGTCAAAATCCTTTGAGTCACCTGACGAAAGGAACAAAAGATTTATTTTGTGCCGGTTATTTAATATCAGTTAAAATAAATTAAATATACTTGAAGAAAGACGTTGTTGCCACAGCAGTGGAATTCCTCATAGGAGAATAGTTACGGGGGGGGGGGGGTGTTTAACTCTGCGGGTTCGTAAAGCACGGTAAAGGTATTCAACTACTCTTGACGGATCGTTCTTCGGCTCCGCCGTAATACATTGAAAGTAAAGGGTTAATTCCGCCGGTAGAAACGGCTCGTCTCGGGGGGGTTTATGATCTCACATTCTCTGCGAAGGGGATAAAGCTCCACCACTGTCGTGTACGTGTACGGCTCAGAAGAATACAAATGGACGAGGGTTACGGTGGAGACTGTCGGAAGGAATTCATCACCATCCGTCTGTTTACTTCCCCTAGAACCCTTGTTGTGATTAATTAATGTAAGGCTCTCTTTTGATAAAGTATTATAATCCTGGTTTGCTCCGTGCCAATCTATCCTCCCCTCATTTCTGTATAATTATTGCAGCGCATATTCTTGGTCTTTCTCTTCTATTCTTACAAACAAAATTTTATAACAACAACAAAAACTATAGAAACCTGATAAGTAATAGAAATCTGTCTGTAAACGATATTTACGTAAAGGTTTACAGAAGGAAGGTTTTTTAATTTTACATACTATTTTTTAGAGCTGCTCTGGTTTGTGCGCACGCGATTATTTTAATTTTTATAGAATACTATTTACATTGACAGGCCATTTGACCGGTTTTATCCTCGTCTCACTTTCAAACACTTTGGGAAACTATCTTCTTTCTGTCTAACTTATTGTCACGCTCAGTTTGCTGTGGAAAATCTTTTAATATAAAAATGATGATATTGAGCTCATACTTTGCCAATTCGACGACCACGGACTCTCGCCATGCCCCCAGAACACACATGACTGACTATTTCTTACAACATTCTGCTCTGCCTCCTGAACACACACTCAGCTCTGATATAGTGACTGTCTGCTGAAAGTTCTGAGTGTCTTATATGCCTTTTCGACAATACACCGTAGTAAACATTACCGTCTCTGCAATCTCGCGCCAAACAATTTTGAGGCCAGAGCTTTGTAAAGAACAGCATTGTTTAGCGCGAGATTACAGCGACGATAATTAAATAAAAAATCAAATAAAACACTTACATTATATATATTATACATTAAATAACACATTGTAAGCTCTACAATATATATATATATATATATATATATATAAATATAATGTAAATGTTTTATTTTTATTAATATAATATATATATCTGTATATAATATATATATATATATATATATATATATATATATATATTTAAATTATATATATTTTACATATACATAAATTATATTAAAAAATGAAACACTTAAATTATATATATATACAATTATAACATTTACATTATATATTGTAATGATTAGCCTTTTATTACTTAATATAAAAAAATAAACTTTATTGCAAGAAAATACAAAAAATTCAAAAGTACATTAAAAAAAATATTGTTGGGCGCCAGCAGATATACATTGGTCTGCATAAAATTAAAATTAGCTCCGGCTTGATTAAAAAGTTCTCCTTTTCAACAGGGTAATGTGGGCGGTTCGGTGGCTATTCAAGAACAGAGTCTATTTCCGCACTGTGTAAAAGAATTCCATTTTTGAATGTACTTTACATATATTGTGATGCTTACTTTACTTGTGGCGTCAGCACACGATAACCTTCTTCGGCCTCCCCGCGATGGACGTCCCTCAAAACCTCTGCGTCTCCGTCTCCCTGCGTCTCCCTGTCTGCCTGCGTCTCTTCTTGCGTCTCTCTGTCTCTCCGTCTCCCTGCTTTTCCCTGCGTCTCCATCACCGTCTGCCTCTTTGCCTCACGCGTTCGGAGTATTTATTCGAACTCCGCCCCCCCCAAATGATGCAAAAAAGGGACGCGAACCCGCGATTTCTTTTGGCCTTCTCAGGCAGAAACACGTGCGCGTTTAATGTATTCATACTCAGGCCCGCGGACCTTAAGGTTGTTATTCACTACAATATATATATATATATATATATATATATATATATATATATATATATATTGTAATGATTAAAAAGGCGTCAAAATAAAAAAATAATATTTTATATTTTAACAAACAAATTTTATTAAAAATTATCAGAATTTACAGCAGAATTTAATATTTAATATTATAAAAAAGATCTCTTTTTCTCAAGGGTCATTACTGGGTTTGATAACGGACAGAACACTTAAATAATCAAAGAACCCAACATTTATCTTTAAAATAAACAGAAGTATTTAATCGTCTAGGCATCTACGAAACTTATGAACGAACTTATTCTACAGAGTGATTATAAATTTAAAAGAGTTTATTTTATTAACACAAGAAGAGAACGATATCTGACCGTATCTTTTAATTACGTTTACACATATTAATACCATAAATTTCAACTCACGATTACCCAGGAACATTTGGCTCGTTCATTACACACACACACTTTATAGACTGGACGTTTACACACTGACTCTAACACATATTATTGTTTCGATGATAGCTGGTTCTCCATACTCGGTGAAGGACATCCCACTTGCTCGTGGAGAAAACTACTCGACGCTGGATGCTGTGTCCTGGTCTCCTACCATTGAAGACAGTGGTCAAATTTTGATATTACTACAGATTGAACTTCTGTATATGAAAATGTTTATAGTTGAATAATTTTCTATTTATCTCGCAGGCTGCTTTCATTCTCCATACTGGGTGCTCACAGCTCCCACTCCGCTCTGACACTCAATTCAAACTTCCAACTTCCGAGTTCGATGCCCACAGCATCCCTCCTCCACTCTAACTCTAAAACTCAACTCACGATGCACACAGCACCCCTCTCCCACGCTGACTAACGCTGACTAACTCACAATAGCTTATCTCTCCCTTATATACTAATAGTCTCTTCGTTTTCCCTTTGTTCCAAGACTACGTCGCAACTGCGCGATGACAGTTTCTCCATTACTGAGATTTACATTCTGCAGCTTCAGTTCCTTAGCAAATAGCTAGCCCCTCCGTCATGTCACATCGAGACAGGACCCGTAATTACTTTGCACTTGTTTCCTCACCCTGAATTACTCTTGACTTGTCTTCTCACCCTCACAAGACTTGCGCTGACCCCTCCTTACAAATCCTAAGTAAATACGACACTGGTCAGGCCATTAATCAGAGACAATAGCCTGCCTTAACATAATTATTTTGGGACAGGCTACTCGCCCACGTTCTGCGCTTCGGATTCTCCATCCCAAGTCAACAAGCCGAGGATCAAGCCCATTAACCAGACACAATGCCTTTCCTAAACCGATACATCTTGTGACAGGCCACCCTGCATGTGCCCTGCTTTGCTTTACAAATCCTAAGTATACATTGCCACTTCCTGTGCCGGCCAAGACCATTAATCCGAAACAAATATCTTGCCGCTCTGTCTTGTCACATCGAGACAGGACCTGCAATTACTTTGCACTTGCATCCTCACTCCCACATGTGCGCTGTTCCGAAACAATGCATTCCCTCAATGCATTACAATATATATATATATATATATATATATATATATATATATATAACATTTACGTTTTAAATAAAGCATTTACATTACACATTGTAATCTGTACAATATATATATAAATGTTTTCTTTGATTTTTTGTTTAATTATTGGTGGCGTAATAGCCCAGAGCATTGTAAAGAACAGCATTGTTTGGTGCGAGAATGCAGAGAAGATAATTAAAAAAAATCAAATTAAACATTTTCATTATATATAATGTACATTACATTACACATTGTAATCTCTACAATATATATATATATATATATATATATATATATATATATATATATATATATATATATATATATTATGGAGATTACAATGTGTAATAAAAATATAATGTACATATGCAATGCATATATAATGTTAAAGTTTTATTTTTATTTGTTTCTTTCTTTATAATCGAAGAAAATAATAATTAAATGTTATATTTTTATTTGTTTTTTTCTTTAAAAATATTATTTTAAAATCAAATAAAACATTTACATTACACATTGCAATCTCTACAAAATATATAAATGTTTTATTTGATTTTTTCTTTAAACATTGGTGGCGTAATTTTGAGGCCAGTGAATTGTAACGAACAACATTGTTTGGCGCGCGAACAATAGTGATATATATATATAAACCCTATTATTTATGTTTTTGATTATTATAAATAACGTCTCCTATTTAAACACTTGCCTTTTATTAATTTTATTTTACCATTTTTTATTTAATCGTACTACGTAACTGATTGAACAAACTAAGACGGGTATTTTTTACTATACTATACTATACTTGTTTACTATACTTAGTTCTGGATTAATCTTAGATGCTGTTTGTACCTATGAATATTGCTTCAGAACTTAAAAATATCGTTTAAGTATGTGGGTAGCTAATTATCAACTTAGAAATAAAGTGAACACCGTTAACCCTATATATTTTCATCCGTATTTAAGAAAATTTACAGCTCTTATATTAGTTTCATTGGTTCTCTTAATATTACTCTTCCAGTATTTTACCTCTTCTTCCATCTGTCACTACTGTAGAATTTTCTCATTTCATTTTCTCTTGGAACATCCAGCGTATTTGGTTTCTTGAACCAGCACGTCTTATCTGCTGTGTGTTACATTTTTTTTCTATTTGAATTTAATTAACTGAAAGAATGAACTCCAATTAAATTAATATTCCCCGTGCGACACAGTTTCACAACAATTGTACCTCAGCGTTTGTGACGTCAGCAATAAAATGAGGTTTCGCTCCTATCCATGGGGATTGTGAGGTCGAAGAAGAACTTACGTAACTGTCAGTTTGCGTGGCAGCCAGAATCTAGCACTGAATCTAGAACAAATAAATGCAAATAGTTACCTTGTCCATACGTCAACATATCAAATTGCATAAAAATCTATATATTTGCATCGGCAGATTTTTCCTCTGAATGTAATGAATATCAAGTAAATCCTTGTTTCTCCGAGAGACTTATTATGTAAATATGCATAGGGAGCAGGGCTGCTGGATTCTGACCCCCGGTTTCAAACTTTCCTAATAAAATTATAATAGATTAATGGAGAGCCCAGTCAGATTTTCTGTAATTGTGTCCAGCAATACTGTGTCCATTCAACGTCACCGAAACATAAATACGCCCAGTAACCCAGTACTTACGTCCAAGAAAAAAGGCTTACGCGAGATAAACGCCGTCTATTTTTCCCCAACTTGTATATGTTGTGGTGTGTAGTGAAAAACCAAGTTATCCAATTCGAAAGACCTCGGAAAAAGTTTCTGTGGCGTAAATAAACACGAAGTTTTGCTCCTTTTTTCAGTTTTTCGCGAATATAGAAAGCACTAAGCATTCTATTGAAAATAAAGTTCGGTAATAAATTGTAGAGCATAAAATTCTGCATCAAACGGTGTATTCGAGTACGAAATTCGGTCGAACAATGTGGTACAAATCGACCGTCAAATTTACGGCGTTTTACGTCATTTTCGGCAAGAAAAAAGTTTGTCATATTTATACTGCTGATATCTCCAAAATGGTCGTCAGTAAATTAATTTGTCATGGAATAAAGGTTTTAGAGAATTTAATTCTCTTTTAAACGCATCAATCTGGTTTTAAAAACCCATTGAGAACGGCCGAATATATATCTATTTTGCTGGCTTATACCGCAAAGATTAAGGCGCTGAGGATGGGAGTTAAAAAATATAGTATAATGCCAATTAATTAGGCCATTAATTGTTTGGACATAAAATTTGAATTGTTTGATAAATGCATTATAGCGGTCTGATTGAACAAAGCGACAATGAAAAGCGAGCTCACTTTGCTTTGTCAAAAAGTCAAAAATGGCGTATGTGCGCTAAAACTCGACAGAACTAGGAGTCAGTTTGTGGCGGGACATTTCAGAGGACGGAACAAATAATACTAGAGCAGAGACTAGCCGTCGTTAATGTATTATTAAACAAAGTTGTGAATTTAAGAAAAACTAAAAACATTTACGGAAGTATTACCTCGTAAATATCGCTAAGTAAAAGCAGTTTACGTCTACAACTAGCCAGAAGAGTCTAAGAGAATTAACGTCTACAGCCAGCCAGGAAAGGAAGTCAGCAGTTTACATCCATAGCCAGCCGGAATAGTAAAGTTGCAGTTTAAGTCCAAAGCGGTAAAAAACTAACAAATCTACGAATCGTAGGATTCGTACAAGATGAGCTGACATCAGATAGCTGACATTCAGGAGGATCATCCGAGTTCCTGGGAGCCTATCAGTTTTGGCTTCAATAGTGTAAAATCTGTGAGTCGACATTTTAGAATCAGTGTATAATTTTTTCAATAGTGTACTTCCGAAACAAAAAGAATGCTGGTACCAGCTGGACACTACGTAAGTAACAAAACCAAACAAATGATTAATTGTGAACATAATTAAAGGATAAAGCCATATTTCGTTCTCTTTTAATTGTCAATCAAAGTTAATTTATTTTCTTTCTATCGACATATTGTTTAGGTAAATGTGAATTGTTTGTTAATAAGATTTTTAAAACAATTAGTTGCGTCCATTATCAAACCAAGTGAAGGTCCTGAAAAATTAATGTTTTAAACTGTAATTGTTTTTGAGTTAGAAGCCACAAAGTGAAAATAAATAATTTTACGTATTAAATTTTATTAATTCTTTTATTTAATTAAACCCAATCGGTTGATTATTACAATAGATACTCTTTGAAACGCTGGAATATTTCTTTCACTTAGAAAAACAATACTCTTAATGATTTTAATATGGTCTGCATACGACCAGTTTCACTCTGATGTAGGTGATCGTCACTCCCATCCTCAGCGCCATATGAGCGGTATACAGCTAGAAAAATGTGTGTATTTTCGGCCATTCGCAACAGGTTTCTAAAACCAGGTCATGCGTCGAAAGGAGAATTAAATTCTTTAAAACCATTATTCTATGACAAGTTACTTTACTGCCGACCATTTTGGAGATATCAGCACCAGAAATATGACAAACTGCAGTCTTTCCGAAAATGACGTAGCTGTTGTAAATTTGACGAACGATTTATACAACTTCATTAAGCTGAATATCGTACTAGGGTACATCATTCGATGCAGAATTTTAATCATTATAATTCTTTACCGAACATTATTTTCAATAGAATGCTTCGTGCTTTTGATATTAGCGAAAAACTGTAAAGAGGTGGAAAACTTCGTGGTTTTTCAGGCCACAGGAACTTTTTACGAGGTCTTTCGAATTGGAAAACTTGGTTTTCACTGATGGCCACATACAAGTTGGAAAATACAATAAAATACCCGACCTTTTGCGCGCTGTGATGTGTACAGCTACTGGGCTACAAATATTGAAGAGGCAGAGATCACGTTTCCTTCACATGAGGATTCTTTTATCAACCACTCTGAATTCCCTTTTTTACTTTGAAACACAGCTCGAGTCCGAAAATCATATAAATTGTAGTGAAAGCCCCAGTAAATGATGAGTTGTTTCTACATAATTGGGTAGTAAACAGCCAAAAAATGAAGTATCGTAGAATTCCCTGTCAATATGGTTGGTCAGTTTTTGCCAAAATACGAACTCTCCGGGGGTTCTTCTCTGTTAATTACATTAATTTCTGCTCAAGACGTTTGGTTCTCATAATGGCAGTATGTGAAAACAGTTATCCGCTACAGAGTTTATAAATTTTCGTAAACGGTTCTGTGATAGACCCTTGTGGAACCCTGACATAATTATTTTTCCCCATCTTCAACATGATCCGCCAGCTTGATCGATCCTGTCAACGCTATTCTTCAGATCACAATTGCATTTAATTACTAAGTAGAGATATTACAACCATGCGCGTCCGAAATCTTTATTTGTCACCAATATTGTTGAGAAGTTTCCTCCTGTTAACAATAGTGTTTGTTTACGATTCTCGGTGATCCCAAAATAGGATCTTGTGGAACCCCAACGTAGAGATCTGATGAGATCACGAATCCTGTCGGCGGTAATCTTTGTTTACGGTTCCCGGATTTTTATGAACCGAGTAAGTAAGTCACCAGTCAGAATGTGAATCCTTTCAACGTTACTCTTTGTGCATCATCATTAGCGTTCTGCACATAGGCAGGTTTTCACACGGTGGCTCGCCATTCTGTCGCAGCCCCTGCCATCCTCTTCATGTTCATATATCTCCTTCTGTATTTCATGTCGTCTATTACCTTCTCCTTCCTCATAATATCTTCCCATGATCTAGTCCTTCTATAGCGTCCGTTAGTAATCAGGCCCGTCTCAGTTGTTGCTCTATCCATAACTGCTTCCTTTCTCTTATACTTTTCAGAGGTCTTCTCCTCTCACCAACCCATTTCAATACTCCTTCATTTGTCACCCTTTCCATCAATCTTATCCTTTCCATCCTCCTACAGATCCACATCTCAAAAGTTACAGGTTTTCTCATCCTCTCTTCTCAACGTCCACGTCTCTCCTCCATATAGTACCACAATACAGACAAAGCTATTGCCCAATCTTTTTCTCATTCCTTCTTCTATATAGCCACTAGTTGCTTCCTTCACGCGTATTTATCTCCTGATTGCATCCCAAGTCTTGGGTGAATATAATTCTCTGATATTTCAAGGAACTTACTGATATTTACTTGGCCTATCTACACGTTGCCTGTTTTCTTCCTTTATTAATCACCATTATATTTGTTTCTGAAATGCTTATATTTCCATGCCAGCTTCATTTAAATCTTTTAGAGTTTCGTTTGTTTTTTCTCCTCCAACAATACGATGTCATCAGATAAATTTTGTTCACAATTACAGTATATTTTAGAGAGAGTTATGGGACCCAAAATAGACCCTTGTAGAACCCTGCCATAATTATTTTTCCCCCGTCTTAAACATGATTCGCGAACTTGACCGAAACGTGAATCCTGTCAACGTTATTCTTCTGATCACAATTGCATTTAATTACTAAGTAGAGTTATTATAACCATGCGCCTCCGACAACTTTATTGGTCACCAATATTGTTGAGAAGTTTTCTCTTGCTAACGGAAGTGTTTGTTTACGATTCTAGTAATTACTAGACTCGGTGGTCCCAAAACTGCATCTTGTGAAACCCCAACGTAGAGATCTGCTGAGATCACGAATCCTGTCAGTGGAAATCTTTGTTTACAGTTCCCGGAATTTTATGAAACGAGTAAGTAAGTAAGACCAGTAAGAAAGTGAATCCTTTCATCGTTACTCTTTGAGCATCATCATTAGCGTTCTGCCCATAGGCAGGTTTTCACATGGTAGCTCGCCATTCTGTCGCAGCTTCTGCCATCCTCTTCATGTTCATATATCTCCTTCTGTATTTCATGTCGTCTATTACCTTCTCCTTCCTCATAATATCTTCCCATGATCTAGTCCTTCTATAGCGTCCGTTATTTCCATCCTCCTCCAGATCGACATATCAAAAGTTTCAGCTTTTCTCATCCTCTCTTCTCAACGTCCACATCTCTCCTCCGTATAGTGTCACACTCCAGAAAAAGCTATTTCCCAATCTTTTTCTCAGTCGTTCTTCTTTTTTGCCACTAGATGCTTCCTTATCTCCTGATTGCATCCCAAGTCTTGGGATATTTAAAGGAACTTACTTGGCTGATATTTACATGGCCTATCTACACGTTGCCTGTTTTCTTCCTTTACTAATCACCATTATATTTATTTCTGAAATATTTATATTTCCATGCCAGCTTCATTTAAATCTTTTAGAGTTTTGTTTGCTTTTTCTCCTCCAACAGTGCGATGTCATCAGATAATTTTTTTTCACGATTACAGTAAATTTTAGAGAGAGTTATGGGGACCCAAAATAGAACCTTGTGGATCGCCACACATTTGCCCATTTGATTATGTTGAATGGTTTATCCAGAATACTACTCCTCTAACAGTTTCTCTTTGTTCTCGTTTACCGTAAGTTAGAAAATTACAATTTTTTCGCGTTGGTTTGAATTTTGATCCGTTTACACGAGTAAGTTCCGCAGACGCATCGCGAGTTTTATTGCGCCAAGTACGGGATTTCAGAGCGACGCGCTTTATTTTTTGAGTTGTAAATGAGTTGATACTTTAGCCGTATCCTTTTTTCTTTCTGAGTGCCACTCACTCCCGTGCCAAACTTTGTCGTCTGCGCAGTAAATTGCGAGCAATGAACGACGACGGTTGCATCGTAAAGACAACTCTATAGCCAGTAACGGCCATCGAGCTCGCTGCTTTCCTAAACGCTCTTTATTTTCCCCGACCTGCGACGCTTCTTCCTGTTTAATCAATGACCGCCGCCGACTTTCATGCCCTCAATTTATTTAGAGAGGAAGAGAAAGTTATTTCTGGCGATGTTAACAAACACACTGACAAAGAGACTAAAAATTTCACCATCTTAGGAATTACCACATAACTATAATTTAATGTTCTATATTTAAAAAGATTATTTCAAATCTAAAGTTTTTGTAATGATGTGAAGAACCTTTTATAATATATTTATTTTTTATATTTATATTACTCATTTGCGTGGTACGATGATACAATTTTCTTGACATTTGAATATATTTGCAAAAAGATCTTTTTAAGAGAACATTATTACGGGTAATTTTCTCCGTTATTCCAGATTTTTTAAAAGTATTATGTACTATTTCGTAAATAAGAGTTTTTATTATTCTTTTCATATGATTCTTACTTCGTATATATATATATATATATATATATATATATAAGTCCACGGTCAGCCACTAGAGGAGACACATTAAAACAAATTGTCTCCGAGATACATAGCAGTTCGGTCGAAATAGATAAATGAAACAGTAAAAGTCTAGAAACTGCAAATCGTGAGTTCCAGTAAGCAAGCAGATAGTTGGACAGAGAGATTTTTCAACAACTAGCCAACGGTGAAGCAAAGGTTGCTTCATTGTAAAAATCGAACAATTTTGCATTGAGGGAAACCAACATCCGATAGCTGACCAATTAGAGGATCATCCGAGGTTCCTGAGAGCTGATACGTGCATTTCGACGGCATGAGTGTAAAATCTGTGAGGAAATTAGAATCTGTGTAAAAATTTTCATTTATAGTGTAGTGTTGGAGATACAAAAGAAAGCTGGTACCAGTCGGACATGACGTAAGTAACCAAAACTTTAATAAAATCTGTAAACGATAACTAAAAGGGTAGAGTCAGATTTCGTTCATTTTTCATTCAAGTTAATTTCTTTACATTTAGCTTCCTTTCATTTATCGACATATTGTTTGTAGGTAAATTTTAAACTGAATTGTTAATCAGATTATTAAATCATTTTCTCTGTTAATTATCAAACCCAATGAAGATCCTGAGAGAAGAGATCGTAAATTTGATTGTAATTGTTTTTAAATTTTGGAAGCTACAAATTGAAAAAAAATTATTTTGTTTGCTAATTTTTCATAATCTTTTAATTAAATTAATTTAATTTACTTAATTACGCCATTTATTCATAACAATATATATATATATATATATATATATATATATATATATATATATATATATTGTAATAAATAAATTATTTAACAAAAGATTATTTAATTAATGTTACAATTAATTTATCCTACGTTGACACGCCGAAATTTAATAATTACAAAATTTACCAAACAAATATTTTATTTAGAATTAGTTGGGCCTTCGAAGTGAAAAAAATACATTTAGATTTATAGTAAACAATCATAGGATTTATAAATTAAATCTAATTATCACTTCCAAAATGAGACGAACCAAATCTGACGAATACCTTTAACTATCGTTTACAAACTTAATTAACTTGGTTTCAACTTACAGAAATGTTCGGCTGGTACCAGACTTAGTTTCCTCGGCTCGGAAACACAATTTACACTCAAAAGGCCATGAATCACTGATTCTACACTTGATGGTCAATCACACGGTCGTAGTTATTGAATTTTCTCCGGGAACTGGATCTGCTGCACCTCCGCATCATCAGCCAGACATATTGTTACTCATTGTCTTTATGTGGAAAATGTTGATCTAAGTACGCGTAGGAATCTTAATGTGGCGCAAATATTTGATTACTCTTTGCAGTTTTTACAAAGTATCTCGCTGTCCAAACTTTATATTTGGATTTAAAAACTTCTAAGTTTCTTGGTGGTATTTATACTTAGGTCACGCTGTTCGTTCTCTCCAAATGTTACTTCCTCTCCCGACTACAGTAACAGACAGACTGCTGTTCTAGAAAACGCTTGTAACCCACGACAAAGCCCGCCGACACATTGTTGTCTTTGAAGAATTGGTACCGCTAACAATCCAATTATTAAAATCATTACTGACCTCTAATTAGTATTACAATATATATATTGTGGTAATTAAAAGCAATTAATTAATAATTAAAAAACATTTTGTACTTGAATTGTTAGCGGCGAAAAACACAGAAATTACACCCAATAATGGACAATAATAGGTATAGAGTATTGTAGGACTGTTGGCGCGCTGAAGGGAACACATACGTCAGTCGGCGATGAAGGACGGCAGAAAGCGGTCGTTATAGAAACAGACCGGACGTCGTCAAAGTACTGAAAATTAAAGTTTTTAAATAGAAGCAGAGTACAACATTCAACCGGATATTGCTGCGCAAAGATTTCGGAGTGTTCCAGTATATGACAAATAATTGTGAAAAGTCTACGTGTAGGAATTAATTGAAGTACCACAAATTGGAATTATTGGAGAATCGTGGTAGAGATTTAGCCAACACTTGCTAAATCAACAGTGAAGTGTAGCGTCAGTGAAAAGAATGTCCTGTTTTTAGAAAATAGAGAGTGTGTAAGTGATGCTGAAAGAGTTAAAATTGCCCTGGTACCAGAGAAACAGAAAGTCATACATCCATTAAATTATTGTTGTTAACCTTTAATTAAAGACAAAATAGTCAGACATCGGGTTTTTGTTAATCGTAAATATTGTGTATTGGCATTGTGATTAATATTTTAAAGTAAATAATAGGTTCACAATAATTTGATTGTTTTAAAAAAATATTTCTTTTAGAGTAACAGGCTACATAAGGGTAATCCACGTGGTGGCAACTCCCCTTTAATAGCATAGGATGGGATCTGAAAGGGGGATGCGGAAGGGGGGCGTCGGTAGGGTAGAGGAAGGTATCCAAGGGTTAACTAGGGCCCCCGGGCAATTGTTTAAGGATCCTACCCGGCATTCGCCTAAAAGTAATGCAGGGAAAACCCTAGAAAAACCTGCATCAGGTAGGTCGGGCCCTTCCGATAGCGGGAGAAGAGTATGCTGTGGGGACGCAGAATTCCCTTCTCCGTACCCGACCAGTTTAGGAGGCAGCTGGCCGACTGTTCCAATGGGAACCGCGAACAACTCTTACCATATGCCCAAAGTCTGCGACCCAGAAACATACACCTCTCAAGACAGACCGAGATGCCTCGGCTTGTGAGAACCTTAGATCAAAAACCGAGATGAAAAGGCATCCCCAAAGGTAGCCCCTTCTTTTCTCTCCTACAAGGTTCTAGCTGCGAGAGAATATCCCTTGCAGGTACTGCCTGCGAGAGAATAGCCCTCGAAAATAAATAACTTTTCTTTATTTAAAGACCCAGTTAAAGACCCCGAGAGGGAGTAAAAATTTATGATTGTACGTGATGATTTAACGTTGGCAACTATTATTTAACTTGTTTTTCAATGTGGTATATTACAAATTGCCTTCACGAACGTGGGCATTATTGTTTCTATTTTAATTTGAATGTAAGAATACCATAATTTGGCACCTCAACGTGAGGCTAATCACATATATAATTGTTTAAATTTGTAAATACTACAATATAGATATTGATGCAATGATTTCTCATTCACGCAAAGCTTCTGAAAAGTATGCATGGCGCCTGACAGGAGTGTTGAACGTATACTCTAATCTTGACTTTTTAAGCACCTTTGTTGTTTTAAAATTGAAAGTTAAAAATTTTAAAGACCTATCATTGGACTTAACAGAAAATAAAAAATTGATTCCAATGAATATTTCAAATATTGGTGTATCAATATTGAGGATGAAACCAATTTTCGCTTATAATATCCGACCAATTTTGGTCCCATTAGATGAATATGTTCCGAAAGGGACGAAAACTCCTCACTTTGTACTATTTGACGTCAAGGTTATTTCAACAAAGACGGTTTATTGGTCAACTTGGTTTTATTTTCAAACTCGCTGGGTGCCCGACGTTGCCAGGGTTGACATAATTAAACTCAGCGACATCCATAACACCGATTGGACTCTAATCTCGGTTATTTTTGCGTTATTTTTATGTAACGTCCCTCTATCCCCACCCTTAATCGTGCTCCCCTCCCTTGCCGAAAGGGGTTGAAATTATACACAAAGAACATCGGTACAAATACTATCAATCTTTTTGACCTCTAAATATATTCATTCGAAGTTAATCGGCCGATTAACATTTTTTAAAATTTCCAACGATGACCGCCCCGCGTCTAGGGGTTAAACGGCAACTTGAATGTCATATAATAAGACTCATTTACATCTATAACCCCGCATTGAACTCAGTTGTTTTAGCGTTATTTTTGAGTAACACTCCTCCACCACTACCCCTAAGGACGATCCACTACAATACAGAATGAGGTAGAAGTTATACACAAAAAACATCAGGAGAAACAATATCAACTTAATTGTCCCCCGAAAAATATTTATTCGACGAAAATATCGGCAGTTTAACATTTTTGAAAGTTTTTATCCACGCCCATCCATGGGAGTTAAACGGCATGTTGAATATCATAATTGATCTCAGCATTATTCTATTTTTTAGATTTTTCCGAGTTTCTCAGTGGTAAAACAAAGAGTTTTTTCGGGTTTATACGCTCCGCAAAGATGAAAAACGAAAATACTATGTTTTTTCTTTTTAAAAGTTGTGTTTTTTTTGTGTACACAACATAAAGTGCCCATTAAAATAGGGAATATTTGTTTGGAGGTGGTCTTAGTGAGCAAGGTAGTCGTTCTCGTTCCTCAGGGTAACCGAAACCGAAACATTTACAATGGGACGCGAAAGAAGTATCCTTTCCGCCCTACGGGCGAGAATCTCTTAGGAGTGGACGGTACAGCGTACGTGGGACCAGTATGTGCAGATAGTTGTTGAACTGTCTGTATATATTTTTAAAATAGGAGGGTAAGTTTATAAGTAATACTAAGGTTCAGGTTATTTTTTTAATAAATCCAGGATTTTATATAGAACGCAGTCTCTTATACAATTTTATAACTTTCACTTCAGTTGACGGTACAAAGTCCTTATCTCAGTATAGTACAGTGCCTTAGAGTTATTCTGGCAGTTTATTCCAGTTTTTAAGTCATGTTCTCTACATATATTTTTTGAAATCCATTCCGTCTTCACTCCTTCTTTTCACGGCGCTCAGAAAACGTCTTCACAACATTCATTCAACGGGGACGAAGTCACGTTGTGCTGAATCCTGACTATCCACACCCTGTTGATTTCGATTCCAAGAGTGTCCTGCCCTGATACGTCAACAGTTTTGTGATGGAAAGTTTTTCTAAATCATACCTGTCACAAAGATGCTTCCTATTCGAGGGAAGATCTTCAGCATGTCAAGACGTCAACTCCGGCGTTCCACAGGGAAGTGTTCTTGGTCCTTTTTTCCATCAACTACATACTAAACAGACGTCCCCCACCACGGGCAACGCTTTAATCGCCACCTTCGCATATGTCAACAGATATTGATGCGGACCAAGGAACAGAATATCTTCAGTCCACACCTGAAACGCTTAGAAAACTGGCTCAACCAAATCAGATTCTCAAATAAACGCTCGGCGTCGCAGTAAAAACCGAAGTAAAATATCTATGACTCCACTCGACCAAAAACTGACAATGGAAACCCACATGAAAACCAAAAAGGAACAACTGAAACTAAAAACATGCACTGGCTACTTGGACTCTTGAAAACAAAATGCTTCTATATAAAACCATACTAATGTCTATATGGTCGGATTATCGGGATGCAGCGAACCATGAAATATCAAGATCTTGCTGACTTTCCAAAGACATTGCGTACCGTGGTACATCAGCAACCATACACTCCATCACGATCTCAAAATTCCAAGTATTAGCAGAAACCATCAAGACGTGTGCCACCAAAAGCAAACATTGACCACTAAACCACCTCCAACCACCCGTAGTGAGAAGATTGAAGAGACTATGGCCGGAAGACATCACTGAATAAATGCAGTGAACCTGCCGCTGGACGGTGGCATACTCGTGTCAAACAGCATTAATACCAAAGAATTTACTTATTACTCTAAGAAAGAAGAAGAAAAACAGAGTTTTTCTCCCAGGATACTAATATGAAGCAGCTGAGCCAAGGACATGAATTTTCTTTGCACGTGGCTGCTGATTATGAGAGCTGATGACGTGGCGCACATCCATGTTGCTAAACCTCTGGCCGTCTGACCCGATCTCTGAATGGGAGCCTGATTGAGCGAACGAGATCTCTCCAAACACCTGACCGCAGCGGTTTATTTCAGCCAAGTTGTACGTCTTATGCCACCATATAAGAGGGAGAAACAGAAACTATTTTTTTTTTCATAATGTAATCGATTTTGATTTATTTCGTTTTGTGACATCAACTAACATCGATTTACTTTTAAACCTGATTGTTTCTAGAATTTGTAAATACCCTTTTAGAGGCTACTTCACTCCTTCAATCCCCCAACTGATTTGGTAAACTACTATTTAATATACGACATATTGAAATTATCTTTACCGTTTCAATTCATCATAATTCCTGACATTTCTAAGACAAAATAGAGAAACTCAATTAAATTTCTAAATGCTCGAAGCTCGATGTTGATTTTTAATTCTTTTTTTTTAAAATTTTTTTTTGCAGATATCTGTGAACGCGACCGGGGTGAGGCTTAATAACAAAAATGACTAGGCCTGCAATTTACCACAATAACTCTAAATAGAAAAATGAATGTCTGTGTGTCCTCCTTCGTCCGATTGCGATGAAACTTTGGTGAGTTGTTGTGCGCACTCCTGTTTCTGTCGGGTTTTCGAAACGTTAGGAGACTCCCAAGGGGTGAACGGGGTGAAATTTAAATCCATGCTAAACCGGTCGATATTAGCACCACTTAATTAGTTATCGGGGTTATGTGATTAATAGTTTCCATCCAGATGTATTTAGTGTAGAATTTCAACCCCTTAAAGCACCAATAAGGGAAGGGGTGGAGGGGCGTTACATTAAAATAACACGAAACATCGAGATTGGTGTCAAATCCAGGGTTATAGAAGTCATTGAGTTTAATTCTGACCTTCTCTACGTCAGTTAAGCTGTAGTTCAGCACCTAGGTGTGGGGGTGGGGGAGGATGTTGTTGAATGGTCGTTAAAGAAAATGAGTAAACAACGGAGACTCGTGCTGAATCTGGTGTTATGGAAGTCACTTAGTTTAATTCTAACATTTACCACACTGGTTAAGATGTAGCTCAGCCGCTAGGATTGGGGGTGTTAGGGGGTGAAAAAAATTGACGTTTTCAATCTTAAATGTGTAGACCAATTTCTACAAAACTTTATACACATGTTTCTTACGATCCAGGAACAAACACTGAGGGGGTAAAGACACACGTACTGGCTCTATGGGTGGGGGTGAAGGGAGTGGAATTTAAAGACTTTACAAACGGCCATTATCAACGTTGCAGGGGTTGCTTAGTTTCATAGTGTCATTCTAGGAATTTTAAGTGTCTAATTTCAACTCAAAAATGCAAGGCAGGGAATCACCACTACGGCTGGTGGTGGAAGGGTTTTACATAAAAAGTAAAAAAAAATACTGACTTTGTGTCGATTCCGGAGTTATAGGAGTCGCTGAGTATAATTCACCACGGTGGTTGATGAAATTTTATGTTTCAATTCGTGGAGATGGACGTGGTTGACAAAAATTTACCCGGAGTAGTTTTACCCTATTAAGTTTCAGGGTAAAGTTTTGATTTTATTAGCGTATCTGGTATATTTTAATCTCTATTTAGTTAAAGGTTGTATTTTTTACCCCTTTAAGGTACCGGGAGTATTTTGAGAGTTTATTTAATTAGCGAGTATTTTTTACTGTTTTTATTCGTCGTTATTTTTAAACAGTTTTATTTTATGTAGTAGTCATACTAGTTTATTTTAAATTACCTTCCGAGTGCTTAGGTTGGGGAGGGGAACCTAAATGGGTAAAGGTTCCAAACACTGGCGCTATTGATGCTGGTTAAATGAAACGTTTAGTGTCTAATTCATTCCTTCATCGGAATAAATTAAATAACTACCCGGGAACTCTCAGTTTTAACATAAATATTTATCGACATTTTTTTATTATTAAAAAAATTATTCATCACCTTTGAAATATTTTATATTTTTTTACGTGTCTGATTTATTGAACTAAATAAAATCGTAATGTAAGTAATAAGTAATAAGTAATACTACACACGTAAATAAATTCGATGATCAAGTTACCGCTGAAATTTATCAAGTAATTTTCATAGCTGGACTGAGGGGAAACGTTCATAACATCATCCATACGACGGTACAAATAAGTACTGACTCGTCGTTGTGTTGTTAATGATTAATATTTTTGGTTTATATACTAATGTTGGTCTGTTAATGGTCCATAAAGGCGCCTTTTAAAATCAAAATTAGCTCTGCGCTTTATAAAACGTTTGTGTCCAATTAACGAAATCTTTTTAACCACATGACTTTTCAACCCTGATAACATTCCTTTCCACAATTCCCCTTAAGGTAGTAACTCTTCATTTCACTGTATAACGTAGTAGCGGTATCTGTTTTATACTTCCAAAATACAATCGCCCAACTGGTAATCGTTCACTCTATTAGGTCATTAATTTTTAATCTTTTCTTTGTCGGAGACAAGGTGTTAGTAAACCACGTTGATGACGATCGCCTTTAATTTTATACTGATAAAACTAAGATATAGAAATAAGAAGGATGTAAAGAAATTTTATTTTTAGATAAGTCACGGGAAATTAACAGGCTGAGGAGGATCAGGTCGGAGGAAACTCCATCATCGTATCTTCTTCAGTGTTGCAAAGGAAAGACTTCTAGGATAGGAAAATTGAAAAGTCTTACGGATCTTGGTACCTAAGTACCTTTCAGACTCATGAACATAAAAAAGAAACCGCTATGAAGTTAAAGATAACGTTTAATATAAGAAGAACAAGACTGAGTATACAGTACCCAGGAGTCTCCCTCACTGCAAGATGCTTGTAGCAAGACTGAAGACTGAAAGTTTCTCCAAAGTTGGAGAGAAAAACCACCCTCCTGGTGAAATTCCCCTTGCTGATCGCAGGGGAACGAATCAAAGCTTCAGATCAGACCATCTGATCTGTAAAGGGGTCACTCCAAAACAAGTTCAAACGGAGTTTGGACCGAGCCAGTAACGTAATCCTAAACCGCAAATTTTCTGCAGGTATAGCATCGCCACTTGAAACGTCTCCAGGCTCTCACATCTCTCTGTTTTTTGTTTTTTTTTGAACTAAAGTTCCCACATGCCGAGGCACCTCGGTCTGTTTTGAGAGGTGTATGTTCCGGGGTCGCAGACCTTTGGCATACGGCAAGAGTTGTCCGCTATTCCTATTGGAATAGTCGGCCAGTTACCTCCTAAACAGGCCAAGGCATGGCGAGGGGTAAGCTGCGTCCCCACAGCAAACTCCTCTCCCGTCATCGGAAGGGCGTGGGACAAGTACCAAATGCCCGACCTACCCGATGCAGGTTTTTTATAGGGTTTGTCCTGCATTACTTTTAGGCGAATGCCGGGTAGGATCCTTAAAATATAGCCCGGGGCCCTAGTAACCCTTGGCTACCTTCCTACACCCTACCGCACCCCCCCATTCAAATCCTTTTCCTATGCTATAAGAGGGGAGTTGTCACTATGTGGATTACCCTATACATAGCCTATCTACACCAAAAAAAAAAAAAAAAAAAAAAAAATATGACGCATAACCTTCCCAGAGAGCTCTGGCGGAGGCTACCTTTGGGGATGCCTTCACATCTCTCTGGTTTTTTGAACTAAGGTTCCCACATGCCGATGCACCTCGGCCTATTTTGAGAGGTGTATGTCCCGGGGTCTCAGACATTGGGCATACGGTAAGAATTTTCCGCTATTCCTATTGGAATAGTGGGCCAGCTGCCTCCTAAACTGGTCAAGGTACGGCGAGCGGAAAGCTGCGACCGCACAGATAACCCCTCTCCCGCCATCGGAAGAACGTGGGACAAGTACCAAATGCCCGACCTACCTGATGCAGGTTTTTTATAGGGGGTTCCCTGCATCACTTTTAGGCGAATTGCCGGTTAGGATCCTTAAACCATAGCCCGGGAGCCCTAGTTAACCCTTGGCTACCTCCCTCTACCCTTACGCATCCCCCCTTTCAAATCCCTTCCTATGCTATTAAAGGGGAGTTGCCACCATGTGGATTAATCTCATGTAAAATATATATATGACGCATAGGAAGCGATCCGAAATGGGTGATGCGGATTGAAGAGAAACGCAGCTTTCCCTTCCCCGTGCCTCAACCAGTTCAGGTGGAATCTGGGAAATTGTTGCAATAGGAGCAGGGGACAATTCCTAGGAGCCAACGTTTGCGACCCTGGAGCATACAATCTCTCAGAACTGACGGAGGTGTCTCGGATTCTGAGAACCTTAGTTAAAAATCGGAAACAGAATCCCTGAGGGTGTTCCCATTCGTCTCCCATGAAGGTTTCACCTGCAAGAGCTGAGAAGGGGGGGGGGGGGGCAACCTACCTTGTGTCAGTGGTGGTCAAGGTGTTTGTGTGTGTGTGTTGAGAGGCTGTATATCTACATAGTGGCCACTCCCCTCTTATAGCGTACGAAAGGGACTGAAAGGGGGGAATGCGGAAGGGTAGAGGAAGGTAACCAAGGACTAACTAAGACCCCGGGCTGTATTTTTAAGGATACAACCACGCAATTTGGATAAAAGTGACGAAGGGAAAACATTAGAAAAATCTGGAGGGAGAAGGGGTTTGCTGCGGGCACGCATCATTCTAGGAGGCAGATGGCCGACTGTTCCAATAAGAACAAGCGGTCAACTCTTGCCGTGTGCCCAATGTCTGCGACCTGCAAGAACAGTCCAAGTATAAATTACTGTCAAATATTAATTACGCGTGTTGTTAATGAAGTATGGGGGCCATTAATCATCCTGATGATTTGAAGGAGCTCCTGGATGTATGCTGATGTCACTTTTTAGGAGGAGGAATTGACATATTGACGATTTCAAGGAGATTGTGACTAATTGGAGAAGTTATAATTTGAGATCAAGTCCGAGATACTTCATGATTGAAAGTGTGTGAGGGAAAGTATTGGAGCCACGGCTGTACGAGATGCGTCTGGGGCGCAAGCAACGCGGATATTGGAATATGAGAAAGTCAGTCGTTGGTGTACGCGATGAGATATAAATATCTTGTTGTTTCTGGCAGTGGTCGGGGGGGGGGTTGTGTTTCCCTCCACGGACACCGTTACTTTATATGCAGAGCAGGACTGAAATTGTGGTTTCATAAATCTTGATGTGTTTTTCATTAACAGTGATGGCGAAATATGGTGGCATATTTTGTTAGTAATTGGCACTGACCACCTCAGTACGCGCGAGTTCTCTATTAGCGGCCTCTACCTTTTTTTTCCCTCTGCATTCCTCCTCCTATCCCACTTTTCCTTTCCTCTCACACTCACTGTCTGTGTCTCTTCCGCCACTTTTCTCTCTCTACATATATATTTTCCCGCAGCTCTCCGCGTGTCTCTCCCCCTCGTGCAGACACATTTTCCTACGTCATTTGTTTTCATCTGGCAGTTGTCGGCCGTGCAGTGCAGCTTCCCCCTTCTCCATATTGTTCTTCTCCTGCTAGCGAGTTTATCGACTAGAATATTTCCACCTCCCCCATTTATATATTTGCATTTAGTCTGTATCCTTCCTTTTGTGTGTGTTTCACAATTATCTACTTCTAGAGGTTTCTTGGGCTGTCAGACTGAAATGAAGAATTCACGGAGATTATTACAGGATGTTACAATAATATTTAAAAACACATATTGGGAAGATTCGGACTCCATTTTGAAGTTAAGACGTTAATTCTGCTAATCATCATAAATTATTTTAACAGTCTCTAGGTTTATGAAAAAATTAAATTTATCAGCGTTGTTGAGAGTTTTTAGTCATGGACATAAAAACACTTAAGGTTTTTTTTTCAATAAAAATAAAAGGGAGAAAATAAATCACTTAAACAGTGACTAAAAGTTTTTGGGACTTTCTGTAATATTTAAATGCACCAAAAAGTGCCTGTAAGGGCGGATTAAAATTAAGTAAAGGAGGAAACCGAGGGAATTTTATTTATTTACTAGCTGGGTGCCCGGAGTTGCCCGAGATATCATTTATCTATAACCCACATTATACTCCAATTTCGGTTGCTTTTGTGCTATTTGTATGTAACGTTCCTCGAACCTTATCACCTAAATGTGCTCACCTCCCATGCCAAAGGGGGTTGAAGTCATTGACCAAATATACCGAAAGTTTTTACATGTTAGAAGATGACCACCCCCACAAATGTGCGATAATCAAAAAGTATTTATTCCACGCAAAAATCGGCCGATTACATTGTCTGGAAATTTCTACCCCCGTCCACAACCTCCCAAACCCGTCGCGTTACCACAATTAGACTCAGCGACATTCATAGTCTCTGACTTGACTTGAATCTCGGTTGCTTTTGCGTTATTTTTATTCAACGTACGTCCACCCCACCCCTAAGCTTGCTCCCCTCACAGGGGTAGAAATTATACGCAAACAACATCGGTATAAATACTATCAAAGGAAATAATTATTTAATGCAAATATCAACCGTTTAACATCTTTGAAAATTTGGGGGACTTAAACGGCAAGTTGAATGTCGTAATTAAAATCAATGACAAATATAACCTAATTCGACATCCATAACCTTGAATTTTACTTTGATCTCGGTTCTCTTCGTGCTATTTTCCTGTAAAGCATATCCACCACCAACCCAGGGTGTAGGGGATGAAAATTATGTTCAGGTAACATCGGTAGAAACACTGTCAATATCTTTGACCACTAAAAATATTTATCCGACTCAAATGTCGAATGTTTTTAACATGTTTAAATATTTCCACCCCCGCTTCTGGGGGTGGTAGACGCGTCTCTCCCCGACAGTGTTTGCTTCCTGGTCACAAAGAACACGCGTACGAAATTTGGTATAATTTGCTCCATCGGTGTAGATTTATTTAAGGAGCATACAAACAAATATATATACAAACAAACCCACAGCTTTATTTATAAGAAGATTAAATTATATCTGCCTGTAAAGTGAGGCCCGAATCTTTTCCCTATCGTGCCATAGAAAAATAATTTATTTATACGAATATTCAGTTTTAATGCTATGAAGACTGATATTTTATTAGTTTCGAATTTCTAATTGAGAATATTGTATTTCTACGTCTAATAAATAGTTCTCGGAATTCACACGGGTTTTGCATATTTATATTTACACGCAACGTTTCGACGACTGAAAGCACTGTCGTCATCTTCTTTAACGTACCTCCACCCCACCCCTAAGCTTGCTCCTCTCACAGGGGTTGAAATTGTACACAAACAATAGTGGTATGAATACTATCAAAGCAATTAACCCCAGGAAATAATTATAGGACATATTGACCGTTTAATATGTTTGAAAATTTCCACCTGCGAACACTTTCGCTTCGGGGACTTAAACGGCAAGTTGAATGTCGTAATTAAGCTCAGTGGTAACTATAACCCCGGATTCAACTCCAATCTCAATAGTTTCTGCTTTATTTTTATGTAATGCCACTTCACGCCCACCCTTATGGGTGCTCCCCTCCAAAGCCCGAAAGGGGTTGAAATTATACACGAACAACATCAGTAGAAATACAATCAATATAATTAACCCTGAAAAATATTTATTCTACGCAAATATCTGACGTGTTTGCATGTTCTAAAATTTACATCCTGCTACTCCTGCATCTGAAGGTTAAATGCAAAGTTGAATGTCATAAATAAACTCAGTGACATCCATAACCTTTGATTTGACTCCAACCTCAGTTGTATTCGCGTTATTTTCCTGTAAAGCATCTCCACCCCAAACCGTAAGGGAGCCCTTTTCCCAAGGTGTAGGGGATAAAAATTATATTCAGATAACATCGGTAGAAACACTATAAATATCTTTGGCCCCTAAAAATATTTATCTGACTTAAATTTCGACTGTTTTAGCATGTTTAAACATTTCCAACCCCGTCCATCCCCGCTTTTGGGGGTGGTAGACGCGTCTCACCCCGAAACTGTTTGTTTCCTGGTCGCAAAGAACACGTGTACGAAATTTGTTGAAATTTGCTCCATCGGTGTAGATTTGTATTCCCCACCCCAAACCTTAAGGGTGCTCTTTCTCCAGGGTGTAGAGGATGAAAATTATATTCAGATACCATTGGTAGAAACACTATCAATATCTGTGACCCCAAAAAATATATATCCAACTGAAATATCGACTGTTTTAGCATGTTTAAATATTTCCACCCTTGTCTACTCCCGGTTCTGGGGGTGGTAGACGCGTCTCAGCCCAACAGTGTTTGTTTTATGGTCGCGAAGAACACGTGTACGAAATTTGGTGAAATTTTCTCCACCGGTGTAGATTTGTATAAGGAACATACAAATATATATACATACATACATGCATACATACATACACACAGTCACTGGATAATTATTTTTTTTACAATTACAATATTGTTTCGATTAAAAGTTGACTTGTCTGTTTCAGGCCCCCGTTTCCTTATAGGAAAGCCAGAGATTTCAATTAATTTTAATATTTGAACCCCTAATTTCTCAAGATATAATAGCATAGGTTATATATTTTTTTTACCAAATTTGAAGAGAATAGTTATGTGAAAGAGGAGCAGCGAAACAACAACAGTCAGAATTTTAAAACATAAATAATTTGTTTTTCAAATGACCAATGTTTAAAACCTGAAAATTTTTTTTTAATAATCATCAGAAAACCGTGAATAAAAATGTGAATCCACAATTCTTTCAAATAATGAGGGTACTTTTCCACTTTTCGTCCTCCATGTTGAACAGGCTTCGAATAAAATCCAATAAATTCCTTAAATATTTGAAGAACACGATGAAATTTTAATCGTGTAATCATTATTTTTAATATTTTTACTGTTTAATATGACAAATGTTCAAAGCTGCTGGTTTTAAACATTTAATAAAGTATCCAAATTATATTATTATTATGTATTTTTAATTAAAAATAGTCTATAGCTAATTTAGGTTACTCATACAATTATTATATTACATATATTTTGAACAGTTCTTTTAACATTTTTCAATTGTTTCATTCTCTACTGCTAATTTTTCTGATAGTTTCATCCTCTCTTTTTATTCACCACATAATTCTTTGTAGGTGTGTTAATTACTTTTTAACCAGACAATGTCGAATTTTTGCAACAAATGTGATACGGCTATTAATTTGAATCGTAATTCTTTTCCCTGTTTTTCTCTTAATTTACATATCGTTTTTTTAAATTGTTTACTCATTTTATCCGTTGATTTATTCAACATGATGTTTGAAATTTAATTTAATTTTTACTATAATTAAATAAAAAAGTATGTATTTATATATCCACGTACAGTATATGAAACTTTGTCTTTTGTGTTGTAATGAAAATTACACTCTGTTTCGGACATAAAGGCTATTTTATTTATGTAAAGTGTCTAATGTTAAATAATCTAAATTAATTTATTTAAAAATAATTAAGGATGTAAAATAGGGGTTTTATACTATGTAAAACCTAATGATCATTTCATTGACTGAATTTAGTTAGAGTTAATCGTCTTATCACAGTTGTCGGACGGTTTTAGACGGACATTAAATTTAGTTGTCTTCGGATTGATACAACGTTCGCCGGTAATATAATTTATTTTTTCCCATTTTATTTTTTAAACAGCTGAGTTCACGGCGTTGCCCGGGTATTTATTTAAATTAACCCTGAGAAGTAATTGATTTGACACTAACCTCTTCAGAAACCAGCATCAATTGCGTCAGTGTTATAAAATTTACCCGTTTTACGTGCGCGTCCCCGACCTAAGCCCTCGGCAGCTAACTTCAAATAAAACACGACGATGACTGACAGGATTCGGGAACCCTCCAACTTTGTAAAATCACGACGAATTAAAACGGTAAGATATTCTCGATAACTTAATCAAGTCTAAAATTATTCCAGATACCTTAAAGAAGTAAATAAATACAATCGTTAACTAAATAGAGACCAAAATATAGCTGGTACCCAAAGAAAATTAAAAAGTTGGTCGGTAACTTAAGAGGGTCAAAACTACTCCGAGTAACCTTTTCTCAAACGCGTCAACTGACGAAGAGAAACATAAAATTTTATTAACCACCATGGTTAACGCGAGAATTGAACTCAGCGACTCCTATAACCCGGGAATCGACACTAATACTGGTGTTTTTTATGATAAATGTCCGATTTAAACTCAGTGACTTCCATAATTCTAGGTTCAACACAAGTCAACCTTGTTTACTCCTTACTTTATGTAACACCCTCCCCCACGCCCACACCTAGGGTCTATTCTACAACAACTGATACAGTGAATGCCAGAATTAAAGTAATTGACATTATAACCTTGGATTTAACATCTAACTCGGTTATTTCGCGTTATTTTTATGTAACTCCCCTCAACCGCCTACCTCATTGGTGCTTTAAGGGGTTGAGATTATACGCAAAAAAGAACAATTTCATATAAAGTATTAATCATATCATCCCCGAAAAGTAAATAAGTAATTTCATCGACTGAATTAATGAAGTTTCACACCAGAGTTAATCGTCTTATCACAGTTGTTGAACGGTTTTAGACGTGCAGAAAAATTAGTTGTCTTCGGATTCATAAGACGTTCGCTGGTAGTATCATTTATTTTTTTCCATTTTATTTTTTAAATAGCTGAGTTGACGCGTTGCCCGGGTATTTACCTAAATTACCCGGAGAAGGAATTGATTCGACACTAACCTCTTGAGAAACCAGCATCAATTGTGTCAGTGTTATAAAATTTACCCGTTTTACGTACGCGTCCCCGACCTAAGCCCTCGGCAGCTAACTTCAAATAAATCACGACGATGACTGACAGGATTCGGGAACCCTCCAACTACATAAAATCACGACGAATTGAAACAGTAAATTATTCTCGATAACTTAATATAAAACTATTCCAGATATCTTAAAGAAGTAAATAAATATAATAGTTAACTAAATAGAGACCAAAATATAGCTGGTACACAAAGAAAATAAAAAAGGTAGTTGGTATCTTAAGAGAGTAAAAACTACACCGTCAACGCGTCAACTGACGAACAGGAACATAAAATTTCATCAACCAGCATGGTTAATGCGAGAATTGAACTCAGCGACTCCTATAACCCCGGAATTGACAATAATATCGTTTTTTTTTATGATAAATGTCCGAATTAAGCTCAGTGACGTCCATAATTCCAGGTTGAACACTAGTCAACCTCGTTTACTCCTTCCTTAAATTAACCCTGAGAAGGAATTGATTCAACGGTAGCCTCTTGAGAAACATTTCATTTAACCAGCATCGATTGCGCCGTTTTACGGACGCGTCCCCGACCTAAGTCCTCGGCATCCAACTTCAAATAAACCACGTCGATGACTGAATAAAATAAAAGTGTCTCAAAAATCACGACGAATTAAAACTAAAATATTCTCGATAACTTAGTAAAGTCTAAAACTATTCCAGATACCTGAAAGAAGTAAATAAATAGATTCGTTAACTAAATTTCGTGTAAGTTTTGTTATATGGGCAATAAAAAATCCCCTTACAGAAATATATTTCCAATTTAAAACAACCTTGTCGCCAACATTCAGTTATCAGTAAAAAAACCCTTAAAAACCCCAGTGTTTTGATTGGGAGATTAATACCTGAAAAGTTACACATTTAAGTTAAATTAATGTTAAAACACTTACACATCTTAGCAACATTTATAACGTCTCTGGTCTCCTCATGTGTATATCTTTGTTTTGGTTTATTTGTAGTGGCACCCTCCTGACTGATGAGGTCCACGGTTTGGTCGAAGTAACGTAATCCTCCGTTTATATTCCTATGCACAAGTAATTCTTAACTACCTTCTTGGCCTTTATATATTTTTAATAGTATAAAGAGAATTAATAACCGCGGCACTTTTGTGGAATATTTTCCGGTTGACTTGTTCCTTCAGGCGTCATCCATGACGCTAGAGGAGACGCGTGGTCCTTCATCCTCGTTGCTGCAGCTCCTTCTCGGAAAGAGCTGTGGAAGGTCAACTTTGGTTCCTGTTTCTGTACGAAGAATTACAAGGTTAACATTACAAAATGAAGGAAGACAGATTTTACTCTGTTCTCCCCCACCTCGGAAAACACCACCCCGTAAACGGTACAGACTGTTTTGTGTATCTTGTCGGAAAATTCTGGGAAACCATCGACTCGACAAGGCCTTCGGTTACTAAAGCAAACCATTATTTTCATATGTCTGCCGGATTTACCGTGGTGAGCCACTTTTTGTATCTGTACCTTCCTTTGACGAACAGGTACTCGATTGTACCACAACAGGCGAAGAGACCGCGTCTGTTTAAGGGGGGCGGGAAGAAACCCCCCCCCCTCCTCCTGCCGACACCAACACGGGCGTAATAATTGCACGCAGAGGTACACGTACAGATACGCGATACTGCTGATGGAAATTTTATTCATGTGTAATCGCTTGCGCATTTTTTCCCCCCTTTTTTTGTACTCCTTGTTTTTTTTTCCGTTGAATGTGAATACATTTTCCAATAATGGAATATACGTTTCGTTTCTGGGGGGGTTGGGAGAATAGGGAGGGCGGCGGGGGGCTCGTTGTGCTCTTTTTTTGTCTGTTTTTGTTTAATGGAATTGCGCAATGTATTTGAAGATTCGTCCATGCGTAAACACAGGAGAGAGATGGGGCGGGGAACTTGTACCTCCACAGTGTGTTTAGTGGTGTTACATTCGTACGTACATATAATAGATGACAGGTCTCGTCTACTAGCACTCTCGTTTACCAACAAGTGTTAAATATTACGGATATGATACCCGTAGAAAACACGTGTCAAACTAAGGTCTGATTTTTAGGAATAACGTCTCATTTTACATCAATCCTTAGCATTTGTTCTACTGGTAACTTCTGCCGTTACGTCTTCTACTTACCACGGCCAGTGGCCGAAACACAAATGATGAGCCGCCACGGACCGAGGAATTTAAAAAATACTATTTGTTGATACCTCTCGCAGGAAACATGTTACAAGATGCTAGATTTTAGTTCTTCCGCATCCACTCTTTCAAATCCCTTCCTATGCTATTAAAGGGGAGTTGCCCAACGTGGATTACCCTCATACAGCCTGTTGCCCTAAAAAAAAAACTGGTCGTCGCAAGACCAGCTGCCTCCTAAAATGGTCGAGGCACGGAAAAGGGAATGCTGCGACCCCACTGCAAACTCCTCTACCACTATCGGAAGGGCGTGGGACAAGTACACAATGCCCGACCTACCTGATGCAGGTTTTTCTAGGGTTTATCCTGCATTTTCTTTAGGCGAATGCCGGGAAAGATCCTTAAACCATATCCCGGGGGCTCTAGTTACCCTTGGCTACCTTCCTTTACCCTTCCGCATCCCCCCTTTCAAATCCCTTTCCTATGCTATAAGAGGGGAGTTGCCACTATGTGGATTACCCTATACATAGCCTGTCTACACCAAAAAAAAACTGGTCGACGGTGCACTGACCTGCGAGGGCTATTCTCTCGCAGGCAATACATGCGAGGGATGTTCTCTCGCAGGCAGAACCTTATAGGAGAGATACGAAGGGGTTAACTTTGGCGATGCCTTTTCCTCTCCGTTTTTTAAGTAAGGTTCTCACAAGCCGAGGCACCTCGGCCAGTTTTGAGAGGTTTATGTTCCGGGGTCACAGACCTTGGGCATACGGTAAGAGTTGTCTGCTAATCCCATTGGAATAGTCGGCCAGCTGCCTCCTAAACTGGTAGAGGCACGGAAAACGGAATGCTGTGTCCCCACAGCAAACTTCTCTCCAGCTATCGGAAGGGTGTGGGACAAGTACCCAATGCCCGACCTACCTGATGCAGGTTTTTCTAGGGTTTTCCATGAATCGCTTTTATGCGAATTGCCTTGTAGGATCATTATATTATAGCCCGGGGGCCCTAGTTGACCCATGGCTACTTTCCTCTGAAAGGGGAGATGCCACTATCTGGATTAACCTCATGTAGCCTGTTACCGTAAATATAAAAAATAAAAATAAAATGCTCCCTCGTAGGTAGTACCTTGTAGGGCTGACAGAACGCTCTACCTTTGGGGATGCCTCCTCTTCCCTCCGTTTTTGAACTAAGATTCCCACAAGCCTGTTTGGGAGGTGTATGTTCCGGGGTCATAGACCTTGGGCATACAGTGAGAATTGTTGGTTGTTCCCATTGGAACAGTCGACCAGCTGCCTCCTAAACTAGTCGAGGCACGGAGAAGGGAATGTTGCGTCCGCACAGCAAACTCCTCTCCCGCAATGGGAAGGGCGTGGGACAAGTACACAATACCCGAACTACCTGATGCAGGTTTTCTAGGTTCGTTCTGAATTACGTTCAGGAGAATTGCCGGGTAGGATCCTTAAAATATAGTCCGGGGGCCCCTAGTTAACCCTTGGCCACCTTCATCTACCCTTCCCCATCCCCCTTTCAAATCCCTTCCAATGCTATTAAAGGGGAGTTGTAACCATGTGGATTACCCTCATGTAGCCTGTTACCTAAAAAAGTAAAAATAAAAAAAGGTCAAGGCACGGAGAGGGGAAAGATGCGACCCCACAGCTAAACCCTGTCCCGCCATCGGAAGGGCGTGGGACGAGTACCAAATACTATATCTACCTGATGCAGGGTTCACCCTGCTTCACGTTTAGGTGAATTGCCCGGTAGGAGCCTTAAACTACAGCCCGGGAGCGACGTCGATAGCCCTTGCTCTTTCCTGCAGCAACCGCCTTCCAAATCCCTGCCTATGCTATGCAACAACGTGGAACTCTGAAAAAACGAGGACACGAAAACATAAAAAATGGAATCAGTATTTTACGTTTCTAGCTTCTGCAGTTTCAGTTCTTTTATACGAGTAATTGCGAAGACTCGTCGAATAATTTTTTGAGAGAGAATTTACGACCTTCTCTCATGTTCTCTTTCTAATCCTTATATCTATTGAATAAACTCTGTGTGTTTAATTAAGACTTGAACAGCCCCCTAGTAAAATCCCCGGCCACAGACTAAATAGTTTATTTTTTCTACGTCACCACGTAAAGGTATTAAACATTCTGTCGCGCCCGCATAATTTACTTTTTTACTGTTCGAAACGTTGCATTATTTTGCCGTCCCACTTCTTCCAGTCCCTCGCAGTAGAATACGCGATAACTTCTTTAGTAAATGTTTACAGAAAAGAGAAAAAAGACTTTTATTTTTTTGCCGGGTTACTGCACATTTAACTGAGGAAGCCTTGCTTTATTTTCCCCACCCCCGCCGTATTGGGTCGTGCATTTATCTACGCCCCACCCTTGCCCGTTCTCCAACCCCCACCCCCCCTCCACCTTTCAGAAAAAAGCCACATATGGTCGAACACAATTTTTCCTTAGACCACTTGCCATATTATTTTTTTTAAGTAGACATTTTCCCCCTCCTCTTAATGTTTTTTTTTCCCGACGGCGGGGGCGGTTATCGTCCTCGTATTCGCGGCTATTGGCTGCTACTTATTACTCGCATTATGTGTGGCCATAAATTCCTTCTCCCAACTCCTCCTTTTTATTTGCCTTTATATTGCTTAGTAAAGGCGCAAGAAGGCTGCATTTGCGATCACATATTCGGCACCGTATGGTTTCATGCCTGTGTGTGTTTGTGTGTGTTGCTTCTCCTCCCCCCCCCCGCCGCCCCGGTGGGACTCGACTGCAGCGCCACGCCTACGCCGCGCCGTAATTAAAAATCCCTCCGCCAGGTTTTCCGATTATTAATTAACAACATCGTTGTCGTTTTTATAATTCTTATTAAAAAATAAGGGGGTTGGTGAAGGAGGGGTGGGGGTAGGTGAGGGCGAGGTTCATGGGGGGGAGGGAGAAAAACCTAGCGACCAATTTCAATTTACGTTTGACTGTGGTCTTATTTTTTTTTTAAATGTTTTTTTCTCCGTGTAGCGCGGAGTAATATTTCCCGGTGCGACATAATTTGTCCCGCACCTCGCAATAAGTTGGTCACTCTTCCCTTCCTCAGACCAGATTCCTCCTGCACTGCGGACTTCAGACTGAATTTACATACTCGTTGAAGTTTGATTGTAAAAAAAAATAGATTGTACGTCTCCAAACTTAAGGATTTGTAAAGTTAGTACTTCACACTACAACATGTATACGTCAGGTCTGAGTACTCGTAATTTATGGACGGACTGACAACAGCGTGGAAAGTAATGTAAAGTAAAAAGCTCTGGACTGTAGCGTTCTACTACGTCACATAAAATATATTAAGAACGGGTTCATATTAAGCGTCCCAGTGCGGAATCACATTTAAACGCCACCATCTTATATTGACAACGGCTCTTCAGTTCCCTGAGCGGGGTGGAGTATCTTTCCCACCTTCACCGAAGTGACGTCACGGTCAGGGCAGTCAATCAATGATCTATATAATAAAAAAGGATGTATATTTGTATGTATGTATGTATTTACGTTGTTCTTTATACAAATTTTATCGCGTGGACAGAATGCAACAAAAATTGGTATATATATTCTTCAAAACACGAGAAACGGTACTGTGAGGGTGAGAAACCCTTAGCATACATGTGGTAAGAATTATAATTAAAAACCGTGATCATTAAATGTTAAATTACTGCGCGCCAAGAGACAATGACGTCACGCGAGAGAAAGACGTTACTACGCAACGAACAAAGGAAATGTTTCCTTTATGAGGAATGAAATAAAGCAGAAATATTTTTTTTATACAGCAATACTCCATAGAATGGTAATAAAGAAGAATACGAATTACTTTACCATCCTTGCGGAAAATGTAAGTTAATTTTGCGCTATATTAGTTGTGAGTCTAGCTAACAATTTCATCAATGTAATATTTCGTAATGTATGAAGACTGAGTGACGATTGACAATTATATCCTGAAATACTCAAGGAATATGTTTAAGTATTCAATTAAATACTTTTTCGAGTTTATATAAGTAAGTACACGAGAAACGCCGGGCACGCAGGTAGGATGTATATTTGTATGAATGTATTTACGTTAATTTCTATACAAATTTAAACGCGTGGACAGATTGCAACAAAAATTTGCACTCATATTGTTCAAAACTCGAGAAACGGTACTGTGTGTGTGTGGGGGGGGGGGGGGGGGGCTGTGATACCCCCTAGCATAAATGTGGAAAATAATATAATTGAAAAACGTGATAATTCTTCGTCAAATTACTGCTCGCCAAGAGTCTGTGACGTCACGCGAGAGAGAGACGTCACTACGCGAAGAACAAAGGAAATAGTTCCTTTTCCTGTAATGAAATAAAGCATAAATATCTCCGTTGCATAACATTGCATATAGTTTTATCCAGCGATACTCCATCGACAATAAATAACAATACAAATAATTTACGGTCCTTGCGGAAAATATAAGCTATATTTTGTGCCATAATAGTGACTCCAATATGGCGACCATTTGTTTACATTGTGAATATAGCTAAGAATTTCTATACAAATTTAAACGTGTGGACAGATTACAACAATAATTGGTACTCATATTCTTCAGAACTCGAGAAACGGTACCCGGGGGGGGGGGGGAGGGAGGGGGAGAAACCCCTAACATAAATGTGGAATTAAATATAATTGAAAAACGTGATAACTTGGTGTTAAATTACTGCTCACCAAGAGACTGTGACGCCACGCGAGAGAGAGAGAGAGAGACGTTACTACGCGACGAACAAAGGAAATAGTTCCTTTTCCTGTAATGAAATACAGCATAAAAATTTGTATTGCATAACAAGTATAATTTTATCCAGCGATCCTCCATCGAATGACAATAAAGAACAATACGAAATAATTTACGATCCTTGCGGAAAATCTAAGTTAATTTTTGTGCCATATTAGTGGCACCAATATGGCGACCATTTGTTTACATTGTGAATCTAGCTAAGAATTTGTTTACAAATTTAAACATGTAGACAGATTACAACAGAAATTGATACACATTCTTCAAAACAGGAGAGACAGTACTGTGAGGGTGAGAAACCCCTAGCATACATGTGAAAAGAATTATAATTGAAAAACGTGATCATTACGTGTTAAATTACTGCGCGCCGAGAGACAGTGGCGTCACGCGAGACAAAGACGTTACTACACGATGAACAAAGGAAATAGTTCCTTTATCCGTCATGAAATAAAGCAGAAATATTTTCATTAAATAAAAAGTATAATTTTATACAGCATTACACCATCGAATGTATAATAAATAACAATACTTTACGATCCTAGCGGCGGAAAATGTAATTTAATTTTCGTCGCCATACTAGTGACTCCAATATGGCGACCATTTGTTTACATTGTGAATCTAACCAAGAATTTCATCAATTTAATCCTTCGTAATGGCTGAAGACTGAGGGACAATCAAGTCCTGCAATACTCAAGGACTATATTTGAGTATTTTATTCGTAAATAAATTCGGTGGTATCTTTGTTGGGATTGACGCGATAAAATTCAACGTATTTTATAGCTGTTCATTTAATGCACTGTCGGTCGAAAGGAACAGATTTAGGTTAAATCACATCTTGAGTAAAGAGTAATACAGAATTAAATACTTTTTAGGGTTTATATAAATAAGTACACGGGCATCGCCGGGCACCCTGATAGTATGTAATAAAAAAATAAGAAAATTTTATTAATCAATTAAACCAAAAATTTGTTTAAGTACAACTTTCATCCACCTAATTACCCGAAGAACTCCCAAAAATGTGCGAATTTTTGTTTTGATAATTTTTTCTGTATTATTTATTGACAGAAAATGTCAAATATTAAGGTATATTTAAGATTTAGAATTAATTAATGTATATGGTTACTTTGTGTTTTGTACTCCATAATGCACCTATTTGGGTGCCCGAAGATGCCCAAGTTGTCATATATCCATAGCACCCCCCCCCCACCCCATTTAACTTCAATCTCGGTTGAATTTGAGTTATTTTTATGTAACCCATCTCGAACACCTATCCCTAAATGAGCTCACGTCCCATGCCAAAAAGGATTGAGCTTATTGACCCTGAAAAAGTTTCATTTCGACTGTTTTAACATGTTCCAACATGTTTCCAACCCCTTACACCCGTTCTCCTGTGGGTGGTTTACGTGTCCTCACGTCGCCAATGCATGTTTTCTGGTCGTAAGGAACACGTGTACGAATTTAAGTTAAATTTGCTTAACGGTGTAGAATTGTATGCGGAATATACATACAAACAAACATACAGACTTTTTTTTTAGGTTAACAGGCTACATGAGGGTAATCCACATTGTGGCAACTCCACTTTAATAGCATAGGAATGGATATGAAAGGGGGAATGCGGAAGGGTAGTGGAAGGTAGTAGGTCGGGCATTGGGTACTTGTCCCACGCCCTACCGATGGTGGGAGAAGGGTTTGGTGTGGGGTCGCAGCATTCCCGTTTCGGTACCTTGACCAGTTTAGGAGGCAGCTGGCCGACTGTTCCAATGGGAGCAAAAAACAACTCTTACCGTAGCCCAAGGTCTGTGAACCTGGAACATACACCTCCCAAAACAGGCCGAGGTGCCTTGGCTTGTGGGAACCCTAGTTCAAAAACAGAGAGAGAAAAAGACATCCCCAAACGTAGCCCCATCCTGTCTCTCCTACAAGGTTCTACCTCCGAGAAAACAACCCTTGCAATGAAAGGGGGTTTGTTTAGGGTAACAGGCTACATGAGGGTAATCCACATGGAGGCAACTCCCCTTTAATAGTATAGGAAGGTATTTAAAATGGGGGATGCGGAAGGGTAGAGGAAGGTAGCAAAGGGTTAACTAGGGCCCCCGGGCTATAGTTTAAGGATCCTACCCGGCATTCGCCTAAAAGTAATACAGGGTTAACCCTAGAAAAACTTACATTAGGTAGGTTTAACGTCGAGAAAGCTCCTGAATTGTATTATCCGACGATGAACATCTGTTTCTTTTTTGTTGACTCATATTTGTCTTGCCTGATTATTGATTTGGGAGGTTGCATGCGTAGATGTGACGTCACATGAGACCGTTACACAGCCGGAGCCTTGGCAGAAGGCTGGGAGGGTCCACGCAGTTGAACACCTGTCAACTTGGATAGTTGTAATCTTGGAGGTGACGCAGCACGACATCGCAGAGTCACGACCATGTGAACAGAGCTGGTAATACGTGGGTAAAGGACGCCGCTGAACGCGCGGAAGGTTTCATATTGAAGGCGGAGTGACGTGACCCGTACTGGACGCTGACCGTTCCTTTTGATGTGCCCTCGTCGTCGTGATGGAGCGAGAGCCGAAGTGGCGACCCCCAGCAACGGACAATGAAAAGAAACGTAGGAAAATAAAAAAAAAACAGCACCCCGTTCCGTCGGGGCAGAACAAACAAGCGAGCGCGCGCGTGCATCAAGTTAAAAACCATTAACCATGTAAATTGCGATGAACCTTTAATCGATGGGAATTGGCCTTTGTCGCGACACAAAAGGAAATAATTGAGTGAAAAACTTGTGCATGACAAACTCTTTGTCATTTTTTTTTGGGCCCCTTCCCACCTCCACCCCCCCCACCCCCTCGTGAGCGTTTCAAACCTTTCACATGTGTGTGTGTGTGTGTTTGCATGCAGAAAATAAAACACACACACAACCACCCACGTGTAGGTTAACTGACGCGGTCTTGCTTCTTTCTCGTTACTCTTTTAACGTGCAGTTTCTGTTTGCGATACAATTTTTGTGATTGGGACTCAATTTTAATTGTGGAAAGAAAGCATAAATTGTTTTTTGCTCTCTCTCTCTCTCTCTCTCTCTCTCTCTCTCTCTCTCTCTCTCTCTCTCTCTCTCTCTCTCTCTCTCTCTCTCTCTCTCTTTTGTGTGTGATTGCGTTTATAAAGTATTTTTTATAAACAAGGCGAGAGACCCAAACTCTCATCGTGTCTGATTCAGAGGGATAAACTAACACGTGCACGCCTCAACGGCTTTAATTTTACACTTTCTCAAGGTAAAACATTGGTTGCGTACATTTTCCAAGTCAGGAATGGAAAAAGGAAGGGAGGATCAGGGGAAAGGAAAGGCACATTTGATTCAATTTCCTACGGATGACTGTAATGTCTTCGTATGAACACTTTCTTTGGAGTTTTATTGGACCTTCTTTGTAAATGACAAAGCTGAACTGTCTTTGTATTTATAAGATTTTCTTCAGTAGTCTTATTAATAGTTTGTCATAAACCAGAAAGCTGCATTGTCTTTGGATCGCTAACACACTCCTTGGGAATTTCATTTGACTGTATTGTCTGCATTAACACTAACTTTGGAATTATTATTGGACCTGTATAATTAGAAAGATAACTTCATTTTCCCTGGGAATCTCACTAATATACTTTCATAAACAAGGTAGCTGCATTGTCTTTGGATTACTCACAATTTCTTTGGAAATTTGATTAATTTATTTTTATAAGCCATATAACTGCACTGTCTTTGTATTAAAAACACTTTCTTTGGTAATTATGAGGATCTCTTTGATGGCAGAGATAACTGCATAGTCTTTGTATTAATAAGCTTATTATTAAACACCTGCATTGTCTTTGGATTAGCACTTTCTCGAGGAATATAATTAAACCTTCTTTATGAACCAGATAACCACATTAATAACATTTTGTTTGGGAATTTTATTCGACGTCGTTTAGAAAGGAGGCAAGTGCATTGTCTTTGGAAATTAATTACTGTATATTTTATTATCAAGATAGCTGCATTTATTTCCTATTAAAAACATTTTCTTCGGGAATATTGTTATTAGCGACATAACTGAATTATCTTTGGTTAATGAGATTTTCCTTGATAAACTATTTTATTCAGGTCTTTGTATTACTGATTTTTTATTTGGAAATATTATTGGACAATTTCTTTGAATTAAAAACACTTTATTTGGACCTCTTTTATAACAGAGATAACTGCATAGTCTTTGTATTCATAAGCTTATTGTTAAACAGCTGCATCGTCTTTGGAATAGCACTTTCTCGAGGAAAATCATTTAACCTTCTTTATAAACCAGATAGACACATTAATAACATTTGTTTGGGAATTTTACTTGACCACGTTTATAAAGGAGGCAAGTGCATTGTCTTTGGATATAATATCAATTTTATTAGCCAAATAACAACATATTCTTTGGGAATATTTTTGGACCTCTCTAATTAGAGATATAAATGGATTATCTTTGTATTAATGAGATAAGTCCTTGATAAACGTTTTTATGAAGGTCTTTGTATTACTAATATTTTATTTGGGAATATTATTGGACCATTTCTTTGAATTAAAACACTTTCTTTGGCAATTATGTTGGACCTCTTTTGTAACAGAGATAACTGCATTCTCTTTGTATTAATAACACTTTCCTTGGGATAATTTACAGGACCTCTTTCATAAAGAGACCACTTCACTATACTTGTATTAAACATATTAATAAACTTATTATTAAACAGCTGCATTTTCTTTGGAATAAAACTTTCTCGAGGATTATAATTTAACATTGTTTATAAACCAGATAATTACATTGTGTTTTTATTAATAACATTTCCTTCAGTAATTTTATTATACGTCGTTTATAAAGGAGGCAACTGCATTGTCTTTGGAAATTAATAACAATTTTATTAATATATTTTAGTAGATAGTTAGTTGCATTTTATTTCTATTCATAAAATTTTCTTTGGGAATATTATTGGACCATTTTTTGTATTAAAAACACTTTCTTTGGGAATTATGTTGGACCTATTTTATAACGATTATAACTGCATAGTCTTTGTATTAATAAGCTGCATCGTCTTTGGAATAGCACTTTCTCGAGGACTATCATTTATCCTTCTTTATAAACCAGATAGACACATTAACAACATTTTCTTTGGGAATATTTTTGGACCTCTGTAATCAGAGATATAAATGGATTATCTTTGTATTATTGAGATAAAACATTGATAAAAGTTTTCATGAAAGTCTTTGCATCATTGATATTTTATTTGGGAATATTATTGGACCATGTCTTTGTATTAAAACACTTTTGTTTGGGAATTATGTTGGACCTCTTTTGTAGCAGAGATAACTGCACTATCTTGGTATAAATTTCGTTGATAAACTTATTATTAAACAGCTGCATTGTCTTTGGAAGATCACTTTCACGAGAAATATAATTTAACCTTTTTTATAAACCAGATAATTACATTGTGTTTGTATTAAAAACATTTCCTACAGTAATTTTATTGGACGTCGTTTATAAAGGAGGCAACTGCATTGTCTTTGGAAATGAATGACTATAATTTATTCGCCAGAGAGCTCCATTGTCTTTTTATTAACAACATTTTCTTTGGGAATATTATTGGACCTCTGTTATTAGAGACATAAATGGAGTATCTTTGGTTAATGAGATTTTCCTTGATATTATTTTTTATTCAGATCTTGTATTACTGATATTTTTTGTTTGGAAATATTATTGGACAATGTCTTTGTATTAAAATCACTTTGTTTGGGCATTATGTTGGACCTATTTTGTAACAGAGATAACTGCATAGTCTTTGTATAATAACACTTTCCTTGGGACCTCTTTTATAAAGAGACCACTGCACTATCTTTGTATTAATCTCATAAGTTTAATAAACTTATTATTACACAGCTGCATTTTCTTTGGAATAACACTTTCTCGTGGAATATAATTTAACATTGTTTATAAACCAGATAACCACATTGTGTCTGTATTAATAACATTTTTTTGGCAAATTTTATTCGATGTCATTTATAAAGGTGACAATTGCATTGTCTTTGCATATTAATGACAATTTTCTTAACCAGGTAGCTGTATTTTCCTTCAATTAACAACATTTTCTTCGGGTATATTATTGGACATTTGTTATTAGAGTATAACTGGATTATCTTTGTATTAATGAGATTTTCCTTGGAAATATAATTTGTGCTACGCTGTCTTGGTTTCAAGACACGCTTTGAAAACGAATATTACGCGTACCTCACGGGGGTTGTTGCACAAGACCACAGTGCGGATGCAACTGTGTGACATTTGCGCGGCGTCGTCCTCATAAACTTTTTTTTAAAAATTCGGTTTGTTGTGTCTCAATGGATTCGATAATACGTAAATTTTGTTAGTTGCTCCACGGGCGGTTCAGAAATTTAAATTTCTTGAGTTATTTAGCGTACTAATTTCTTATTCAATATGTCTTGAAAGTTTTAACTTGCGTGGCGAGCGCGTATAATTTATTTTTTGTTTTTAATACTGTTTCGTTATCTAAGTGTTGAATTTCTGACAATTTGACTGTGATTTCTTATTCGTCGCGAAACTGTAACGACTGGAGTTTCGTTTGTTGCCGACTTCCTTCCCGCGTTGCAACATTACGCCGAGATTAGCACTTCTCTTTCTTCCTTTTTTTTTGTAGCACGTTGTTCCTTTCTGTAGTTTCCTTTTCTGTGTTGAAGTCCGACTGGCTTTTAACGACTCTAACCTCTCTGGCCTTCCTCCCCCCCGTCCTCCACTTCCTTCCACAGAAACACCTTCCGATCCATTGATCTTAACTTCTCTCTTCTTCCCTCTCTGCAAGAGACATAGAATGCAACTACGACAATCCTCCCCTCTAAATAAAAATATATTCGACAATTGTAAGGGCTCGTCCCGGGGATCAATAACTCGTTAAAAGTGTCATAAATCCGGGCAGATACAAGCAAGGGAGGGAGCAGGGCCAAATATTGACAGCGACAGGACACAGGACAAAAATAAAATAACTCTGCGAGATAAAGCTATTTACGAGAGAGCCGCTGACAAATATTGAAAACTTTTGGGGTCGATATGCTGTGGCAGGGGTTGTGGGGGCCTTATGCCGCAATATCACGCCATCGACGTCACCAGGACCTGGAGGTACGTTTAAACAACACCACGTACTTGTTTGCGGATAAACGGCTCCCTCAGTCATCGGCAAATTTGTTTTTTTTTTAGTCACGATCAATCGGAAACTGTGGAGAAACCAAAATAAATGCCACTGAAATGTGGAGAGACACTTGTGTAGCCAGGCTACTTAAGATGGATATTATGTTGGGAGGTACGGGTAGCGTCTCTCTGCAGCGTTGCCCTTGTTGACACAAGTGTTCATTGCGAGGACAGCAGTGTAGTGATCTTGGAGGCGCCTCCGACTATTTTTGATCTTGGAAGTGTCACGTACGGGACAAATTATGGGATTAATAAGAATAGCTATCGCTGAATCAGAGAACATGGAATAATTTTTAAAAAATTGTAAAATAATAACTGAGCAAATATAATTAAATTGGGAATATTTAGAATGTAAAATAAATTATATTTATTTTGGAAACGTTCTGTTATTTATTTTGTTACATAAACCTCTATTATACTCAAGTATAATTTAACTTAATTAACTGGGATGTTAGGAGTTGGTGCGCTTATGTGGACAATCTTCTTTCCCAAGATTTTGATTAAGTTCCTGGAAACCTATGGAAGTATGTATCAGCCGAGGCACTTCTGTCAGTTTTGATCGGTGTATGCTCCTTGGTCATAGGAGGGTATCAGTTCTCCTCTGTTCCTATTATATTATAACAGTCGGCCAGCTGCCTCCTAAATTGGTCAACGCATGACGAAGGGACTCGAAAGTTTATATTTTATAAATTAAATTTTAGAATTAAAGTATCAGGATGGAAAAATGTCGACCGTGCAAGAAATCAAACCAGGGACTTCCCGCTTACCGAGCAGAGGCCGTAACCACTGAGCTATCCCTGTCGACTCCAGATCAGGCGCGAAATTCCTCCATCGATTAGGTCTGATATAGGCTTACCTACTGTAAGAAACTTATTAAATTTAACAAATTGATAATAATAATAAGGCGGATGTATAGATTTGTTGAGTTTTAGTTGCTTTGTTAATGGTGAGAGTTCTACAATAAATTAATTTATTAAAGGAGAATGTAATAATTGATCTAATAATGCTACCCGCATTCATATGAATTGAATCTTGATATATAAAGTTGAACAATCATTTAAAGTGCTCTTCTCCCGGTATTGGAAGGGCGTGGGACAAGTACCCAATGGCCGACGTACCTGATGCAGGTTTTTATAGGGTTTGTCCTGCATTACTTTAGGCGAATGTCGGATAGGATCCTTAAACTATAGCCCTAGTTAACCCTTGGCTACCTTCCTCTACCCTTCCGCATCCCCCCTTTTAAATACCTTCCTATGCTATTAAAAGGGAGTTGCCACCATGTGGATTACCCTCGTGTAGCATGTGACTGTTAAAAAGTAGTTATTATACTACAATTTTTCATGGTCTAAATTTTTGGACCTCAAAACAATAATGGACTTTATGTAAATTGAACATCGGTTATTTAGAATTTTCAAATCAAGATATATATATAGATACGTGGCTTTCACAAAACCTCAAGCCGTAAAGATCATGGGTAACTTAAATTAAAGTACAATTACAGTATGAGTAATCGAACCGAGGACTCTCCGCTCTACCATCTGAGCTATCCCTGTCGAAAATGTAGGACAAGAAGATATATAATTGAAAAAATTGTAGGTGAGCCTTCATCAGGTCTAATGGATGGAGAAATTTCGCACAGGATGCGGAGTCGACAGGGATAGCTCAGTGGTTAGGGCCTCCACCCGGTAAAGCGGGAAAGTCCCTGGTTCGATTCCTGCAAGGTCGTCATTCTTACATCCTGATACTTCTTAAAATATAATTGATCAAATATAAACTTTCAAGTCCCTTCGTCATGCGTTGACCAATTTAGGAGGCAGATGGCCGGCTGTTCTAATGGGAACAGAAGAGAACTGCTACCCTCGTATGCCCAAGGACCGTATACCGTATCAAAACTGACGGAAGTACCTCGGCTGATACATACTTCCACAGGATTCCAGTAACGTAATGAAAATCTTGGACTCGATTCCTGGTCCGGTCGACCCTGATACTTTAATTCAAGTTAACCATGTCCTTTACAGTTTGAGAAAGCTTTCTATCTATATATTCTTGAATTGAAAAATTTATTTTGTTTATTGGTATTACATATATTTTTATATTTTAATCTATAATTCCCTATCAGTTTTGAGATAAGCGTGGGGAACGCGCAACCATTTTTGAAATTTTTTTCTGGGGTCGGCGAAACAGTCAATATTTCTGTGTTTGCAATACAATTGTGCATCTCCACGTGTGGTTCCTTTTTTTTTCACTTATTATGGAAAGTTTGTTCCCCCTTTGCGAGGCTTGCACGTTAGTTGCGGCTGGAGTTGAATTCTCAGAGAACTGTAGATGGAATGGGGTGGAGAGTGTGTGGGGGAGGGGGAAGGGGGGAGGAAGCCAAGTCTCCCGCAAACTTGGGCGCACACAAATCAAGATTTGCACAGTCGTTTTGAGCGCTCTGTTCACCAGATAACGTTGAATTACTGACTGCACTACTACGAGTATAATAAGCAAGCACTTGCAACAGCGACGCTCAAACAAACCAGCCTCGCGAACTATGTACTTTATATTCAATAACATTCAACTGTTTAAAAAAATAATATCACGTTGTTCTTAAATCAACTCCAATGCCAACATCTATCTGTTACATGTTGGCTCTATCGTTGAGATATTAAACCCTCCGTCAGTCGCGCCCCCTGAAGTAACGCGGGTAGCCGCGCTAGGTTCAGGGGCAGAAAGTTAACTATTCAGTTGCTGATCACTTTTCTGAAACTTATCAATCTTTTTACAGACATTTAACGTACGCATAATGGACACACACATATTCATAATTCATACATCCAATTACGGTGTAGTTCAATTAAAACTTGGCATTTAATTCAAAATATTTTTTAAAGAAATTCTACTATAAAAAAATTCAATATTTTAATAACGCAATATCCTTTAGTATTATAATTATAAAATATTGAGACTCTAATTTTGTGAACCAAAAATCAGTTATATGCCAGAGAGATAAAAAGTTCTATAATGCTTGAAATATAATTATTTAAAATGCAGTTAGTTTTTAATGGGATGAATATTTACTTATTTTTTAAAGAATTCTACATTTTTGAAAATTCTGATGAAATGCTCATAATTAATCTTCGTATACGTGTTGTCATAATCTAAATAATTACATCATTGGTAAAATACATACATTGATCAGAGTCTGTTTCAATGGTTTATAGAATTTTTGACCAGGTGTTCTTTCGCAAATTATTTTTGTGTATATGGAAAAAAATCTCTAACACTTTTCACAACAATATTGTTTTAAGTATTTATTCTCTTCCTTGAAACATGGCCCACAGTATTTTCTAAATCTAGTTCGTTAATTTCATGACCCTTCAGACCTATTTCCTAAAATATTGTCGTCTAGTACAATATTTGTGTCATAATTATCTTATTCAGAAAGAAGACGACGGATTTCTACATCTCCAGCATTTTTCAACTTATATATATTTTTATTCATTTTCCAAAATTGTTCACAAACATAAAAACGGTAAGTTTTAATAAAAACCACAAATACCACTGTGATCAAAAAGTAAGTTGAAATTGTTGTTTAAAACTCCCGGGTATTAGGAAGGGAGGTACTTTTTTTCCCCTAAGTTGGTAGGACTGTCTATAATATTTGCCAAGCGTCTGTTTGTTAAAAGGTTTAATTATCTCCGAGTTACACGTGTTTTTGTAAACAACCAAAAGTGAATTTTTCGTGATTTTGTTGAGCAAATAACTTGCATCACATTTTGTTTGTGGAACGAATATTCTTGTGCGGACACGTTTAAAATGTTGCGGAAGGCCTTTTGTGATCAAACTTTGGCACAAAAAAACGTTTATAAGAAATACAACGAATTGGAAAAGGGCCGAGAACGCGTTGAAGACGAACCGCGCTCTGGACGACCATCAACGTCTACCGACGAGGGCCCCGTCCAAAAAATCAAAGATTTGGTGCTTGGAAATCGTCGATGGACAATTAGAGATCTCGCTGATAGTGTTGGAATATCATTTGTCTCAGCCCAAACCATTTTGAAGAATGTTTCGTATCTCAAACGCGTCAAGTCTCGATTGGTTAAAAATCGCTCAATTTTTTGGAAAAACAAGCGTCGCGTTGATGTGTGTGAAACTTTGCTGTCTGACTATCAGGACCACTTGAAATGCATCATTACTGGAGACGAGACTTGGATTTACGCATACGACCCTGAAACCACCGACCAATCCAGCGAATATCGTGCAAAAGGTGAAGCAAGACCGAAAATCAAGGTGATGTTGACAGTTTTCTTTGAATATCGTGGTGTGGTGCACTATGAATTCCTTCCGCCGGTCCAAACTGTCAACAAAGAATATTATTTGAGCGTTATGCGTCGTTTGCGTAAAGCTATTCGTCTGAAACTCATGGTTCCTTCATCACGATAATGCACCATGTCATACTGCATTGGTTCTTTGCGACTTTTTTGCCAAAATCTCGACTCGTATCGCTCCGCAACCACCGTATTCGCAAGATTTGGCTCCGAGCGACTTCTGGCTATTCAGCAAACTCAAAAGGCCAATGCGGGGACGCCGTTTTGACACGACTGAGGAGATAAAAACCGAATCGAAGATGGTCTCGAAGACTATACCGGAAAAAGACTATTCCGACTGTTATGAGGACTGGAAAAAGCGTTGGAAAAAAGTGCGTTTTATCGGACAGGATTACTTTGAAGGGGATGAAATTGATTTGGAAGAATAAATAAATAATTTATATTTTATAAATAAATTCACCTTACTTTTTGTTCACAGTGATATAATACCCACTTCTGACAATAAAAATTTAAGAATCAAAAGAGAAACATTTGATTCTTACGCCTAATAATCGTTAATGATTTTACGAAAAAGGAGTATATTACCATTCCGTACTACTGCGGCAAAGACGTGAAAAATACTGACGGTCGCAGTAGGTCGCCTGGACCGAAGATACGTGACTTACTTATTCAAACCTCATTTTTCAAATAACTACGGTTGCTACGGTATTGACTTAGTAGCATATTTTAAACATATTCCTCTGAGGTTCATAGCTGTCTCTGCCCTGGTTCCGGCGGTAACAAAGAAATTAAATTGCGTCGGTCCCCTGGACTTAGGGCGAGTAACGGAGATTGATGATTTCACTTGTCATAATGGGTGGCATATAGCCGTGTACATAGCGTGAGAGAAATAGAGACCGCGCTGATAATAGAATGAACCAATACATATAGAGGCTAAGTATGGAGTAGGGATAAGAACATTGTAAGCAGAGGGAGGTACATAAATCCCACAGGAAAATGTAAACAGAGTTAACACAAGTTGAATACTTTTACAATTATGCCTTTTCGATATCTTCTATTTTCTATGATTCACGGAAATCGGTAGGAAATAAGGAATCTGCGTTTTTCAATCTCCATCTTAAAATTTAGTTTTTATTAGTCTTTTATAAGAAGTTGAAAAAAATTTAAAAATAAACCAGCTGATATAATAACTTTATGACACAAATATATGCTGAAAATGTGTTCAGATTAAATAATTATTTGTCACTTCTGGACTCTATTGAAGACGATATCCACTTCACTGGTCATGATGGGTGGCACATAGCCGTGAATACCGTTGATGACGTTGTGGGCGCCAAATTTTGGTGATGTAATTTTAAAAACTCTTACTAATTGGAAGTTAATATTGTAAAAAATTCTTTTACATATGAATTTTTAGGCACTAAATATATCTACGGATATCCTCGTTTTTTAATTTTTTTGACTCACTCCGCAATTGATTCTCTGCAATATTTATAATAGTGTAACATTAATAATAATAAATTCTCGATTCAAATGCTTCAGATTATTGTATACCCTCATTACCAATTTTTATAACAAAAATAAAGCTGCGTTTTGTATGGTCTGTTCATTTTGAATATCACGATAACGAATTAATAAAAATGACAAAATTAACATTTTCAGCTTTAATTTAAATTTATATTAGGGGAAATTATCCACAAACAAGCCTGGTTGGTCATTTTCGACTCCTAAATAATCCCATCATAATTATTAACTTTACATCATTGTAAGTTATTAGCCTTAAGGTTATTCATTTTAAAACAATCTAACACGTTGGAAGGCTGGTTGTTTCACAGTTATGGTTGATAACTTCTCCCTACAAAAATTATTCAGACTAGAACTATATAAGATTTGTCCGCTATCCCTATTGAAATAGTCGGCCAGCTGCCTCCCAAACCGGTCAAGACACGGAGAGGGGAACGCTGCGACCCCACAGAAAACCCCTCTCCCGCCACCAGAGGGGCGTGGGACAAGTACCAAATGCACGACCTACCTGATGCAGGTTTTTCTTGGGTTTTCCCTGCATCACTTTTAGGCGAATTGCCGGGTAGGATCCTTAAACCATAGCCCGGGGGCCCTAGTTAACCTTTGGCTACCTTCCTCTACCCTTCCGCATCCCCCCTTTTAAATCCCTTCCAATGCTATTAAAGTGGAGTTGCCACCATGTGGATTACCCTCATGTAGCCTGTTACCGTCATGTAGCCTGTTACCCAACAACATTGTTGTAAGATTTTTAGTCTTGAAGTGACTCGTTTTGAAACCTTCTATCATTTTTCTTTATCAGTTGCTATTATTTCCTATTTACGAAAGGTTATGAAAGTTGACATTTCACGATACAGGTTAAAGTGCAGTCCAGTATCTTATTTTTCACGGATTTCCGTGAAATGCAGAAAAATATTTAAAGGACAAACTTCATAGTCTTAAACTCTGTTTAGATTTTCCTGCTCTTTTTTTATGTACCTCCTGTCCCGTGGAATGATTCTTATTCATTGTCCTGACACTACAGCCTGTATATCTGTCTCACGCGGCTATATGCCACCCAGTATGACCAGTAAAGTCATCGAAATTTCATTAGTAGTGTCAAGAAGTAACTATTAGTTGCAATTAAAGCGAAGAAGAAACTGGATTCATGACCTGCTGGAGGGACCGTAGACGTATGTTTGTGCCTAAAGCTAAACATAACCTTGCACAATGTTTTCATCCCTGTGCGTATATTTGGAGTGACGTCATCTGTCTGGGAGGGAGGTTTGGTAAGCTTATAGGTAGGGTTTTAAATATTCTAGAGGAATCATAGAGCCGCAGCTGACAGATATGTTTGAGAGTCTCACAGATATTAATATAATTTCCACTGACGAGTTGGATATTTCAACGACTTGTCCACTGTTGCTCGCACCCTCAGGTATCAGCAATATTCGATACGTTTCCCGTTCTCTGGAAGGGGAAGGCAATGTTTAACCGACGGTCATATTAATGGAGAATTTTTGGCCGGTAATGCGCCAGAGTAAGAGAGCAAAGTCGCCGACGTCCGGTGAATTTTGCAAAAGTGGAGGGGAGTCGGGAGTGAACTCCCCAGAGGGGGAGAAATCCTGCGGCGACCATCAAGTATTCACGCCAACATCAACAAATCAAGGCGATCGGACAAACACCGGCTAATTGAATAGAGATGGCGTACTAACGGGACAACTTCAGTACAACCGCGCACGTCGACGACAATTATCTGCAACAATCGGGAGTCCTCGTTGGTGCAGTCGTGGACACTTCCTTGAGGGGGTTCCAAATACAAGTGGTTCTTTTGAAACAATTGGGTTGTCCTACGACTTCCTCACGCGTTCTCAAAACAATATTCCAGTTTTTTTATACCTTTTGTTTTTTATTTTCAATGGTTCGTCACGCTCTCTACGCGACATCTGTGGACGAGCACGGGAATTATTACGGCACCTATGTATTTCTCTCTCTCTCTCTACGCCACGGCTATGAATATGTTTTGGATTTTCGCCCCCCTCCCCAAACTCGTCACGTATTTATAAGCTTAAATGGAAATGATTCGAATTCGTTTGGTAAAGTCAGTAAGATATTTTTGTTCCTCCAGTCCTTCAGAGAACTTTATTGCCATTTTTTTGTGTGTGGAGGGGACGCTTGTGGATGAGCCACGAATATTGATGCACTTCAATTTATCTGGTTCAACAAGTTCTTCAAGTATCGAAATATTTTTTTTTCTCATTCGAGGCTCGCGGGTAAATCCAGAGAGTAAATTTAATTTACAAACATTCCTCCGAGTGTAAGTGGAGGAGGGGGGGGGAAATAGTAAATGGCAACGTCGATTGTTCATCAATGATCGATATTACTGAATGAAGCGCCCGTCCTTGTTTCATCCAAGAAACTAACCAATTTTTTATTTTATTGTTGAATACTTTTCCCCCACCTTTTGTCCTAGTTTTAAACTGTACAGTTAACTCAATTTACAAATTACAGTCCTGGCGAGAGTGAGAGATGGAGCTCGGTTGAAAAGGAAGTGTAAGTTTAAAATCCAGAGACAGCAATGAGAAAAGGCATAAAAGCTTAATTTGCAGAAAAACAAAAGGAGATGACTTATTATTGTTGGGAGACAATGGGCGAGGAAGACGGAGAAGGACTCAGAGAGAGACAGAGAAGGTCCCTGTGTGTTTCTAGAGAGGTGGGGAGTGGGGGTGAGGAGAGAAGTTCCGGAGCAGGATTCACTTGAGTTATAATGGGAAGGATAATAAGGGAAAACTTATTGTATTGTAAGTGCTTGCGGAGGAATGGAAAGTTATTGGCAAGGAAGGCTCTGTCTGTCTGTCTGCCTGGCCCGGCTCAGCTCCAGGGGGTTTATCTCTATCAAATTATTACAACCTTCCAGCAGCAAGTGTTGGCGACTCCCCTTGCTGTCCGGTCAGCTCACATCAGTTCAAGGTTTGAAAAAAGAAATTATATTTAAATCTCTCTTGAGGAGGGGGTTGCTAAAAAATTACAAATAGAAATATACTGTCTGGGTGGAAACTCAAACTGACCCCACGTTGGGAGCCAAAAAAATAATTGATCCCAATGTTTTGAATGAATCATCAATTTAAAACAAGAACTACATTTTCATTTACAAAATCTTTAATTTTTTACAGAACAATTTCCATTTTAACAAGGATCCTAATATATTTTTATAATATTGCAAATTAAGAATATTATTAAGTTCATATTTTTTTAAAAAATGAAGAATTAATTTTTTATTTAAACTTCTGCACGATTAAAAATTGGGGTAAATTACAAATACTAACAATTTATTAATTATCATTCTTATAATATAAATGTTATATTCTTGAAAATAAAATAAAAATTTTAATAATATAAAATACTGAATTTTTGAAACTCCAACGTCTTTAAAAATAAGTATTTTGAAGATATATTTCGTTTGTGTTGATTAATCCACACAACTATATCGTTGATGTGCTTAATCAATAAAATACCAAACTACAGTTAACTCGCCAAGTGGATACATAAATTTCTCTTTAATTTCCTTGACCTAACTATTACACTTAATTTATTTAATTAGTTGAAATTGGACCACAAGACATAATTTATTTTAAAAAAATTTACAATTAACTTGATTGGGGACCACTTATAATGTATTTAAAACATTTAATTAATAAATCTAATGAAAAACAGAAAAGTTCTTATAATTTATAGTAATGTACTCTTACAATTTTAAATGTTTAATTCCTGCGTTCAAATATATTCATTAAGAAGTAATTAAAAAGTTACGTCCGATTCAAAATTAACAATAAGAAAGATAGCCAAACACAGACAACAGTTTTCTTGTGCATTTGAGTAACTGTATGCTCTTGCGATGTTTTTCTGCACCTGAAGAAAGGAACAAGGCTTCAAGAAACGTTGTGTTATATTTATATTACCTCTACTTTTGTCTGTAACTGGCTATCTTTCTTATTTCAACAGTGTTTAAAGTCGTAATTAAACTCAACGACATCCATAACCCCGGATTTCACTCCATTCTTAGTTCTATTTGCGTTATTATCTTGTAATGCCTATCCACCCCTACCGTTGAAGGTGCACCCGTCCTATGCCTAAACGGATTCAAAATAAACACAAAGAACATCTGTGTAAATACTACCAATATATTTGACACCGATAAATATTTATTCGACGCAAATTCCGGCCGTTTAAGAATTGGGGGTTAATCGACAAGTTGAGTATCATAATTAAACTCAAAGACATCCATAATCCCGGATTTGACTCCATTCTTAGTTCGATCCACGTTTATATCGTGTAATGCCCATCCTTCCCCACCGTTGAAGGTTAATCTCTACTATACCGAAAGGGGTTGAAATGAAACACAAAGAACATCGTTGTAAATACTACCAATATATTTGACCCCGATAAATATTTATTCGACGCAAATTACGGCCGTTTAACATTTTTAAAATCTCGAGCCCTGTCCACTACCACCCCCGGGGGTTAATCGGGAAGTTAAGTATCATAATTAAACTCAACGACATCCATAACCACGGATTTGACTCCATTCTTAGTTCTATTCGCGTTATTATCTTGTAATCCCTATCCACCCCCACCGTTGAAGGAGCACCCGTCCTATGCCTAAGCGGATTGAAAATAAACACAAAGAACATCTGTGTAAATACTGCCAATATATTTGACACCGATAAATATTTATTCGACGCAAATTCCGGCCGTTTAACAATTGGGGGTTAATCGACAAGTTGAGTATCATAACTAAACTCAACGACATCCATAACCCCTGACTTGACTCCCATCTCTGTTGTATTCGCGTTATTTTATTGTAACGTCCCCTCTACCTCCTTCCCTCAGGGTGCTCCCCTTCTGTCCAGTAAGGGTTTGAAATTATACTCAAAGAACTTCGGTAGAAATACTATCAATTTCTTTGACGGCGAAAAGGATTTATCCGAAGCAAATATCGTCCACTACCGCGTTTGTGGAGGGTAAACGTGTCACACTCCAACAGTGATTGTTTTCTGGTCGCAAGGAACAAGTGTACGAAATTTGGTGATATTTTCTCCATGGGTGTAGATTCGTATGCGGAACATACACACACACATACATACATACAGGCAATTTTATTTATTAGTAGATTCTGTAAACTATTATAATATAGAAATACTATCTTGATTCTGGAAGCTTTGAGGCCCTGTTGAATCGTTATAGAATAATGTAAAGTTTCTTGAGTCTATTGTTGATATTAATGTTGATAAACGAAAGGGGATAATAATTAGCTAAAATGATGTTGTGGTGTTGTCTATATTTATAGAGTAAAAAATATGATCCGAACGAAGTATGGCCCTGACAACAAGATTAAAAATCATAGCCCTATTTTTGGCTTATTGGGTGATTTAAAAATTAACGAAGAATATCCAAAACAGGTTTACAAATTGGTCAATGATTTAAAATTTTAATTGAAAGAGTAACGTTAAGGACGTTTTAACAGTTTTTCCGTACAACGAATGGATTTTTTTTTGTCATGAATGGAATTTATTCTTCCTTTCTAATGCATGATTTCATGGTTTTTGTTTATGTGCCTATAATAATTGTTTTAAATTATTTTACGTTTATATTTGACTGTATCCTGATACCTTAGGGACTAATAATTTTATTTATTAATAATTTTTAGCTCGTTTCCTGTATTAAAATTATTATGCTTCGTTTTTATTATATTATATTATGAAACATGAATTTTCAAAGTGTAGGTTTTCTTCAGTCGCTTTTTCTCTTCTAAGATACTGATCTTTCCAAAGAGAAAAAAAAACGATGAAAGACCCGATCGTTTCCGTATCTGCCCCTCTTCTGCTTAATGAAGTTGTCGATAAAATCGGCAATTAAGGGTGGTTTATTACGTGGATACGTCACTAGTATAATCAGATAAATTCCCCCAACCTCTTCCCCTCGTGGTCCTGCGTAATTAATACCTCCGAATTAGGAGTTGTCGAACACTCGCACACTGGTTGAGATCACATTCGCTCAGATTTCGTCTTTCTCCGTCTTAGCAGGCGACTTGACCTGAGGATGTGAGGTTCCAGCGTCTAACAGTGGCTGTATCCATTGGCAGCGTCTCCCTCTAAAAAGAGAAAACAAACGTTAGTTTCCCGCTATGACCAATGACTGAACAATGGTGGGACATATGGAGAAAAATAGTTTAAGAAATGCTCTTTCATGGAGAAAAAAATTTACTTTTGAAAAAAAATGTTTATATTTACTTTTTCTCAAACCAATACTTGCTTTCCAGCCACGCCTCGTACTCGCTGGATGCCCGACGATGCCCGGGTTGTCTAAATTAAACTTAGCGACATCCATAACCGCGGAGTTAACTCGAATCTTGGTTTTTTCAACACCCCAGCACCTCCACCCCTAAGGGTGCTCCCCTCTTATGCCGGAATGTTTTGAAATTATACACAAAAAATTCTCGAGAAACACTATCAACCTCACTGGCCCCGACAAATATTTATCCGACGCAAATACCGGCCGTTCTAGAATGTTTGAAGATTCCCAGCCTTGTCCACCTCCGCTCGTGGGGGTTAAACGGCAAGTTGGATGTCATAATTAAACTCAGCGAAGTCAATAACCGCAGATTTGACTCCAATCTCGGTTGTTAACTCGATATTTTCTTGTTAGGCCTCTCCACTCCTCCTAAGTGTGCTCCTCTACTTTGCCGAAACGGGTTGAAATTACACACAAAGGACATCAGTAGAAATACTATCAATCCCTGGAGACCAGGAAAATAATTACTTGACGCAAATATCAGCTGTTTAACATGATTAAAAATTTTCAACCCTGTCCAATCCTGCCCCCTGGAGTTAACAGTAAGTTAAATTTCATAATGAAACTCAGTGACATCCATAACCCCAGATTTGACTCCAATCTCGGTTGTTAACTCGATATTTTCTTGTTACACCCCTCCACTCCCTCTAAGTGTGCTCCCCTACTTTGCCGAAAGGGGTTGAAATTACACACAAAGGACATCAGTAGAAATACTATCAATCCATGGAGACCAGGACAATAATTACTTGACAGAAATATCAGCTGCTTAACATGATTAAAAATTTCAAACCCTGTCCAATCCTGGCCCCGGGAGTTAACAGTAAGTTAAATTTCATAATGAAACTCAGTGACATCCATAACCCCAGATATGATTGCTACCTCGGTTGTATTCGCGTTAAGTTCTTAAAACGCCCCACCGTAAGGGTGTTCCCTTCGCATGCCGTAAGGGGTTGAAATTTGACAATGGTGACGTTGGATAAAACACTATAAAACTTATTGTCATTGAAAATTTTTTATCTGACTTAAATATCGACCATTTTAGCTCGTTTGATTGATAATTTCCACTATCGTCCCTATTTGTTTCCTGTTCGAAAGGAACACGTTTACGAAATTTGGTCCAATTTACTCCACGGGTGTAGATTTGTATGCGGAACAGGCACACACATTTAAGCAATCTATATTATTTATGAGATATATATTCACATGTGCAAGTAATGAATCCAAGTGAAAACTAATTTGTTTTTTTTTGGTGACAACTCGACCGCGATATCGTTGCCATTGACTGGTATCAAGTGACGTCACCGTAGTTACATGAAATGTTTATCTCTGGGTGTCTCCCCGCCTTATATAACAAGTGTAACTTCCATGCCATTCAACCGGGGAACATTCTCCTGTAGGTCCTCATTACCTGACGTTCCGATTGTGCTCCCCTTTTCTTGGTTTCCGTATTCGAAGTTTGCTTTGTTTTACACCTACATGTTCTATCTTCTCTATTACCTATTCGCTTTCTTTTCCGACTTTCATTAGTACATCGTTCTTCTACATTTCCTCAAGTCCGTACTTTTCTCTGTTTTCTTGTAATATTTACTTGACTTGAACCCTTTTTAATTTTAATTTTTTTCTTATTCAGTCCGTACAACCATTTATGTCGAAAATTACGTACCTTTCCTTTCAACTTGTCACAGATCTCCCTTTCATCGTCTGAAAGTTACCTCGACTCAATGTATCTACCTATCCTATTATGCTGTTAATAGCTAAATATTAATTACAATCCATTTTCGTAATTTAAAAATTGATTATTAACCCGCCAATCAGCTTTGTACAGTAGTCGTGTATTGGAGCAGTATTATGACGGTCTCTTATCCTACGTAACCCGTTGTACTGATTGATCTCATTCATCTGTACAAGAAACTTTAAATTCCACGTTGTGGCAACTCCCCTTTAATAGCATAGGAGGGGATTTTAAATGGGGGATGCGGAAGGGTAGAGGAAGGTAGCCAAGGGTTAAATAGGGCTCCCAATCTATGGTTTAAGGATACTACACGGCAATTCACGTAAAAGTGATGCAGGGAAAATCCTAGAAAAACCTGTATCAGGTAGGTCGGGCATTTGATACTTGTCCAACGCCCTTCCGATGGCGGGAGAAGGGTTTGCTGTGGGGTATTCCCCTCGCCGTGCCTTGACTGATTTAGGAGGCAGCTGGCCGAATATTCCAATAGGAAAAGCCTTTTTTTAGGGTAACAGGCTACATGAGGGTAATCCACATGGTGGCAACTTCCCTTTTATAGGGTAGGAAAGGATTTAAAAGGGGAGATGCGGAAGGGTAGAGGAATGTAGCCCAGGGTTAACTAGGGCCCCCGAACTATAGTTTAAGGATCCTACCCGGCATTCACCTAAAAGTAATGCAAGGAAAACTCTAGAAAAACCTGCATCAGGTAGGTCGGGCATTTGGTACTTGTCCCACACCATTCCGATAGCGGTTAAGGGGTTTTCTGTGGGGAAGCAGCATCACCTGCGCCCCTTGACCAGCTTAGGAGGCAGCTGGTTGACTATTCCGCATTTCCGTAAACGTTGGAGATGCGAGACGATATCCAGGTTCCTAGTACGTCTCTAATTAGTTCACAGAAAGCACTCCTGATTATTCATTTACTTACCACAGTAAACAAATCCTTCACAGTGTCCTATATTGAGCCAAAATAACACGAGATTACTGAGGGAACACGGAAGGTGTCGCCTGATCTCGTGCTATATCGCGTTGACAGAACCAGGTGCTTGTGACGGCAGTTCTTCTTACCTACGACACGTTTGGCCTTCATATTAAAGAATTTCTTTATTGTACATGGATTGTAAAGCCGATTTCCGTGATTTAGAACAGTTTCCGTCTAACAATCCGCCATTTCTTTCTTGTAAAAGAAAAATACAGCGATTAAACTAGAGGTTCAGACGTTTATTTTATATTAATTTCGCGTAAGTTTCAACTAACAACAACAACGTCGGGGGCTTGAAAACGAACTCAAACTCGAGACTAAATTATAACTCTTGGAATAACAGTCTCTCTGTGCAGAGACGGTCAAAGTAAAGCAGCGACTTGCTTGTTGGGAAGAAAAATAATCAAATATTCTTGTGAGGAAAATAAACAATGGCGGCTTAAAATAGCAACCGTGGTGGTGGTGGTGGGGGAGTTTGGGGGGGGGGTTGAAGTATTTACGTAAACTCTGCATAAATGTTTTCACAAAAGAAACCAAATAGTTATTTTCCTTTCGAGGATGGAACGGGGAAAAAAAATTAGTTTCTCTGGTCGCCGAGTACAATAACTCTGGTCTTGCTGGTCCGGCCACTCTCGCTGATTGAGTCCTGGGCAAATTGGGACGCTTTTCATCCGGACAAGGGGAAAATAGTGAGGAAGGTTGCATCTCTCGATAAAAGATGGCGGACTGTTCTTCGACCAGCGCGTGTATCAACAAGACCTTACTTGTTCACATTATCAGATGAGTTCTCGCTTAGTAGATGTTCGTAGTTCTTTTTGACTTAGACATGTTGGGTTTGTGGTAGCCTTGTCTCAAGTTCCTCTCCCACGTCGAGAAATGCAAATACTGCCATGGACGGTGTTTTCCATCGTAGAACAACAAGTATCATAAAGATTTCATCAAAAAATGTTTACTTTCATATGACTGATATTTAGATATTTTTTTTGTATTCTATTACCCAATCAGCCACCATTTTATTGATGAAAATTGTTTATAATTTTCTAAAATATTTAATTTAATACAAAAACTGGAAAAGAATCAATGTCAAATATTTTTTATGTATTTGAGGATCTTAAGTGTTTTAAATAATATATTAAAAATTACTGTTTTCTTTACAGATAATTATGGCAACATTTCCCGAAAGTTCCAGATTTTTCAATTAATTTATAAGTATTATTTTGAAATTTTTCTCTTGATGTTATCAACTTTACACCTGAGTCTGTGTGTGAGATAGATTTCTACGGTCCAAGTACGGGAACGTTGTTGAGCATTACTGTGAAAAAAATATACTATTAATATATTTAAAAAATATATTATTTGAATAAGTAACATGTGTTAATTGCTCGTCAAATATAGGCTCAAATAAAATCCAAAATACAATTTTTTTGAGGCTATGCAGAAGGTAATCCACATAGTGGCAACTCCCTTCTTATAGCATAGGAAAGGGATATGAAAGGGGGGATGCGGAAGGGTAGAGGAATGTAGCCAAGGGTTAACTAGGGTCCCCGGGCTATATTTTAAGGATCCTACCCGGCATTCGCCTAAAGAAATGCAGGGAAAACCCTAGAAAAACCTGCATCAGGTAGCTCGGGCATTGGGTACTTGTCCCACGCCCTTCCGATAGCGGGAAAGGAGTTTCTGTGGGGACGCAGCATTCCCTTCTCCGTGCCTCGACCAGTTTAGGAGGTTTCTGGACGACTGTTCCAATGGGAATAGCGGACAAGTCCTACCGTATGCTCAATGTCTGTGACCCCGGAACACAACCTCTCAAAATAGGCCAAGGTGCCTCGGCTTGTAGGAACCTTAGTTCAAAAACGGAGAGGAAAAGGCATCTCCAAACGTAGCCCCTTCGAATCTCTCCTAAAAGGTTCTGCTCTCGCAGGCTTACTAATCAAATTTTTTTCATGCATGTTTATAGATATATGACGTATTGATTGAAGGAAGCCTCCGCGACAATTCTCTCGCAGGTGAACCTTCCCAGAGAGCTCTGGCGGAGGCTACCTTTGGGGATGCCTTCATATCTCTCTGGTTTTATACCTAAGGTTCCCACATGCCGAGGTACCCTGGCCTGTTTTGAGAGTTATATGTTCCGGGGTCGCAGACCTTGGGCACACGGTAAGAGTTGTCCGCTATTCCTTTTGGAATAGTCGGCCAGCTGCCTCCTAATCCGGTCAATGCACGGCGAGGGGAAAGCTGCGTCCCCACAAAAATCCCCTCTCCCGCCTTAGGAAGGGCGTGGGAGAAGTACCAAACGCCCGACCTACCTGATGCAGGTTTTTCTATGGTTTTCCCTGCATGACTTTTAGGCGAATTGCCGGGTAGGATCCTTAGGCCATAGCCCGGTGGCCCTAGTAACCCTTGGCTACCTTCCTCTACCCTGCCGAGTTGTTCTCTAGAAATTCAGATTATTTGTTTTTTTACTGTTTCGATAAGTATAGAAGTTATTTCAAGCAGTTTCAGCTTTGAAACAGTTTACTGGAAGTAAGTCTTTGATTTTTTAAACAGTTTTCTTGAAATTAAGGTTTCTTTTTAGAAGCAATTTTTTTTTAATTCCAAGCAGGTTTCTTCATAAATAAATCATAGTTTTGTATATTAATGCAAAAACATTCTCAGGCAATTTCTCTTTGGAAATTAAGTATTTGATCTCAAGCTGTTTTATAATAATTAAGTCAATGTTTTCGCAAGAAGTTTTCGAGAAATTAAATGTTTTACAAATTATATTAAAGTTTTTGTGTAGCAGTATTCTAAAATTAAGCCTTCAATTTAAATATATATTATAGAAATGAAATCTTTTTTCAAGCAGTCTCGTAGAAATTAAGCTTTCGATTCTCACTCATTTTTCTTAGAATGAAGCTCCTGTTTTCCTGAAATTTTCTAGAAATTAAACCTTTGTGGTTTAAAACAGTTTTCTAGAAAAAATAATCCTTAATCTTTATGTATATAAATCCCTTGTGTTTTGAAGAAAATTTTGTGGAAAGTAAGCATTTTTAGGGAAATATACTATTAGTAAATTATTAATCTAGACAAATCAGCAAAGATATTCTCTAGACGTTTTTTAAAAATTAAATATTTTGTCTCTCAAGCACCTTTTCTTTAGAAATGAAGACTTTGATTCTCAGGTAGTTTTATAAGAGTAAAGTCATTTTATTTAAACAGTTTGCTAATAACTTAAAGTTTTACTAATGGTATTATTATTATTATTATTATACAACGGGTTTTTCTTTTTCACGCATTTTTCTAAAAAAAATAGCAATTTTCTATAAATTAAACCTTTATGATTTTAAGCAGTATTGTAGAAATTAAGCCTTTTTGTTTTCAAGCTGTTTTCTAAAAATTAAGCATTTTGTTTTGCAGTGTTTTTTCTAGAAATTAATATTTTATGTTGTCAAGCGATTTTCTATAAATTAAGTCTTTGTACATCAAGTAATTTTCTAGAAATTCAGTATTTATGTTGTCAAGCATTTTTCTAGAAATTAATATTTTATGTTATCAAGCGGTTTTCTATAAATTAAGTATTTAATTCAAGTAGTTTTCTAGAAATAAATCCTTTATGATCTAAGCAGCATTCTATAACTTAAGCATATTTGTTTTCAAGAGGTTTTCTAGCATTTAAGCATTTTGTTTCCAAGCGTGTTTATAGAAATTATTATTTTATGTTGTCAAGCGGTTTCTATACCCTAAGTCTTTGTACATCAAGTGATTTTCTAGAAATTCAGTATTTATGTTTTCATGCGAATTTCAAAAAATTAAGCCTTTTTGTTTTCAAGCGGTTTTCTAGAAACTAAACCTTTATGTTGTCAAGTGGTTTTCTGGAAATTAAGTCTTTATTTAAAGTGGTTTTCTAGAAATTCCGTAGTTATGTTTTCATGCGGATTTCTAGAAATTAAGCATTTTTGTTTTCAAGCGGTCTTCTGGAAATTATTTTATATTGTCAAGCGGTTTTCTAGATATTAAGTCTTTATTTCAAGTGGTTTTCTAGAAATTAAGTCTTTCTTTCAAGTAGCCTTTATGATTTAAACAGCCTTCTAGAAATTTAACCTTTTGTTTCCAAGAGGTTTTCTAGAAATTCAGGCTTTATGTTTGCAATATATAAATTTAGCAGTCAGTATTCTAGAAATTAAGTATTTTGTTTTCAGAAGTTTTCATATAGATTAATACCTTTTTCCAAGCAGTTTTATAGAACTAAAGACTGTTTTTCAAGCAATTACCTGGAAATTAAGTCGTTGTGTTATCAATGTGTTTTTTTAGAAATTAAGTCTTTGCTTTTAAAGCAGTTCTACGTCCTTGTTTTAACAAGCATTTTTTAAAAATTTTAGTCCATGTACCTATTATCTATTCCATGTTTGGTCGTGTTTCCTCGAAACTATTTATTCTTTTCCTTGTACTTTTCTGAAAATTTAAGTATTTTCTAGGCAGCTACATAACTTGATACAGTGTTTCCGAAATGATATGTGCTTTGATGCATTTTTAGCTATTTCCTGTTTATCAGCTACTTTACCTGTTTGGGGAAGAGAATGCGTGTGCTGGAGTTTTTCTGTTCCAAGTTGGCGATATTATTTCCGAGCTGCTCGTTCACTGCCGATACATTTGCTTTAGTTACGATTTACTTCTCCAATAGCAATATTACAGTTTAACTCCGTCGTTTTACTGCTATCGGAAAACAATATTTTGGATTTTTTTATTGTCATGAAACGGAACTGCAGGAGATAGTGGCCTGGCCGCCATTACCGTATATCACAACGTTTCTACTACGCGACACGAAAACGTTACGTTACACGCGGCACGGCAGCGGACTGTGACGTCATCTTTGTACTGCGGGCGGGTAAACATAACACAACTATGACATCATTAAATTTTCTACCTGTTTCCTTTTATTCGTCTTAGTTTATGTATCTATGTCTGTCTCCAACCTTGTTGTATCTGAAGAACTGTATTTAATTTCTATCCCCCTTTTTTCTCTTTCCCTATTTAAATATTTCCATTGGTTCCCCCTCTCTATGTTTTATCTCGTTGGGTTTAATTCTATATCAATTTAATTATCCCTTTCTCGTTTATGCCTGTCTAAGTAACCCTGTCAGTCAACTTTCTCTCTTTCTAAACATAATTTAATGTTTAATTAAATGTAAAAACACCAGCCCCATTAGTCGGAAAATTTAAAACATTATAATTAAACGGACGCAACGTTTTATCCTTAGCTAGAACCTTTTACGGTTTAAGTTTCAATTAAATTCGTCATTATAATACTCTAGAAATGTATTATAAATTATTATGTTGCAAAAATTTTGTTTTCTTGAAATTCTAAATTGAAATTTACACATTTAGATGTTCCAATTAGGGGATGAAATGTTCTGTTTGTCAAATTATAGAATTTTGTAATAATTTTTCTAACTAATAGACTGTTTTTATCACAAATATTTTCACATTAATACAATTGTTAATTTAATTTCTCTATCTACTTTACTATCCAGTGCTGCCTCGTGTTTTTTGAGGTTATGTGCTTCGTCACCCCCGCTAAAACGAGGATTACTATGTAAAATAACAGAACACTTTCAGCCATAATCAACTACGAAAACAAAATATAATTTTATAAAACATTTATAATATTATAAAATAATTCATTTTGATAAATTATTTATAAAAACAAAATTAGGTTGACAATTGATATAATTATGGGATTTTGTATACTGCTTTATAAACTTATATTTTGTTAATATGGCTAAATTATGGGCCCAAAGACGCTTATATATCTAAAATTATTTACTCTGCCTGAATAACATTTGGGGTTATATTACAAAATTAAAAATTTCTAAATTAATAAACTAACGCCCTGGAAGACCCGTAATAAGCTACATTTCTATTTCCGTCATAGTTTGCAACACTGTCCAATTTTTAAAAGCCAAGTTGACACACATTTCTAACACCAAAAGTATTTTTTCCCGACGGGCATATTTTAAATAAAGTCGATTTTACAAAGAAGCCACGTATGTTGTCACTATTGTATGCAGCACAGTTCAAAAAGAATTGTGGAGCTTTACGGGTAGTGCGGGATATTGCGCATGCGCATTTCTCATAAGCTCAGCACAGAAACAGTTGACCCGGACAGCTGTCAGCAGGAATTCACACAGTTAAAGCTCAGTTATTATTGGAAGGTTGAGAAGAAACTACTTATTATATTACCAGTGTAACGTTCCTTATCAAGTGTCTGTATCTGTCTTTGTTTTTTTATGCTTCCACGTGCCTGTCTTCATACTAGATTCTGATGTCTGTCCTGCAAAACCTCTCTTCACGTGTGTGCCCATTTACTGATCGGTCTGCAGCTGGAATTGTTACAACCGACTACAACACCCGACTCCCGCCATCTTGCCTTCACCGTCACGTAGTTGCCGCGCTCCGCCTACAGGTGGCTCCAGGGACACGACGTTGTCGTGTCTTGTGACGTCAGCATGGAGAAAAATTTTCGGGACTCAACGTTGGGGTTGGAAAGTGTGTGCGTGTTAAACACTGTTGTGGTAAGGAGAAACGAACAGATTATGGCTAAATATGGCGGCGGCAATGCTGGATCTCACCCGGCAGTCGCGCCCCCTGAAGTAACGCGGGTAGTCGCCCTAGGTTCTGGGGGAACCTAAATTTGCTGATCACTTTTCTGAATCAATTATTTTCAATCTTTTTACAGACATTTAACATACGCATTTTAAACACATATATACATAATGCATACATCCAATTACAGTGTGGATTAATTAAAACTTGCCATTTTTTTAAAAAATATTTGTTAAAGAAATTATACTATCAAATAAATTTTAATTTTTTACCGACTACAACACCCGACTCCCGCCATCTAGTATTATAATCATAAAATATTGAGACTCTAATTTTGTAAGCCAAACATCTGATAGATGCCAGAGAGATAAACAGTTCCAGAGTGCTTTAAATATAATTATTTAAATAAAAGCATTTATTTATATTATTAATTTTAATTGATATTTTAAAGAATTTTTCTTTTGGGAAATGCTCATAAATAATATTCGTATTTACAATATCAGAATCTAAATAATTACATGTTTAGTAAAATAAATAAATTAATCAAAGTCTGTTCCAATGTTTTTTTGAATTTTTGCCAAGGCATTCTTGGCAAGTTATTTTTGTGTGTATACGTCAAAAAATCTTAACACCTTTCACAACAGTATTGTTTTACGTTGTTTTCATAGTTGCTTTGAAACATCGCACGCAGTATTTTATAAATCTAGTTAGTCAATTTCAATATGCGTATTCGAGTCATCTTCTGAAAGAAGACTATGAATTTCATCATCTCGAGGACTTTTCATGTTTAATTTGCAATTAAAACCCGCAAAGGTATATCTAATTATAACAAAAAAATAAGTAAGAGACTTGTTACAAAAACTGAATAATCGAAAATGATTTTTCGGAATGAACTATATAATCACTTGGAACTACTACGCAAGGACGAGAAATACTGACGGGAGTGGTCGCAGTATGTCTCCTGGGCCGAAGATACGTGACTTCCTTATTCAAACGTCATTTTCCAAGGACCTACGATTGAATTTGGAGCTTGGCCTTGGTAGAATATTCTAAACACATTCCTCTGAGATGTCACAAAAGTTCAGCCCTGCATCTGACCTGGCTCCGTAGATAAAAAAAAAGAAATTAAATTCCGTCGGTACCTTGGACCTAGGGCGACTAACTTAGGGTTAAATAAAAACAACGAGCCGAAACTGTATATGCTGCTGGTGACGCTGTTCGTGTTTACTCGGCGTTCCCAGCGTGTTGCGGATATTGGACTCGTATCGTGGTGCATTGTGGGGACTGCGATGAATTGAATTGCCTGTTTACGGGGAAAACAGACCAGACACAAACGGCCAAAAAGTAGTACAATCCAACAACAGAAGTGTTGCCAACTAATGCGTTTTTACGTGCGGAGCAGATATCGCAGGGAGATTTTATACGCCTGAAAAAGAGGTACTAAATATTTCAGTTCTCTGTCTTCAGTGTCAAAGAGCGAAAAAATTGGTATGTTCAGTGACAGACGGTATCTGGTGATCCATAATCGTTGACTGCCACAGGGTGTCCCGTCATACTATTAAATAATATTTTTTAGAACCTGATCTACGTGTAGAAGTCCACGGGGGTTGGATCTCTGGTGAGTTCGGACTAGGAAGAAGAGGAATTTTGACACACTCGCGAACGTTTCTTTATCAGGAATATCTAGTCTTCTTATCCCCCACAGTGTTTGTCCTCGGATCCTAAGGAACATGTGTACCTATTAGGACTGTAAATTTATCTACGCGATCAAGGAGACATAATTAAATAGTATCTTTTAATTATATATAAACATAATATATTTGTTTTACACGGGATATATTTTAACATTAAATTAATCTGTGAATTCATTAAATGAATGGAAGGATTGGGTAAGCAAAAATATTGCTTAGTTCTTTTTTGAGTTTTATTTTAGTTTCGTTAACTGTTTCATGTTGTGCGCAAGATCGCTAATTGTAGTACCTCTATTTTAATCCAGGACTCTTATAAATATGCACATGATTACACATTATTATTGGCTAAATATCTAGCCTTTTCCACTAAAAGGGATCACGTACAAGATTAAATTATTTGTTTCGTTGTTATACAGAGCTCGGGGAAGGTTTTTAGTGATATCAAACTGCCATTATGTTGCTGTGGGGACCAGAGTTAAGAAACCACGTGATAGAGGCTCGAGCATTTTACTAGTGGACAGATAAGTAAGTAGCCAGGTAACAGACAAAAATAAGTCTAAATTAAATACCACACAACGGTCCTGAAATCGTTTGTTGCTGTCGTCAGGTGATTCGAGGATTACACGGACGTTATTTGGTATTTAATATAGCACTTATTTTTGTCTGCCATTGCCCACTAAACATATAATAATGGCACTTGACGTCTGACGACTGGATCACACGTTGGTTTTTAGCGCGAGAACAGTTATAATTTGTGGAGCCATCTTTACATACAGGAAGCGCTCCTTTTTTTTATTTATGGACTTCTATTTTGTGTGAACATCTGTAAGGAGGGAGCCGAGGCTACGGATTCTGGCTGTAAGTGCGGACGCAACTCTGTGACGTTTGTTGAAGTGGTTTCACCCTGACATTGAACTTGGTTGGAAATTTTCAAACATGTTAAACGGCCGTTATATGCGTCAAATAAATATTTTTCGGGGTCAATGACGTTTATAATATTCATCTACAAGTTGTCTGTGTATAATTTCAACCCCTTTTGGCATGGAAGAAAGTTTAGGGGTGGGGGTGAAGGGGTGTTATATAAAAATAAAATAATATACTATGCATTTTTGCAATGTGAAGTCTTATGGCATAGCAAACGCGAGTCGTTCACATCGCAAAGTACAAAATCGGACCGTACGAATCATATCTGGTGCGGATTGAAATTCCAGTTGCCTTTGTTTCGGAAACTTGGAATTTTAACCTTTAAGGTTTTTAAGTCTGTCCTCAGGAACGTCAGTTTATATGCCCTAAACAGAGTAAATCATTTATACAACACTCGAAATCGCTCTCAATTTCACATTGAAAAACATCTCCCAAGCTTTTTTTATTCGAGCATTCCTTATTGAGAGATAAATTTATACAATAGTCTTTCGGACGAAATAAAAACTTTAACAAAATTTATTTATAAAGATTTGTATATCTTTATTAATGAATATTACTCGATGAAAGAGTTCGTAGGTAGGCAGGGCAGCTTAGAGTCTGTTTAATAAAATAGTTTGCTGGTATCCTACCAAGTTGTCCTTTTATTTTACAACTAGCCGAGTGTCGGCGTTGCCCGGGTTGTCATACATCCATAACCCTCGATTTGACTCCAATGTCATTTGTTGCCGTGTTTCTATCATGTAACGCCCCTCCACCCCCACCCCTAACAGGGCTCCCCTCCAATGCCGAAAGAGGTTGAAATTATACGCAGACAACATGGGTAGAAATATTGTTTTACACAAAAAAATAATATCGGTCTGTTAACATGATTGAAAATTTATGTCTACGCCCCTCTCCGCCAAGACGTTCCCATCCCCGCGCGTGGCACAAGATGTCATGAATTAACTAACCGACATCCATAACCCCGATTTGACGCGAATCTCGGTTGTTTTTGCGTTAAATTTGTGTAACGCCCCTCCACCCCACCCCTAAGGGTGCTCCATGCTGTATAACATCGGTAGAAACACTATGTATCCGACTCAAATATCGGCCCATTCCAAACAAAGAATCTGTTTGATTTATTAGATGGTTTGGAATAATTGTTATAAAATCACAATTTAATACCGTATCCCGCAAATAATTCGCCGGTCACATTGTGACGAATAACGTATTGTGGAACGTTACAACATGAAAACAAATTAATAAATTATCATCGGCTAATTTTAAGTTAAAACAGAGATTTTATTAAAATAACAACGTTTCATCGATAAATCTGCGACCTCATCAAGTTTTAAGTTTTAAAAATATTTTGATGGAGGTCATTCTATGCTGACTTCCGTGGCTGAAAATTTTATTATCTTTTTTAGGATATTTCTGCGGTGTATAGGTCCGTCTAGAAGTCTGCTGAGGCTACCGTTAACTGGTGATCTCTGCCGAGACAAACTTGAACCTGATGAGGTCGCAAATTAAGCGATGAAACGTTCTAATTTGATAAATTAATTTTTATGACTTAAAATTGGCTGTTGTTAATTTATTTCTTAGTTTTCTCAATAGTCAGAATATATATTTATATTCAACGGTCCGTTTTCATAGCAACATCGTCAGTAAAACGTTGTGACGTCACTCAGCCACGTCGCTTAACGTAACGTAGTCTTAGTGCCTTTAATCTTTTCACAGTTCTGTTTATTACTTTAAAGCACGTGCCATGGCCGTCCATTGACAAAGTTTCTTAGGGTTTCCTCGTTGTCGGAACCGCATTATTTCCTTCTGAGGGATGCCACCAAAGTCCCTACGAATCGCCGAGGGGAGCGTCGTCCACCTGTCCTTTGACCCATCCCTGGACCCGCAGTGGTCCGTGAAGGGTGACGCTGCTGTTGCGATCGCAGCGCCACCGCTCCACGGCCCGCAAAGATGGAGGCAATATCTCTCCCCTTCAGGCAATAACTTTGATATTTATAGCCACATTTCCATCAGCTTGCGTACTGGATCACACACACACACACATACAGATTCTCCGCTGTTGGGCCACAGCGATGTTAGTTCCCTCAGCGTCCGACTGAGGCGCCGATGATTGCTCTCCCTTAACATCGGCAAATACCAATCGCAAACACACTCAGAAACTAAATTCAAAAAAAATTACGTCTATATTGAAAATTAATGATAAGAAGGATAGCCAAATACAAAGACCCTAATTGGAAAGTTATGCCCATGAAAAGTCCCAATTTTTCTATGAACGTGTTATAAAGTTATTTCTGTTTCGACTGATTGTCAACTGTTCACTACGGCTAAGATGGCTGGGATTGGTATTGAATAAATGATTCTGGGGATTATAAACCGGGTGAGAACAACGCAACATTTCCGCGACGATTATCATCATCGCAGTTGTCAGGCAGGTACCAACCAATCACGGGGGCATAGTGACTGCTCTCACGACTGCGTGCTCCAAGTCTCTCCTCGCACTTTTGGACTGTGGCACTGTTCACACTCCGCAAAGTTTCCGCGATTATCATCAAAGCCGTCGTCAGTTAAACGTCGTCGGTCATTTTGGGGTAACTTTTACTATTTCAATCAAATCAGTAAAGAAATAAATTTATTCCCTTATAAAATAATAATTGATACAGGGAATAACCTGTGAGAGCTGTTCTCTCGCAGGCAGCTACCTTTGGGGATGCCTTCTCCTCTCTTCGTTTTGGAACTAAGGTTTCCACAAGTCGAGGCACCTCGGCCTGTTTTGAGAGGTGTATTTTCCGGGGATTGCAGACCTTGGGAATACTGTAACATCCCGCCTGCCATCATGTAACACTCCACCACTGTGAACATGTCACATTCCAGCAGTTGGAAATGGGAAGTCCAGGTAGATCGTTCACCAACCGAGCTATACCTCCGTTAGCTCACCTGGCTACCGATCTAGAGGATAAAGAAAGAATTAAGAACAGGAAATAGGAAAGTCGGTAACGTGAGGGTTCGGGTTCAACTAATTGAACCTAGGCGTAGTGGTTGGTGTTTCGCTGCACTTCAGTCTAATAAGAGCTGATGAAGAATAAAGAGATTTAATAGTTAGAAATAAAATAAAGTAAGACAAACTGGCGGATGGCACCAGGAGCCACCAACCCGTCTGGAGGTTGGATCACGACTGTCGTTCCCAAGAAGCTCTGAACAATTCGAAGACTCCTTTCCCCCTCCCTGATGATTTTAAGTCTCCAATGAGAAGAACTCTTACAGGGTGGAAGATTTATGCTGCCGTGTGCATGTCTGCATAAGGTACTTAAAATGCTGACTTCTAGACGCAGCGTTATCACAGCTGCCTAGGCGGAAGGGGTGAAGATTTATGTTGCTGTTGTGTTTAGTTACTCGCTATATCTAAAGTGATGTCTTTAACTGCATCAGCGTTCTTGCAGCTGCGTCCTCTTAGGTCCGCTATGCTGAAGAGACGTTATGATAAGAGGGCACGTGTAGACTATTATATTACAATACGGTAAGAGTAGTCAAGTGTTCCCATTGGAACAGTCGGCCAGCTGCCTCCTAAACTAGTCGAGGCTCAGAGAAGGGAATGATGTGTCCCCACAGGAAACCCCTCTCCCGCCATACGAAGGGCGTGGGACAAGTACCCAATGCCAGACCTACCTGATGCAGGTTTTCTAGGGCTGTCCTGCAACACTTTCAGGCGAATTCCGGGTAGGATCCTTTAACTACAGCCGGGGGGCCATACTTAACCCTTCGCTACCTTCCTCTATCCTTCCGCTTTCCCCCTTTCAAATCGCTTCCTATTCTATGGAAAGGGAGTTGCCTCCACGTGGATTACCCTCGTGTAACCAGTAAGAGTGGGTATCAGCTGTAGTGTCAAGAGCGTACCGATTTTATGAGAAATTTTAACCTTTTAATGTGGTTTTCTGAAAAGAGGAGACTTTCACTGAAATTTTTTTTTGGTATTGGTTTGTAACCCTGTGTACCTTCATTACTCTGTCATGATTTAAAAACCGTTCAGTCTCCACTGAACGAAATTCTAGTCTCTCACTGCTTTTAAGTAATTTTTTCGACGACGACTACCGCCAGATTTATTCTCAAACTCAAAGAGAATAATGATTTAAATTCCCCCCCCCTCCCACCCCTTCTCCACAGTCCTTTTTTTCTTTCAAAACTGGAAAATTACTTTCAGACAAAAGCTGCTGAATTCGTATATTATTTCAACTATAAAACGGGGGTGGCCATTACAGGGGAGGGGGAAGGGTCTTTCCCCCACATCTACCCCCTCTACCCCCTCCACCGCCCTCTTCCCTTTATATCCAGCACTTTGAAGCCCAAAAGTTCAGTGTCTGTGCTAATAACTTCTCTGTAAGAGAATGGATGGATTCGGTATCGCAGAAAGGTTTTGTGTCCACACAGAAAAAAAAACGTTTGGAGGGGTTGTTCTCCTTTTTTTTAGCATTTAAATAAAAGAATTTTAATTAAACTACTGAGTCTTTTGAAATAAAACTGCTGAAGGGAGGGGATGAGGGGGTGGTTGAGAGTCTTGAGTTGGTCTTTGTGAAACACACACATGAGGAAAGATAGAGAGAGAAGTGGAACTGTGTGATGTAGATACTTTATTTCTACAGCGTCCATTGGCTTCATAGAAATAAAATAATAGACTAAGCCCAGGGGACTCGGCTGCAATGCGAGGAGGAATGGAAACCTTGTAAGGGTTGAAATGTTATAATAATTCAGGGGCTTTTGTCGCCAGGTAATTTTCAAGGAAATAATAAAATTTCATCGTACTTAGCAGCAGTCTCCTTGTAACTCTCCACACTTCTCCCAGTGATGCTCCCATCTCTGTAACCCGTCCAAAAAGTACTCGGCGTTTTTCTCTGCAAAATAAGTGTTCTCTGTCCTCCGAGCGCAATTTTTAGATGAGGGAACAAGAAGAAGTCAGCTTGGGGCTAGATCTGGTGAGTAAGGCGGATGGTCAACCAGTTCAAACCGTAATTCGTGGATTTTCTTTTTTTGCAAATGTTGCCGTTTCTGCCTTCAGCTTGTCAAGTAATGATTAAAATAACTCCATAACTATAAAAAAAAACAGTCGCCATCAATTTCCCAGCCGAAAAAACAGTTTTTGCTTTATTTGGAGCCGGTTCCCCCTTTGCAGTCCACTGTTTGGACTGTGTTTTTGTTTCGGGCATATAATGATGTATCCAAGTTTCATCTACAGTAATTAGCGTTGGAAATGTTCTTTCGAACACGTTTTTGGTCTAACGTGAGAAAACGCGGCACCCAACGCGCCGACAGCTTTCTCATGCCTGAATTTTTATTTAATATGTGACAAACACGTTCTCACAATCTCTGCTATCTATCTCAGTTTAATTCGGCGGTCATGAAGCACCATTTGGTGAACTTTGGCGATGTTTTCGTCGGTAGTTGCAGTTTTTGACGTTCATCGTCTCCCAAGCTCTTACGGCCACGTTTAAATTCAGCTGCCCAAAATTTCACTGTGGTAAATGATGGTGCAGTGTCCCCGTACGCAGAATCCAACTCAACTTTGATTTCTGTAGGCGTATTCCCTATAAAAAAACAAATATTTAATAACGATTTTCTCCATTTTTACAAAAGCAATCACATCAACTCACTGTTACATAACAACTGCGCGTCCAAAATGTTGAGTAACTGTGAACAGATGAACAACGAAATTCACTAGCTTTTATTTACTAGTGCTGCCAACTTCACGTTCAGACAACCCTCGTATCGTAAGAAATGAAGAGTTTATACGGAGAGTAATTGAGGGGGATGAGATCATCTGGACTACAGTTTTTAATGTAAAGAAAAAAACTGGATATAAAGAGAAATTGTTTATTACAGGAAGGAAGCAAGACATGGATGAAGTATCACGTCCATAAGAGAATAAGGACAGTCCTTTGAAAACGTAAATTCAAAAATCCTTCAGAGATCATCCTTCAAAACCTCTATCAAGTTCTTCACCTTCCAGATTTCTTATCTTCAACCTATGTTAAAGACGGTCTCTTGCTTGATGCAAGCAAATGACTCAGGTCATTTTAACGTTATCCTTCGACAACCATAATAATTGCAATGATTTAAAGTACAGATCACGCTGTGTGTTGACGTCATCGGTCAAGTGAGGACGGTTGGGTTTGGTCCTGGCGTTTTGCCATTCAAAAACAAATATTTAATAACAGCTCGATACTGGATTGTCTCCATTTTCACAAAAAAAACTCACATCAACTCACTCAAACGACTGTTACATAACAACTGCGCGTCCAAAATGGCTGAAACTTTGGTGAGTAACTGTCAACAGACGAACAACGAAATTCACTTGTTTTTTATTTATCAGTGCTGCCATCTTCACGTTGATGTCGGAAACTTTTCAGACCACCCTCGTACTGAAGCTAGACTTTCCTTGGTTAAGCTGTGATGCAATTGTGGATGACGTCACTAAAATTACAAATATTAAAATGGGTACTTTGAAGACGAACTTTTTTCGATTCCGTTAGTCCTGGAAGGTCCTGGCACGTTCCCTGGTGGTTTCCCAGGTAGCCAGAACCTTAAAACGTTTTCTAGTATGTCCTCGTATACCTCAGAATACCCTAAAAGGCATGTCATTGCTATGGAATCAAATCTGTAAGTTACCCATCGTTACTAGGAGACTGTACAGGATCCTTTATATTTAAAGTACGTGTGAGCTTGCAAGAACAGATTCCCTTTCATAAAAACAGATGCTGTCATAGCTCCGCTCTGATGGTGAGGCGAGTGTCTCTTATCTCACAGCATCTTTCCTTACTTCACAATGCTCTTCTGCCCCCATATCAACATGGTGAGATGCGTTTTGCAGTCTTGTTCCGAGACTTGACCAAGAACATTATAATTTAAATCTGCATTACATTTAATCTTCGTATAACTTAGTCAATTAAGAGAAATCGTGAGGAAAAAACCCGTAGTTTTGAAAAATGGCAGAGTCTATCATCGATACCTAAGTATAAAGAAAATGAAGAGTGCTGGTGGTGGTGGGACGAGGTAGGTGACGTTTTTTATATTTTTTTTTCCGCATAGCGAATATAGAAATGTCAATAGTTTCTTGGTAAGAATGATGGTACTCGATGGTGTCAGAATGTCCTATTACGCCTCGGAATGTCCTTGTTACACTTCGGTGTCTCCTCGATCAACCCAGAAGTGGTCGTCGAAGGTGTCACAGAGTCCTCGATGACGCGTAGAATGTCACGGATGGTTTCAAAATGTCCTTGATGTCCTCCAAGGACTCAGAACGTTCTCAATATTCTGATAATGTTGGAGAAGGCATCTAAAATATCATCGAAGCCCTCTTAAACGTCCAGTATGGTCTGAGAATGTTCCTGGAGGGTACTTTTTGAATTTAAACGTGATCGATTTGTTCCACACTGTTAAATAACTCAGTGACGTCACAACGCGCTCTCGACGTGAATCGAGGAAGTCCTCGAAATCCTCGATAAGTCCTCGGAAGCCTGAGTCCTCAAATACCTCGCAATGTTCTTGAATGTCTCAAAAAGTCATAGAATGCTTCAAACGGTCCTACATTGCCTCAAAAAGTCCACGAAAGCCTCAGAAAGTCCTAATATGCTTTGAAATGTTTTGTAATGCCTCAAAAGGTACTCGAATGCCTCTGAAAGACCTCGGAAACCTGAGAAAGTCCTCATATACCTCGAAATGTTCTTAAATGCCTCAAAAAGCCATGGGATGCCTAAAACGGTCCTACAATGCCTCAAAAAGTCCTTAAATTTCAAAGAAAGTCCTCGGAAGCCTGAGTAATTCCTCAAATACCTCAAAATGTTCTTGAATGCCTCAAAAAGTCATGGAATGCTTAAAACGGTCCTACATTGCCTCAAAAAGTTCACGAAAGCCTCAGAAAGTCCTAATATGCTTTGAAATGTTTTGTAATGCCTCAAAAGGTACTCGAATGCCTCTGAAAGACCTCGGAAACCTTAGAAAGTCCTCAAATACCTCGCAATGTTCTTGAATGTCTCAAAAAGTCATAGAATGCTTCAAACGGTCCTACATTGCCTCAAAAAGTCCACGAAAGCCTCAGAAAGTCCTAATATGCTTTGAAATGTTTTGTAATGCCTCAAAAGGTACTCGAATGCCTCTGAAAGACCTCGGAAACCTGAGAAAGTCCTCATATACCTCGAAATGTTCTTAAATGCCTCAAAAAGTCATGGGATGCCTAAAACGGTCCTACAATGCCTCAAAAAGTCCTTAAATTTCAAAGAAAGTCCTCGGAAGCCGAAGTAATTCCTCAAATACCTCAAAATGTTCTTGAATGCCTCAAAAAGTCATGGAATGCCTAAAACGCTCCTACATTGCCTCAAAAAGTCCACGAAAGCCTCAGAAAGTCCTCATATGCTTTGAAATGTTTTGTAATGCCTCTAAAAGTACTCTAATGCCTCTGAAAGACCTCGGAAGCCTGAGTAAGTCTTCATATACCTCGAAATGTTCTCTAATGCCTCAAAAAGTCATGGAATGCCTAAAACGGTCCTACAATGCCTCAAAAAGTCCTTAAATTTCTGAGAAAGTCCTCATATACCTCGAAATGTTCTTGAATGCCTCAAAAAGTCATGGAATACCTAAAACGGTCCGACAATGCCTCAAAAAGTCCTTAAATTTCTGAGAAAGTCCTCGGAAGCCTCAGAAATTCCTCATACGCTTCGAAATATTCTGTAATGCCTCAAAAAGTACTGGAATGCCTCGGAAAGACCTCGAATTTCTCTTCAGGACCTCAAATGCCTCAAATAGTCGTCAAACGCCTCAGAAAGACCTCAAATGCCTCATAAAGTCCTCGAAGGCCACTGGAATGTCCTTATAGGATCGTAAAATAAACTTGACAGTTCTGTAATGCAATTAAATTTATAAATATATTTTTCTAGTAAGGATTTTGTCGAAGGGAACAGTATTGCATTGTTACGTAATGCTAATTGTGAAAAAAGGTCCCATTCCTTTCTCTATGACTGAGATTGAATATCTATCCCATACTTGTCGACAGCAGTCACAAAAAAAAAGTTTTAAAAAATTAAATTAAGATGATAATTGAATGTGGGAAAAAATATTAACTATTTTTACAATGAATAGACTGAGCCCTGCCTCATGCAAGAGGTTTCACTCTTCCCTGTCGTTTGCCAGTAACAGAAATTCCCCAATAAAATTAATTTATAATTCACCGCCTACAAGTATGCAGTATATTTGGTTAAATACGGTTTATAGAAGATCATCCATGTGTTTGAGAAAAAGCAAGGAGACGCAGGAGGAGATTTCTTTTCCTCGTGCGTGGCTGGCGAGTTGAGAGCTTTGACGAATGTGTTTATGTGCGGACGGATACAAAACAAGACGCCTCCATTCCTCGGCCAAAACATTTACCTGCACAGGCGCGTAAATCATTAAAAAGAATTATTGATAAATAGCATCGGAGGTGAGAGAATCAATGCCTCGTAGAGTCACTGACGTAAAAGTCCCAGACCACGGCGGTCTCTGGAGGTGATGACGTCACAATGTCTCAAGATGGTCTCATATGACGGTTACGGAGATGTGGGTTGTTCCAGTACGCAATAAGACGGGCGTGGATTACAGTATATACAGCCTACTTCTTTTTAAATCCCTTCCTACGCTATTAAAGGGGACTTTCCACCATCTGGATTACCCTCAAGTAACCTGTTACTCTAAACATAGGCTACCTACTGGTATTGCACAGTTGATAGCATTTATCCTACATTATCTTTAGATGTATGCCTGAAACTATAACCCCGCAGTCGCTATTTGACCGTTTCCTAACTTTTCGTTCCCTTTATGTGCTACTAAAGGAGAGAGACCATGACGTGGATGACCCAGTCAGTGTTTTAGATACCGGATATTAAATATTAATGTATAGACCGTTCGTAAAATTGCTGGCCATGGACTGCGGATGTTGATGTACGTTTGACGTTCGAAACAAAGTTGACAGAACTGATCTTTCCATAGATACGCAATATAATTAATTTTTTTCTAGTCCAGTATGTAGTGACTTTCTGAACTCATTGTATAAGTCACGTTAATCTCTGTAAAATTGGAATAATTTTTTTAATTTGGTTATTTAATTCCTCTCGAACTCGAGTAAAGAAGTCAATTAATTTAAAAAGGCGAATTGCAGGGATATTACTATTGGAATAGTAGGCCAGCAGCCTCCTAAATCGGTCAGGGCACGGCGAGGGGAAAGTTGCGACACGACAGCAAACCCCTCTCCCGCCATTGGAAGGGCGTGGGACAAGTACCAAATGCCCGACCTACCTGATGCAGGTTTTTCTAGTGTTACCCCTGCATCACTTTAAGGCGAATTGCTGGGTAGGATCCTTAAATCATACCCAGGGGGCCCTAGTTAACCCTTGGCTACCTTCCTCTATCCATCCGCATCCCCCCTTTCAAATCCCTTTTCTATGCTATTAGAGGAGAGTTCCCACAATGTAGAGACCCTATACACAGCCTGTCTACACCTAAAAAATAATAATATAAGCCAACAGAGAGCTCTGGTGAAGGCTACCTTTGGGTATGCCTTGACATCACTCTGGTTTTTCGAACGAAGGATTACAAATGCTGAGGCAACTCGGCCTGTTATGAGAGGTTCATGTTCCCATTGGAACAGTCGGTCAGCTGCCTCCTAAACTGGTCGAGGCACGGAGAAGGGAATGCTGCGTCCCCACAGCAAACTTCTCTCCCGCTATCGGAAGGGTGTGGGGCAAGTACCCAATGCCCGACCTACCTGATGCAGGTTTTCCAGAGTTTATCCTGCATCACTTTTAGGCGAATTACCGGGTGGGATCCTTAAACCATAGCCCGGGGGCCCTAGTTAACACTTGACTACCTTCCTGTACCCTTAAAATCCCTTCCTATGCTATTAAAGGGGAGCCACCATGTGAACTACCCTTATGTAGCCTGTTACCCTAAAAAAATTAATATAAGGAAATCATCCTCAAGTGTCCTCTACCTTCTGTTTCATGAAAGAGAAAATGTAACAAGAATTTCACACGAAAAACTAATTTAAAAATTATATACAAGTCTCTTTCTTAAAATTCACGGGCAAGTAACTTAAGTTTCATTTTTTTAAAAAAAAATAAAAGAATCGAAACGGATTTTTAAAAATAAGTGGTAAAAGTGGACCGTCTTGACGTGAGGGAAATCAATACTAGAAAACAAACTTTCCAATGTCTACGACTGTAGTTTTCAAGTGAGTCTGTGTACCGTGAGCTCCGTCGAATGTCATAATTAAACTCAGCGACATCCATAACCGTGGATTTGACTACAATCTTGGGTGTATTCACGTTATTTTCTTGTAACGCCCCTCCACTCCCACCCCTAAGGGTGTTCCCTTCCCATGCTGTAATTGGTTGAAAGTATATCACATGGGTAGGAACACTATGAACCTCTTTGACACGAAAAAAATATATATATCCGACCCAAATATCGACCGTTTTACCTTGTTCGAAAACTTTATCCCCCGTTCACCCACCCCCGCTCCTGGGGGTGGTTGGCCCGTCTCACTCCCCCCCATAGAGTGTGTTTTGCTGTCGCAAATAACACGAATACGAAATTTGCTGCTCGTGTGTAGATTTGTATGTGGAATATACATACATATTTTATTTACTAGAAGAAGAAAATTAGATAGATCAACATACCAAGAAAAGGTGCATACTTCTAAATGTTTTCCGAGTTAGGAGTTAAACTGTTTGTGTTTGAAGTGGTGTTAACGACTTTGTTTCATCTATATTGAGTGGTGCAGTGAAGCATAGGTTAAAACGGTTTCTCACGCAACGTTTCCCAGTCGCTTTCCTCGACTTCCAAATTTGTGTCGTCAGCGTTAAGGGGTCTGAATAATTCGGTAAATCGTTAATGTAAATTATGAAAAGTAATGGTCCCAAAATTGAACCCTGAGTGACACCGCAGGTAATTGTTTCCCATTCTGACAGATGCTCACTTCCATCCGAGTTAACAATCGCAACTTTTTGGCGCCCATTTTGCAAGTGATATCACAATAAAGATAAGGGCACTCCACTCATTCCATAGAAATATAATTTTGTGAATAAAACATCATGCTCTACTAAATCAAATTCTTTGTAAATATCAGAAAATTCCAGCCACTTTAAGTCTTTCTTCCAGTGAGTCATGAATACTTTAAAGCCGTGTGTTGGTGGATTTACGTCTAACGAAACCGTTCTGTGATGTGTAATTAATTTTAAATTTTGTGAGAAAAGTTGCAATCGTTGTGTACTGCTTTCTCAAGAACTTAGGAGAATACTGGCGGTAGAATAGGGCGATAATTGAAGACGTCTGTTGTAGAACCCTTTTTGTACAACGGTATAACTTTCGCGTGTTTTAGAGCATCAGGTAATAAACCAGAGGAAAAGAACAAGTTAAATATCAACTGCATCGTAATTGAAATTTCGTTACAGCAGTGTTTAATAAGCTTACTGCTGCCTCCATATATGTCACACGCTCACACTAAGGCTGAAGAGATTAATACTAAATCTCTTGCAATGGTTTTTCATTTAGAAAAATGGCGTCGAAGGAGCCAGTCTTGTACTTAGTTTAGAAAACAAAATAATATTTTCATGTGTAATAAAAACGATAAATTATATTAATAATACTAGCTGCATGCCCGGCGTTGCCCGATACGTGGTTTATCCATAACCCCTGATTTGACTCCAATCTAGGTAGCTTTTGCGTTATTTTTATGTAACACAACTCGACCCCTAACCCTATATGAGTTCACCTCCCATTAGGAAGAGAGTTGAACTTATTGACCCTGAAATAGTTGTATCCGGTTGAACATGTTTTAAGTTTTCCAACCCCGCTACTGTGGGTTAAACAAAGTAGTTATTCCACGCAAAAAATTATATTGTTTGAAAATTTCTATCCACGCCCAGACCCCCTCCCCGCTCCACGCGTTACCCAGTTTGTCACAATGAAACTCATCGACATCCATAACCCCATAATTGATTCGAATTTTGGTCCATTCGCGATATTTTCAAGTAACGCAACACCAAACCAAACACCTATTTTGTCATAAATGAACTCAGCGACATCCATTACATTTGACTGGAATCACGTTTGTTTTCGCATTATTTACTTGTGACCAACACCCCACCCCTAAGCATGCTCCCCCGTCATGCCACAAGGTGTTAAAATTTTACATGTATAGAAATACTATAAATCTAATTAACCCCGAAAAATATTTATTCCACGTAAATATCGACCATTTTCCATGTCCATTTGGGGGTTATATGGCTAATTGAATATCATACTTAAACTCAGCAACATCCAAAACCCTGGATTGGACTGTAATTTCGATTTTATTCGCGTTATTTGTTTGTAACGCCCGTCCAACCCCACCCCTAAGGGTGCTCCTTTCCCATGTTGTAAGGGGTTGAAATTATACTCAGATAACATCGATTGAAACACTATCAATCTCTTTGATCCTTAATAATATTTATCTGCCTAAAAATGGGATGTTTTACCATGTTTGAATATTTCCACCCCCACCCCTATGTCTGCTTATCTCTCAAGCCGAAAGGGGTTGAAATTTTAGAAACAACATTGGTAGATATATTATAAACGTCATTGACCTCAACAATTATTTATTCCACGCAAATATCGACCATATAACGTGTTAGAAAAATTCTACCCCCGTGTAGCACCACTCCTGGGGGGTTAAATGGCCAACTGAATGTCATATTTAACTCAGATATATCCATAAAACTGTATTTGATTCCAATATCGATTGTATTAGCGTTATTTTTTTGTAACACGCGTCCACCCTCAACCCGAAGGGTGCTCCGTTCCCTTTATGTACGGGGTTGAAATTATAGTCAGTTAACATCGATAGAAACACTATTAATCTCAAAGAACCCTAAAAATATTAATCAGACTCAAATATCGGATGTTTTAACATGTTTGAATATTTACACCCCCGTCCACCCCCGCTCCTGGGGTAGACGTGTCTCACCCCAAGAGTGTTTGTTTCCCGGTCGCAAAGAACACGTGTACGAAATTTGGTGAAATTTGCTTCACCGCTGTAGATTTGTATACGGAATATAAACACAAATATATATATATCTATATATAGATACACTTTTATTTATTAGAAGAAAATAAATGATTAAACCATTTTTTAATACAGTCACACAATTTATATCAAGGATATCGATATGGAAGTTGTTGTAACAGAGCTTGGCCATTAAAAACTAAACATGTAACCCTAATTGTAAACAACAAGATTTCATATTAAACCATGTCAGAAATTGTTGGCCTAAGAAATATTTTAAATAAATTATCACGTATGTAAAATATAATTAAATATGCGTGACGTTATATATTAATATATAGTAAACACATAATTTAATTACAACTTAATAATTTTACAGATGAATATGGTGAGAATAACCGAAAGCTCCTGACGAACTAATTTAATATCCTGACATTTTAATTTAATTTACATTGAAATAAAATTTTATTTAACTATTAAAATTGTTCAATTATTTATAATATTAATGATATTAACTGTGAAGTCGTTTTTCTCAAAATATACGTATTTTCTCACAATAATAAAAATCTGTACGGTTGGCAAACCTGAAGATGGCATGTGACGACGAAGAGGAGGCAACGGCAAGAACAATCGTGGAACTGAGAAACAAAAACCATGGACAAATCAGAAACTTTATCATAATCAAATATAAAATTATACTGGAATATCGGCAATTATTAAATAAGAGGCCACGCGGAAAGGGAACGAAATATCGTAAACATCGCGATATGAGGTTAAAAAACAAAAGCAATGACGTAGATAAGAAAATAACAGAAAATATGAAAAAAAAGGAAATAAATTGGCATTGATTAAATTAAGAAAATTAGATGAGTAATAAAAGGCCGAAGAGAACAAAAGAAACTAAATTTGAAGAAAAAAATGGATAAGGGAATTAAACTAAATGTAAAATAAGTAGACTACAAATGTGATAAAAAAAACTATAATATGTCGTGAAAATAAGAAAGTGTTAAGGTAAAAAATAAAAATACTTGTTAAGAAAAGCAACGAACTCACGTAGATATGAAGATAAAACACGAGAGAACCACAAAAGGTAAAAAGGTAAGGATCAGAATAAACGAGAATATGGAGATACAATTAAAATCAAACTAGCAAATAAAGACAAATATCGCTAAGATTAGCAACTAAATCATACAAGGTTAGGAAGTTGACAAATAGGTAACATAAATAAAATAAAATAAATATTAGTAAATGAGACAATAACGGAAATAAAACACTTCACGAGAACGAATACGTAAATCCGAAAAATGTGACATTCCGAGAATATACGCATGAACGAGATGAGGAAAGTAATAATAATATGTGATTAAATATATTTGTTAAAAAAATTATTACACGCTAAACAAAAGAAAAGAAACAACAATTAAATCGAACGCCTGGAGACGTAGGTTGACCCGCAAAGCTCAGATCCCTTTCCCTGTCTCACTCATTTGCTCCGTGTCGCATTGTCTCTGTGTTTCTTTTTCCCCACGTACAAGGAATAGAAAGAGGACGAGGATTACGCATCAGAGTATCTCTTCCTTTAATTTAAAAAAAAAATGAAAAGTCCCCTTGACCTTTTGCAACCCCATATTAATCCCTTCGAGTAGTTGAATTTTGTAAAAATAAAAATCAAACTCCTCATGTGAGTGTTTACATACTTTTTAGTAATATCATTTGAGACTTTAAAAATTTCACGTTTTTGCCCCCACGTTCGTATGCCAATTTCTCTTTACATATAAAATTATTAATTATTTCGTATTATCCTCTTGATTTTATTTATCTGATAATTTTAATTTCGTAGAGTATATAATTTTTTCTTCTGCGGCTTTCAGAAAGACCGCCTCCTACACTCTGTGTGTGTGTGTGTGTGTCTAAGACAAACTTGTGCGCAGACCATGTTCCTATTTCTCTCTCCGTTGTAATCCTTCCATTACTGCATACGTTATATGTTTATTTTAATATCCAAATTCAATTTCACGAGTCCTAGCATTTCTCTTTTACGAAACGATATTCCCTCACCAGCAGCAGCAGCAGCAGCAACCCCTCCTCACCCCTCTACCCCACCCCCACCCCTACTCTCGCCTCTCTCTCATCTTATTTTACTTTTCTTGGGACTGTTTTTTTTTATTTTGGGTAGAGAAATGAGAAACAGAATATTGAAACAGCTAAAAGTAAACTTTCTGTGGAAATGACTTGCGCGCTCTCTCTCGGACAAAACAGAGAATAAGACCCCTCGCGAGAGAGACGGGAATGTTAAAGAGAGGTGGGGAAGGGGTGAGAGAGGGAACTGGAGGGGGACGAAGAGGGCGGCGAGGGGAAGGACACACACACACACACACACAGAGCTGCAGTACTGAAATGGCGGAAAGAAAAACAAGGGGGGAAGGTAATATGGTGAATATGTGATGGGAGTTTTTTTCCGAGAGAGACGAGAGTATAAAAAAAGGCGAAACAGTGAAAGAGAAAAGAGTGGATCGATACATCATTTGGGCTGTTACCATGGCAGCATATAACACCCCCTCCTGCCCCCCTTACCCCTTCTCCACACACACACTCTCTCCCCGCACTCCACTCCCCAACCCCTTCATCCCCACCCCTTCACCCCCCATTTTTTTTCTATACATAACGCTGAAAAAAGCAGGCTCTGGGAAATGAATATTTGTGTAGAAGTTTGTCTCGATGGAGGGGCAGGAGGAGGACAGGGGGTGGGGTTTGGATGTTGTAGCGAGGGCAAGCGACACTGGTTTTCAACCCCCATACCACCCCTTCCTCTCCGGGAAACGACTAATTAAATATTTCTAAAAAAAACTACTTGTCATTGAGCCTTTAATCCTCTTAAAAATAAAAAATCCCCCAAATATAACTAAAACATCTCTAATATATTTACTCCTGTCTGACTCACCCTTCGCGTCTCTTTTATTAATAAAATAAATAATAATAAAGGCACGAAAATTTCAGTAAATAACAGGTTTAATGTCTTCAGAGGCTTCTTTTTACAGCTTGGAAAAGTATTAATTCTCCACCGCGACGACCGATCAAGTTGTCCTGTTCATCTTACAACCCCAGGCCAAAAAGGAAACTAATACCCCTTTTTTTACCCCCACCCCCACCAGAAACTATTTACGATTACTTGTGAACCGTTTCACTGCATCCAGCGCTAGTAGGCACTTTGAAAAAAAAATTAAACAATTTTTAAACAAGCCTGACTTTTTTATAGAGTCTAGAACAGTGAAATATGACCTCACGGGAGAAAGAAAATAATTTAGAACGATTTTATTCCAGAATTAAAGGCTCGGGGAAGATTCTTCAACTACATCCCGGAGGCTTGCCTCTACCCTTCCGCATTTTCCTCTTTCGAATCCCTTGCTATGCTATTAAAGGGGAGTCGCCACCTCCTGGATTACCCTCATGTAGCCTGGCAGAGTCAGAGAAGGACGATAAGGATCGACTACCAATGGGAAATATGTATAGAAAAAAATAATAAATTATGCCCCAAAACAGATTTATTGACTGGTTCAAATGAAAAGTTATATTAAAAAGGTTTAGATTCTAACAAAAATTAAACGTTTCTAGTTCTATATTTGGGGTACGTTGAGGTGAATGTTCCACCTTGGATGTATTGCGAGTGTGTGATTGGAGAACTGCTTGTTCAGATGGCGTCGGGGGAGGAGGGCGGGGGGTAAAGTAAGAAATCCTCATAAACGGTCTCTGGTGTTCTTTTACAGCACCTCTGAGGAAGGGAAACAGTGTTGCTGTTGAGGAATTATAATCGCGTGTGACAGCGGCGCTGTAAAGTTTGATGGCTGCAACAGTTAAGTGAGATTGGATCTAAAGTGGGCCGTTACGGTCCTCCTCGTGCAGATGCGTCTCTCTCGGAAACCCTCACAGTGGCATGACGTCACTCAGTTGCGTCCGGACTCTCATCAATTCTCTATTTGAGCTGAGGGAAAAAATTACGTCGGCAGTGATTTTATAACGCGTTACACGTTCTGCGATTTTTAACTCGGCGATAATTTATCGCTGACGTCGGAACTGCAGTAGTCCAGTAAAGGTAATGCACACTGGGCGGTAAATAATCTCGGAGATAAAATTGTCTTGGACGACAGCTTGAGCAGTCTCTCGGTGCCTCTAGGGGTCAGCGATATATTTATCGCCTATCGCAACTAGTGGCCTACGTAACCCAATGCACGTTTTCTACCGCTGGAGTTCTTTTCGTTCTTGATTCGAATTTTTGTATGGAAAGTTTGTTTTTTGCCATCCTATCTATTTTTTTATATTTCGAATATGAATAATTTGGACGACATCATACATAATAAAATACTTATTTCATTAATGGAAGAAAGACCTGAACATATTTCACATCATCCTGCCTCAACTCTTCAAACAGCGTGCAGAAAGCTCCAACCTCTTCTCTTCTTTCATTAATTGGATGAACCCAATTTAGTCGATTTGTTTCTTCTCAATTTCATTCGACGACGAAATAACAGTAATGCACTCATCTCATTTCTAACTAAACTGTGCACAGCACCGTCAACTGAGAATTGTACGACAGAAAATTTAACTCCGCGACAATAATCGCTCAGTGTGTAAGGCTCCCGATTTCTTTGAGCATTGACGATAATTTTACCTCCTCAGTCGCTGTGTGTGTTACGGGCATAACATCATTGTATGCAGAGCATTCACAGACCCACACACAGATACAGTCAATTTATTTACACGGTAACCTGAAAAACATATTTAGTGAATAATTCAGCTAATATGTCACAAAAACGTATTAATTGAAAGAAAAATATTATTTCAATACAACGTTACGTCCACATTTTGGGCACCTTGAGGTAAATATACCAAAATAGACAACATTTATTGGTTAATTTAGAAATATAAAATTACCAAAAATGTAGTTAAAAAATAATACAAATTTACTGATTTGAATTAAATCCGTTAAAATATAAATTATAAACCTTGCAGTTTTATATTCCAACAATTAATATTCATTTAGAGTCCTGTAACGAATCCTGCGTGTTTTTAAGAAGGGAACAATAGTTTGTGAATCAGTGATAATTTAAATACCTCACTACAAAGTGTCTGTGAACCTTGTTGCTTTCGTCAGGTGTTCTTGCGCTTTTTATCAATCACCTGACGAAAGCAACAATGGTAGCAATTTTCATTTCTCTGGGTACTTCTACGATATCTGGATAACGGTAACAATGGCCACGGATTATACAATACAAATAATAAGCAACGTACCCTTCGTCCTTTAATATCCTCATACATGTACATGTATATACATATCCTGTTGTGTTAATGTGCAGGTGTTTGAGACGTCATTGGACGCCGTCGCACGCAACACGTCACTTTCAATGCATTTAAAATGGATGTAATTTAAATATTCACCAACGGGAAGAGAATATCTCTCTCATTTTGTTTTAATACTCATGCCTGCGTCACAGGCTGCGTCACGTCCTCCTGTTGCCCGCGTCATTAGTAGGCACTTGAAATAAATTATTACTTAGATTAAAAAAAACGCAAAGATCGAGAGTGAGAAAATCGAAGCTCAAATAGTCATTCTAATTCTTTGGAACTCTGGAAATTAATTATTTAATAAGTAAATAGTATCGCTGAATTGTCTAAAATTGTGTAACGGAAAATAGATGAATAACCAGAAACGTTCCTGGATGACGTAACCATGTGTACTATGTTAGTGTGACCACAGACTGTCAAACTACAACTGTGGAAATAAAAGTGAGCCGATCGTTCTACTGACATCAGCGGTAATCAGAGAAACTGCATCAAGACATGGAGGAAACGGGATTTCGTACAATATCAGTCTGTCCTCTTCATGCAGAGGAGTGGAGTGACGTAGCGTTCAGGGGAGGTGTAAAACAAACAGAAAAGAGAGAAAAGTGCAGCGAAAAAAAGAAAAAGGTGTAACAATAAATGGATAAATGTAACTAATGATGAAACAAGAAAGGTTGAAAGAAAGCATTGAGCAAGGAAATAGGGCGGACGAAAACCGCATGAACAAAACATAAAATAGGTGAAAGGAAAAATAGTAATGGATTAAAAAATATGAAACAGCCAAAGGAGAAAGAAGAAACAGCTCGAAGAATAATAAGGGATAAGCATCACTAATGGACGTTGGACAATAAAAAAAAGGGAAGGAAAGTAAAGGATATTAAAGGACAAAGAACAACGTTGAACGAATAATAAAGGATGATAAAGGACTAAGGAAAATAATAAATGAAGGACAATAAAAAACGAAGCAAAGTAAACAACAGACGAGATTAAAGGGAAAATGGCAATAAAGGCAGAATTCCTGTAAAGAACTAAGTACAGTGGGGGACGGGGAAAAATAAAGAACAACGGTCCTTAAAGGACAAAGAACAACGTTGAACGAATAATAAAGGATGATAAAGGACTAAAGAAAATAATAAATTAAGGACAATAAAAAACAAAGCAAAGTAAACAACAGACGAGCTTAAAAGGCAAACGACAATAAAGGCAGAAGTCCTGAAAAACTAAGGACAACAAAGGAGAAAGCAACATAAAAAATGAAGGAAATAAAATAACAAAGGACATTAAAGGACAAATTACACTGAAGGGTGAATATTAGTTAATAATAGGTTAATAAAAATAGGGACCGAATACGACGAACGTGAATAAAGAAGGAAGGAAAATAAAGCACATATGACACTAAAGGACAAAGGTCAAAGTTGAACGAATAATAAATAATGATGAAGGACTAAGAAAAGTAAGAAATAAAGGACAAAAAAATACGAAGGAAAGTTAACAACAGACGACATTAATGGTAATAGAGGCAGAATTCCTGTAAAGAACTAAGGACAGTAAAGGAGGTAGCAATATAAAAAATGAGGGAAAGAAAATAACAAAGGACATTAAAGCATAAATTACAGTGAAGACTGAAGGTTAATAAATAAAATAGGATAATAAAAAATAGGGACCGAATACGACGAAGGAGAAAAATGAATGAAGAAAAATAAAGAACATACATTAAAGGACAAATGATAAGTCAGTAATAGAAATAAACAACTCAGGATAATAAAGAATTAAGGACAATAAAGAACGTAGTCAAATAAAAGATTGAGGAGAATGAAGCTCGAAGAACAATTAAAAACGAACAAAATAAGAAACAAATGACATTAAAGGAAGAATGAACATAAACGACGAAGGATTATAAAATTCAAAGGAAAGTAAAGGAAAAATAAGATTAAAGGACAAATGATTAAATAAAGGCTGAAGGCTAATACTGAGCTAAGAGTAATAAAGAAGTATGGAAATTAAAGTACAATAATGAGCAAAAGGACAAACGAAGAAAAATAAGGCATTAAAGGCCAATAACAATAAAGGATGTAACAAGACAAAAAATGACATAAGTCAACAAGAGCAAAACACAATAACGGAAGGAAGAAAAACGGTCGAAAGTAGGCAGCTAAGAAGGGAATGTAGTAGTGAAAGTAGAGAGATTTTGTGATACTCTGACAGATTGCCTTCGCTCCTTTTCCTCGGCGCCCAATAAATTACCACTTTTCATTACAAGTCCACATATTTACTTTATGCCGGCAATAAAAGTTAGTCGCGGAGTTTCATTTTGGCGTGGCTCTAACTTTTAAAACGAGGCTCTGGCCCGTCTTATTGAAAAGTTTTGCTCCTTTTTCCTCATTTCCCGTGGCGCTGTGCATGTGTAAAGGAGCCGCCATCTTCTAGGTAGTTTGTATTCTACGGCCTCGGAAACATAAACATGGACTCGACTCTAGGAACTTGCCTGCCTTATTTACGATTATATTTATTTATATATGAAACTCCACCCCTCATAAAACGGGAATAAAACAGATCCACAAAACAGGAATTATGGGACACTGGCAGCCATGTTGTTTTTAACGTTGCACCAAAATCTGCCATGAGGTACTCCTTTTGCATTCTACCTTAAAATTGATCCATAATGGACTTTGTCGGACTCTTCCTCCTTGAAGAGATGGTAAATGTGCGACAACTTAGCTGCAAATATTTTGATAGGTAATTTTCTCCTTGGTGCCAGTTGTATTTCTGCCCACACTGGAGAATGAAAGCTTTGAACGGTCAACTTGTTCGACTTGTTTTGTTTCGAGGTTTCGACGTTCTAGCTCTGCCATAATCTACCAGCAGGTACACATGAAACTCGACCTAGGTAACAGATACACGAAATACTTGGTCCGCCGTCGACATAATTGGTCCAGTTTCAAAGTAATTGCTTCATATGGAACTAATTGGTCAATTGTCCAAGTATTGTCTTCATAGGCTAGTTACTTGGTTCATTGTCCAAGTTTTTGTTCCATAGTCGAAGTTCTTCGTCCATAGTTATGCTACGTGGCGCATTGCCCAAGCACTTGGTATACTGTTGAAGTAGTTGGTTCGTATTGGAGTTAATTGGTCCAATGTTGACATACCTGGTCAAATGTCCCGCACTTGGGCCATATGCGAATCCATTCTTGAGTTACTTGTTTCATTGTCGAACTGCATGGTCAATAGTCGAATTAATAGGTCCATATTCCATTTAATTGTTGCATTCTTTATTTAACTGGTCCAATTTCCAGTACTTTAGTTATTGTCAAGTAGCTTGACCAATGTCATGTATTGTAGTAACTACATAAAAACTACAATTATTCAATTTACTTGACAAAGAAAAACACACGTTGAAGGTCAATTTTTAGTCATCACAAATGAAAGGCAATTAAGTTAAAAGCAACCCCTCACGTTAAGGCGTCTATTTGTAGTATTTTACGTCCAATAAAGAATGCCAAATCAATTAAAACAAACAATTAACATTTATTAATTGCAAGCAATTATAATTTACAAAAGTTATTAATGCAAATAAATTTCAATTCACATTATCAATTAATATTTTACAATAAAATGACTGTATCTCAGGGCCTTTAATAAAGAAATACTTGTTAACAATTAAATTTTATGAAGCTACCATGGACTCAATTCATCAATAGGTTATTACAATGCCAAAACATAAAATATTAACTTTAAATTCTGAACTAAATTTGAAATCTGACGACAATATATTTACTTATGAGTTTACAAATAGTAATTCTGTGTAATTTTACCTTACTGTCTCTGGTACTCAAGGAAATTGTCTCGTTCGGACACACACACTTATTGCACTTTATAGACACAGTCTCCACTGACTCTAATATATTTGGTTTATTGTTCGTTCAAGAGATCCTATTAGCCCATTCCGAAGATTGTTAACTGCTGGATGCAGTTACCTGGGCTTGCAAAATTGAAGAAATAGTCTGAATCGACAATATAATAATTTAGAGTCAACACTCTAAATATTTAGCGTTGAATATTACGTAGTTAACTCACAGAATGCAACTTGTAAAAATGTTCTAACTGTTTTAGCTGTTGTTACATGTATACAGACACTTTATAGTTATTATACATTTCCTCTGGCCACTGTTATATTTCCACGAAGACTTTACTGGAGCTCGGCTCCCCACAGACTCTTCTATGCGCGTCTACAGAACCAACCTCTACAGTACCCACAAACATTGCATACTTGCCACATTCTTGTGTTCGACTTGTGTGTTTTATGCTGCCAACAATGCGAGTCCAAATTTTTGTTTATCAATTAATTATTTCCTCTTAATTACCCCAATATATATTGTAATAATTTACTAATTAAATAAAACTACAAATGGTTGTAGCTAATAAAAATAACTATTACGGGAAAACAATTAAACAAATTTATTAACAATTTTAAATACACAATAATATTTGGGATCTCAGAGTCTTAAACTGGGTTTGATAAATGGGTGAATTTATACAATCAAATTACATTTACCTTTTATGGAAGTTAATGCGTCTGAAACATAGACGAACTTTGTTGTGGAAGAAAATAACACTACAGATTGAATTTAAACAGTTTTAAATTTATCAGGAATTAACGATCTCATTTTTTCGATAATTAAATAATTAAAATTAAAGAACGATCTGACTTTTATCTTTTAAAAGTGGTTTACAATATGATTTTAAAGTTTTTCTACTTACGGCCGCCCAGGTCTCATTTTAGGTTTTTCGTGCACAAAATTTGGGGATATCACTGATTCTAGTACTCACAGATTCTAAATTTCAACAAATTCTAATTGGCGTAGTTTGTTAGTTGGTCTAACACAAATTGGTAGGTTCTCGATGCTTCCCTCCAACCTGGATTTGCAGATCTGGTAACTTTAGTTGGAAATGTACTTCCTTGGTTTGTCTATGGCCAGCAGGTTGAATTTATGCTCGGCCACCGATTACAACATTAGTTTCACTCTCTCCTTCCCGACTGAAGATTGCTTTAGTTTTTAATATTTTAGAGCATGTTTGTAACTGCTATCAAACTGTTCTATTTGAGGTCCGCTGCCCGACTGCAAAACTTTTTATAATATGAATTTTCTAGTCTTTACACCTCGCTGTTCTATGCCCGACTGACCCTTCGTCTCGTAGATTTTGAGCGCGTAAACTCTCTCAACAATGTTTTCTTTCTTTTCTTGCCGGATTGTTGCGGCGTCCGCTCTATATCCACTAATAATGAGTCCTCTACAATCCAACTTTCCAATTAGAACAATGTCTTAATTACCAATTACTACAATATATATATATATATATATATATTGGTCTATGTATATAATTGTATAAATTTCCTAATTGTTAAATTATTCCACGTGTTGTGAAATATTGTGTCCAGACTATTGTAAGTAACATTCAGCATAGCGTAGGAATGCGGAAATTGCAGTGTTTTTCAGTCTGCATTGTTGTCGGCGGCCTGTTTGATATTAAAAGTTTTGAAGAAAACTGTTCAGTCTCCGATGGGAGCTGACCGAGAGCGGTTAGCAGCGAGTCTCGAAGTAGAACTCACATGAAGGAGGTCGCTTTAGCAAAAAGGCTCTGATATTTTTCAGACAACGCGTAAAACATAGATTATGATGGTTGCTGGCGTTCAAGGGATAGTTATCCCCTTTCTAGATATTGAAGGAAACAAACGAATAAGTTTTTCTAGGAAAAGTTCTACAAGCAGCCGTTGGATTCATTTCAACGGTACAGTTTATTGAGAACTAGCTGGGTGCCCGGCGTTGCTCGTGTACTTATTTATATAAACTCGAAAAAGTATTTAATTGAATACTTAAATATATTCCTTGAGTATTTCAGAATATAATTGTCAATCGTCACTCAGTCTTAATACATTACGAAATATTACATTGATGAAATTGTTAGCTAGACTCACAACTAATATAGCGCAAAAATTAACTTACATTTTCCGCAAGGATGGTAAAGTAATTCGTATTCTTCTTTATTACCATACGATGGAGTATTGCTGTATAAAATTATACTTTTTATTTAAAGAACATATTTCTGCATTATTTCATTCCTAATAAAGGAAATATTTCCTTTGTTCGTTGCGTAGTAACGTCTTTCTCTCGCGTGACGTCATTGTCTCTTGGCGCGCAGTAATTTAATAATTAATGATCACGGTTTTTAATTATAATTCTTTCCACATGTATGCTAGGCGTTTCTCACCCTCACAGTACCGTTTCTCGTATTTTGAAGAATATGTGTACCAATTTTTGTTGCATTCTGTCCACGCGATAAAATTTGTATAAAGAACAACGTAAATACATACATACATACATACAAATATACATCCTTTTTTAATATATAGAAGATTGAATCTGACTGATATTTGGAACTTGTAATTCAATTTTCCATTCCGTAGACATTTTTACTGATCGCCGAAATGTTGGAAATCACATGAAATGATCGTCTGTGGTGTGTTAGGGATTTGTTGTTCTGAGTGAACTGTTCTGCGTAAATTGTGCGCAATTTTTTGTATAAAAAAATAAGTGAAATCATGCACTTGATTTTTGTCTCAGACGGAGAAAGATTCAATTGTGTAATGTGATAAAATTAGGATAATATAAGAATTATTCACAAAATTATTTAAATTTAAGAACTAGTGTAAACATAGTTCAATTGTTCTACACCGCCAAATTTCAGATGTTTTTTTTATGTTTTAGGGAGATTAATTTGAAAAAACTTCTAAAAATTAATATAAATTTCCTTTTGTTCGTTTATTTGATTATTTTATACATTTATTATTCAATGCAATTGTCAATGAAGCACGATAAGCATACACATATAATAAAAAAAAACTTTTATACATTTTTAAACCAAAATTGAGTTGTAATAAATTTGCATAACATATATTAACTAATTATAATATTTCTTTCTTTTGTAAAAGAAACTGTCAATAAATTACATTTAAATTAAATTTAAATATAGATTCAAGAGAAATTCATATAGGAGCTGATAGGTTATCACAATATATATATATATATATATATATATATATATATATATATATTGTAACGAATACAGGGGAGATTATTTAATTAAACAATTCATTACCTCACGTTGCTGACGCCAAAATTTAATAAACACATGGAAGGTTAATTAATTAAACAATTTATTTAAACAAAAGATTATTTAAATGAATTGAATTCAATAGTTGGCCACGTTGGTGTAACCTAAATGTAATGAATAAACAAATATTAAAAGAATTAACTGGTTGATAAATGAAATAATTATATTTATTTAAATTTAAACGAGTAGGATTTCGAATGATTTACCAAATTCTTTTAAACTTTACAAAACAATTAATTTTGTTCCAGGTAAAATTACAACATTTTTCGACGTGATTATTTACATGTTAAGTTTTGCTATTTTATAGATTTTAACAACTCTCTTCTCAGGGTCGTTTATATGGGCCTTCTAAATAAAGAACCAACCGTTACATTTACATTAAACAATCAAATTCCTTTACAAACTTACAATTAAAACAATAAAACAAACGTGAAACCGAAATCTGACGATTCTACCTTTAGTTAATATTTACAAACTTTATTAAATTTCTTTGTACTTACAATCTCCGCTGGTACCAGGCTTCAATTTGGGCTCAGATGCACCTCAATGTTCACATTAAATAGGCCATGAATTCACTGAATTTAAATTGATTTTTTAATCACTGTCGAAACTTTGGGATCTCTCAACAGGGAACTGGAAACTGCTACTCCTTCCGAACTAATGGTCAGTCAGATTGTTACAAACTTTCTCTCGGTTAAATTAGTGATGGTCTGTTTACTTATTGATTTTTACTGCGGCACGACTTATTAAGTTACTCCTTGTAACTTTATTCCATGAATAAACGGTTCGAATACTTTTTGTTCAATTTCTGGATGTATCTGTGCTCGCAATTGTGTTTGCCGTCCGACTGCGGTTTTAGAAACGCTTGCGGTCAACAAAGCTTGTCTATTTATTGTCGCCTTTGATATTCGGGCCGATAACAATCCACCATAAATTTCCAATTAACAAATCACTGATGGGTTCTAATTAGTATTACAATATATATATATATATTAGGGTAACAGGCTACATGAGGGTAATCCTCGTGACTTTAATAGCATAGGAAGGGATTTAAAAGGGGGGATGCGGAAGGGTAAAGGAAGGTAGCGAAAGGTTAACCAGGGCCCCTGGTCTATAGTTTAATTATATAGTCAGTAGCTATATATGTGTTAATGGAAAATTTTAGCTGTTCCAAGCTTGGGAGTCAAAATTAACACGCGGGTTAGAGTAGAATCCGGTTTCCCAGGACCAATGGAAACAACGCGACGTCAACGACGCGACTGACCAATTGTGGCCACACGCGTATTTATCATATCCACAGCTTTAACTGATTTAAGGCATTGTAACCGCAGATAGTCACCCTGATGACGACGGTAAGAGCACTGGTTGTCGAAACATTGTGTGTTAATCTATATTTAACCCTGGTCGGGAAACCAGAGAGTGTTTCATTCCGGGAATTATTAATTTTGTTCGTTGCAACACTTCTTGGGTTTCTTCCTGTTCCCGTCTCCATCCTACCCCTGCTTTTGCGCCTCCTCAATGTTATTCCACTGATACGAACTCATTAAAACGGTATTTAATAAAGTTTCCGAGAAAACTTGTATCTTGTTTACCCTTACAGTTAAATTAAAATCAAGTATTTTACTTTCCCCACCTTATCCCTCCGCCGAGTCGACTTTTACTTACCATTATAAATAGTCTTGGGCATGCGCGAAGCCAAAATCGTTTTCGTCACTTAAACCTGTTTATATATATATATATATATATAGCGAGGAAGAATTGTGTTTCTGAGACTGAGGAATTGTTGGCAGTGTTCGTATCCTTTTCTATTCCTTTATATTTATTCTTATCTGCCTTTGACTTAATATTTATTATTGGAATCGTTATGGTTTTATTATATTTTCAATAGACAAAAATCGTACCGTTAAACAGTAACAGTAACATACTGAGTAATATTACTTTAGTATCAAATTAAAAATATATTGTAACTTCCCATGTTCATGGAGACATAATATAAATTTAATTTATAATTATTCTTATCCAGATTGACAGTTACATTAACAGGTTTTCAATTTTCTTTACCGTAACTCTACTTGCAGCCCATCTTATATGGAAAGAAGTCTAGCTCTCACAATTCGAAATTTATATTATTCAAAAATGCTTGTTATTTATTTGACTTAACATTCTTATTAATTAATAAATTTTTCTTAATTAATATATCCCGATAAAAATGTATGTTTTACTCGCAACAATCCTGTCCACTAAAACATCTTAACCTGATTATTAACATTTTGTTCCGTTATTGGATTCCATAGGCGACAGAATAAATCTCGAGCGGCCATTTACACTAATAAACCAGGATTAGATTAAATTATTTGGATCACATTTCTATAATTTTCAGCCTGGACGTTTTTTCTAAATTTGGGGGAACGTTTATTACGAGAGGAAGACGCCCCCTCCTTCCAGGAGGACTCTTTTTCTTGCCAACATCTACGCGAGGTGCGATCCCGGGTCTGGCCTGTGCATCGTGGGAGTGCAAGCAGACTCCAGAACTTTAATAGGTATTGCGACCTCCCCGAATTCTTGCCCTGCGCGGCATTTTGAACGCTGAAAATTTAAAAGAATTGTTTCGATCCACGATCGACAATGGTCGAATAACTTTTTGTGCCTGTGGAGCGATGTTTTAGCTTAATTCAATGTTGTTTTATTATTTTTACATCAAGACGTATATAGAGAAATTTGGCTCCTTTTTTAAAATCATTTAGAGACATAGAGAAATTCTTTTTCTGTATTTATTTTTTCGTTTCAATTTTTGAAACATTTGGAGACTTTTAACAGTCTAACTGAACATTTATATGGTTATTTTAGTATCATAAGTTCAATTGCTTTACTCAATTATACTGTCACATATATGCAATGAATATAGTTGTGCTTTGCGTGAATCTTATGTCTTTGTTTTTTTTTATAAAAACAATCCTTTTTCCCGGCATTCTCCACGGTAAATATAACCTTGTATGTGTTTAATGTTAAAATTCGGTTTTCCAAACCCAAGCCTTATAATCGTGAGGACCTTAAACCCACCTGAGAAGTTAACCGAATAGGGAGGTTACAATATATATCTGACATTAGTATTTCACGGTATAAGATTAAATAATTAAATTTGTTTCATACAGCACCGATTTCTGAATAAATCGTGTAGGTAAGTAGCAACCGTCAGAGAAAAGCAATTTACTGTCGAGTAAATTGTAATATAGATTATGTAGGTAGAAAGATAAGTATAAGGTTTGGATTTTTATATAGAGTATGAAACTTTTTGTCCAAAAATATAAAACCCTGATTTATAATTGTATTTTTCACATTTTATTTATTGTTTTTCTGTGTTGTACGGTGTATCTAATAAATGCATTGACAGTCTTAAAAAGTTGCAGTGTTTCAGTGATTTTGTCAAGTTTCATACAATAATATGTTGGTATAAATGTATAAACAATTTTTTGCCGTCCTATTTGAATAAATATTTAGTATAAAAGCATTATAGGAAGCCGTGCAATATTAGATTTAATGTAGAATGAGATACAAGTAGGATAAGGCTATATTTAAAACAAAACAGTAAAAAATTTAACCAGTAGCCAATAAAAATTAAGTAATTTTATTCTATTAATGAATTTAAGAATAGTTTATTGAAACACCTTTATTTAACGATATGTAAAAAAGTGCAAAATGTACAACTGAGTAGCATTCATTTACTAAATAAATTCATTATTTTTATTACTAGAGTGTCGTAGAACCTTCTAGAATTCCCCTGTGTGAATAAGACTCAGGACATTGTAATTACAAAGGAATATAAGTAACAAGAGTTTGACTTGTTTTTTGCCAGTGAGACTTGCGTCATCGATGTCACTAGGGAGGATTCAGGGCAGTCTTACTAACGGAGTGGATTTCAGATCACACGGCTCATTAGGACGGGGTTTTCCCGGAACAGTTTATTGATTCTAGTTCGTGTGGCAGCAAAAATAATAAAGTTTAAATGTAATTTTTGAGGTTAAGTCGTGATATACTGAGTTCTTACTTTCAAATATCAGCAAATAAGTTGGATTTTTAGACTAAATAAAAGATTGGGAAAAGACCGCGGGCTGCCGACGTCGGGGAATCAATTAGTGGACGGTAAATGGTGAAGAGTTATCGGCGAACCATTTATTGAAACTGTAGTCCAATATTATGCACGACAGAGAATTTTTCATATAGCATCTGCGACAATAAATAAAAACAAAATCTATAAACCGACGATAAATGTAACAATGATACTTATAATAGAAACAATCGCGCATCTTGTACGTAATATTCCCATATAAGTTCATGTCATGGAAAATATTGGGCATAAAATTGAAGTAATAGGGACCTATAATTGCAAAAATAACAAATTAAAACATTGACAATTGCAATAATTTCGACCGGAAAATACAAGACACTAGTACAACTATAAATAAAATAATCACAACCAATTGGACCTCGCATTTAAAGGTACAATATCAGAACCTGTAATTGCAGTAATGGGAACTATAATTAAAATAATCGGGTCTATTGCAGTAATGGGATCCAAAATTGTAATTGCAGTAATGGGAACTATAATTGTAATTGCAGTAATGGGATCTATAATTGTAATTGCAGTTATGGGAACTATAATTGTAATTGCAGTTATGGGATCTATAATTGTAATAATCGGGTCTATTCCAATAATGTGACCTGGAACTGTAATAATGGGTCTATATACCTCTAATTGCAGTAATGGGATGTATAATTGTAATAATCGGGTCTAATGCAATAATGCGACCTAGAACTGTAATAATGGGATCCTATATTTGTAATTGCAGTAATGGAATCTATAATTGTAATTACAGTAATGGGATCTATAATTGTAATTACAGTAACGGGATCTATAATTGTAATTACAGTAATGGGATCTATAATTTTAATAATCGGGTCTATTGAAATAATACGACCTAGAACTGTAATAATGGATCTTTATACCTGTAAATACAGTAATGGGATCTATAATTGTAATTGCAGTAATGGGATCTATAGTTGTAATTGCAGTTATGGGATCTATAATTGTAATAATCGGGTCTATTCCAATAATGCGACCTGGAACTGTAATAATGGGTCTATATACCTCTAATTGCAGTAATGGGATCTATAATTGTAATTGCAGTAATGGGAACTATAATTGTAATTGCAGTAATGGGATCTATAATTGTAATTGCAGTTATGGGAACTATAATTGTAATTGCAGTTATGGGATCTATAATTGTAATAATCGGGTCTATTCCAATAATGTGACCTGGAACTGTAATAATGGGTCTATATACCTCTAATTGCAGTAATGGGATGTATAATTGTAATAATCGGGTCTAATGCAATAATGCGACCTAGAACTGTAATAATGGGATCCTATATTTGTAATTGCAGTAATGGAATCTATAATTGTAATTACAGTAATGGGATCTATAATTGTAATTGCAGTAATGGGATCTATAGTTGTAATTGCAGTTATGGGATCTATAATTGTAATAATCGGGTCTATTCCAATAATGCGACCTGGAACTGTAATAATGGGTCTATATACCTCTAATTGCAGTAATGGGATCTATAATTGTAATTGCAGTAATGGGATGTATAATTGTAATAATCGGGTCTAATGCAATAATGCGACCTAGAACTGTAATAATGGGATCCTATATTTGTAATTGCAGTAATGGAATCTATAATTGTAATTGCAGTAATGGTATCTATAATTGTAATTACAGTAATGGGATCTATAATTGTAATAATCGGGTCTATTGCAATTATGCGACCTAGAACTGTAATAACGGGTCTATATACCTGTAATTGCAGTAATGGGATCTGTAATTGTAATAATATGGTCTAGAATTGCAATAATGGGACCTAGAACTGTAATTAAGAGTCTACATTTGTAATAACGTGCCCTTAAATAGTAATAATTGAACGTATTATAGTTATAATGAGAACCTACAATTGAAATAATGGGATCTATAATTACAGTAATGTGATAGAAATCGTAATGGGACTTACAATTATAATAATAACACCTATAATAATATAATGGTTATATATTTGTAATAACGGGACCTATGATGGTAATAACTGAACTTATCATGGTTATAGTTGAAACTATAAGAGTAATAATGGTACCTAGAATTGCAAAAATGAGATCTGTATATACAATAATTGTAATAATGTGTCCTAATTGCAATAATTTGACCTGTAAATAAAGTAATAGTAACCTAGAAGTGGAATAACAGGTCTTAAATTTAGAAGAATGTGCTTGATTATTTGAAGAACCTGAACGTGATGAAATTCCAACATTGTAACTTAGAATTACAATAATAGGGGCACATAAACACAACAATTAGTGTAAGTGAACATATATTCATATCATATATTACATATATTAATATCATAATTAACATCAATGGTATATAGAATAGAAACAGTGGAACCTAAGAATCGCAACGCGTTGTTCTCGGGAATTTCAACGCAGGATTAGCAGCGATGGTTTCGTGTCTAGTAACAACGGATTCACAGGTCAACTATAATCGTATATGATGCACATTTTTTTGTGACGCTGAGACAGTTAAAATTAAAGATTAATTTCTGCGTAAACGTTTCACATAACGTGGACACGTTTAAATATAAAATATTTTTCTTTGGCGGAAGTACAGAAAAGAAAATATATAGTTTACTAAATTCTTCTCTGTTCATCTGTCTACCTGACGGTGACGATGATGATAGCCGCGGAAACTTTTTGTTCTGATCAAAAATATGTAGAGGTAGTGAAAATATAAAGGATAAAAAGTGGCATTTTTCCGTTTATTCAGTCTATATATGACATCGATAATTTTAAAAAATGCTGATGTCGCTTCCCGTCAATAGAAATGTATTATCACAATCTTACCCCACAATTAAAATGTCTAGCTTCACGCAAATTAACGCCTCATACTGGCATGAGTACGGGAATATTTTTTACCTTGTCCGGGTGGAGGTGCACAGCTGCCGGGACACCCTGTACTGGCGGATCAATACGCACCATTTATGTAAAACATGTTTTAAAAAGTTACAAATATTAATTTCCGATGACGTAATTGAATTTATGTGCTCGTTGCTTTAACAGGGCCGCTGGCCGTTCTTTCTCCCTTCCTGTACACAGATGGCGGGCATGGCGACGCTCCGCGGCCGGAATCGCTTGCAATTGGCACTGTGGTGATGAAAATTATCCTACGACAAAATGTACAAGCTTTCCCCTCTGATAAACAACAACAAAATATTCCCCTTAAAGACGAAAAACACACTTGATTCTGATTCGCGACGTGTTGCCTGCACTATCGTGGTGAGCCGCGTCCATCAACCTTGAAATGCTGTAATTACCTCAGATCATCGCAATTAAGTGTGGTGATAAAAAAGTACAAGCTTTCTTCTCTTATAAACTACAAACAAAATACTTCCTTAAAGCCGAAAAAGACACTTGAGTCTGATTCGCGACGTGTTGCCTGCACTATCGTGGTGAGCCACGTCATCAACCTTGAAATGCTGTAATAACCTCAGATCATCGCAATTAAGTGTGGTGATAAACAAAGTACAAGCTTTCTCCTGTGATAAACTACAAACAAAATACTTCCTTAAAGCCGAAAAAGACACTTGAGTCTGATTCGCGACGTGTGGCCTGCACTATCGTGGTGAGCCGCGTCCATCAACCTTGAAATGCTGTAATAACCTCAGATCATCGCAATTACGTGTGGTGATAAAAAAAGTACAAGCTTTAATTACTATGTTCTAGCGTGTTAAGGAATTATTATATTAACTAGCGTTTTAGTTCTCAGAAATTCCTTTGAACAATATAACGACACTTTAAAGATAGTATCAATAATTTAGATGAGCATAATTAATCGAAATTCCTATAACGTGTGTTAGGACAAACTAAATAGGGCTTTACAATTTCACCTTAAAGAACACATTTCTAATTGAAAACATTTTTTGAGGAACATTCAGCTCTCAGTAAAGAATTTTTGATTGGAATAATGTCACAATATTATATTCTGCGAAATTAATCTCTGAAATTAAATCCACACACATAATCGCAGCAACAGTTATAACCTCTCTGGTCTGGTAGTGGAACACCTGACAGATTAGGACCGCGACTTGGACAAATGTAGTGTTTGGAATTCCTATGTCCAAGTAATTAATTTTTAACTTACTCCTTGTCTGTTATATATTGTTGACACAGTGATCTTTGCCGGACTAGTTTAATCCAACGGGCGATCTACAGCGATCGCCAATGGCGGTGTGGTTTGGATAATTTTGACTGACGTTACCGTGTTTTCATAACAGAAGAGAAACTCCGCCACGGAGGCACGCGCACTCGTCTTTTCGTAAATTCACAGAAGGAATTCGCGAATGAGGCACGACTCATTTCTTATGCTACTTTTAAGACGAGTCTCTGACGTAATTTGCAACATTTGCATTTACTTAACGCACTTAGTTTCTCTCTCTCTCTCTCTCTCTGTCTGTCTCTCGTCTGTGTCTCTATCTTTGTGCTCAAGTTCAAAGATATTGAAACAACAAGCCAAGAAAGGGAGATGGAGGGTGGGGATGAGTGAGGGACGGCTGATGATGTCTTCTCACCTTTCCTTCTATGTATCCAGGAGATTTTAAGGTACGAGTAATTGGCCTCCGTAGACGAACACTGGCGGGTTGTGAAGCCATCGAATGATGAAAGAGAGATCATTGATCCGTTTGACTGGTGTTACGGTACGCATTGATCATCGTTGACTCGCGTAGTAGATAATCATAGCATTAGCCACCTGGGCTTAATATTTTTGCTGTATCAGGGGTTGTGAAGTTCGTTGGAGATTATCTGCAACACTGAATGTCGTAAGAGGGACAGTGTGGCCACGACAATGGTCTTCATACAGTCTGCTATAACACACCACGCTACTGCAAGGTCACACATCGTGGATCAGTGTGCAGGGTGCGCGTTCCTCCCCTCATGCGTGAGTAAGTGTTCTGAGCGTCTTATATGCCTTTTCGACAATACACCGCAGCAATCATTATCGTATCTTTATTCTCGCGCCAAACAATGCTGTTATTTACAAAGTTACGCCATTAATAATTAAATAAATAATTTATTAATTCATTAAATATTTTTAATCTCTACGGAAAATTCGGGTAGGTGAACTTATTTAATACATGATATATATATATAGTACTAAACAAAAGATTTTAATTAATTAACAATTAATTTGCCCCACGTTGAGGGTGCCAAAATTGTAATAAATAACAAATAATTGAAATTTAATCGGCCCACGTTGAGGCACCAAACTGTAATTAATAAAAACATATTAAATTTAAACGAAAAGGATGAAAAATAATTTACCAAATTTTAAACTTCACAAAGAAATTAATTTATTCCAAGTAAAATAACAAAATTTCTTGACGTTATTATTTACATTTGTGTTCTTGCAATTTTACAGATTTTATCAACTCTCATCTCAGGGTCGTTTATTTGAGCCTTGTAAATAAAGAACCAACCTTTTTACATTTAAATTAAACAATCAAATTTTATAACATTAAAGTTAAACTGAAATCTGACGATTTGATCCTTATTTAACGTTTACAAAACCTTTATTAAATTTCTTTCTACTTACAAACTCTGCTGGTACCAGGCTTTCGTTTTAGGCTCTGATGCACTATACACTTTTCATATCTAACAGGCCATAGTTTCACAGAATTTAATTGTATTTCGAAAACACTGTCCAATCTTTGGTATCTATCCACTGGAACGATTACTCCGTACAACTTCTGTGATGCTCTGCATTAAGTCTCACCCTCACAAGCAAATGTGCTATTTCTCGTTCTGACAATTGGTCAGCCAGATTGTTATCAACTCCATCTCGACTAAATTCGCAACAGTCTTTTTACTTGTTGAATTTTTAACTATCGCTTGACTTTTTGAACTCTTTCCTGTAACTGTACTCGATGAATTTATTGTCCGCAACCTTTACTTGATCAAATTCACCCTGCGGCTTTTCTCGATGAATTTTTGCCCGCAACTTCCGCCGTTAGACTGGAGTTTTAGAAATGCCTGCCGCCGACAAAGGCTCGCCTGTACATGTGTACCCAATGTTGTTTTATAATTTCGCCGATAACAATCCACCACAAATTTCAAATAATCAAATCACTAATGGCCTCTAATTAGTATTACAATTTATATATATATATATATATATATATATATATATATATATATATATACTTCAATCCTTTCAGAACTCCAGACTCCTCGCCTGTTTGGCCAGCAGCCACCAGTCAATCAGTCACTATCGCCCGCAGACTCCCAAGATGTGTTAACAGGGAAACCGGTCAGTGTTACAGTGTTCATAACAATGAATAGATCATGAGATATTTTGACCTTAGGCTATTAAACTTTCCATATACCACAACCAACAAAAAGGCAGAGTTATTTTATCTGCTGCAGAATTCTTCAAACTATACAGTCGCCGCTGAACTGTACTCTAATTTATGTTCAAAACCAGTCTTCGACACTATTTTGCTATTTTTGCCTATCATCGGCTCAACAGCACATCGACGTCTCCTATTAAACTCTGCTGATTAACTCTTGATCCACCAGAATCTGGCGATCTGCTTTAATACATCCTGCTCCTTCGAGAAATGGCACCCAACTAACTATTCGCTTCTCTGTAGAGGCTCCACCTTCCGTGTTTCCTCTTACTGTTCCCACGCTCGCAGTTCCCACGAATCTCGGCAAAAAAACCCACCGTCACTCAAAATATTATAAATCAACATTTCATGGTCTCCCTAATTTAACATCGATAAGAGCCCGCCGTCACTCCGTTCTTTGAGATTTGTGCCGCCAAACAAAACATTGTAATTTAAACAATTAATGGCCTTCTTAATGAGTATTACAATATATATATTTATATATATAGTAATACCAATTAAACAGGATAGTTATTATTTTTAATATAATTTAATTGTTGGCGGTACGGGTGCTGAAAGACGACCGCGGGTCTTTCTTTGTTAACAATGGAGACTGGAGACCGCGCGCTTCGAGAACTCAGTCTGCGTCGAGAACTGGGACATGGTAGTTCGGTCCACATAGAGAAATAAAAAAACAGTAAATGTCTGCGGATCTAGAATTATGAATAGGGCTATTTAGGAAGTCCAACGGCGAGACATAATAGTTTACATAAAACGCAAGTAAACAGTTTTGACGGAGAGACTCATAAAATCGCAATTTTGAAGCAGAAGTTTTCCTTCACAAACTGAACTAATTTTCGCATACGTCCGATGGCTGACTGAGGGACGGCTAATCCAAGTTCCAGGACAGCAGAGATCGAGAGGAACGACCGCGTGTGTTCAAAACATAAAGTGTAGAATCAGTGAATAATGGCCTGTTTAGTGGGTGTTGACTTCAAGGTAGAAGAGTCCGAACTGGTACCAGTAGCACTGTCATGAGTTCAAAACAGATATTAATGGCTGTAAACGATAATTAAAGGGTATAGTCAGATTTAGTTCGCGTTTTTCTCTTAATTCGTTTTATTTTATTTTTGTAGTTAATATTGTATTCCGTTAACTTCAGTGAGTTTGAATTGTTTGTGTTTTAGTTCATTGTATTTGTTCTACCTATCAATCCCAGTGGTGACCCTGAGATAAAGAGAAATTCGACGTCGTTGATTGTAAAAAAATATAAAGTTGAATTTTCAAAGAACGCCACGAATTAACAAAATAAAGTTGAAATATTTGTTTGTTAAATTGATGGAATTGGGCGTGCAAAGCAGGGCTTATAATGTGTAATTGTCAACAATAAATTTTTAAATACATAAAAATTTGGTTAATTATTCCTATTAAGTAATTATTACACAAATGGCCCAACAACGTGGGGCAAATTAAATTCATTTTCAGTTTTTTATATTAATTTATATTAAAAAAATATATATGGTAACTGTTAAGACAACTTATAAATAAACAACAGCCATACGAGTAATAAGTGGTAATTTCGAGCAATCAATTCGCTTGTTTACGTTTTTACGGCTGGCACCTCCATATTCTTCACTTCACGTCGTGGTTGGAATCCCGACAAGTCTCCACCCAAAAGTTAGTCATTTATTTAGAGTAACATGCTGCATGAGGGTAATCCACGTGGTGGCCACTCTCCTTTAATACCATAGGAAGCGGTCAAGGGTTAACGATTTTTTTTTTTTAGGGCAATAGGCTACATGAGGGTAATCCACTTAGGGCAACTCCCCTTTAATAGCATAGGAAGGGATTTGAAAGGGGGGATGCGGAAGGGTAGAGGAAGGTAGCCAAGGGTTAACTAGGGCCCCCGGGCTATATTTTAAGGATCCTACCCGGCATTCGCCTAAAGGAATGCAGGGAAAACCTTAGAAAAACCTGCATCGGGTAGGTCGGGCATTGTCCCACGCCCTTCCGATAGCGGGAGAGGAGTTTGCTGTGGGGACGCAGCTTACCCCTCGCCATGCCTTGGCCTGTTTAGGAGGCAGCTCGAAGGATCCAACGGGGTAGGTCGGACGCATGGTGAACGCTCGACTGCGAATGGGATCGACCTACAGGATTACAACTGCAACCTATGTTACGTAGCGTCAAACCCAAGGGTTGCGTATCCCTCAAGTAGTATAAGAAGTTTAACTGTCCGTATTATCGAGATAGCAGCAACGCCTGCATTACCTGGAGCCTGAACACAGTTTTCCCGTAGCGCTGCTGCTGAATTTTCTGCGTTCTTGAAAGTCATGTTTATAAAGTTCCTTTGACGCAATTACTCTCGCAAGAATTGCCGGCAATTGACAGTGTCTTGTCGACATCAAAGGGGAAAAGCGCCCCTTCAGCCACGTAATTAGACTGTACGTTAATTACTGGTGAGTGGTTAGTGGCAAAAAGCGCGTCAAATTCCGCTCTGTCCGTCCACGTGTGTTTTAGCGGCTTTTAATTAGGGGGTGGGTTATGGGGTGAGAGACATAACTCCCGATGTGATACACGAGAGTGAGGCCTTGACGACATCACAGGACACTCGCCCAATCAAATTACAAACCTCTCCCCGGCTAACCGTAAATAAAGTTCAGTAACACCAATCAATAGTTCACGGCCTCAGCTGCAGCAAAAATAATAAAGAGGTTCAACAATGCTACGACGGACGGAGCAAGACCAAGGGTTCGGCTCTCCCCGTTGACCGTAACGTCAATCAAGCACGTTTACACATTCTTTTTCCCCCCTCGATCTCAACTCAACTTCCTTTCCTTCATTTTACATTACTCTTTGTTTTCCCGTCGGTTAACTTCCTCTTATCACCACCCTATTTCTTATTTTGCTTTTCCAACTCTACATCTCTTCTCATTCACTGTATTTCTACTTCCCTATCTTTCTGTCTGTGTCAAATTTAACTTTTCCCTGCATTTTACTCACTTCATTCTCCCTGTTTTTACTTTCCACCATTTTTTTCTCTTTTGTTACTGTTTTATTTAAAATTGGTTTATTGTCTCGTTGTATTTTTTCTTACTGCAGCCTTACTCGTTCCATTACTCTTAATTATTTCTGTTCCTCTCTCTCTCTTTTTCGAATTTCCTCTGACCAAAGACCTTCACGACCCTGAATGTTATACCAAAACCATAAAACAACTAGGAAGAACAAGAGCTGTAACATTCGGAATGTAAATAAAGATTTGAGGAGATTTTGTAACTATATCCGCAGGCGTAGATGGAACTGTGAGAAAGTAGGTGTTTGTAAGATTGACGGCGTCGACGGTGGAAGGCTGCCTGCGAGGGCTATTCTCTCGCAGGCAGTACCTTGTAGGAGAGACAGGAAGGGGCTACGTTTGGGGATGCATTTTCCTCTCTCCGTTTTTGAACTAAGGTTCCCACAAGCAGAAGCACTTCGGCCTGTTCTGAGAGGTGTATTTTCTGGGGTCACAGACCTTGGGTAACGGTAAAAGTTTTTCTCTGTTCTCATTGCCAGCTACCTCCTAAACTGGTCGAAGTACGGAGAAGGGAATGCTGCGTCCCCACATCAAACTCTTCTCCCGCTATTGGAAGGGCGTGGGACGAGTACCGAGTACCCAATGCCCGACCTACCTGATGCAGGTTTTTCTAGGGTTTTGCCTGCATTACTTTTAGGCGATTGCCGGGTAGGATCCTTAAACTATAGCCCGGGGACCCTAGTTACCCCATTGGCTACCTTCCTCTACCCTTCCGCATCCCCCCTTTCAAATCGCTTCCTATGATATTAAAGGGGAGTTGCCACTATGTGGTTTACCCTCATGTAGCCTGTTATCCTTTAAAAAAATACGACGGCGTCGACGTAACTTCAGTAAAGGAAACGGCAAATATATTAAACGAGTATTTCGTTTCTGTGTTTAGCAAAACTAACCGTAAAACTGTAAGAAACTGTGTTCACGAATTGGAAAATTTCGAAAAACGGCTGAGGCAGTACGGAGGAGAATTATAAAATTAAAAAACAAGAAATCGCGTGGTCGATATGACAGCTCCACGGAAATGATTAAACCTGTTGAGGAGTCAATTATACCATACTAAATTAGGCTAATTAACATATTTAATAACTCAACACTACTAACAGATTGCAAAACGGTGCCTATTTTCAAATCAAGATATAAGACGGGCATACGAAATTATAGACCTAATAGTCTAACTTGTGTCGTGGAACACCCAATAACTCCCACAAGGGCGGTTATTTCCAAACAAACATGGATTTCGATCGGGATTCTCTCGGCGCCGGGAAAGTCTCCTTTTACCTTTTACCAAACTTTGGCAATTTTATCTAAACCTCGAGTGAGATTCGTTATACTAAATCCGCATGCAAAAACAACGTCCTTCAAAAAAATACAAGTTGGATCAAATATAACGCAAAAAATTGCTTGCGATTAGAATGATTTCACAGTCTGATGAAAACCGCGACCAAAAACCAACGACGCCCCTGGACGGAATGTACGACTTTAGTTTTCTCGGCCCAAAACCTTACACTCGACTGACCATTCTCAGGCAAAATGTAAATAACACCAAGAGCCACTCGACTGAGACTGCCCTACTTCCCTCGGGCTAACCTTCTTCACTACTGCCTTATGACCCCGTAACATACACCTCTCAAAGCAGGTGCCTGGGCATGTGGGAACCTTAGTTCAAAAAACCAGAGTGATGTGAAGGCATCCCCAAAAGTAGCCTCCTCCAGAGCCCTCTGGGAAGGTTCACCTGCAAGAGAAATCTCTCGCAGACTTCCTTAGATCAAGTAATGCTTCTTTATTATTATTATTTTTTATGTAACAAGCTAAATGAGGGTAATCCACATGGTGGCAACTCCCTTTTAGGAAGGGATCTGAAAGGGGGGATGCGGAAAGGTAGAGGAAGGTAGCCAAGGGTAAGCTAGGGCCACCGGGCTATAGTTTAGGGATCCTGCCCGGCATTCGCCTAAAAGTAATGCAGGGAAAACCCTAGAAAACCTGCATCACGTAGGTCGGGCATTGGGTACTTATCCCACGCCCTTCCGATAGTGGGAGAAGAGTTTGCTGTGGGGACGCAGCATTCCCTTCTCCGTGCCTCGACTAGTTTAGGAGGCTTCTGGCCAACTGTTCCAATGGGAACAGCGAACAACTCTTACCGTATGCCCAAGTTCTGTGACCCCGTAACATACACCTCTCAAAACAGACCGATGTGCCTCTGCTTGTGGGAACCTTAGTTCATAAACGGAGAGGAAAAGGCATCCCCAAAGGTAGCCCCTTCGTGTCTCTCCTACAAGGTTCTGCCTGCGAGAGAACGTACCTCGCAGCTACTGCCTGCGAGAGAATGGCCCTCGCAGCAGTACTTGTACTTCCCCAGGGTATCCTATCAAGTTGAGCCCTTATCTTACGATGATAATATTCCAGAATTGAACTGCTGACTTGTTTTCATTCTTATGTTTGACAGGATTCAATGTAACATTTTCTACTGGAAACTCCGTTGAATGGAAGTTGAAAATGAATTAAAACACTTATAATTTCTTTAATTACTAATTACTGTCATATTAACATCTTTAATCTAAATCTAAGTAAAATAAAGACATACATACATCTTCAGAAAAAATACAAAGCACAGGTGTTGCAGTATTCGTCAGTCCGGTCCCTTCACTACTACAGATACAGAGGATAAATTCTCTATGGGTCTCCAACTGTACTGAAAGATGACGTCACCGGTCGTCGCAGCAAAAGATAAGTTCACCTTTTCATTTTTATCTGTCTTTCTTCCAATACGTTAATAGTCTAGTTAATCTTTTTCTCCAGTTTACTTCAAGTAGCTTTCAATTTTCCTAATTCCTTTTCTCATTTCCTTACTGTCTTTCCTTCTCTGTGTTTCAGTTATCCCTTCGGATTTATTTTATTGCCATTCATCTCGCATCGTTTGCTGTTTTCCTCTCTATAACCGTTTGTATTTCTATTTTTCCTCACATCTACTGTTTTATTTTTACCTTTTTTTGTTTGCTTTTTATCAAATCTCTGCTTCCCCCGCCTTTTATCTCCGTGTTTTTTGTTCCTTTATTTTTACATTTCTATCATTTTTTTCCACTCCTTACTTATAATTTGGTTTAGTCACCGTGACGTCGCAGCAAAAGATAAGTTCACCTTCTCATTTTTATGTGTCTTTCTTCCAATACGTTTATTGTCTACTTAATCTTTTTCTCCAGTTTACTTCAAGTAGCTTTCAATTTTTCTAATTCCTTTTCTCATTTCCTTTTTGTCTTTCCTTCTTTACTTACCTTCACTCTGTGTTTCTGTTATCCCGTCGGATTTATTTTGTAGCCATACATCTCGCAACGTTTGCTCTTTTCTTCTCTATAACCGTTTGTATTTATCTTTTTCCTCACATCTGCTGTTTTATTTTTACCTTTTTTTCTGTCTGCTATTTATCAATTCTCTGCTTCTCCCCTTTTATATCCGTGTATTTCTGTTCCTCTATCTTTCCATTTCTCTCCTCCTTTTTCTCATCGTGACGTCACGTCATTGTACGTACCTCACGTTTAATAGCAAGTCACTTCCTTCAACGTGTTGGAAATCTCGTGACCTGTACCTTGTCCACGTCAGTCACACGAGAAGGAACAATCATCCCGAGAGACAGGGTTGCCAACTCTTAACATTTATCAATTAATAACTTGCAAATGGCTTCCAGTTTGATTTTTTCCACAAAGCGACGACAGCAGCTCGTCGTGAATATATATATATATATATATATATATATATATATATATATTTGTATATGTTTTACGTAGACGTGAAACACATTAAAAGCGCTCTCTGATAGGTTACGTACGGCAGACGCGAATGATTAAAATTTCCCTGTGTCGCGTTTTCGTCGTTCCCGTCAAACACTCTTTAATAATGTTGACGTGGCAACGTTGTGACGTGGAAAAACAAAATTATGACAGGAGTCGTCTGTCCTGTGTGTGTGTGTGTGTGTGTTTGTTTGTTTATATATATAGCGAAATTCAGAGTAAATATGGCGACTACCGATCCCCCCCCCCCTTCCTTTCTCTTTGAAAAAGGAAATATTACTCGCCATTAACATGTCGTCGTGTTTGGTGATACTTTTTTTTCCATTTAATGTGCGTTCCCTTTTCGATCACGAGAATAAAATATTAAAAGCGCTTTTCCTGCGTAATTCAGGCTTGCCAAACTCCGATCGGAGAGATGCAAAGTATTGGTATTAGTTGTACACGACAAGAAAATATTATTTTCCTCGAATCTGAATTTTCTGTTCCATTGTCTTCAACATTATCAAGAGAATTGCCACAACTCGCTTTGGGCGAAAAGAATTAGGTGACTAAAACAGATTAAAATAAGGAAAGAAAAAGAAAGAGAGAATTGGAAAAAATTGGGGAACAGAAATACACGGAGAGAAAAGGGGAGGAGCAGAGAATCGATAAATAGCATACAGAAAAAAGGAAAGATAAAACAGCAAATGTGAGGAAAAAGGGAAATACAAAACGGTTTTAGGGAGGAAAACAACAGAGAAGAATGGCAACAAAATAACTCGGATGGGATAACAGAAACACAGAGTGAAGGAGGAAAGACAGTAAGGAAATGAGAAAAGGAATTAGAAAAATTGAAAGCTACTGGAAGTAACCTGGAGAAAAAGATTAACTAGACAATAAACGTGTTGGACGAAAGACAGATAAAAATGAAACACGGAGGAAAAAAAAGAGAGGCAGAAAAACGGGAATGAGAAGTGAAAATATAAATAGACACGGAGATTGAAACAAAACAATAGACAGTAGAAAACATTAAAAACGCGGTAGGAAGACGTAAAAAAATAGAGACCTGAGAAGTAAAATATATAATATGTATAGAGATTCGAAAAAGAAAACCGGATAAGTAGGAAAGGGACACGAGGAGATAAGTTAACAGAAAGGGTAAAAGAAAAAGGGATAAGAACAACACAAAAACAATGAATATAAATAAAGAAGACAAGTTGCTATAATGAGAAAAAAAGAATAGAAATAAATGAAAATTTAGCAAAAGAGAGAGAACTGGCATAAAGGAGGGAAAATATTGTAAGGAAATAGAAGGAATAGAGAAATAGATAAATACAATTACTGAGAGAATGACGGAAACAAAATTATTATTCATAAGTAAAGAGTACAAATATCAAATACGTCGGAGGGGTAGAAAATGAAGAAAAGGAGGAATTGAGGAAGAGAGTAAAAATATAAAAGGTAGAGATACGGAGAGTTAACATATTTAAGTTTAAGGGAAAGCACAAGTAAAAAGGTCGAAGAAGAAAATAAGGATCGTGTGAAAATATCAAGAATGGTGAAGAGATGGAAATGGTTAAATAATTAAGGAAGGAAAAAGCTAAAAAACGAAAGGAAAAAAAAGAGGTAAAATAAGGATGAGTTAAAACGTGAAAAATGTTGTAGAGTTGAGAAAAAAATATAAAAGCCGGATTTAAGGAACGGATTAAAGTGTAAAATAAAGATATAATGTAAATTATTAAACTTGGAGGTAAAAATATCAAAGAAGGAAATGAGAAAGAGGTAAAAATATAATAATGAATATAAATAAAGGAGACGAGTTAATATAATGAGAATAAAAGAATAGAAATAAATGAAATTAGAGCCAGAGAGAGAGAGAGAGAGAGAGAGAGAGAGAGAGAGAGAGAGAGATTATAGAGAGACAACTGATATAAAGGAGAGAAAACATTATAAGGAAATAGAAAGAATAGAGAAATAGATAAATACAAATAGTGAGACAATGACGGAAATATAATTAGTATTTATAAATAAAGAGTACAAATATCAAATACGTTGGAGGGGTAGAAAAGGTAGAAATATGGAAAACGGAGAGTTAAAATATTTAAGTTGAAGGGAAATATCATGAGTAAAAATGTTGGAATAAGAAAATAAGGATCGTGTGAAAATAGCAAGAATGGTGAAGAGATGGAAATGATTAAATAATTAAGGAAGGAAAAAGCTAAAAAACCAAAGGAAAAAAAGAGGTAAAATAAGGATGAGTTAAAACGTGAAAATGTTGTAGAGTTGAGAAAAAAAATATAAAAGCCGGATTTAAGGAACGGATTAAAGTATAAAATAAAGATATAATGTAAATTATTAAACTTGGAGGTAAAAATATCAAAGAACGAAATGAGGAAGAGGTAAAAATATAAGAATGGATATAAATAAAGAAGACGAGTTAATATAATGAGAATAAAAGAATAGAAATAAATTAAATTAGAGCCAGAGAGAGAGAGAGAGAAAGAGAGAGAGAGATAGAACTGGTATAAAGGAGAGAAAACATTATAAGGAAATAGAAAGAATAGAGAAATAGATAAATACAAATAGTGAGACAATGATGGAAATATAATTAGTAGTTATAAATTAAGAGTAAAATAACAAATACGTTGGAGGGGTAGAAAAGGTAGAAATATGGAAAACGGAGAGTTAAAATATTTAAGTTGAAGGGAAATATCATGAGTAAAAATGTTGGAATAAGAAAATAAGGATCGTGTGAAAATAGCAAGAATGGTGAAGAGATGGAAATGATTAAATAATTAAGGAAGGAAAAAGCTAAAAAACCAAAGGAAAAAAAGAGGTAAAATAAGGATGAGTTAAAACGTGAAAATGTTGTAGAGTTGAGAAAAAAAATATAAAAGCCGGATTTAAGGAACGGATTAAAGTATAAAATAAAGATATAATGTAAATTATTAAACTTGGAGGTAAAAATATCAAAGAACGAAATGAGGAAGAGGTAAAAATATAAGAATGGATATAAATAAAGAAGACGAGTTAATATAATGAGAATAAAAGAATAGAAATAAATTAAATTAGAGCCAGAGAGAGAGAGAGAGAAAGAGAGAGAGAGATAGAACTGGTATAAAGGAGAGAAAACATTATAAGGAAATAGAAAGAATAGAGAAATAGATAAATACAAATAGTGAGACAATGATGGAAATATAATTAGTAGTTATAAATTAAGAGTAAAATAACAAATACGTTGGAGGGGTAGAAAAGGTAGAAATATGGAAAACGGAGAGTTAAAATATTTAAGTTGAAGGGAAATATCATGAGTAAAAATGTTGGAATAAGAAAATAAGGATCGTGTGAAAATAGCAAGAATGGTGAAGAGATGGAAATGATTAAATAATTAAGGAAGGAAAAAGCTAAAAAACCAAAGGAAAAAAAGAGGTAAAATAAGGATGAGTTAAAACGTGAAAATGTTGTAGAGTTGAGAAAAAAAATATAAAAGCCGGATTTAAGGAACGGATTAAAGTATAAAATAAAGATATAATGTAAATTATTAAACTTGGAGGTAAAAATATCAAAGAACGAAATGAGGAAGAGGTAAAAATATAAGAATGGATATAAATAAAGAAGACGAGTTAATATAATGAGAATAAAAGAATAGAAATAAATTAAATTAGAGCCAGAGAGAGAGAGAGAGAAAGAGAGAGAGAGATAGAACTGGTATAAAGGAGAGAAAACATTATAAGGAAATAGAAAGAATAGAGAAATAGATAAATACAAATAGTGAGACAATGATGGAAATATAATTAGTAGTTATAAATTAAGAGTAAAATAACAAATACGTTGGAGGGGTAGAAAAGGTAGAAATGTGGAAAACGGAGAGTTAAAATGTTTAAGTTTAAGGGAAATTATGAGTAAAAATTTCGAATAAGAAAATATCAAGAATGGTGAAGAGATGGAAATTGTTAAAGAATGAAGGAAGGAAGAAGCTAAAAAACCAAAGTAAAAAAAAGAAAGAGGTAAAATAAGGATGAGTTAAAACGTGAAAAATGTTGTAGAGTTGAGAAAAAATAAAAAATCCGGAATTAAGGAACGGATTAAAGCGCAAATTAAAGATATAATGTAATTTATTAAACTTGGAGGTAAAAATATCAAAGAACTAAATGAGAAAGAGGTAAAAATAAAATAATGAATATAAATAAAGAAGACGAAAAAGAATAAATGAAATTAGAGCCAGAGAGAGAGATTATAGAGAGAGAACTGGTATAAAGGAAAGAAAACATTATAAGGAAATAGAAATAATAGAGAAATAGATAAATACAAATAGTGAGACAATGACGGAAATATAATTAGTATTTATAAATAAAGAGTACAAATATCAAATACGTTGGAGGGGTAGAAAAGGTAGAAATATGGAAAACGGAGAGTTAAAATATTTAAGTTTAAGGGAAATCATGAGTAAAAAGGTCGAAGAAGAAAATAAGGATCGTGTGAAAATATTAAGAATGGAGAAGAGATGCAAATTGTTAAAGAATGAAGGAAAGAATAAGCTAAAAAACCAAAGTAAAAAACAGAGGTAAAATAAGGATGAGTTAAAACGTGAAAATTGTTGTAGAGTTGAGAAAAAAAATATAAAAGCCGGAATTAAGGAACGGATTAAATTACAAAATAAAGATATAATGTAAAGTATAAAAAACTTGGAGATAAAAATCAAAGAACGAAATGAGGAAGAGGTAAAACTATGAGTTGTAGAGGAATAAAAGGTACACATGAGAAATCCAAGGATCCTGCCTCTGTTGCTAATGGCGTTATTTTCTAGCATAATTGCATGTACGTGTGTGTGTTTTTCTATTCCCGACTGCCCCAGTGTAATTTTTTTTAATGGAGCATCGGATTTAATCGTTTCCTCCGCACTGGCGCAGATAATATTAATTGGCAATTTTTAATATTTAGGAGTTGATGGTGGGGATGGGAGGGTTTATAATGTTTTTTATTTGTTTAGTCTGTGATAGGATTTAATTCCGAAAATCGCCTTTGTTAATATCGCTGGCCGTGATATGCCCGGCCGTTTATTCCCTCACACACTGTGCGCCCGAACACTCGCTGACCTGACGTCATCAACTGACTCAGGAGAGGAGCGCTGACTGCTGTTGAATCTTTGGTCTCCGGAACAGAATGGCGTCTCTGGTCAACGGTCAGTCTCAGGCAATGAAACGTACTTCAATAATCGGAAGGTCAGACGCCATGAGGATTATTCGTACAGGAGCGAAAGGCCAAGGACGTAGAAATTATTTGTTGGCTTACTTTTATTGGTTCCTCTCTGAATTGAGGGAATTGCATACGAACATTCAGAGACAAAACAGGGAAAAACACGAATTTTGAGTACGTTACTGTAAAAGAATAAAAATGTCGGTTTATACTCAAGAAAAGAAAGGGAAAAATTGGAGACTAGACGTACTACTCCGAACAGTTACAGTCAAAAACTGGAAAAAGATAAAAATACAAACACGAAGGCGAAAATACACTCGAAAATAGCGAAATACACACGTGAATTCGAAAAGTACCGTCGCTGACCTGAAAATTATTTCTCCGGTCAGAAAATGTATCCGCCGAAAAAATACACAGAGGACCGCAAAAATATGCTCGTTCATTAGAAAATGCACTTGTTAAGTCGAAAAATACACTGGTAAACTGGAAAATTCACTTAGTAAGTCAGAAAAGCACTCACGAACGAGAAAAATTAATCACTAAAGAAAAAATTCATTTACGAAAGAGTAAATGAACATACGAACACGGTGTAATGTCTAAGAAGAAAATTCACTCACGAAACGATAAAATGCACTCACGAACAATTAAATGCACTCCACGAAAATTAAAGACACACAAAAACGACTAAAAGCACTCTTCAACGAGAAAATGTACACGCGGAGGAGAAAATGCACTTAGTAAAAAAACGCACTAACTAAATAGAAAATGCAAAGGCAAAGAAGAAAATGCATTCACAAAATGATAAATTGCTCAAATGTAGAAGAAAATGCACTTGCGAAGGAAAATGCTTGGAAGAAAATGCTCTGACAATGAAGAAAATAGATAAAGAAACAAAAAATACACTCAAAAACGTTAAATTGCACTTAAGAAATAATAAATGCATTCATGAACGAGAAAATGCAGTCAGGAACGATTAAATACACTCAAAAAAACAATAAAGAGAGACTAAAAGCAGTCTTGAACGAGAAAATGTACTCGCGGAGGAGAAAATGCACTTAGTAAAAATAAACGCACTGACTAAAGAGAAAAAGCAAAACAAAGAAGAAAATGCACACACAAAATGTTAAAATGCACTCATGTAGAAGGAAAAGCACTCACGAAGAAGAAGTCAGGACGTTTTCAAAACAAAAAATACACTGAAAAACATTACAATGAACTTAATAAATAATAAATGCATTCATAAGCGAGAAAATGTACTCGCGGAGGACAAAATGCACTCAGTAAAAATAAACGCACTGACTAAAGGCAAAAAGGGAAAACAAATAATAAAATGCACTCACAGAATCATAAAATGCACTCATTTTGAAGGAAAAGCACTTACGAAAGAAAAACATTCACTAAGAAGAAGTCAGGACAATTTTTAAAAACAAAAAATACACTCGAAAACGATAAAATGCACTTAAGAAATAATAAGTGGACTTATGAACGAGAAAATGCAGTTAGGAACTATTATATACACTAAAAAAACATTATAAAGCGACTAAAAGTACTCATGAACGAGAAAATGTACTCGCGAAAGAGAAAATGCACAGAGTTAAAATAAACGCACTAACTATGAGGAAAAGCAAACACAAAAAAGAAAATACACTCACAAAATGATAAAATGCACTCACGAAGGAAAACATTCACTAAGAAGAAAATGCACTGACAATGAAAAAAATATATACAGAAACAAAAAATACACTCAAAAACGTTAAATTGCACTTAAGAAATAATAAATGCATTCATGAACGATAAAATGCAGTCAGGAACGACTAAATGCACTCAAAAAAACAATAAAAAGAGACTAAAAGCACTCCTGAACGAGAAAATGTACTCACGGAAGAAAAATGCACTTAGTAACAATAAACACACTCACTAAAGAGGAAAACCAAAGACAAAGAAGAAAATTCACTCACTAAATGATGAAATGCACACATGTTGAAGAAAATGCAGTCACGAAGGAAAACATTCAGTAAAAAAGTCAGAACATTTTTTAAAAAAACAAAATCTTCACTCAAAAACGATAAAATTCACTGAAGAAATAATAAGTGCATTCATGAACGAGAAAATGCAGTCAGGAATGACGAAATGCATTCAAAAAAACAATAAAAGCGACTAAAAACACTCATGAACGAGAAAATGTACTCGCGGGGAAAAAATGCACTTAGTGAAAATAAACGAACTAACTAAAGAGGAAAAGCAAAGACAAAGAAGAAAATTCACTCAGAAAATGATGAAATGCACTCATGTAGAAGGAAAAGCACTCACGAAGGAAAACATTCACTAAGAAGTCAGGACATTTTTTAAAAACAAAAAATTAAGTCAAAAACGTTAAAATTCACTTAAGAAATTATAAATGAATTCATGAACGAGGAAATTCAGCCATAAACGGTTAAATTCATTCAAAAAAAATAAAATAAAAAGAAACTAAAAGCACTCTTGAACGAGAAAATGTACTCGCTGGGAAAAAAATGCACTTAGTGAAAATAAACGAACTAACTAAAGGGGAAAAGCAAAGAAAAATAAGAAAATTCACTCAGAAAATGATAAAATGCACTCATGTAGAAGGAAAAGCACTCACGAAGGAAAACATTCACTAAGAAGAAGTCAGGACATTTTTTTAAACAAAAAATACACTCAAAAACGTTAAAATGCACTTAAATAATAAATGCATTCATGAACGAGAAAATGCAGTCAGGAAGGAAAAACATTTACTCATGAAGGAGAAAATGCCCTCATCAACTGTAAATGAGCTTATGAACGAGAGTTCTTAAAAAAAATTCAGCAAGAGTGGAAAAATTACCTGAAAAGTGGACAATACACTCACAAATTTCGAAAAGGCACTCATGAACTTCAAAATGATTCCCCTCAGACAAGCGAGAAAATTAGCAACTAATTTTTCCACTCGTGCAAGTATTTTAATCTACCGTTCGTAAACCATTAACGCTTATTAATTTTTCTTAATTGGACCTGAAAATAAAAAATTGACGCACCGTTTAATAATTATAATTATAAGGTTGTCAACCATCGCCGAGTCTTGCGCTCCTTTCCACAGAAAGAGGAATTATTTTCCCAAATATATGGAAAAATCGGGTTGTTGTACGGGGTTAAGAAGAAGAGCAACGAGTCTGTGTGTGTTGGCAAGCCTGGACTTTACTTTCCTCCTTGTGTTATTCCTAACCTAGTCCTCGTCGTGGTAGTAAGTGATTGTCCGTGTTGAATGCCCTCCACACTATACGCTTTACGCAGTGCTGCAACTCCTTGCTTCGTCAGTTTCACGACGTTACTGAACGTCCTACGCGTCCTCAAAACTGTAGCGTTACAGTGGGAAAGCTTAAAATAATTTCTAACCTCGCAAGAAGGATTCACTGAGTCCAGTAAGTGAATTTATTATTCTCCACCTAAGACTTGTCTTTATTTACTTGTAATATTTCCTTTTTACATGTTTTTTTCCTTCGATGTAACTTTTCCTTTCTAAGGTTCTTTAATTTTCCTTACACCCGTAACTCTAAAATAAAAATAGGTGAATAAGAAGGGATTAACCGGAAAGGGATTTTCCTTTCCTTGGTTGTAAACTAAGGAATTCACGTTAAGTTTTCTCACGCATATGCACCTTGGGTCCGTTTTAAGATGTGAATGATCTGGAGTCGCATTATTTGGGGAATAGGAGGGTAAGAGGTGTCAACTGTTCCCATAGGAACAGTCGGCCAGCTGCCTGGCAGGAGGTAATTCTGAGTCCCCTCTCCAGTGACCAGGAGGACGTGGAGCAAGTACCAAAACTCGGATGTACCTGTTTGCGGTTTCATGTATTTTTCCCAGCACAACTACAGCCAGAAGACTTTGGTCGGCTTCCTGTCCCTTCCGCATTGCCAGTTTCTACCCCTTCTTCGGAGAAGAGACACCACCACCTGGATGACTCTACTGTAACACTAGACTAACATCAAATCCGCCATTTATCGAGGATCGTCCTGAGCTGAAAGGAATTAATTTAGTCCCTTGTGTGACGTCACAGCGCGACTGCACTTTGTGTGCGCGCTGAGTAGTTGGCAGGCCTGCCTTCGCCAGTATTTTCCCCATCAATGTCGCGAGAGCGCTGTGATCGTATTAGGGGCCGCTATAGGATACCGCCTTGGAGCCGTTAAATACCGTAGTTGCTCGCTTATGGCCTGTTCCTGTGCCTTTAAGTGGTTATAAAGTCCCGTCCGTGTAATACGCACCTTGCTGCTCCTCCTCCTTGCCTGACGAACTCGTCTCTGCAATCACACGACTCTCAACAATGCCTCTACACAGACACACACATTATATATACAGTGGGACAATCTTCTTTTATTAATCAATGTGACCACAGACTCCTGCACGTTGTGGCAGGTCCCCCATTAAAAGCATAAAAATGAGATGGGGAGTGGGCCCCGGGTTGTAGTTTAAGGGTACTACCGGAGGCAAGAAACTGTTTCAGGAGAAACCCTAGAGGAACCCACGATCATGTAGACCTACTAGTACTGATGACTGAAGTGTCTCGTTCAGGGGAATCTCGAGCGACGCTTCCAATGGGAAGAGATGACAACTCTTGCCTTCCTATATTTCAGGTATTCGTCCCCAAAGCATTGACCTCTCAGAAATAACCGATATTTTTTTATTTTTAGACGCATGGGAACTTTAAATTAAAACCCAAAGACAGAAATAGGTACTTTTTTTTAGGGCAACAGGCTACATGAGGGTGATCCACATTGGGCAACTCCCCTTTAATAGCATAGGAAGGGATTTGAAAGGGTGGATGCGTGGATGCGGAAGGGTAGAGGAAGGTAGCCAAGGGTTAACTAGGGCCACGGGGCTATATTTTAAGGATCCAACCCGGCATTCGCCTAAAGAAATGCAGTGAAAACCTTAGAAAAACCTGCATTGGTTATGTCGGGCATTGGGTACTTGTCCCACGCCCTTCCGATAGCGGGAGAGGAGTTTGCTGTGGGGACGCAGCATTCCCTTCTCCGCGCCTCGACCAGTTTAGGAGGCAGCTGGCCGACTATTCCAATGGGAATAGCGGACAACTCTTACCGTATTGCCAATGTCTGTGACCCCGGAACATACACCACTCAAAACAGGCCGAGGTGCCTTGGCTTGTGGGAACCTTAGTTCAAAAACGGAGAGGAAAAGGCATACCCAAAGGTAGCCCCTTCGTATCTCTCCTAAAAGGTTCTGCCTGCGAGAGAATAGCCCTCGTAGACCTTAACCTCTACAGAAATAGGTACTCAAACGGGTAACGTTTAATTAATTTCCTAGAAGGTTCCACCAGCGGGAGTTTAGACCAGCTCTCAAATTCATAGAGGATAATCTATATGGTGGCATCTCCCCTTTAATATCAAAGGAAGCGATTTGAAAAGGGGCATGCGGAAGGGTAGAACAAGGTAGCCAAGGGTTAACTAGGGCTCCGAGGCTATCGTTTAAAGATCCTACCCGGCCTTCGCCTAAAAGTGATGCAGGAAAAACCCTAAAATACCTAAACAGGTAAGTTGGACGCTTGGTACTTGTCCCACGCCCTTCCGATGGCCTGAGAGGGGTTTGTTGTGGGGACGCTGAATTCCGTTCTCCATGCGTCGACCAGTTCAGGAGGCAGCTGGCCGACTGTTCCAATGGGAACAACACCTTCGACCCCGGAAAATAACCTAAAAAATGGCCGAGGTGACTCGACTTGCGGAAACCTTTTGTCATAAACGGAGAAAGGAGGAGAAATCCCCAAAGGTAGCCTTTCCTGTCTGTCCATAAAGGTACTGCCTGCGAGAGAACAACTCTCTTCTCAATGGAGAAAGGAAATTTATTTTAGGGTAACAGAGCTACATGAGGGTAATCCATATGGTGGCAACTCCCCTTTAATAGCATAGGAAGGGAATTGAAGGGGGATACGGAAGGGTAGAGGAAGGAAGCCAAGCGTTAACTTGGGTCCCCGGGCTATGGTTTAAGGATCCTACCCGGCATTCGCGTAAAGAATTGCAGGGAAAACCCTAAAAAACCTGCATCAGGAAGGTCGCTCATTGAATACTTGTCCCACGCCCCTGCGATAGCGGGAGAAGAGTTTGCTGTGGGGACGCCGCATTCTCTTCTCCGTGCCTCGACCAGTTTAGGAAGCAGCTGGCAGACTGTTCCAATGGGACCAGCGAACAACTCTTACCGTATGCACAAAGTCTGTGTCCCCGGTACATACACCTCTCAAAACTGGCCGAGAGAGTCCTTGACATCATTGGAATATTTACAGGTTCTTGCCTGGGTAGGTATCGCTATATCTCCTGGTCGACTTTGACGTCACATCAGCTACACCTATAAAAACCTGTCTATCTCGCATCATGTCAAAAGTTTAACTTCCACGAACTATTTAGGAAGATTCGGACAGTGTCTCCTACAGAACCGTTAAAGTCAGTCACACGCGCCAAACTCTGCTGTGGCTATGGCTAGTTAATTTCAAGGCCACGGACTGAGCAGTCTACTCGTATGTCGAGTAATTTACGTCAAATAAGAAGGTAGATCGTAATCAAGCTGTCTCATACGTCGTGCAGGAACAACAGATCGCCATTGTGCCGTCTAGTTCACTCAAGTTTACAGTCGATGAAGCTGATAGGCCAAAAAAAAATGTGAAGAACATACCGTAATAAGGAGTAAATAAACAACGTACATGTACATTGTTCTCACACACAAAGACTACTAAATATATTACTTTAAATATATGAAGCCATCACGTTTCAACCTTCAGACCTTACGTGCTGAAAAGAAAACACATGCCTCTATAACAATTTTCGGAAATACAATATACTGTGGAATATATAGCCTTATATGCGGTAGAGCAGAAAAAATACTTCCAAGAAATAAGATATAAGTTAGCAGGGTGCCCGGCGTTGCCCATGTCCTTCCAAAATATAAGATATAAAATTTAAGGTTTAAAATATAAGATAGCTAGGTGCCCGCCCGTATACTTCCAAGATATAAGATATACGGTATCAGATATAAGATAGCTAGGTGCCTGGAGTTGCCCGTGTACTTCTAAGATATAAGATATAAGATATAAGGTATAAGATATAAGATAGCTAGGTGCCTGGAGTTGCCCGTGTACTTCCAAGATATAAGATATAAGATATAAGATAGTTAGGTGCCCGGCGTTACCCGTGCAATTCCAAGACATAAGATAGCTAAGTGCCAGGCGTTGACCGAGTCCTTCAAAGATATAAGATATAAGATTTGAAGTATATGATATAATATATAAGGTATAAGTTAAAGTTAGCTAGGTGTCCGGCGTTGCCCGAGTCCTTCCAAGATATAATATATAAGGTATAAGATATAAGATAGCTAGGTGCCTGGAGTTGCCCGTGTACTTCCAAGATATAAGATGCAAGGTATAAGATATAAGATAGCTAGGTGCCTGGAGTTGCCCGTGTATTTCCAAGATATAAGGTATAAGATATAATATATAAGGTATAAGATATAAGTTAGCTAGGTGTCCGGCGTTGCCCGTGTACTTCCAAAATATAATATATAAGGTATAAGATATAAGATAGCTAGTTGCCTGGAGTTGCCCGTGTACTTCCAAGATATAAAGTATAAGATATAATATATAAGGTATAAGATAAAAGTTAGCTAGGTGTCCGTCGTTGCCCGAGTCCTTCCAAGATAAAAGTTATAAGATATAATATATAAGATAGCTAGGTGCCTGGAGTTGCCCGTGTACTTCCAAGATATAAGATATAAGATTTAAAGTATAAGATATAATGTATAAGGTATAAGATATAAGATAGCTAAGTGCCCGGCGTTGCCCGTGTCCTTCTAAGATATAAGATATAAGATGCAAGGTATAAGATATAAGATAGCTAGATGCCTGGAGTTGCCCGTGTACTTCCAAGATATAAGGTATAAGATATAATATATAAGGTATAAGATATAAGTTAGCTAGGTGTCCGGCGTTGCCCGAGTCCTTCCAAGATATAATATATAAGATAGCTAGGTGCCTGGAGTTGCCCGTGTACTTCCAAGATATAAGATTTAAGGTATAAGATATAATGTATAAGGTATAAGATATAAGATAGCTAAGTGCCCGGCGTTGCCCGTGTCCTTCTAAGATATAAGATATAAGATGCAAGTTATAAGTAATAAGATAGCTAGGTGCCTGGAGTTGCCCGTGTACTTCCAAGGTATAAGGTATAAGATATAATATATAAGGTATAAGATATAAGTTAGCTAGGTGTCTGGCGTTGCCCGTGTACTTTCCAGATATAATATATAAGGTATAAGATATAAGATATAAGTTAGCTTGGTGCCCGGCTTTGCCCGTGTACTTATTTATATAAACCCAAAATAGTATTTAATTCTATATCAATGTTTAGTCAAGAAGTGATTTAATCTAAATCTAACTGTTCCTAGTTCCGTACATACTTTCGACCGATATTGAATTAATTGAACAGCTGTAAAATACATGGGATTTTATTGCATCAATCCCATCAAACATATCTCCGAATTTCTTTACGAATACAATACTTCAATAGACTCCTCGAGTATTGCAGGATATAACTGTCCCTCAGTCTTCAGACATTACGAAAGATTAAATTGATAAAATTCCTAGCTAGATCCACAATGTAAACAAATGGTCGTCATTTTGTACTCACTAATATGGCGACGAAAATTAACTTACATTTTCCGCGAGGATCGTAAAGTATTACGTATTGTTTTGTATTATTATTCGATGAAGTAGAAAATTATACCTTTTATTTAATGAAAATATTTCTTCTTTATTTCATTACGGATAAAGGAACTATTTCCTTTGTTCGTCGCGTAGTAACATTTTCCTCTCGTGTGACGTCATTGTCTTTTGGCGCGCAGTAATTTAACATGTAATAATCACGTTCTTTAATTATTATTCTTTTCACATGTTTGCTAGGGGTTTCTCACCGTCACAGTACTGTTTCTTGTGTTTTGAAGAATATGAGTACCAATTTTTGTTGTATTCTTTCTACGCGTTTAAATTTGTATAGAAATTAACGTAAATACATACATACTTACATCCTTTTTTATTATATAGATGGTCCGGTTTCCCCTAAGAGGCGGCTATAGTGCTGTTAAAACTGGAAGGCACTTGGCTGTTCCTACGAGGGGGCTGCAACCTCGAATCAAACCAAGCGGAACGCAAAGAAGGTAGTGCGACGAGGGGACAAGATGCATTGCCGAACAATCGCATTGTAATCTGCTGGTATTCAGTGAGCCTGTACACGGATTCGAACGTTTATTTGGGCAACGACGCCTCGTACCACACGCGTGGGGGAAACCACAAAGCATCTTCTAGTAACTTGCGGGAATGTTGAATTTAACAAATAAATCTTTAAACATGTGGCAAGACACCACCCGTGACTTTGATATTTTCTCCAGCCGGCGAATCAACGTGGATCTCTGTTATTTTTTCCCCTACTCCTAATTTCCGACAAGCAGCGAGCTCCATCGACGGCACTCGAGACTAGCGATGACGTCACCCCCAGAGTTACAAATGAGATTTCGGCTCGGCAAGCAGAAACCCGATTTAACTTACGACGGTGCATTTATGAGGCAAAAGATTAATATAAAACTCAAAAGAAAAACAAGGCTTATCTCCGCTGCCAGAGACTCTGCGAATATGTCGTCGCTGACGCTGACAAGTGCTGCTCCGGTGGGAAGAAGTCTTCAGCTACAAACAAATGTAATCTACAGATGCAATATTTATTCCAACGTCTTTCTTTTTAACTTTGACCAGAAAGGGGCATTAAGGGTGAATGCAAAGTAAAAAAAAAAAAATTCACCGGGAAGTTTGTCAGAAACAATATTTTAACCGTCGTGAGTGATGAAAAGCAGGCGACTCCTCCTTGGTCTTGCGGTTATTTAAGGGACGTTGTTGTGAAAGTCAGCAACAGTGGAGGTCTGTGACGCAAAATGTTGACTGTCAGCTGCGGACACTTTTTGATTTAGGGGAGCGCCGACGTCTTTTTATAATGGGTAACCAGAGGCGATGGAGTGAGGACTTCGAAAAGTCCCATTAGTTGTAAGAATACAGTGCTGCTGGCTCACAGTTGGTTCGGGTAATATTCTGGAGGACAATGAGAGGCACAGTGTTACTTCATTACAGAGGCAGTGAGGAGGAATCAGATTACCTCTGCGACTAGAAAGTTTTCCTAGAGAGTGATACATTCCATATTGTAAAGAAGCATCTTCGATTGTTAGGAAAAGGACGAAGTAGGAACCGAACCAGTACGAAACGTTGACCTCCTTCATCCTTCCACACCAGGGATACTTACTGTTTTCTAAGAGAGAATCTGTGACACAAAATGTTGTCTGTCAGCTGCGGACACTTTCTGATGTAGGGAAGCGCCAACGTCTTTTTATAGTGGGTAACCAGATGCTATGGACTGAGGAAAAGTCCCGTTAGTTGTAAGAATACTGTGCTGCTGGCTCACAGTTGGTTAGGATAATATTCCGGAGGCACAGTGTTACTTGATTACAGAGGCAGTGAGGAGGAATCAGATTACCTCCGCGACTAGAGAGTTTTCCTAGAGAGTGATACATTCCATATTGTAAAGAAGCATCTTCGGTTGTTAGGAAAAGGACGAAGTAGGAACCGAACCAGTACGAAACGTTGACCTCCTTCATCCTTCCACACCAGGGATACTTACTGTTTTCTAAGAGAGAATCTGTGACACAAAATGTTGTCTGTCAGCTGCGGACACTTTCTGATGTAGGGGAGCGCCGACGTCTTTTTATAGTGGGTAACCAGAGGCGATGGAGTGAGGACTTCGAAAAGTCCCGTTAGTTGTAAGAATACTGTGCTGCTGGCTCACAGTTGGTTACGGTAATATTCCGGAGGACAATGAGAGGCACAGTGTTACTTCATTACAGAGGCAGTGAGGAGGAATCAGATTACCTCCGCGACTAGAAATTTTTCCTAGAGAGTGATACATTCCAGTGTAAAGAAGCATCTTCGGTTGTTAGGAAAAGGACGAAGTAGGAACCGAACCAGTACGAAACGTTGACCTCCTTCATTCTTCCACACCAGGGATACTTACTGTTTTCTAAGAGATAATCTGTGACACAAAATGTTGTCTGTCAGCTGCGGACACTTTCTGATGTAGGGGAGCGCCGACGTCTTTTTATAGTGATTCATTGGGAGAATCTGTGACACAAAATGTTGTCTGTCAGCTGCGAACCCTTGTTAGGTTTACGGGAACTGCCCAACGGCAACACCGTCGGAAACCGCAACCCAGAGAAGATGAAGCGAGGATTTTGAGAAGGGATAGCAAAATTAAAGCGCTAAAATTTGAAATAAATCGGCAATTAAATTCATTAAACTATGTAGTTTAGTTTAATTTATTAAGGTGATATTGACAATTATGATTAGATAATAGTCTGAAGGGGTTTGTGGGGCAAGTTAGTTAACTAAAATGGAGGTAGGAAACTGTCGGAACTCGGCAAGTTGTTTGAGGAGCCGAAACAGAGAGGGTTCGATTAGGAATGGGAAGTACGAGAAGTTTCCGGGCATCGTGAGAACCTTCTAGAAGGACTACGTGTTACTAAACCATACATCTGCAGGCTTACTCGACCTTGCTTGAATTCCTTGTCCTGAGGAGACGTTCGTTGGAACCATTGGACGTTTCCTTCAGCCCATCCACGGCCTGGAGGTCGCGAGTGTCGGCACAACTCCCAACTTTCTGGAGCACCTGCAAGATGGCGGGGGGGCTTTCTTGTGACGCCTGCCAATTGTTGCACAGTTGAGTGCATTCCCGGAATCCGATTTGCAAATCGGACAGAGCGACAGAGAGAGAGAGAGAAACAAGTAAATTGCGCCTCATTAAAGTGTTGGGAAAGTATAATTTCTGCAGCAGGAGCCAGAGGCGGACGGAGTGTGACATCCTTACGACTTTCTTTTGTTGCAACGGATAAAGAAGATGACGAAGAGAGAAACAGACTCTTCCGCGCTCTCCTTCTTCTTCCTCCTCCTTCTCATCCCCGCCTCCGCACTCTCTTGTTTTGCATATTCAAGAGAAAATTACTTTTGTCTTTTCTCCTACGAAGGGGAAAAAAAATAACTCAAGTAAAATAATAATAAATGAGAAAAATGGGAATTTAAATTAGGATTTCTACGCAGAAGTTTGCCTGTGTTTGTGTGGGCGAGGGGGGTGGTTTTCTAACCCCGCCTCCACCCTTCTCCTCTCCGTGCTAAATGTGGGTGGAATGATTAAAGAGAAGCGACACACACACACACACTAACAAAAGAGGCTCAAACTTGAGAACAGATGACCAAAGTTTTAAGAGTGTTACTGGAATGAGAACCATATTTTAGACCGAATCCTGAGTCCGTGAAGGGAAAGAGCTGCAATGGAGAGAGGCAACACGTGCGCGTGGATAGTGGTACTCTTGTAATCACACTTTTTGCGTAGAGCGTTAAAAACAAAGTGACGTCACGGTTACAAGTCATCGTGTAAGGAGTCTCTGAGTGACTGTTCACATGTGTCGTTCGAAATACAGACTTTAATCTTATAAATAAAAAAGAGTGTATGTATGTTTGTATGTTTGTTTGTATGTTTGTTTGTTTGTTTGTATGTTTGTATGTTTGTATGTTTGTATATTTGTATGTTCGTTATACAAATCTACACCGGTAGAGCAAATTTCACCAAATTTCGTACACGTGTTCTTAATTCTTAATTGCCCATTTAACCCGAAAGGGTGGGGGTTGGAAGGGAAGACTAGATTGATAGTGTTTCTACCGATGTGATATGAGTAAAAATTCAACCCTTTCCACCACGGGAAAGTAGCAGATTTAGGGGTGGTGTTGTTCATACTATTTTAACCGATGTTGTTTCCATTAATAACTACGTTTAATCTTATAAATAAAAGAGAGTGTATGTATGTTTGTTTGTATGTTTGTATGTTTGTTTGTATGTTTGTATGTTTGTATGTTTGTATGTATATTTGTATGTTCGTTATACAAATCTACACCGGTAGAGCAAATTTCACCAAATTTCGTACACGTGTTCTTTACGACCAGGAAACAAACACTGTCGGGGTGAGACATGTCTGCCACCCCCAGAAGCGGGGATGCACGGGGGTTGAAATATTTAAACATGCTAAAACAGCCGATATTTTAGTCGGATAATAATTTTTAGGGGACCAAGATATTTATGGTGTTTCTACCGATGTTTTCTGAATATAATTTTCATCCCCTACACCCTGGGAAAAGGGCACCCTTAGGGTTTAGGGTGGAGAATACAAATCTATACCGGTGGATCAAATTTCACCAAATTTCGTACACGTGTTCTTTGCGACCAGGAAAACAACACTGTCGGAGTGAGACGCGCCTACCACCCCCTGAAGCGGGGGTGGACGGGGGTGGAAATATTTGAACATGCTAAAACAGTCGATATTTCAGTCGGATAAATATTTGTAGAGGTCAAAGATATTTATAGTCTTTCCACTAATGATATCTGAATATAATTTTCAACCTCTACACCCTGGGGAAAGAGCACCCCTAGCGTTAGAGGGGGAGAATACAAATCTACACCGCTGGAGCAAATTTCACCAAATTTGGTACACGGGTTCTTTGCGACCAGGAAAACAACACTGTCGGGGTGAGACGCGCCTACCACCCCCTGAAGCGGGGGTGGACGGGGGTGGAAATATTTGAACATGCTAAAACAGTCGATATTTCAGTCGGATAAATATTTGTAGAGGTCAAAGATATTTATAGTCTTTCCACTAATGATATCTGAATATAATTTTCAACCTCTACACCCTGGGGAAAGAGCACCCCTAGCGTTAGAGGGGGAGAATACAAATCTACACCGCTGGAGCAAATTTCACCAAATTTGGTACACGGGTTCTTTGCGACCAGGAAAACAACACTGTCGGGGTGAGACGCGTCTACCAACCCCAGAAGCGGGGGTGGACGGGGGTTGAAATACTTAAACATGCTAAAACAGCAGGTATTAGATTTGGATAAATATTTTCGGGGTCAAAGATATTGATTGTGTTTCTACCGATGTTATCTGAATATAATATTCATCTCCTACGCCCTGGGAAAAGGGCACCCTTAGGGTTTGGGGTGGAGTTGCTTTACAGAAAAATAACGCGAATACAACCGAGTTTGGAGTCAAATCGAAGGTTATGGATGTCAGTGAGTTTACTCCGGATAAATATTTTTAATTACCCATTTAACCCGAAATGGTGGGGGTTGGAAGGGAAGATAAATAGTCAGTTCTTGCGCGTTCTTGGAGGAGAATTACGTGAATACTATTTCAACGGATGTTGTTGAAAATATAAATCCCTTTAGACATTAGTGGTGAGCTTGCTTAGGGCTGGGGGTGAGAATTGTTTATTATTCTAAAACTGCCAAAATGTTATGTGTTTATGGGTTAACTAGATTGATATTGTTTCTACCGATGTGATATGAGTAAAAATTCAACCCTTTCCACCACGGGAAAGTAGCAGATTTAAGGGTGGTGTTGTTCATACTATTTTAACCTATGTTGTTTCCATTTATAACGACGTTTAATCAAAAATAAAAGTGTTTCATACCCATTGCTTTTTGTACTCTTTTAAAAAGTTTTTATATTATAAATTGTTATAAACATAATTTTACATTTATTCCGTAATTGAAGTTGTATTATTGTGAAGAAATAAAGCAACAAATAATCACGGACAAATAAATGTAACAAAAACTCTACATGCCAACGTAGTTTATAATTTAGTTTACTACAACTTCAATGAAAATATTATCCACGTAATCTACATTATTAGAACAATTGTTCTCAAAATCCTAAACCATATAAATCAATCCATTAATAATCACTTTTCTACCAGAACGAAAGGGCTTAATATAAATAATTATTACACTTAATCTTATAAATAAAAATGAGTGTATGTTTGTATGTTTGTATATTTGTATGTTTGTATGTTTGTATGTTTGTATATTTGTATGTTCGTTACACAAATCTACACCGCTGGAGAAAATTTCACCAAATTTTTTCGTACACGTGTTCCTTGCGACCAGGAAACAAACACTGTCGGGGTGAGACGCGTCTACCACCCCCAGAAGCGGGGGTGGACTGGGGTGGAAATATTTAAACATGCTAAAACAGTCTATATTTCAGTCAGATAAATATTTTTAGGGGTCACAGATATTTATAGTCTTTCCACTTATGATATCTAAATATAATTTTTAACCTCTACACCCTGGGGAAAGAGCACCCCTAGCGTTTGGGGTGGAGAATACAAATCTATACCGGTGGATCAAATTTCACCAAATTTCGTACACGTGTTCTTTGCGACCAGGAAACAAACACCGTCGTGGTGAGACGCGTCTACCACCCCCAGAAGCGGGTCGGGATTATCAGTAGAGCACTTTTAGGTGTTGGGTGGAGGAACGCTGCAATAAAATAACGGGAATACAACCGAGATTGTAGTCAAATCCAAGGTAATGGATGTCATCCAGTTCAATTATAGCACCAAATTGCCCGTTTAGCCCCAAGGGGCGGGAATGGATGGGATGGAAATTTTCTAACATGTGAAATCATCGATATTAGCGTGGAATAAATAAATGCCGGGACCATTGACGTTGATAGTATTTCTACCGATGTTGTTTGTAGGCATGATAGGGGTGGGGCTGAAGGGGATTTCCTTGAAAACAACGGGAAAACAACCGAGATTCGAGTCAAATCGAAGGTAATGGATGTCCCTGAATTTATTTATGACAATCTGGACAACGCGCGGGTATCGGCTGGGTTGGGATGAGTTGACCGGCTGTGTTTTGCGTCGATTAAATATATTTCGGGATGAATTACATTAATAAAATTTCCCTACATGTTCTCTGTGTATAATTTCAACCCCTTTCGGACTCATAAGGGTGTACATTTAAGGATGGGCGTGAAGTAGCATTACATAAAAAGAAACCAGAAACTGTCGGGATTGTCACTGAGTTTAATTAATTTCCTTAAAAATAACGGGAAAACAACCGAGATTCGAGTCAAATCGAAGGTAATGGATGTCCCTGAATTTATTTATGACAATCTGGACAACGCGCGGGTATCGGCCGGGTTGGGATGAGTTACCGGCTGTTTTTTGCGTCGATTAAATATATTTCGGGATGAATTAGATTAATAAAATTTCCCTACATGTTCTCTGTGTATAATTTCAACCCCTTTCGGACTCATAAGGGTGCACCCTTAAGGGTGGGCGTGTAGTAGCATTACATAAAAAGAAACCAGAAACTATCGGGATTGTCACTGAGTTTAATTAATTTCCATGAAAATAACGGGAAAACAACTGAGATTCGAGTCAAATCGAAGGTAATGGATGTTGCTGAATTTATTTATGACAATCTGGACAACGCGCGGGTATCGGCTGGGTTGGGATGAGTTGACCGGCTGTTTTTTCGTCAATTAAATATATTTCGGGATGAATTAGATTAATAAAATTTCCCTACATGTTCTCTGTGTATAATTTCAACCCCTTTCGGACTCGGAAGGGTGCACCCTTAGGGGTTGGCGTGGAAGTAGCATTAGATAAAAATAAACCAGAAACTATCAGGATTGTCACTGAGTTTAATTATGACATTAAACTTGACCGTTTAAGTCCCCGAAGCGGGAGTGGTCGGGGGTGTAAAATTTCAAACATGTTAAACGGTCGATATTTGCGATAATTATTTCCTGGGGTTAATTACTTTGAAAGTATTTATACCGATGTTGTTTGTGTATAATTTAACCCCTGTGAGGGGAGCAAGCTTAGGGGTGGCGTGGAGGTACGTTAAATAAAATCCCGCAAAAACAACCGAGATTCGAATCAATTCCGAGACTATGAATGTCGCTGAATCTAATTGTGACAACCCTGGGGGGGTAACGCGACGGGTTTGGGAGGTGTTGGGCGGGGGAATAAATTTTCAGACAATGTAATCGGCCGATTTTTGCGTGGAATACATTCTTTTTCATTATCGCATATTTGTGGGGGTGGTCATCTTCTAACATGTAAAAACGGCCGATATATTTAGTCAATGACTTCATCCGCCTTCGGCATGGGAGGTGAGCACATTTAGGGATAGGGTTCCAGGAGCTTTACATAAAAATAGCGCAAAAGTAACCAAAATTGGAGTCTTATGGATGGTTATAGATAAATGACATCTCGGGCAACGCCGGGCACCCAGCTAGTAAATAATAAAATAACCTCTTAACATCTCACGTAAAGTTCAACAAACTCATTTGGAAGTAAGTAAATAAATAAATTGAAAAAGATATTTTCTACTAAAGTCCTTCTCGTTGATAATCCTTCATCTTAATTCCATTTCAAATAATTTCCAACTATTTTTCCAATCAGTTAATTTACACATAGAATTTTCCTCGATACTCACGACAATTTGTTTCACAATAATAAATTTTCCTAATAATAAATTTCTTAAATAATGAATTTCCCCCAACAATAATTTATTGTCCCTAAAAAGTATTTTCTCACTTATTCACTTCCGCAACTATGATGTTATATTATAAATATTTACTTGCCCTCTTTTCATTTTTCCATCTACTTATATTACCTATATTTAATTTCCATTTTATAATTTACTATGTAATTATTTTCTACTTACTATTTTTCCCTGAACCTATGTTTCCTCATTTTCCCTTTCCTAAATACCTGTATTATTTTTTAATTTATTTAATTTTTATAAATTTACCTTCACTTTGTTTCTTCTTTTTCCTAAATTTATTTGTCTTTATTACTTTATCTAAATTTCTTTCTCTTCTATTTATTTCCTCTGTAATTATTTCCCGGGATTATATCTATTGCTTGGGTTTTCATAATTAAACTCAGCAACAACCACAATCCCGGATTTGACTCCAATCTTGGTTGCTATTGCGTTATTTTCATGAAACGCCCCTCCCTAAGGGTGCTCCCCTCCCATGCCGAAAATGGTTGAAAACACACACACAAATATCTGGAGAAACACTAACATTCTCATTGTCCTCGTAAAACATTCTTTTGAATAAAATATCGGCCGTTTGAGTATGTTGGAAAATTTCCTGCCCTGCGGTCCCCGCCTCTGGGGGCCGGTAGTCCCGTCTTACCTCCACAGTGTTTGTTCCCGAATTAAAAGGAACACGTGTACGAAATTTTTTCCGGAAGTTTTGTAAGCGGAATATACACACAAACAAATAGTCTACTTTATTTATTAGATTTTTCCTATATTTATTTTTCCTGCACTTGTGTTACCTTAAATTATTTTTCGTCTATTTTCTGTCATTATTTTTCCTATGTTTCCTTTACGTTAATTTCTATTTATTCCCTTGTAATTATTTCCCGAAATTATTTATTTCTGTATTCAATTTTTCATTTATTTATTTCCTCTGTTGATATCCCCCAATCAGTTTTCCTATATTTAATTTAACCCTATTCTTTTTCCCCGATAAGTCTTTATTTCGTTAAATATGCTTTCTGTTTATTTTTCACAGTAATTATTTCTCCGACTGATTTTTTTTCAACTTAAGAAATTTATCATTGCTACATTCTTATTACTGGTATAATCTTTTATCTTTTAAGCAGGACTAAAAATTGGTTTAACTATGGTGACTCTTGTTTTACCTTCTTTGGAAATTTTCTCCGGAAGTGTAGATTTGTAAGCGGATACACACACAAACAAACAGTCTATTTTATTTATTAGATTTTTCCTATACTTATTCTTCCTGTACTTAAAATATTTTTCGTCTATGTTCTGTCATTATTCTTCCTATGTTTACTTTAAGTTAATTTCTATTTTTTCCCTTGTAATTATTTCTCTAAATTATTTTTTTCTCTATTTAATTTTTATTTATTTATTTTCCAGTATTGATTTCCCTCTATTAGTTTTCCTCTATTTAATTTACCCTATTCTTTTTCTCCGCTAAGTCTTTATTTCGTTAAAAATGCTTTCTGTTTCTTTTCTACAGTTATTATTTCTCCGGTTGATTTTTTTCAAACTAAAGGAACTTACGACTGCTAAATTCTTACCACTAGTAAAGCTTTTTATTTTTTAATCATGACTAAAAACTGGTTCAACTTTGGTGACATTTGTTTTATCTTCTTCCAAAATTTTCTCCGGAAGTGTAGATTTGTAAGCGGAATACACATTCAAACAAACCGTATATTTTATTTATTAGATTTTTCCTATACTTATTCTTCCTGTACTTAAAATATTTTTCGTCTATGTTCTGTCATTATTCTTCCTATGTTTCCTTTAGTTTAATTTCTATTTATTCCCTTATAATTATTTCCCTAAATTAATTTTTTCTCTATTTAATTTTTCATTTATATATTTTCCTGTATTGATTTTCTGCTATTAGTTTTCCTCTATTTAATTTAACCCTATTCTTTTCTCTGCTAAGTCTTTATTTCGTTAAATATGCTTTCAGTTTCTTTTATACAGTAGTTCTTTCTCCGACTGATTTTTTTTTAACTGTCACTGCTGCATTCTTACCACTGGTATAACTTTTTATCTTTTAAGTATGACTAAAAACTGGTTTAACTTTGGTGACAACTGTTTTACCTTCTTTGGTATTTCCATTTCAAACGAAACTAAAATAGTCGTAAATTAATAGATATAAATAAATGTGGAGTAAGTACATTGAAGGAGACAAGCAGAAAGAAGATGGGGGAAACTGATTCGGGGCTGAGTGAGTAAAAATGGGCTTCGTAGTAGTAAATAAGGATGTAAGGTAATTTATTTACTAGTCTCCTGTGTAATGTTGTCTACATAATGGAGCGTCACAGGAATCGTCAATTAGGAACACGCGTGTATAGATCTTCTCTACTCCACTCCACTCTACTCTACAATGTTCTACACAAACATTTCCTCCAGTAATTGAACATCAACATTTCATGGAATGAATTTATTTCCCCATCCATATTTAATTTAACTTGTTCAGATTTAGCGGCCCTAATTGTTACTCGCAAATATTTCATGCAGCGTAATTTATACTGATCAATATTTGATTTTCTGCCCGTGTTGTTTTTTTTTTCGATGTCGGACGAGCGGGAACAAGGAGGTCAAATAATCAACAGTGGAGCACAAAAAAAATTGTTATTCCGTTCTAATTACAATCTGTTCAATGTTTCAGAGCTTAATTATTTTTAAAATATTCTGGATTATTCAAGTTTACCTTATTAATAATTGTAAATACAATTATGGAAGCCATTGTGATAATTTTTAAAGCGTATTATTCACAAGAAACCCAAACTAAGGCAGCATAATTTTTTTATTCCTTTGTCTATATTAAAAAAGAGGGGAGGAAATAGATGATAGAAAGCAGAGGAATAGAAATAATTAGTTTCAACGTTTCTAACAGTAGAAAACTCTTTTAAGCAGTTAATAAAAAAACAGTAATACTGAGGAAAAATAGTCAGGCCATGGAAAGAAATAGTTAAGAAAAGAAATATTGACGGTTTTTCAACTTAGTTTGGAAAATAATAAGATGGAATATAATAAGTGAAAAAATAAACATTGGCCATAAAAATATCCGAATAAATAGAGGAAATAAAAATACAGGAAAAAATGTATTCCGTAGATTTTACGTTTGAGTTGATTTAAATGAGTAAAAAGTTCATTATATTTCTTGTTGGGGTGGAGTTTTGATCTGTTTTGGTTGGTTGTAGACTTGGTTTTGATATCTCGGAGAATTTACAAAAAATGGTGTAAATATAAAATAAATGTAAATAAATATCTAAGAATATAAAGCATTGTGTTTGTATGTATGTGTGTATGTTCCTTATATAAATCTACACCAGTGGAAAAAAAATCGTACACGTGTTGTTTGCGACCAGGAAACAAACACTATCGAGGTTCGAGACGTGTACCACCCTCAGGAGTGGGAGTGGGACGGGGGTAGAAATATTCAAACATGCTAAAACGGTCGAATTTGAGTCGGATATATCATTTTAGGGGTAAAAGAGATTGATAGTGTTTCTACCGATGTTGTCTGTGTATAACTTCAATCGCTTACAGCATGGTTGGGGAGCACGCTTAGGGGCGGGGGTGTTAAAATAAAATAACGCGAAAAAAAAACATGATTCAAGTCAAATCCAGGGTTATGGATGTCGCTGATTTCATTTATGGCAAACTGGGCAAGGCCCGAGGATGGGAGGGGCTGGGAGGATATGGCTGGATGTGGGCGGGGGTTCTGTGTAAACCTTCAACCGGTTCCAGCGTGGTCAAGGAGGGTGGGAGTGGAGGGGCGTTACAAGAAAATAACCTGAATATGACCGGGATTGTAGTCAAATCCAGCATTATGGATGTCGCTGAGTTCAATTATGACAATCTCGGAAAGGCGTGAGTGTGGTCGGGGACGGCAGGGATTGGGTTGAGGTACGTGGGGGTAGAAATTTTCAAACGTATTATCCGGCCGAAATTTGAATAAATATTTTTCTGTGTTAATTACATTGATATGATTTCTGTCAATGTTTTTCGTGTACCATTTCAACCTCTTTCGTCTTGGGAGGGGATCAGCCTTAAAGATTAGGGTGGAGTGAAATTACATAAGAATAACGAAAAAACAACTTCGATACGGGTGTCACTGCGTTTAATTATGACATTCGACTTTTTGTTTAAACCACAAAAGATGTTGTGGACGGGGGTGGAAATTATCGTACATCTTAAAACGGCCGATATATTCGTCGATAAAAACTTTTTCGGGGTCAAGAGTTCAAGCCGTTTCAGCATGGGAGGTGAGCACACTTAAGGATCGAGTTCCGTTAAATAAACGATAAAGCAGCCAAGATTTCAGTCTAATCAGAATATGGATATACGACAACCCGGGAAACGCCGGGCACCCAGCAAGTAGTAAATAAATATTTGGTAAAAAATATATAGGAACATGAAATAAAAGAACAAATAAATATGGGGACAGAAAAATAGAAGAAAATAAAAATGCAGGTGAAATTAATAGAGGGATGAATTCATGAAATAGAAATACAGAAAAAATAGTGTTAATAAATACAAGATAAGAAAAGAGGGAAAAATACAGTGGATTCGATGGACAAATACATATATTAGAAATATATATATATATATATTGTAATACCTTGAAGGAAAGGCATTGTTTCATATTAGTGGTCTTGGCCGTCAGAGGAAGTTGTAATGTTGTGTACTTAGGATTTGTATTGAGGAGTCAGGGCAAGGCACATGCGGGTGGCCTGTCGCAAGATAAATCTGTTAAGGCAGGCATTGTTTCTGATTAATGGCCTGGACAGTTCACTTTTTTACTTAGGATTGAGGATTCAGTTTGGGCGGTCTGGAGAATTTAGAACAGCACACGTGCGTGCGGGGGGTGAGAAGACAAGTCCAAAGTAATTAGGGTGCAAAGACAAATTAGACCTGTCTCGATTGTCGGCTTTGGGACAAGACAGAGTGGCTAGAAATTTGCTAACTAAGGAACTGCATGTGCAGAATGTAAATCTCGGGATAATGGAGGAAACTGTTATCGGGCAGTTGCGACGTAGTTTTGGAACAAAGGAAAAAGGAAGGGACTGTGATATTTAAGCGAGAGCGGCTTTTGAAAAAGTTAGTTGAGTGTTGGAGTGAGAGTTGTGGAGGCGTACGGCGAGCACCGAGAATGGAGAAATTTTGCAGCCTGCGAGAGAAATAGCAAAATATTCAACTATAAACATTTTTGTTTGCTGTAGGCTAATCCGTTGTAATATCAAAATTAGACCATTGTCTTCGATGGTAGGAGACCAGGACACTGCATCCAGCGTCGAGTAGTTTTCACCACGAGCAAGTGATATGTCCTTCACGAACGGAGAACCAGCTTTCATCAGACCAACAGTGTGTGTTAGAGTCAGTGTTTAAAACGTCCAGTATATAAAGTGTGTGTGTACGAGCGAGCCAAATTTTCCTGAGTAATCGTAAGTTGAAATTTCATGGTATTAATATGTGTAAACGGAATTTAAAGATACAGTCAGATATCGTTCTCTTCTTTTGTGCTAATAAAATAAACTCTTTTAAATTTAAAAACAACCTTATAGAATAAGTTCATAAATAATTAATTTCGTCTATACGAATAAATATTGTTTGTTAATTTAAAGATAAATGTTGGGTTCTTTGATTATTTAAATGTTCTGTCCGTTATCAAACCCAGTAAAGACCCACGAGAGAAAGAGATCCTTTTTATAATTTTAAATTGTATAAAGCGTTAATTTTTGATAAATAAAATTTGTTTGTTTGTTAAAATATATATTTTTTATTTTGACACCCGTATGATTATTACAATATATATATATATATATATATATATATATATATATATATATATATAACAAAAAATTTATAAAGGGAAAATAAATATAGAGAAAAACAAAAAACATGGAAAATGAATATAGTTAAAATTAAATATAGGAAAAATTATAATAACTGTGGTGAGAATAAATAGAGGGACAAGTAAAAGAGGAAGATAAATAATTGGTGCGGAAAATGAGGAGTAATTTTTTTGTAGGGGATAATTATTCATTTAGAGAAAATGTATTATTGGGGAAATGCATTGTTGTTTCTATTTATTATTGAGGAAAATTTGTTACTGGTAAAATTCATTGCGGAATTTAATTTGAGGTAAATTCACTAATGGAAAAATATATCAATGGGAAGTGGCTTTAAAGGGAAGAGGATAATAAGGGTAAGGGGCATGAACGGGAGAGAGGCTTTACTAAGTGATCTGAGCTTAACTTGTTTCAAAACAGAAAAAATAAAAGCTATGTTTGTCTTCATAAAGGAAAATAAGTCTGTAAAAGCAGTGAATGAGGAGGTAAATCCAGGCTCATTTCCTGATAAAGGACAACAAATATTCCACGTAGTTAGAAAGAATTCGACACCGAAGATCAAAGCACTATTACAATTACAGGAGAGGATATTGTATTTAATGTCTCCGGAATAGTTTATGAGAATCAAATACAGTAACGGTCAACAGTCTGCGTGTCTGCCTCCCCGACGCCATTCCCATTGCACAGTTTATTGAGTGTTGCACTAAGATGGAGATTTAATAAGACAGAATACTTCGTACCTGGTAATTTGCAAACTTCGTTTTTAATTACCAATCATTTAAGAGTTATTTAAAAAGTTGGAAATATAATTTCTCGTCGGTTTCGAGCGGCGGCAAACACACAGTTTAGTTTGTAATTAAGAGAGTTGAAAGTGGGGATGGAGACACGAAAACAAGTTCATAAAAAAAAAATATGGTGATTCGGAATTATCATGTAAAGTCTCGTGTAAGAAGTTTTTAATATTGCTATTGGAGGGACTGCGACGACGAGGGGAAGTTATAATAATCATTAAAAGTTGAGGTGGTCGACGGCGGCGGCGCTGGGGGTATCATAATAACCACGCCCGCCAATTTGATGAGTTAACTTTTTATTTACTTTGTTGAAGCTATCAAAGTTTCTCTCTTTGGAGAAAAAAAAATACTTGTTTTACTAAACCTAAACGCTCCGGTTTCTTACATTTCTTTTTCTGACTTTTCCTTTACTTTAACTATTTTCTACAGAGACTAGAAATGTAATCATTTAAACGTTAACTGCCGAATGAGGGAGATGAGAATATTTTATGAGAAAGGCCGTTTCGTCCACAAACCAGGACATCTTCAGGTGTTAAGAGAACATTTTAACTACAAAACTTATATTTAATTATCGACAATCTGTATTTATATTGAAATATTGCTTTTTCTGTTACTATGTTTTATGTCCTTAAACATCTCCGGATTATTTATAACTGAAGATGTCTAGATGTAAGGTCGAAACTCTGTAATTACGTCATTAAACGCTTTTATTCTGACATATTTGGCTGTTAATATTTTTTTTTACCAACAACAAATTAATAAAAGCTTTTTGGACGCCCTGTGCATCATGAAATATTTGGTACATATTTTTTTAAACTTTTTAAAAGTGTGAAAAAATAATTAGACTTATTCTGGAAGTAATGGAAGGATAAATAGAATTTTTGTTTCTTAAAAAAAAGGCACTCAAACTTTTGGAACACCCTGTTATAGAAGCACGGCGTCAGGGGATACACCTTGGACGTCAACGTGTCGACGAGGATGGAGGTGTAATAAACTTTAGTTAGCATCGACGACACTAAGTTAGATGGTCGCCGAGATTCTTGTAGAGGGGAAAAGAACAAGGAACTGTTCGGTAAACGTAGCAATTGCAAAAGAAAGCTGGATATTACACCCACTACCACTTACTACAGTGTTGGAGATTGAGGAGACCATTTTGAAAATCAATCGTGTGGAGCGGAAGGAGGAATAGTTTACATGAAGCTGATGTGCCAGTGTTTTGGAAGTAATGTCAGAAATCCCACGACGTCGACTACGCGAATGTTCGGCGAGAGTTTCTCATATTTAATATACCCGTACCACACATAAGATATTAAAACTCGAGGCGCTGTCGTATTACGGGGCAAATCGCCAGTCACGATCAGCAGCACCAGAACAGATCCTTGAGCAGCGACTCGCACTTTTTCCAAGCCGACCAAGGTTAATTCCGCAAAATCAATATTGTTCGTGACTTCACTGAGACATGATCGGAGCGCGGTTTTTATTAGCTAGTTTTTAACTAGAAGGGTGCCAGGCGTTGCCCGGGTTGCCATAATGAAACTCAAGGACAACCACAACCCCGGATTTGTCTCGTTTCTCGGTAGTTTTTGCGTTGTTCTTATGTTACGCCCCTACACCCCACCTCTAAAGGTGCTCCCCTCCGAAACTATACACTAACAACATCGAGAGAAATACTATCAATCTCATTACCCCCGAAAAATATTTATTGAACACAAATATCGGACGTATTTGCATGTTTGAAAATTTCCACCACAGTTCACTGTTAAAAGGCAAGTTGAATGTCAAACTCAGTGACAGCCATAGCCCTGGATTTGACTCAAATATCTGTTGTTTACGCGATATTTTCTTGTTTCTTTTTTATGTCTATTCATTTTTAATACCCTAATTAAATAAATTATTTTACCAAAACGATTGAGGAACATAATGACTTTTTTCGTTGAAGTTAAATGCTGAGAACTATTGTGTCTATATACGTGTTAGCAGATCATGTAATATTGGACGCAATTTTTGTTGCCGAACAACATCAATAAATAAAATTGACTTCAATACGGCCTTGAAGATTGGCTGCGGTAAAGTCTAAAGTATTAAGCATATATCATTGTATAAAATAAATGCAAAATATAACGAAATACGACTAATAGAAACATATCAATCTTCTGCAATGTCGTTAATTATCAACAGTTCTCACTCGACATTATTCCCTTAGTCTTTACACATATTCAATCAAATCTGTAAAATGATAATTAAATATATACGTAACAATTTTTTTTCAAGAATCTCACTTGAAAGAATTCGACAGTTTTTGTATATATAAAATCACAGCTATTAAATTATAATTATAACAATTATTGTGTATTTTTGTTATTATTCTACGTCTCCTCCAGTGCGTATTGATTTTAAAGAAACGTAGTTCCGCGGATTGTATAAGCTTTGGGATTGTTTCTTTTATTATCATTAGATTGAGTATTGATGGGTATAATTATAATTGTTATTAAATCAAAATTTTTCAATTTTACTTCATTAAGAAATTGTAACTATTTTGTTCTTGTACAGTATCGTCTCGTAGGAACTTATTCATCTCGCGTGTACCGTCATGGTCTCTTGCGGCGCAGTAATTTAATACTTAATGTTCACGTTTTTTTACTTATAATTATTTCCACACTTATGCTAGGGGTTTGTCACTAACACAGTACAGTTTGTCATGTTTTGAAGAATATGTGGGCCAATTTTTGTTTCAATCTGTTCACGCGTTTAAATTTGAATAGAAATTAACGTAAAAACATACTGTAATGATAAAATGGCAATTAATAATTAATAATTAGCAACTATTGAACTGAATTGTTACCGGCGAACACATGGAGATGCAATAATGGTCGAGAACAAACAGGCCAAGACATTGTTAGACAACAGCGCGCGTAAGTTGATGGAGTGGTCAGTCAGCCACGAGACCTTGCCGAGTACGGAAGGAATTAAAATTTTTCAGTCAGCTACGAGACATTTTGGAGTACAGTATAATTAAATTTAGCAGTTGGCGAAGGATTTCAGTTGAGGAAGGAACTAAAATTAATTCAGTTGGAAATCAGAGGCTAATGATTTTGTGGTAGGAATCTCCAGTTTTCCGTTGCGAGTTCTCCATGATTGGCAGAGAACACAGAATCTAAGGAGTATTAATACAGATATTCAGAACTTAAACAGTGAACAGCGATTTGTTGGCGAGCGGTGTGAGATCGACCAACAATTGAACATACAAGATGTGAAGGAGATCAACAGTTTTTTTAAGTGTTTACAAACAAATATACTATACATTCAGTGTTACATGGCCTGATCATAAGTGTTCGAGGGGAAAGCGTGTTGCAGAATCTTTACAATTGCTCTGGTACCAGTACAAACAATGAGTAAAAAATAAACATTTAAATTAAAATTGTAAACATTAAAAAAAGGTAGAATATCGTGAGATTTCTATTTCATATCTTTTTAGTTCGTTTTTATTTGATTACATTTCGAGAGTTTATTAAAAATATTTGTCAGTAGTAAATTGTAAAAATAATAGTTCATTATTTAAAAGGCCTAGTAAAGATCTTGAGGTAAGAGAAAAGGACATTTTGTATAAAATTGTTGTAAAGATCAGCAAGTAATTTGTTTCGTAAGGTAAAATAGTTGTGTATAATAAACCAATTGTTTAATTAAATTAAATAAATATTATTATTTCATGTTCCTTACATTAGATAATTTTTAATTATTAGTTCAATTTAATTGATTATCTTATTATTGAGTATCATATGTTGATGTCTTAACGTGTGGCCAATCAATTCATTTAATTTGGAATTATTTTTGTGTATTACAATACATACATACATACAAATATACATCCTTTTTTTATTATATACATTTCGCGCTTGCGTTTTAACGTCAAAAAATTTAACAAAAATACCGAGTACTCCAATGGCGAAAAGTAATGCGTTGAGTTACCATAAATAAGAAACCAACCATGCAGTCTACTTATTGGTATAATTATTGTTGATGAACAGAAAAAAAACCAAAAACAGTCTCCAAAATTTTGATTTTATTAAATAATTAGTCAGAATCTTTCAGCTCTTTTCTTATAATCATCCTGAATGAACTATCAAGACGTAACTACATATGTAAAAAAAACATGAAGATACGAATACATTGCAACAGCTTCAGCATATCCAATAATTTAAATCACAATAACATTACCATAATGTAGAATTATTTTTCTGAGGAGAAAAGACGACAAGAGGGGAGGAAAAACAAATGGGGAAAATAGTATATATACAACAGATGAGAAAATTAACGACAAATAGTATGAACAAAAAAGCCTGAGAGATCGAAGAAACTAGAGCGAAGTAGATAGCGAAGAACTAATGAATAGTCCTGAAGGAGAAGTGGATAACAAATTAAATATGGAGAGAAAGTACGAGACTACTGCAAAGGAACTTTGTTCGTCATCAGGGGAAAAGGAGGAACGTTCACAACCACTGTGCGCGAGGTAGTCGCTCATGAAGGCATATGAATATGGAAGACGCAAAGGAGAGTTTTTGGATTCTGGTACCGTTAGGAAGAAGACTGACACCAGCCTTTGGGGATTTTGAGAGTTAAGGAGTGTGACTTCCCGGATTTAAATTCGACTAATGATTTTTATAGACTTAATGCTGTTCCGCTTGATCAGTCCCATGTCGTGCACTTGTCACTGCTGCCGCTGCTGCCACCTGCCGCCGTGGAATGCAAAGTGAGTCGACACTTCCATCTCCAGTCCTTTTTTGTTGTTGTTGTTGCGAAGGTTCTGCTTGTGGGAACAGATTGAAATGTTTCCCCGATGCTGATGTCTGCGGTCGCTCTCCACGCTCCACTGACCCCCCACTCGTCCCGCCGCGAAAGCGCTGTAATCGTGGTCACTCATTCGGACTGCAAAGTCGCCGCCATTAACTTACTAAAAAAAATAGAAAGAGTTTGCCAAGTGAACATCTGTAACGTTGCTCAAGATGTAAAAGCGTGTGTTTCCGTGGTACGTCATCACCTCCCATAATTCCCTCCGAGTTGCAGGAAGTCATGTTGTAGGCAGTTTTGATACAAAGCCCATTCTGGTAATTACCATTTCGCTTCAATGATTATATGGGACGGCTATGACAAGAAGGGGTAGGTTTGATTTTAACTAATCGGCTGCAAAATGTTAAAAATCGAGGGAAAAAGTCCGTAACTCGGATCTGTTTCAACGGGAGTTCCACAGGGATCTGTCGTTGACCAATTTATTATTTCAAAAGTTCATTAAAAGGTATAAATTTGAAGGTCCTACAATTTTCAGATGACTGTGATTAATCTACAGGCATGTAACTCGTAGATACCCTCAAAAATTACTTAATGATACAGAAAAGTCATGGCCCAAACAAAATAAAATTACAACAATTACCTGATTTTCCCATCTTTTCCCCATTAATTTTCTTCCCCCACTAATTCTTTCCCCTAGCCAGCAAAAAATCCATAATTCCTTGTTTTGTTTTTCTAAAAAATATTATAAATACATGAAGAGTGACACAGCTATATGGAAAAGGGAACAAGGCTTCTCGAAAAGCAACAGGGACGAAAAATATAAGGAGCAACTTGCCTCGCCGGCTAATCCGCTTATAGTAACCAGGCAAGACGGAAACAGGGGCAAAAATATTTCGAGGTATACTTAAGGCCGTTAATACCGTCTGTTTGTGTATTTTTGGAAGTAAATTTAAAATAAATAATAAATTAATCTACAGAAACACAAAAACATTAATGGTTAGATATATTATGTTTATATTTCTTATATAAATTGATTTAAGAATAATAATAGGTTTGTGTAGCAACGTAAAACTGCCACCACCAACGCTTCGTAAAATTAGTTAAAATAACTAATGTCTTCTTGTTCTTCTTCTTCCATTAAATAAAATTGCCTGTATGTATGAATGTTCCGCATACAAACCTACACCCGTGGAGCAAATTCCACCAAATTTCCTACACGTCTTCCTCGCGACCAGGAAACAATCGCTATCGGGTTGAGACACGTCTAAAACCCCTAGGAGCGGGGGTGGACGGTGATGGAAATATTCAAACATGCTAAAACGGCCGGTATTTGAGCCCGATAAATATTTTTAGGGGTAAAAAAGATTGATACTATTTCTACCGATGTTATGTTTGTATAATTTAAACCGCTTAAACCGTGGGTGGTGGCGGTGGATTGGCGTTACAAAAAAATAACGCGAAAACAACCGAGATTCGAGTCAAATCAGGATTATGGATATCGCTGAGTCTATTTATGACCATCTTGGCAACACGCAGGGGTGAGACGGGTTGGGTGGAAGTGAGTTGGGGTAGAAATATGTTAATCGGCCGATTTTTGTGTCGATTAAATATATTTAGGGTTCGGTGGTATTCATGCAATTTCTCTACATGCTCTCCGCCCTTTCAGGCTTTGGAGGGCAGCACCCCTAGGGGTGGGGTGGCATAACGTAAAAATAACGCAAAAACAATCCAGATGGGAGTCGAATCCGGGTTTATGGTTGTCACTAAGTTTAATTACGACATATATTCAACTCCTCGAAGGTGTTCGGGGGGGATACGTAATTTTCTCACGTGCTAAACGGTCGATATTTACGTGGAATAAATATTTGGCGGGGATTGATAGTATTTTTATCGGTGTTGCTTTTGTATAATTTCAACCGCTTTCGGCATGGGAGGGGAGCACCCTTAGGGGTGAGGGTGGAAGGACTTTACAAGAAAATAACGCGAATACAACCAAGATTGGAGTGAAATCGGGAGTTATGGATATATGAGAACCCGTCCAACGCTAAATAAAATAGTCCAAGAGAAGTAACGATTGAAAGGTGTCGATACAGACAAGGGACGACTTGTTAGTCAAATTCAGATGCGTCTTACAATAACCCAGTATAATTTTTTTTGAGGGCGTTAAAAGTCAGAAAATTTTAGTCGACAACGACGAACAGTATATCTGAGTTACCGAGAGAATATTTTCACATTCTGTTAATTTTATTCGGTTTCATTCCCTTCAGTTCTGAACTTAGTTTGAAAACATTTAATTTGTTCCTGAAGGTTCTGAAAAGCGACGCCAACGACCGCAGACTCCGGAAGTGTCAGTTATTGACACTGATACCCAGAGCAGTTACCATAAATTAATATCAAAAAGTATTAGTGACTGTGATACTGAATATTTCAAGTCGCACATGATGTCAGCGACTGAGGTTTGGAATTACGCCTACGATCGCAGACGCAAACGCCCAGGAATTGTCGCCAGGACACGCACGAATCGGGTCAACTTTGTCAGTCGATAAAGTATTATTTTTTTGCCGGATTTTAATTTCCAATATAAGTTGTTTCCTCCGGCTGGGTTGCCACGTGTTCGGGTAAGGGAAGTCTTGCTTGGACGCCCGCCGACAGGAAGCAATGTGTTACACTTTATTCCAATGCTTGAATAATAATGGAGGGCAGGTGTCCTCCGACACCACACCAAAAAGAGGGTGATTAATCTCCGTGTCATTAATATCGCCTCCACGGCACGAATCAAAAACATCCCCACCCCGAAAGGAAACGCTCCTCCGTCTCACCGTCATTCATCGAGGGAAAACAAAAGCAGAAGGAACAAAGATGACACGTGGCGTCTGACGTCAAGGTATCATGCCGTTACTTCTGTTAACGTGATTGGTTTTATTTTGGATTCGGAACATAAATTCTATAGAGTTACAATCATATCATGAGATATATAGCCCCTACACACGAGGGTCGTCTCAAAAGTACCCGACCTGATATATAGATGGCGGGGGTTTTGCTTTCTAAGTACCAAGCATACGAGGGTGGTCTGAAAAGTTTCCGACCCAACAATGATAGCTGATATTTCTACATAGTCTCCTTCACACTTCTCCCAGTGATGCTCCCATCTCTGTGACCCGTGCAAAAAGTACTCGGCGTTTCTCTCTGCAAAATAAGTGTTCACGAAGGTGATTGCCTCTTCATTTCTCTGTCCTCCGAGCGCAATTTTTAGATGAGGGAACAAGAAGAACTCGCTTGGGGCTAGATCTGGTGAGTAAGGCGGATGGTCAACCAGTTCAAACCGTAATTCGTGGATTTTCTTTTTCTGCATATGTGGCCGATTCTGCCTTCAGCTTGTCAAGTAATGATTAAAATAACTCCATGACTATCCCAAAAACAGTCGCCATCACTTTCCCAGCCGAAAAAAACATTTTTTTCTTTTTTTTGAAGGCGGTTCCCCCTTTGCGGTCCACTGTTTGGACTGTATTTTTGTTTCGGACGTATAACAATGTATCCAAGTTTCATCCACAGTGATTAACTTCACTAACAAAGCGTTGGAAATGTTCATTCGAACACGTTTTTGGTCTAACGTGAGCAAACGCGGCACCCAACGCGCTGGCAGCTTTCTCATGCCTGAATGTTGATTTAATATGTGAAAAACACGTTCTCATGACCTCTGCTATCTCTCTCACTTTAATTCGGCGGTCGTATAGCACCATTTGGTGAACTTTTGCGATGTTTTCGTCGGTAGTTGCAGTTTTTGACGTTCATAGTCTCCCAAGCTCATATGGCCACGTTTAAATTCAGTTGCCCAAAATTTCACCGTGTTAAATGATGGTGTAGTGTCCCCGTACCCAGAATCCAACTCATCTTTGATTTGTGTAGGCGTATTTCCTTTCAAAAACAAATATTTAATAACGATTTTCTCCAAAAATACTCACATCAACTCACTCAAACGACTGTTACATAACAACTGCGCGTACAAAATGGCTGAAACTTTGGTGAGTAACTGTCAACAGATGAACAACGAAATTCACTAGCTTTTATTTACTAGTACTGCCATCTGCACGTTGAGGTTGGAAACTTTTAAGATCAACCTCGTATAATGCTTTAAGTTCAGCGACGATACATAGTTTAGTGCCCGCCATCATCAGTGAACGCTCTCAATGAATGAGTCATGGTTACGTGGTGATGCAATACTCTCATCTGAAAGGCATCGACCGCAATCGGCCTTCCAAGAAATCATGTCGCCCGGAACACATATCTGGATAGACAGGACCCAGTATCTTGAGATCCTGATGTGGCCGTTTGTACAATTGTAGTCCTACTTCCTTGATTTTAACTTCCTTCTGAAGCTGTTGCAAGTAAATTACCTCTGCAAATGCCCCCAGACTTGTTATTCTTTGTAAATAAATATATAAGTATTCTTGTGATCCCATAAAGTTTTGTTGTGAAAATCTATTTAATTGTCAAGAGGACATTTTTAATTTCAGTGTACATCAGATATAAGAATCGTTTAATTTTTATTACATTGCGCTGTACGGACACTCATTTCCCGTTAAAATTTGCTACTTGGAAGAGAAATTCACTGTTGCAATATCTTTCTTGCAGAGTGCAGCACTCACTCCCTCTTTCCTCCCCTCCTGATTGCAGGAGAGATATAAAACGCAAACAAGGTTATGGATAGGGATTAGGGCGACTTCCGAATGCGGAAAAGGCCCAGGACATCGGGGGAAACGCCTCACGAATATGAATCCAAAGAAAAATAATAATTTACGCTAAATAAAGTGCGCCAGGATTTGTTTCCAGCGATTTCTCCTTACTCGTGTTAGGAATTCTTCGTCAGGATGGGAGAGGACCTGCATTATGAGTGACGTAACGCAACGAGTTCGAGAGTTTGAAGAGGGATTTGATTTCGGAGAGCGAGGAAGTCGTGCAGGCTTGCATAAATACTTTCTCGTCATGGATTCACACATGAAATCAGGTAGAGAAATCGGAGAAGTTGGTTCCTCGCTGATTTACCTCTTTTCCGTGACGTTGTAGGTACAAGAAATACCTTTAAGAAGTATTGTTTGAGTTTAATCGATTATTCCACTGTTCGCTTCATGTTGTTTGCTAATCTCTGAGCTGTTGACAATTAGTACCCTTCAACTATTACTCGAGTCTCACTGTCAACAGTTTATTACATGTAAATAAACACAGAAACTAAGTTGCATTATTTAACTAACATTGAAATTACGTTTCGTCCACCAATTTTTGGGACTTTATCAGGTAATAGACGTAAATAAGCAAAATTAATACAATAAATTAGAAACAAAAATGGTAACATATTTTAAATAAATTATTTACATTTATATATCTGAATTAAATTTATGTAAGTATGTTATTATAAATTCAGCATTTCTATTTTATTTTGGATTAATTTTACTTATTTAGGTCTATTACGTGATACAGTCCGAAACAATGGATGAAACGTTATAATATTTTAATTATTTTTGTTTTAGCAGAATAAAGCAACTTTTTTTCTGTTTACTAATTATAATTGTCAGATTAACTTAAATATTTCAAAATTCAAATTTTAAAAATCGACATAGATTGTTGAGAAATTACATTGATTTTATGTTGATATTGATGAGTGAAATGGAAACATTTACGGTCTGAATGAAATTTAATTATAATAAAGAGATCCAAATACAGACAAAATAAGTGATAATATAAATAGCACACAACGTTTCTGGGATCCTTGTTCCTTTCTTCAGGTGTTAAGAGCCTAGAGCGACACAACTGCACTCATAAGCTGGCAAAACTAATATTTTGTCTGTATTTGGCTAACTTTCTTATAATTGACATTGTTGAGAATTAAAATAGATTTTCTGTGGTAATTGTAACTACCATGAGGATTTCTTATATGGTTCAAACAGATTTTTCGTTACAATTGTTGAGAATTACAAAATATTTTTGTGATCATTGGCATTTATCTCAGATTATCTGTGACAATTGGTGAGCCTAAGCTGTGGAAACTCAGGCAACTCAGATCTCTTATGGGCATTGTTGGGACAAACTCAGATCTTCCATGATAATTGTTGAGGATTTACATACATTTTTGGTGTCCTTTGTCGACATTTTAGGCGCGTTTAGGTTCGGCGATTATTATCTCTGAGGTAATTTATCGCAGAAACCGCTCTAACCACAAGTAGTCCATTGAAGTGAACGAGAGCTTGCACACTGGGCGGTAAATAATCTAGAAGTTAAAATTGTCGCTGACGATAGCTTGAGCAGTCGCTCAGTGCCTCTAGAATTAAGCGATAAATTTATCGCCAATTGGAACATGTGGCTTACGTAACCCAATGCATGTTTGCACACAAGGCGGTTTTTCTACCACTGGAGTTATTTTCATTCTTGTTTTGAAATTTCGTATAGAACGGTTTTTTTTGCCATCCTTTTGAGTCATATTTTTTTACGTATTTAGAATATGAATAATTTGGATGCCATCATAGGTAATGAAACACTTATTTCGTTAATTAAACAAAGACCTGTGCTATGGGATAAAACCGTGAATATTTCGTTTCAACGTGCCTCAACTCTTTAAACAGTGTGTAGAAAGCTCCAACCTCCTCTCTTCTTTCATTAGCTGGATGAACCTAAATAAACAATTTTTTCTTCTCAATTTAATTCGACGACGAAATAACAGTAATGCTAGAAACTGCACTCTGCTCATTTCGAACTACACTGTTCACAACACTCTGAACTGAGAATCGTACGACGGGAACTTTAACGTCGCGATAATAATCGCCGAGTGTATACAACTCACGATTTCTTTGCGTTTAACGATAATTTTACCTTAGCGATAAAAATCGCTGTGAGTGTAACTGGCGTAATACCGTCTGATTATTGTGTGGGCATTGCCGATGGTTTTAATAGATAGGTCATTGTTGAGAGACACTCAGTTTTGCTGTGATTATTCTTGATAATTACCATTTTCGACAATTATTTTCAACAGTTTTTCTTCAATGTTAAGGTAGAATTTATGTGTTCGTTGTTGAGAGTTAACAAAGTTGTTCTTTAAGAAATGTTTAGTGTTAAAATAGACTCGCTGTAGCCGCTGTAGAGAGTGAGTCGTTCAACTATTACCTGGAGATGAAAAAGATAACTTTTCCTTCGTGCGCAAGGGTCAGAGATAACACTGAAAGACGTTGGAAAATTTAAAATTGGAATTATTGCTTCTTCTTCATACATTTATACTCTCTTATTTCCCCCTCTCATCTCAGAACTCTCTTAATAATCAGGAGGTCCTGTAAACATCTCGTCCTCTTTCCTCCCATAGCTCCACCCTCCGCACGTGACATATCTTCATCAAGTCATATCAATCGCCAAAACTATTAGTCCAGGTCCATAGAAAATAACAATTTCTACCAACAGATATTTTTTTTCCCCATCACATACAAATGTGAGATGTTTTCTGCCCTGGTATGAGGGTAGCTGACACCAAAACTGTTCTTTCGAACAGTTTTGCCAGGGACTCAGATAAAAGCGGCGGTGGAAATACCGCAGACTCATCGCAGATTATGTGTAGTGTCCTTTTGGAGGATCCTCACAGAGTGTATCCAAGTTTAAGCGATGCGAGTCAACGAGTGGAGTAACAGCGACACCGATTCATTTTTCCGCCGAGAACGCGAACTAGAAAGCGGATCTGTTTAATGAGCTGTCGAGTCGAGCCTGTCTGCTGATTGGCGTGGGTGGGTCGAAGGCCGTTTTCACTTTCCTCCCTTTCATCTGATCGCAGTTGACCTCGATTCCCGTTCATGTGTGCTCCGACTCCGAGGAAGATCCGCTTATTAACCTCCGAAGCTGGCCGTCAGTGGAATTGCAATTCAGAGGAATTACTTTGACGTGTGAAAGAAACGGCGCGTTTCCACACAGAGAGACACACAGCAAATAAATAACAACCAGAAGGGAGCAGTTTAGAATTTGTCAGGTTTCATTGCTGATTCTGTTTACGAGATGGAGATGAAAGAAGACCAGTCAACGATCGCTGATCATTCGATCCAGTCATCTACCAGGACCGCATGACGTCACACTTTAGAAAGCTTACGTGAATTCTGTTACAAATCCGAGGCCAACAGCAGTTATAAATAAATGTAATTAAACTACATGAACGGCCTGGAAGATGACGTCAGAGCTTGTGGTCGTCCAAACGTCTCGCCGTTTTACTCCACGAGGTGGAAAACCTTCAACTCCTACGACATGAGGCTCTGTATTGATTTCAATATTGTTGACAAGGAATTGGAATCTTGCCTTAACGCAAATAGTTCCATCATTAAAGTCACTCATTGACAGAAGGGGAAATACTGGTGGTGGACAAATTCCTCAGGACGGAGAATACTGGCTTCTAAGAGGGTTGTTTGGGATAAAAATAATTTTAAAGTCTCATTTTTGGGAATAATCACCATTTAAAAATACTGGAATATCTTAGCTATCTCACTAATGCCCCCCACGCACATTTAGGAGGAACAACACTGCTCGTAAGAAGAGAAGAACTGTTGGAAGACCGCGGAAGTTCAAAATATATTTCCTTGAAGCATGGCGGCATGTAAGACTGGAGAAAGGGATCGAATTATTCAGCACACAAGTGTCACCAGTTTTACATATAAAAGGTTAGAAATTTATAATCACATCTGATCAGGGCCACAGAAGAAAAATCCAATAAGAGGACAGGCGGAGTGACTCAGGTGGAAAAACCATATCAGCATCCAAAATAATTTACAATATTGATAAATAAGTTACAAAAGGTTCATTTAAAAGAATATACGAGATAATATACCAGCGTCATTTACGGATCAGTAGTTTCTAGGCCCCTCAATCAGTCAACTACATGGAACGCAACCATCTTATGATTACAATTAGAGTCGAGGGGTATGCAAGGTACGGCAAGTGAAGGGGGGGGGGCAGGGAGGGAAGAGTAATCAACAACTACAAACAATAAAATGCTGGTGAATTTTAATAATTTTAAGTACACTTCGGAAAAATATTAATTTGAGAGAGCGTCAACAGAGCGGGAAAAACAAACTACTGTGAGTTAATTAATATTTTTTCGTGGAAATGACGGGAGCTGGTCGAAGGTCAAGGGGTCATTGGTATGAAAAAGAAAAAAAACAAATCTACGTGCGTGAACAGTAAAACGACTATTGAAGAACTTTTCTACAACGTAACTGTGTTTCTTTGGTTTTTATTGTTACGAAAGTTGTACCTGAGGAAGCATGAGAAATACTTTAATTACTATTTTAGCTTTAATTAATTGTGTAAATTTAGTATATTTAAAACATAAAAATTAACAGTAATGGATATATACACAATTTAACCGAATTATTAGAAAAAAACAAGGATTTTATATTTGGATTCCCGTGGTTTGTGAGCGTAAAAAATATGTGGGATTTAAAGTAAACCTGTTTTTGTAGGCGGTGAAGAAAATATCATTTTTCTGTGGTGAATATGTGAGCAATTATAGTCGATCACGTAATCGCTGGTTTACTTTTCACTGACAGTTGTTTTGTCTTTGAAGTTCTTACTCGTTTTTGTAGAGTGTTGATCTACTTGAGGGTAACCTGCGTAGTGGTAACTTACCTTTAACACCACACGAAAGGAATTGAAAGGGGGCTTGCGTTGAGGCCAGCAACGGGCCAACTAGGGCTGTAGATTAAGGATCCTACCACGCGACACTCGCATCAAAGTGATGCAGGACTAATCGTAGAATATCTGCGTCAGATCGGTCAGTTGTTAGGAAAAGGATCGGCTTTTGAGATTAATAAATAGTTTATATCCAGGCGATTGCTTGTGGCTGTTTTATTGAGTGACTGAGAATTGTCGACAGAGTAAGCCGTGACGTCACTTCAGATATTCTGAAAACAAGAAGAATACCAGATAAAATTATATTGGCACTTGCGATTGTTACTTAGTAGAAGTCAATGTAGAATGCAACGTCCAATCACTTCCTAGAATCAATCACACGGACGACGGACATGAAAATCTTCCCACTCGAAAGTAACCGGTCGCCGATCTTTTTGTCTACTTGACAGAAGATAAGTTATACTTTTACACTGACAATGTAAACCGTTTTAGGTAGCCTCGCCGTGGACAATTGGAGTGGTGAAGCGGAGAGAAAGGATCAGGATTGTTTTTACCACCACGTCTGGGTAATTGAAGGGGGCATGCACGAACGGAGAAACTGTTTCTCCACAGAGTAGGAGAAAATCCTCATTTCTTCTCATATCCGTGATGGTGTCGCCGTTTCGTAAAGTCTGAGATTAGGCAGTGGTATTATTCAATCAGTACAGCAGCATCACACAGCTTCGTCGGCCAAGTGAGACAAATAAGGCATAAATAACGCCGATCCGACTAGAATAACTGTCGGGAGGACCTTAGCTGCCCTCAGGAGGGTGGAACGCATATCACATTCATGGCCAACACAAGGTGAAGAGGAACACCTGCGAGGTGAAAACCCCTTTTCAATCAGCAGGAAGGAGTTGTCGAACGTTGCGGAGGCTCAAACTATATTTCATTGAAGCGTGGCGGTATCGAAAACGGAAAGCATAAAAATTTAAATAAAAAGAACGTTGGGAAAAGTGAGGTTCACATAAATAAGACGTATTCCTCAAGGTCCATAAAAATTATGGAGATTCGATTGCTAAAGGAAAATAAAAGGAGAAACGTCAAGAATATTATAGACTCTCTGAAATTAAAAAAAAAAGGGCACCGCACCGAGATGATAATCAATTTCAAAACTATTGAAATGAAATATCGTTGCCTGTAATACAAATTTAAATAAATAAATGGTCAACGTAAAGAGAAAACAACGAATTAATCACTCTCGTGCTCGAGTCTCCGTTAATTGCAGTAATTTTCAAGCGACTCTGATCTTCTTCTACCCTTCCGCATTCCGCCCTTTAAATCCCTTCCTAAGCTATTAAAGGGGAGCTGTTACAATGTGGATTTACCTCATGTAACCTGTTACCCTACATTAAAAACAACAAGAAAATCTTTAAAGTGTAAGGAAGCCTGCGAGAGCATTCTCTCGTAGGTGAACCTTCCCAGAGAGCTCTGGAGGAGGCTAACTTTGGGGATGCCTTCTCCTCTCACTGGTTTTTTGAACTAAGGTTCCCACAAGCCGAGACACGTAGGTGTGTCTAGAGATGAACGTTCCGGGGTCGCAGACCTTGGGCATACGGTGAGAGTTGTCCGCTATTCCTGTTGGTATAGTCGGCCACCTGCCTCCTAAACTGGTCGAGGCACGGAAAAAGGAATTCTGTGAACCCTCTCGCGCCATCGGAAGGGCTTGGGACAAGTAGCCAATGCCCAACCTAAGTGATGCTGATTTTCTAGGGTTTGTCCTGCATCACTTTTAGGCGAATGCCGGGTAGGATCCTTAAACTACTACCCAAGTTAACCTTTGCCTATCTTCCTCTACCCTTCCGAATCCCCCCTTTCAAAGCCTTTCGTATGCTATTAAAGGGGAGTTGCCACCACGTGGATTATAATCATGTAGCCTGTTACTCTAAAAAAAACGGTAAAGTGTAGGCATCTCCGTTGCACAATCATCATTCTATTTTTTTGGTAATATAACGGAGTTGTTATTGGACATGGCCCTGAAGTAGGAAGGAAGTTACTCTGTTTCTCGTCCTGCTCCAACTGAAACGTTCAAAAAATACCCGCGATGGATTTGATGATGTACGTAGGATGTGTAACACGAATGAATGAGTGACGTCACACAAAGAAGTTCAGAAGAACCGAGTTTCATGAGTACAAGAGAAATGAAATCGCGGCCATACAGGACTTCCGCAAAGAAACGAACTTGCAAGAGATAATCTGAAGAAATGGTCTTAAGTGTTTTAATCAGAAAACCAATGGATGACGCTAATGACCGTAGTTGTCCATGGGACTAAAACTGTAACCAAAAAAACCAGTCGATTCGTGTACGGAATGAAACGTTTGTGAAGGAAGCTGTAGGAGGTAATTACCATGCAGCAGCACCGCCGTTAAGGAGAAAGGAAACCGCAGAAAAAGGAGGTAACAGCCACATTGATTGGATCCTTTTTTTTTGTCAGAACTAGCTTCCAGGAAACAGCGAAATTTGTAACTGTAGCTGTTCTCTACTGAGATCATAACCTCACGATCGGCACTGCAGGAGGTAGTCGGAGGATAATAAAAAATGGCACAAACATCCCTACGGAAATGTCTCTCAGCTGTTTCCGCACTCTTGCTAAAAAGAAAAGATTTTGCGGCTCCTGATTGGCGTCTCGGATAAGAAAGTCAATTACTGAAGAAAAAGGTTCACCCGTCATATAAGAAAAATTTTCACAAACGGCAAGGAATTAAGGACTCTAAAAAAGGAGAAGATGAATTTCTGATGACGTTGGCGCCTCCACGTTTTCAATGTCGCTGAGATTTTTTCTTTAAGATGTTTTAGTGTATAAATTCAACCCCGCTGGGAAGGCAGCACTCCTCAGGGCGGGGGTGGAGGGGCGTTACTTCAAAATAACGCGAAACGCTCGAGATTAGTGTCAAATCCTGCGTTATAGATGTCTGTGAGTTTAATTATAACATCAGCATTGACAGTTTAGTTGTAGTACAGCTCCTAGGTTTGGGGGTGGGGAAGTATAATGCTGAAATGCATGATATAAAAGTAATGAGATAAGAACTGAGACTGGTGTTGAGTTTATGGTTATGGAAATCGCTGACTTTAATTCGGACATTTTTCTTACTGGTTAATGTGTAGTTCAGCCGCTAGGAGTGGGGGTGTAATGGGGTGAAACAAATTTACGTGTATAATCTTAAATTCGTACACCAATTTCAATCGTACTTTATACACATGTTACTTACGATCCAGGCAGAAACACTGAGGGGTTAAGACACACCTACCGCTTCTAGGGGAGGGGTTGAGGGAATTAAATTTAAAAACATTTCTAAACGACCATTATTAGCGTCGAATAAGACGTTGTCGGAGTCACTTAATTTGATACCGTCATTCTAGAATTTCTAAACATTTAATTTCAACTCCAAACGGCAAGGGAAGCACCCTTATTGAACGAGTGGTGGTAGAAGGAGTTTACCTAAAAAGTATTACAAGAAAGACCGTTATTAGTGTTGATTCCGGGGTTATAGAAGTCCCTGATTTTTATCCATGTGTGGTTTATGAAAATTTATGTTCCTCCACGTGGAGGTGAATGTGGTTGACAAAACTTTACCAGGAGTAGTTTTAATCCACTTACGTCGCCGGGTAAATATTTGATTTTCTTATAGTACCAGCTATAGTTTGGATTCAATTTACTTAAAGGTTGTATTTATTTACACCTTTAAGCTATCGGGAGTAGTTTTAGACTTTATTAAGTTAGCGAGAATTTTTTGTTTTAATTCGTGGTTATTTTGAGACACTCATTTTATGTAGGAGAATTCCTGAATACCCCCAGTCATCACCCTTGTTTACTTGAAGTAAGCTGCCGAGGGTTTAGGTCAGGAAGGCGAATGAAACACTGATGATGGTTATATGAAATGTTTACCAAGAAGTTAGTGTCGAATTAATTCCTTCTCCGGGAAACGGCGATCATTCAGCCAGTACTCTATAATTTAATTACCTACTTTTGTCATGTGCAATTTTATTTTTTCAATATATATATATATATATATATATGTATATATTGTAATACCAATTAAACAGGACATTAATTGTTGTAATATAATAAAATTGTTAGTGGTACGAATGCGTAAAGGCAACAATAAGGACGTTTTTCCCCCTTTTTTTAACAATGGACACCGCGCGATTAGAGAACTGAGTATGCGCTAGGAAAACGGCAGTTTGGAATCGGCGATGAAAGGTGAAGAAGTCTAAAATCTACGTACGAGAGATGAAACAGTTAAAAGTCGACGGGGAGATAAAATACAGATCAGTTCACCTAGAGCAACAAACAGTAAAGTCTGCAGATATAAAGTACGAATGGCGAGATCTTGTATTTTTACATGAAAGCAAGCAAATATTTTTACGGAGAGATTTACATAATAATTTTCACACGGTGAAGCAAATGGTTGCTTCACGCTGATTGAACAGTTTTCGCATAGAGGAGACCGGCATCCACTAGCTGACCAAAGGGGGCGGCTCATCCGAGGTTCCAGGTAGCAGAGGACGAGTATTTCAATCGTGTGTATTAAAAAATTTCAATGAAGTGTGGAGTCAGTGTAAAAATGGCTTTTTAGTGTGGGTAGTTTTCAAGATACAAGAGAGAGATCTGGTACCAGACAGACATTCCGTGAGTAACAAAACTTTTATACAAATTTGTAAATGACAATTAAAAAGTTATAGTCAGATTTCGTTCAGTTTTCTTCTGTTTCACTTATCTTCATATTGTTTTAGGTTAACCTTTTGTATTTGAATTGTTAATTGTCAGTTTATACATTGATTTTGTTCTAATTATCAAACCCAGTAGTGACCCTGAGTTTAGAGATTCGACGTATTTTATTGTAATGATATAAGAACTGTATTTTCATAAATGTCACGATTAATAAATGAAAAATTAAAGTATTTGTTATTAACTGGATGAAATTCGGCGTGCAAAATAGGTCTTATACAATGTAAATTTATCAACTATAAATTTTTAAATATAAATAAATCTTCGTTAATTGATTCATTAATTAACCCTAACAAGGTGTTTATTACATAAATGGCTTTATCAACGTGGGGCAAATTAATCGTTAACCTTTTTGGTTATTACAATATATATATATAATGTAATAGTTAAATATAAATGCGGTTTTAAATGAACAACTATTAACAACTAACAAAATTTATTATCAATTTTAAAAACAAAATATTTGATACACAAAATAATTGGGATCTCAGGGACTTGAACTGGGTTTGATAAATGGCAGAATTTAAATAATCAAAATTACATTTACCTTTTATGGAAATCAAAACGTTTGAACATGAACATGAAGAAATAATACTAAAGATTGAATTTAACAATTTCAATTTTATCAAGAATTAACAATCTCATTCTATCGATAATTAAATAATTAAAGAACGATCTGACTTTTATCTTTTAAACACGGTTTACAAATTATTTTAAAGTTTTCTCTATTTACGGCCGCCCAGGTCTCATTTTTAGTTTTTCGTGCACAATTTTGGGAACATCACTGATTCTAAGTACTCACAGACTCTAATTGGCGTTGTTTGTTAGTTGGTTTAACACAAATTGGTTGGTTCTCGATGCTTTACTGCAACCTGGATTTGTAGATCTCGTGGCTTTAGTTGACAATGGACTTCATTGGTTTGTCTGAATATTGATTTACTTTTTAATAACTGAAAGCATGTTTGTGACTGGGCCACAATCTTTCGTTCTGATTGCCGACTGTAAAACTTTTCAATGAGTTCTTTTCGTCCGTTCTATTCGCTGTCTGCTGAACGACGACTGTACTGTTCAAATTTTTATGACTTGGAATTTTAGTCTTTTCTCCTCGCTGCTTACTGCCCGACTGTCCTCTTCGTCTCGTAGATTTTGAGCGCGTAAACTCTCTCAACAATGTTTTCTTTGCCTTGCTGGATTGTTGCGGCGTCCGCTCTATATCCACTAATAATGAGTCCTCTACAATCCAACATTCCAATTAGAACAATGTCTTAATTACCAATTACTACAATATATATAGTAGTAATTATAAGGGCAATTAATAATAAATAATTAAGAGAACTGTTGAACTCGAATTGTTATCGGCGAACACACAGATTACGCACAAGAATGGTGAATAATCGAGACCTAAGGTATTGTAGACATGGCTCGATGTGACGGAGGTACAAGTTGTTAGTTGGCGGTGGAATTCAGTCTGGGACGGAACAAAAGTTAAAACTCGATCAGAGACTATACTCTGTTAATGCATTATTAAAAGTAAATAATTTCTGATGACGTGGCGCGTCCTAATTGGTTCTTTGGCTGAGAACGTTAATTCCCTGCAAACAGCAGCCTTGACGTCATCTAAGATGTTTAACTGGCATACAAGCTAAAGAATTAAGAGCTTGTGAAAGAATCACCTAAGCATGAGATGATGGAACAACATCTCATGCTCATTAGCGGGACGCAGCTTCGGGAAGGCGTTATGCGCGCAGGGCCTAGTCAGTCGCTGTAACGTAATCGTTACATTAGTCAGACGTCTTCCTCGTTATCGGCGACGACCGGAACACGACAAATTCATTAAGGCGGCCAAAGAAACGGAACTCGATGGCCTGTTCGCGATTATTATGCAGGAATGGACCGCTCCGGCCAAGGACGTAAATCAACAACATTCCACGCGTTTCTAAAAACCCCATTCAGATACAAACCATCTCAGACCAGTAAAGTCACTCCATTACCTCATCAGAATCGCAGGATAGGAACAAAAACTAATAAATAAATAATTTGTGACTAAATGATACAAACAGTCTGTAAAATAATAATGGCCGTTGATGAAAATTGCCAGTGAGGTACACCAATATACCTGACGACGGCGATGATGATTATCGCGACGTTTTACTCTCACAAAAAAAATTTACCTGGATTATAAACTGAGAATTCGTTTATTAAATATTATTTAAAAGATAAAAAATTTATTTTTTATGTGAAAAATGCTTTATTAATTAAAAAAAAGTTACGGGGGTCTTTATTAAGGGATTTTAATAAGTAAATTTTTAACACTCAAGAGAAAAAGGCTATTCACCTATTACGTTGAAAATAATAAATACATTACAGTGGGATTAAGATTAGTCAGGTGGGTGTGTCCTACAATCCATCCAATCGGATCGCTTTAAGTAAAACAGCGTTGCCGAACAACTAATAGTTTAAGCTGCACAAACTTTTACATATATAAACACACTAAATTCTTTATCCTTTGTTGTAGTAAGTAGTAACTGATTGTTTTATTAATATTCTTATCTGCGAGTAATTAATAAGCCTGTCGCGGATTATATTCTAATAAACATTTAGTTAAAAGTGCGGAAGCCGCTGTTTGTGCAGACGGCGGACTCGGATGGTGGCCTCGGACCGTCTCTGTTAAAAGAAGACCTTGTTGTCAACAAAAGACTTGCTGACAGCTCTAAGGGACGCCAAACTTATTAGGCGTGAATAATTGAGCTCCCGAAGCTTATATTTATTTATGTGACGGGCATGGATAATTAAAAACATATGCTGGAGGAGTTTTTGAGATTTCAAAGGAGCAAAATGGGCAGTGAGTAGCCAGCCATGAGCTTGGGCGGTTGATGACCAGACTCAGAAACATCTAGAGGGCCCTGATAAAATTGTGGTGCTCACAAACCATCTGCCACCATCGAGAGGTACTCAGGCGTCGGACACTACCACCGCCACCAGCCTGCACCAGCTGGAACCACCACTACACTGAATCATTTGAATGCCAGTTTTCTCCATTTATACTGTTAATAAATAAATTCAATATATTAATATGATTAGTTTCAATTTCTGCCATGTTGAAGTTCACCCTACGAAATCCCGGTCAGAGAGAGTCCATGTCACGTTCTTTTTAATTACGGTCATTTGTTGTATAAATTCAATTTTAATGAGGCTTATTTTAACAAAATATTTATATTTTGGAAATTAAATCTTTTTATTTAAGAAACCCCGCCCAATACAGAGCCCTGTAAAGTATCAGTTTTACAATATATCACTAATTAATCATAAAGGTGTCTCATTTTCCTTTTCTAAACCCCCCATGACGAATTAATAAATGAGGGACGGGATATACTATTTATCGCACTGTCTACTAATAATTTTCTTTTGGATTGTTTGGCGATTACATTTTATTTATCTATATAATAAGTAAAATAACCTTCATGTGTGTTCCCGTTGAGAAAATTTGCCAAATTTCGTACACGTACAGTTTTCCAAACGGAAACAAAAATGTGTGACACGTCTACCAACCCCATCGGCGAGGGTGGAAATTTTCTAACATGCTCAAATGACCGACATTTTCGTCAGATAAATATTTTTCAGGGTCAATGAGATTGATACTGTTTCTCCAGATGTTGTTTCTGTATAATTTAAACCCCTTTCGGCATGGGACGGGAGCACCCTTAGGGTTGGAGTGGAGGGACGTTATAAAAAAATAACGCAAAAACGACCGATATTGGAGTCAAATCAGGGGTTATTGATGTCGCTGGGTTTAATTATGATAACCCGGGAGGTCACGGGCACCCAAGCTAGTAGATAATGATACGATGGTCTTCACCAGAGAAGACGTCGTGGTGCACTCCCTGAGGCAGTGGCGGGTAACGTGTAACACATGTCAGGAATTACAGTCGTAATTTGTTGAGTGAGAGTCTTTTTGTTCTTGTTGTAGTCCGTCTTGGTCTGACATAAGGACTCGCTCCTTTTATAAGTAAGAGACCAGTTGTGTGTATATAATATACGTCAAATAAATCGGAAGGACGGTCGCGACGATCCTCGTGCGGATGCAAATGCGACAGTGACGAATGCGACAACGGCAACAAAACAATCTCGAAAGAATTGAGCCGCATTCTGGTTTTGGTTTTGTTTTCTGTTTCTCAAATCAAAACCGCGGAGTCGCACATTTCCCAGGATTAATCATCCTTACATTCCTCGCAGCAGGCCTGATGGAGGATTGGACCTTAAAGAATCGCCGCCGTAGACCACACGGACAAACTGGGCTTTGGAAGGTCGACATTTAAACGGAAATTATAATACTACTACACCGTAGTTATTTATCTCTCTCTCTCTCTCTCTCTCTCTCTCTCTCTCTCTCTCTCTATATATATATATATATATATATATATATATATATATATATATATATACATTTATATTTATATATAAATAAGACCGGAGAGGGATATTCTCTCGCAGGTCGAACCTTTTAGGAGAGATACGAAGGGGTTACCTTTGGGGATGCCTTTTCCTCTCCATTTTTGAACTAAGGTTCCCACAAGCCGAGGCACCTCGGCCTGTTTTAAGAGGTGTATGTTCCGGGGTCATAGACCTTGGGCATACGGTAAGAGTTGTCAGAAAAGGTTTCTGTCGGCCTTTCGAAGCGTTATGCAACTCCCCACGGTCCTGAAATTTAAAAATATGCTATAAGGCCTGATATTATCGTTGATTAGTTACTTTTTGTGGTCTATTTAATGAATACTTTCTATTTATATGAATTTAGTATATAATTTCATAATAAAAAACTAGAGACAACCTAGTTTGTTGTGGAGGAGGAATTTAAAAACACGCTAAAACGGCCGTAATTAGCGCCGAATAATTCGGTTTCGATGTCTGTGAAATTTATTCTTCAGATGTTTTAGTGTCTAAATTCAACCTCGTACAGCATGGGAATACAGCACTACTAAGGGTTGGGGTGGAAGGTAGTTACTTAAAAATAACGCAAAATGGCCGAGATTGGTGCCAAATCCTGCGTTATAGATGAGTTTAATTATAACATTAACGTTCACAGTTAAGTTGTACTTCAGCCACTAGATGTGGGGTTGGGGAGATTATTCTGGTGAAATGCCATTATATAAAAGTTATCAGTTAAGAACTGAGACTAGTGTTGAATTTAGGGTTATGGAAATCACTGTGTTTAATTCGGACATTTTCCATACTGGTTAATGTGTAGTTCAGCCGCTAGGAGTGGAAACAAATTTACGTTTACAATCTTAAGTTCGTAGACTATCATACTTTATACACGTGTTACTTACGATCCAGGATAAACACTAAAGGGTTAAGACACACCTACCGCTTCTAGAGGTGGGGTGGATGTGATGGAATTTAAAAACATTCCTAAACGACTATTATTAGCGTCGAAAAACACGTTGTCTGAGTCGCTTAATTTGATACTGTCATTCTAGAATTTCTAAATATCTAAATTTCAATTCCAAAACGCAAGGGAATGAAACACCCTCACTGTACGAGTGATGGTAGGAATTAATATAAAAAGTAATACAAAAAACGACCGATATTAGTGTTGAATCCGGGGTTTTATGATCCTCCACGTAGAGGTGGACGTAGTTGATAAAAGGTTACCTGAAGTAATTTTAACTCTCTTACGTTACCGGGTAAATATTTGATTTTCTTCGGGTACCAGCTATATTTTGGTCTCAATTTATTTAAAGTTTGTATTTATTTACACCTTTAAGGTCTCGGGAGTAGTTTCAGACGTTATTAAGGTATCGGGTATTTTTATTGTTTTAATTCGTCGTTATTTACAGACACTTTTATTTTATGTAGTAGGAGAATTCCCGAATACCACCAGTCATCATCCTGGTATATTTGAAGTAAGCTGCCGAGGGATTGGGCCAGGAAGGCGAATGTAAATAGGTAAATGTTTCAAACACTGGCGGTATTGATGCTGGTTATATGAACAGTTTACCAAGAAGTTAGTGTCGAATTAATTCCTTCTCCGGGATAGTTTCAATAAATACCCGGGAAACGGTGACCATTCAGGTAATACTCTATAAATTAAATTACTTACTTTTGTCTTGTGCCATTTTATTATCTCCATATATATATATATATGTTCGAATTAAACTATATATATATTGTAATACCAATTAAACAGTCTATTAATTGTTTTTAATATAATTGAATTGTTGGCGGTACGGGTGCTTAAAGACGACAATCGCAGCGGGTCTTTCTTTGTTAACAATGGAGACTGGAGACCGCGCGCTTAGAGAACTCAGTCTGCGGCGAGTCTACGTCGAGTCTGGGTCGAGAAAGGATACATAAAAGAGTCTGCGAGAGATACAACACAGTAAAGTTTGCTTATCTAATAGCATGAATAGGGCAATCCAGGAAGTCCAACGGTGAGATATAATAGTTTACATAAAACGCAAGTAAACAGTTTTGACGGAGAGACTCATAAAATCGCAATTTTGAAGCAGAAGTTTTGCTTCACAAACTGAACCAATTTTCGCATACGTCCGAGGGCTGACTGAGGGGTGGCTAATCCAAGTTCCAGGACAGCACAGATCGAGAGGAACGACCGCGTGTGTCAAAATCTAAAGTGTAGAATCGGTGAATAATGGCCTGTTTAGTGGGTGTTGACTTCAAGCTACAAGAGTCTGAACTGCTACCAGTAGCACTGTCGTGAGTACAAAATAATTGTTAATGACTATAAACGTTAATTAAAGGGTATGGTCAGATTTCGTTCGCGTTTTTCTTTTCATTAGTTTTCTTTTATTTCTTGTATTTAATATTGTATTCCGTTAACTTCAATGAGTTTGGTTCATTTTAGTTCATTTGATTGTATTTGTTCTTCCTATCAAACCCAGTGGTGACCCTGAGATAAAGAGAAATTTGACGTCGTGAATTGTAAAAATATAAAGCTGTATTTTCATAGAACGCCACGAATTAATAAATTAAAATTGAAATATTTGTTTGTTAAATTGATGGAATTCGGCGTGCAAAGCAGGGCTTATAATGTGTAATTATCAACAATACATTTTTAAATCAAATTAATGTTGTTAATTATTCCTATTTAATTCAGACCACCTTTTAAATAATTACATAAATTGGCGTCCTCAACGTAAGGCTAACTATCATTCAAATTTTAATTAATTTATTTTATTTAAAAAGTTCTTTTAATTAAAGATTTTTTTAATTATTACAATATATATATATATATATATATATATATATATATAGTTTTATTCGGACACAAATGGCCTTTTGGAACTGGATGTAGTTTCTGTGACTATTATCATCACCGTCGTGCAGTGCACTAACTTAAATATATTTGACCTGCTTCATTCAAAAACCAGAGAATCATTGACCGAGGAAAACTTTACTATGTCCGCTGATTTATTTATATTTTTAAGGGAGATGTGTGTTGTTAAGGAGTAAGTAAGACAATCTTGCAAGGGGACATGGCAGCAATGTTGAGATCTCTGGAATCAAATTGTGCTAATGTACAATTTTTACGATTTAACACAACAATTCTAAGATTTTTGGCATCTTTGAAGTTTCCAGATGTTATTTCCTTGACTCCAGTCGCCATATAATTCGTAAAAAAACTGAAGTCACCATCGGGGCATTTTTTTCTTTCTTTCTCGCGTTAGTTCTTCATTTAACACTCAAAGTGAGTGACCTGTAGTAGACAAGAGCCAAGGTGTGTAAGGAGTTTAGTTGAGCGAGCGTGGCGTTGTTGCAACGTTTTACGATGTCGGCTGTACCGACCGAGGAGGGATTAATGCTAGTCGTTACTCTCTACGACCTGGATCTAGTTGTGTTTAATTTCGTTTATCGCAGATTCCCGTGGCTGCGGAGTGAAAGGCGCCTGCCCGTGTCTCCTTCCTTACTTACTGCGTCACCAACCCTACTACGTCCTTCACAATCACAAGAATCCTCATGTTCCATACAGAATCCGTGAAAACTCTTCCCAAAATAAAATCAAAAAATCCTTCCCCGTGAAGAACCAATTCCTGCGTCATTTAGAGATAATATAGTCCGAGTATTCCCATTGTGTGGGTCCAAGAAGAAGACGTACTGTAGTCAAGACAGGAAATACATCCAGGTAGCCAGGAAACGTGATTCAAAGAGGGATCCACGGACCTAGTGGATCCAGCACACCATTGTGGATCATCCAGCCCTAATTATGTGATATTTTTAGGAGATTAAATTATTGTGTTGTCGGCCTTTACGATGTGTAGTTCTGCTCTATCTTCAAGCGCTTGACATGATCCTTACTTACCCACGTGGCGACACCAACTCTTCATTTACAGGGCGTCAGCATCTCTATATCTTGTCAATGTCACACCATCCTTACTTAGACTTATATATACAAAGAGTGTTTCAGAATTCCTATTACACACTTCTATGGATTGTGGAGCAAACTTAATAGAGACAGTACAGGCCTCCTAACTTCGACGGAAGCTGTTTCTGGCAGCCATTGTTGTATTTGGACACGAATGGTATGTGATTGAGAGAAACGCCATCGGAAATGAGAAGGTGAACCTTCTCAGAGAGAGAGCTGGAGGAGGCTACCTTTGGTATTTTTGAACTAAGTTTCCCACATGCCGATATACCTCGGCCTGTTTTGAGAGGTGTATGTTCCGGGGTCACAGACCTTTGGCATACGGTAAGAGTTGTCCGCTATTCCTATTGGAATAGTCGGCCAGATGCCTCCTAAACTGGTCAAGGCACGGCGAAGGGAAAGCTGCGACCCCACAGCAAACACCTCTCCCGCCATCGGAAGGGCGTGGGACAAGTACCAAATGCCCGACCTACCTGATGCAGGTTTTTCTAGGATTTTGCCTTCATTCCTTTTAGGCGAATGCCGGGTAGGATCCTTAAAATACAACCCGTAAGCCCTAGTTAACCCTTGGCTACCTTCCTCTACCCTTCCGCATCCCCCGTTTCAAATCCCTTCCTATGCTATTAAAGGGGAGTTGCCAACACGTGGATTACCCTCGTGTAGCCTGTTAATCTAAAAAAACGATGCGTGACATTCTACGATTCTTTACTGTTTCCTCCTGTACTTCTCAGCGACTGAATCACAAATGATGTGAATGGCGACTCAGAATAAGTTACTTAAAACATACGACACGATATCAGCAGTCGCCCTCAGCTCATTTTGTTTGCGTACCGTGACCTCGGAGATTTTAAATCGGTTCCATCTTTACACTTATTTTTCTTACAAATTGCACATTTCCGGACATGGGTTCCTTATCAAAACCTTATATGCCTAATTCCTTCTCACATACATAGGAGTCTGTAATAGTAATTCTGAAACACCCTGCATACGGCGTTGGTCTGAAAAGTTTTTTCAACATAGTCTCCTTGTAACTCTCCACACTTCTCCCAGCGATGGTCCCATCTCCGTAACCCGTCCAAAAAGTACTCGGCGTTTTTCTCTGCAAAATAAGTGTTCACGAAGGTGAATGCCTCTTCATTTCACGAAGATCTCCGTCCTCTGGCGCAATTTTTAGATGAGGGATTAAGAAGATGTCGCTTGGACGTAGATCTGGAGAGTAAGGCGGATGGTCAACCAGTTCAAACCGTCATCCGTGGATTTTCTTTTTCTGCAAATGTGGCCGTTTCTGCCTTCAGCTTGTCAAGTAATGATTAAACTAACTCCACGACTATCCCAAAAAACAGTCGCCATCACTTTCCCAGCCGAAAAATAGTTTTTGCCTTATTTTGGAGCCAGTTCCCCCTTTGCAGTCCACTGTTTGGACTGTATTTTTGTTTCGGGCGTATAATGATGTATCCAAGTTTCATCTACAGTAATTAACTGCGACAACAGAGCGTTGGAATTGTTCATTCGAACACGTTTTTGGTCTAACGTGAGCAAACGCGGCACACAACGTGCTGACAGCTTTCTCACGCCTAATGTTGATTTGATATGTGACAAACACGTTCTCATGACCTCTGCCATCTCTCTCACTTTAATTCCGCGGTCGTGTAGCGCCATTTGGTGAACTTTGGCGATGTTTTCGTCGGTAGTTGCAGTTTTTGACGTTCATCGTCTCCCAAGCTCTTACGGCCACGTCTAAATTCAGCTGCCCAAAATTTCACTGTGCTAAATGATGGTGCAGTGTCCCAGTACACAGAATCCAACTCATCTTTGATTTATGTAGGCGTATTGTCTTTAAAAATAAAATATTTAATAACGATTTTCTCCATTTCCACAAAAAACACTCACATCAACTCACTCAAACGACTGTCACATAACAACTGCGCGTCCAAAATGGCTGAATTTTAGGTGAGTAACTGTCAACAGATGAAGAACGAAATTCACTAGCTTTTATTTACTAGTGCTGCCATCTTCACATTGAGTTCGGAAACTTTTCAGACCACCCGCGTACATAATTTTGAAACGGATTTTATAACAATTTCTGTCAGGGGTTGTTGGGCCAAAATGCAGGCTCATATGGCTTTATGAACTGATGTAGAATGGTTTTAAGTTGAGCACATTACCATCCTGAGATAATCAGACAGATAACTCTTCGTAGGCAGCTGGAAGAACCCCGCAATCTCGTTTATGGTTTTTATATTTTCATTAAATTAGTTTTAAGTTTTGTATTTACGAATGGACGTAATATTCAATGTCGGTTTAATAAAATTCAACATACTTTTGTTCAATAATAATTACATTTGATACTTTTTCCCAGTAGCGGATATTACAATACTCTCAGACATCGCATTAACAATATTCCACTGTGATCAAAAAGTAAGGTGAAATTGTCACTTAAAACTCCCAGGTAATAGGAAGGCAGGTAATTTTTTCCTCTAGGTTAATAGGACTGTCTATAATATTTGCCAAGCGTCTGTTTCTTAAAAGGTTTAATTATCTCCGAGTTACACGTGTTTTTGTAAACAACCAAAAGTGAATTTTTCGATTTTGCAATGGGTGATTTTGTTGAGCAAAGAACTTGCATCAAATTTTGTTTGCGGAACGAATATTCTTGAGCGGACACGTTGAAAATGTTGCGGAAGGCCTTTGGTGATCAAACTATGGCACAAGAAAACGTTTATAATTGGTACAACGAGTTTAAAGAGGGCGGAGAACGCGTTGAATACGAACCGCGCTCTGGACGACCATAAACGTCTACCGACGAGGGCCACGTCCAAAAATCAAAGATTTGGTGCTTGAAAATCGTCGATGGACAATTAGAGATCTCGTTGATAGTGTTGGAATATCATTTGGCTCAGCCCTAACTATTTTGAAGAATGTTTTGTGTCTGAAACGCGTCAAGTCTCGATTGGTTCCAAAATCGCTCAATTTTTTGGAAGAAAAGCGTCGCGTTGATGTGTGTGAAACTTTGCTGTCTGACTATCAGGACCACTTGAAATGCATCATTACTGGAGACAAGATTTGGATTTACGCATACGACCCTGAAACCACCGACCAATCCAGCGAATATCGTGCAAAAGGTGAAGCAATACCGAAAATCAAGGTGATGTTGAGAGTTTTCTTTGATTATCGTGGTGTGGTGCACTATGAATTCCTTCCGCCGGGTCAAACTGTCAACAAAGAATATTATTTGAGCGTTATGCGTCGTTTGCGTGAAGCTATTCGTCTGAAACGGCCGCGAACAACTCTTGATCCCTTCATCACGATAATGCACCATGTCATACTGCATTGGTTCTTCGCGACTTTTTTGCCAAAAACTTGCCTCATATCGTTCTTCAACCACCGTATTCGCCTGATTTGTCTCCGTGCGACTTCTGGCTATTCAGCAAACTCAAAAGGCCAATGCGGGGACGCCGTTTTGACACGATTCAGGAGATAAAAACCGAAGAAGAAGAAGGTCTTGAAGGCTATACCGGAAAAAGACTATTCCGACTATTTCGATGACTGAAAAAAGTGCGTTTTGTCGGACGGGGATTACTTTGAAGGGGATGCAATTGATTTGGAACAATAAATAAATAATTTATATTTTATAAATAAATTCACCTTACTTTTTGTTCACAGTGGTATTTATATAGGTATAAGGGACAACGACTGTATAAAAAGTCCCTTCCCTCATCGATCCATTTACCTTTATTTATCGGGCTTGCTAATCCACTGTTGTAGTGCAAGTGAAAGTGAAAGTAATTGCACTTGCCTGTATGAGTGCTAGTGCCGAGGGGGGGAGGTTAGTAGAAGGAAGTGGATTTGAGCATTTTGGCTAATACGAGGTAATAATACTGGCAGATGCACGCGTTGATGGCGTATGAGCTTAATCAGAGGGGGTGGAAGTGCCCACGTGGGTGAGGGTGGACACGCGTGTGTGCGGCACGAGGGGAGGCGATGCCAGATCAAAGGAGTGGCGAAAGTGGATCCAATCAGAAATGAAGGGGAAAAATATTTCGCTTTCGGAATTTGAATTTAATAATGGCAGGGAGACGAAACCCTTTGTGCACGTCACGTCAAAGCGCAGTTGTGGCACGAGTGGCGCTGACCAGACGACGAACGGGGACAACACCCCCCCGTGGTGGAGCTTCCAGCCCCGGTTTAAGATATATATCTACGTGATAATAATAAACGTGGGGGTGTTGGTTGCACTTACAGCAGCAGCGGGGTGGTTTGTGACTGGGACACGCCTGTATGTGAAGAACGCGGCCTGGAGGCTTCAGCCAACGTCACGGAAGTGGAGTCGTAATTTATAGGCCATGCTAATTCCATGTTGTAACTTTCACAGAGTCTTGTACGTCTGTTTTATCAGTACCTGGCGTTCAGTGAAAGGGCCTATGCTGGAGAGCTTATTTATTATTCCCCTGCCTCTCTTAGCCAACATACACAATCTGACCTTAACAGAAACTCTTTACGGGTTCTTCTTATACTTATTACCGTAACCGAGGTGTAACTAATCCCTCTTAGGTTTCACTTCTATTTTTCCGATGGTAATACCTATTTAATTTGGTGTTGTTATTTCTCGGCATGACCGTCCTTGAACCGCGATGTTCTTCAGCCAGTCTTCAACCACCAAAATGAAAGTCCTTCTGAATACGTTTCTTCGTTTCACACGAACTTTTTTCTTCAGGTTAAGCAATAGAAATAAAGTCACCTTAAGTTGCAGGAGAAGATCAGCCCTGAGTAAGTTGTCTTGCTGCTAGAAACAGCAGTATCAATGTCAATCCTTTTTCAATGTAACGTTCCTCCTTTTCTTCTATAACTACTGTATGTGGGAATAATTAGTCGTCAGCCCCACATCTCATCTTAGACCGCTGTAACGACGGACTCTGAAGTCGTAGATTCACGTTCAGGTTATGTAAATTCGCCGAAACCGTCTCTGATCACATAACTATTTTTTGTGTCTTCTCTACTGATAAGCGTAACGCCGCGCCTGTCGTACCGATATTTTTTTGTCATCCGTACAAAATCCGAATTTTTGATCCCTCCCGAAAAACAAATTATGCAAAATAGATGACTTTTAGAATCCTTTCTATGCCAAGGAAGCCTGTGAGAGCATTCTCTCGCAGGTGAACCTTCCCACAGATCTCTGTAGAAGGCTACCTTTGCGGATACGGTAAGAGTTTTTCGCTATTCCCATTGGAACAGTCCGCCAGCTGCCTCCTAAACGAGGCACGGAGAAGGAAATGCTGCGACCCCACAGAAAACCCCTCTCCCGCCATCGGAAGGGCGTGGGACAAGTACCAAATATCCGACCTACCTGATGCAGATTTTATAGGGTTTGTCCTGCATTATTTTTAGGCGAATGCTGGTTAGGATCCTTAAACCATAGCCCGGCGGCCCTAGTTAACCCTTGGCTACATTCCTCAACCCTTCCACATACCCCCTTTCAAATCCCTTCCTATTTTATTAAAAATGTGTTGCTACCATGTGGATTACCGTCATGTAGCCCGTTACCCCCATAAAACAAAAAAAAACTTCCTATGCAAAGGAAACCTGTGAGAGAATTCTCCCGCAGATGAAGATTCCCAGAGAGCTCTGGAGGAGGCTACCCTTGGGGATGCCTTCACAACTCTCTGGTTTTCTGAAGTAAGGTTCCCACATGCCCAAGCACCTTGGCCAGTTTTGAGAGGTGTATGTTCCAGGGTCGCTGACCTTGGGCATACGGTAAGAGTTGTCCGCTATTCCTATTGGAATAATCGGCCAGCTGCCTCCTAAACCGGTCAAGGCACGTTGGAGGAAAACTGCGACCCCACAGCTAACCCCTCTCCCGCCATCGGAAGGCGTGGGACAAGTACCAAATGCCCGACCTACCTGATTCAGGTTTTCCTGCATCACTTTTATGCGAATTGCCGCGTAAGATCCTTAAACCATAGCCTGGGGGCATAGTTAACCCTTGGCTGCCTTCCTCTACCTTCCCCCTACTTTCACTTCCTATCCTATACTATAAGATGGGAGTTGCCAGCATGTGTCTTACCCTTATGCAGCCTGTTCCCCTAAAAAAAACTTGTTTGGATACTACCAGAGATAATTCCTCTATTGCCTTAGTAGATACCGACCTTAGTTCCAAAGAATTATGAATTTTTATTGATTCCATTGATCCTCTTCGGACCAAAAAAAATACACTGTTACGTCAATAAAAATCTGTGAACTACGAAGAAACATGTATATATATATATATATATATATATATATATATATATATATTGTAATGCCAATTAATTAGGCCATTAATTGTTTCGACGCAAAATTTGAATTATTTGAGAAATCCATTATAGCGGTCTGATCGAACAAAGCAACAATGAGAGAAGCGAACTCACTTTGCTTTGTCAAAAAGTCAAAAATGGCGTATGCGCGCTAAAACTAGGGACAACTAGGGTTCAGTTTGCAAAAAAACATCATGAGGAGCAGAAAAAGTAATATAACTGTTAGTTAGCGGAGAAAGATTTTTAGGAGCTGTTGGCGGAAAGACATTATGAGGAGCAGAACAAGAAATATAATTTGAGCAGAGACTAGATATCGTTAATGTATAACTAGTTAAAGTTGTAAATTAATACGTAGAAAACATTCACGCCGCAAATATTGCAGCGTAAATAATTGAAAAGTAAGAGCAGTTTAAGTCCAAAGCGGTAAAAGACTAACAAATCTACGAATCATAGGATTCGTATAAGACAAGCAGACATCAGATAGCTGACAAAAAAGAGGATCATCCGAGTTCCTGGGAGCGTATAAATTTTGACTTCAATAGTGTAAAATCTGTGAGTTGACATTTCAGAATCAGTGTAAAAGTTTGCCATAGTGTACTTCCGAAACAAAAAAGAATGCTGGTACCAGCTGGACAGATGTAAGTAAAAAAACCAAAACTAATAATTAATTGTAAACGCTAACTAGAGGATAAGGTCAGATTTCGTTCTCTTTTAAATTTCAATCAGAGTTAATTTCTTTACTTTTAAATTTCTTTCATTCTAGCGGCATATTGTTTAGGTTAATTGTAAACTGTTTGTTAATGAGATTATTAAATCAATTTGTTGTGTCCATTATCAAACCCAGTCAAGGCTCTGAGAGAATGAGATCTCAAATTTTGTGTTTGTAATCATCTTTTGCTGCCACAAAATAAATAAATATTATGTTTGTTAATTTTCATTACTTCATTTAATTAACGCCTTAATTGTTGATTATTATATTTTTGGCTTCCACAACGTGAGGCTTGAATTCTTCAAAAAGTAAAGTCTTTAAATTAATTAAAACTTCAATTTTTGATTATTACAAAATATATATATATATATATATATATATATATATATATATATATATATATATATATATGTATAGGTGTATGTAGTTGAAAATAATTTACGTAAAAATATAGTTGTTTATTAACACTGATAAAATAGGACGGGGAGATAACGGAAAAGGTGTGTCAAGAGCTTCTCAAATAATAAAAAAGAGACATAAGAGAAGATGGACTAATATTGACATTTATCTGATTTTATACTAACGCCAACGCTGGTAAATAACGTCCAAGTGCCATCTACTTTTAATCAGACTGTAAATGACGTAATATTAACGTCGACTACACAGCTCTTCTCTTTAATGTCTATAGACGAATACGTCATACTGATACTATAACTGTTGCGATTAAATATACAAAGAGACAGCTATACTGCTATTTTCTCGCCTAGAGTACGGTGACCTTGAATATCCGGGACGCTGAAAATGAAAAGACGTCAGTGGGAGGGAGGAGTGGAGGACAACGCTGCGTTGCCGAACAATCGCAAGTGTATTCCAACTGGGCTTTTAGTGAGCGTGTATAAGAAGTCCGACGTCGGAGTTGTGGCAACAGCGCCTCACCTCCACACACACACACACACACACGCGCATCCCGATCATAAGGTGCCTTCTAATTTTAGAAGCAAGTGTTCTATTTATGGCGTTTCGAGGATTTTTGTCCATTTTTTTTCGAGATGTCGTGCAAGTGAATTTTAAACGTAATAAAGCTTTGAAACAACGCGAAGGAATTACGTAATTGTCCGCGTCCTTCCTGATGACTGCCTACCTAGTATGTGAGAGAACAAAAACCTCTTCTCCCCCCCCCCCCCCCCGTGCTGCAAAACGTTCACTAAGTTGGTCTAATTGTATCGAGAAGCACAAGTATTCATGCAAATAGCGTACTTTCAACATCAATGAATTCCTTAATATGCTGATGGTTGCCATGGGAACGGCAGGTACAGTTGCGGACTGGAAAAAAGCGACACGCCGAGGCAGCAGCGCAGAGGCGAGGCAAACCTCAAGAGGAAATTCACCTCTACTTTAACCAAAAAAATATATATTTCTATTAACCTTCTTACAGGGACATTACTTCGTGTGACTATGACGTTGCCAGTGACGTCATCAAGCAGAGACTATTAAGACTATTAAATATAACGAAAATGGAGACAGGAAAAAAATTAATACGTTATCGACGAAAAATATTCTAAAAACGGTTTGCTACTAGATTGTGAATATCATCAGATCCACAAGTATATATTGATTTGACAGTAACAGGTTTCATACATCACGTTTATTCCTTTGAATTTTTAGAAACTCATTGAAACTTCTTCCAATACAACATATGTTTCGTTAACATATACTTGCATTCCTGATGTGCTACTAAAACAGGGAACGAAACTCACCGTCTGCTCTATTAAATTGTTTCTGGGGGCAGCTTTTTATATATTAATGGACAAATAAATCTGACTGTTATAAATAAAAACCTGGAGTCAGAAAAGTAATTACGAGAAAATTAAGTGTATTATAACCGTACCGGGCTGTGGTTTTTCTTTTCTGAGGGTCGGCAACACAGTGGTAGAGAGGGATCAGCTGACAGATCGAGCATTGTGGGAACACGGTAGTACGTAAACTTAAGGTGTAGTGCCCATTGTCGGTAAGAAGTACCACAAATTCCGAACGCCCGCGAGTTTCAAGAGAGACGGGAATTGAAAGGAAAGGCTTTTCTGAGCTTTATGGTTGCTGAGGATGAAACGTGGGTGGCTACTTCCACGCCGGAGACAAAAAGACTGTCGTTTTACTGCCAAAAAATTCAAAACCACAATTTCTGGCAAAAAAAAAGTCATGGCCTCAGAGTTTTGCGACGGAAAATGCAACATTTTGGTCGAATTTCAGACTTAGTGGGAGACTATAAAAGCACAACGATATCGTGAGACTCTAAAGAACTTAAAACGAGCACTAAAAATAAAAGTACGGGCAGTGCTGACGAGAGGAGTGTGCTTGTTGGACTACTATACACGACCTTAGCCACCCATTTCTATACGATGTTTTAAAATCCTTCAGGTTATCATCTTTTCACCTCCCTGAAGGAATTAAATTTTCAACCGACGAGCACGGACAGAAAGAGGTTCTGAGGTGGGGGAAGCAGCTGGCGGGAGAGTTCTTCAAGGAGGGCATAAAGAAGCTCGGGCCACGGCTCACTGCATGCATTCAACCGGTTATGTAACAACATTACCCTGTTTTTTAAAAAATACTTTTATTCTGAAAAAAAATTATAAACACCTAGCAAACTTATTTTCTGAATAGGCCTCACATATATCACAGAGGGATCTAGAGGCAGCCAGGAGACTGTCATGGCGACTCACGTTGCCTTGTTGTTGTGAATGTAGCCCCGATCACACTGTGCCAGAGTTATTACATTTATCGCGGGTCTCGTGGTCTTCGAGATTCTTGCAGTTTCTCACTAACCGTCCCGTGTGTTTATTAAGGATAATATATTCCCAGAGAGCTCTGGAGGAGGCTACCTTTGGGGATGCGTCCCCCTCTCTCTGTTTATGAACTAAGTTTCCCACAAGGCACCTCGGCCTGTTTTGAGAGGTGTATATTCCGGGTTCACAGACCTTGGGCATTCGGTAAGAGTTGTTCGCTATTCCCATTGCAATAGTCGGTCAGCTGCCTCCTAAACTGGTCGAGGCACGGAGAATGGAATGCTGCGTCCCCACAGAAAACTCCTCTCCCGCTATCGGAAGGGCGTGGGACAAGTACCCAATGCCCGACCTACCTGATGCAGGTTTTTCTAGGGTGTTTCCTGCATTTCCTTAGGCGAATGCCGGGTAAGATCCTTAATCAATAGCCCGGGGGCCCTAGTAATCCTTGGCTACCTTCCTCCACCCTTCCGCATCCCCCATTTCATATCCCTTCCTATGCGATTAAAGTGGAGTTGCCCAAAGTGGATTACCCTCACGTAGCCTGTTGCCCTAAAAAGAAACGTTCTTATATATGACGAGGCACCTCGGCCTGTTTTGAGAGGTGTATGTACCGGGGTCGCACACCTTGGGCATACGGTAAGGAATGTCCGCTATTCCTATTGGAATAGTCGGCCAGCTGCCTCCTAAACCGGTCAAGGCACGGCGACGGGAAAGTTGCTACCCCACAGAAAACCCCTGTCCCACCATCGGAACGGCGTGGGACAAGTACCAAATGCCCGACCTACCTGATGCAGGTTTTTATAGGGTTTGTCCTGCATTACTTTTAGGCGAATGCCAGGTAGGATCCTTAAACTATAGCCCGGGGGCCCTAGTTAACCCTTGGCTACCTTCCTCCACCCTTCCGCTTCCCCCCTTTCAAATCCCTTTCCTATGCTATAAGAGGGGAGTTGCCACTACGTGGATTACCCTATACATAGCCTGTTTACACCCGAAAAAAAAATACCGCGTAAAACTTACACCTGGCGGGGTGTTGAGGTATCAGAAAGAGCCTACAGTAACTTGAATGCTATGCTGAGGAGGTAAACCCAGGATTCCGGGTCGAATTTGCAATAGCCGCACCTGCTGTATACCTGTACGGTAAGAAGGACCCAGACCGCATTCCCACGGAACAGGTCACATGCGTTCCTTGGGCCGGTGACGTACGGTTATGGCGGCTCCGTACGAGCTCATTACCTTACACACACACGCGGCATAAGGCACCACAGATTTATGAGACATGGCTGCCATTGTCCGGGGCCTCGAGATAATTCTCAGACTAACCTACTCTGGAATTAACACGTGGCTCCGACGTTTACGATCTCTGATCCCTAGGAACAGTCTCTCTGGTCAATAGAAATACCGTGATTAATATACGTGAATGTATATGATCTTATTAATCACTGACCAGTAAAAACAGAAAGGGTGTAAAATACGCCGGGTAGCCATTTTGAGGTTTTGACGAGATACGTGGTTTTTTGAATTTCTCTGTTCGAGAGGTTGGAGCTCGGGTAGGCTCGGGTTACCACCACAGTGGGTGACTAAAACTAGGAAGCATGATGGGGACGATATTTGAGGTGGAGACACACTGATATAAAGTCACGTACTGTCACGTGATTAACCATTTGCACTCGAGGGCTCCGGAGCGGAGCCATTTCAAATTTGTCTATAAGCTCGAGGGCTCCGCTACGGAGCCCTCGAATGCAAAGGGTTGAACGAGACGTCCCAAAAGTGTGCGATACTACCTGTCAATGTTGTCTTACGCACCAGAGGCACGCTTGTATCACGGTACGTCACGAGACTTCGGTGTGACGAATCTATGATCTGCGCTCGCCCACATTTCTGATGTCACGCCGTGTCACAATCTGCATTCTGTTTTTAACGGTATCAAAGGCACTTGAAGATCCTGAGTACATTTTTTCCAATAGAACAAATAATTACTTTGAATAATAAAAATAGCCAATTCAGACAAAAAGGGTAATACAAATACCACACAACGATTCTGGGATCCTTGTTCCTTTCGTCAGGTGCCGAAAATAGACTATAATTTTTTTTTAAAAAAAAGTATTGATAGAAGTTAGTACATTAAAAACTTATAATAACGATTATCAAATTCAAATGACGGTTAAAGAAGAAGTTGAAAAAGGATATTAAAAAAGTAAGTAAAAACTCCTTAGAAGAAATAAAATTCTATGAAAGTTTAATCGACAAGTGAAAATAAAAATCAGGTAAATGAATTAAGAAGCCAACAGTGGTTAATAAATAAGTTAAAATACCAGGGAACGTTACCAATGAAGGTAAATCAAGATAAAAATTTTGGCTACTACAAAAACCACCTTTTATTCTGTCTCCAGAAGCCTATAAATTTTTTAAGATTTTTTTTTAATACAACACGTAAGATATAACAAAAAAAAATTCTAACGTGAGTAAATTTGGCTAATTACAATGCACAAAAAAATTACAGTTTTGTAGGAAAATACCTGAAGAAGATACAAAAAGGTCTCGAAACGTCGCCACAATATAAATAAAAAAGTGTCTGTATAAGAAAATCAAAGATGATTTATAAAGAAGTGAAAATAGCTGTTAAAATTAGACAAAAAGGAAAACTTATAAGAAAAGTTAATAACGATGATCAAATTCAAATTTCGGTTAAAGACGAAAAGGATATTAAATGAATAAGTAGAAATACCAAAGAGGAAATAAAATTCTATGAAAGGTTAATCAACAAGGGAAAATACAAATCAGGTAAATGAAATAAGAAGCCAATAAGTAAAAATATCAGAGAACGTTACCAATGAAGGTAAATCAAGATACTACAAAACCACCTTTTATTCCGTCTCTAGAAGCCTTTAAGTATAATTTTTTATATTTTAATAAATTAAATTTTTAAGATGTATTTTTGTGACTACGAAACGTAAAAAATAACCAAAAAAATTTCAAACGTGTCCAAAGTCAATTTGTCTCATGATGTTGCACATATTCAAAATAAATATAATAAGGCCGGGTGTATCAGTAATTCACATTAATTGGATAATTATTATTTTAGTGCAATTAGAATATCCTTAGAATGACGCTTAAATTTTCTTTCTTTAAAAAAAAAAATAACCAACAGAAAATAAATATTCTGAGGTTTGACCGGCGGGTAGAAAAATCTGACTTAAGGGGTTGACTCACAGAAAGCTAGGACAGGCATGTTCTAACATGTCCACGGGTGCCAAATATTTCGCATTTTATTAAGTGCATGTTGTTTCATATCTGCATCACAAATCAGATCTCTTAGAAACCAACAGACGCCTCTGGGGTGATTCTTAACGTTGAAATGACATAAGTGAAAATACCAGAGAAAGCTACCAATGAAAGTATATAAAGATAAAAATTTTGGTTACTACAAAAACCACCTTTTATTGTCTCCAGAAGCCTATAATTTTTTTAAGATGTATTTTATTAAAAAAACAATTTATATAATACAACAACAAACATACAAACTGACTAAATTTGGCTCATGACGTTGCACATATTCAACATAAATATAACTAGGCCGGGTTTATCAGTAATTAACATTAATTGGATAATTATTATTTTAGTGAAATTAGAACATCCTGAGAATGGCGGTTAATTTCCTTTCTTTTTTTTAGAAAAAAAAACTTAAAATAACTGACAGAAAATAATAATTCTGAACTTGGACAGGCGGGTAGAAAAATGTTACTTAAGGGGTTGACTCACAGAAAGCAAGGACAAGCATGTTTTAACATGTCCACGGGTGCCAAATATTTTGCATTTTATTAAGTGCACGTTCTTTCATATCTGCATCACAAATCTGATCTCTTAGAAATCAACAGACGCATCTCCAGAAGCCTATAATTTTTTTAAGATGTATTTTTTTGAAAACAATACGTAAACTATAACAAAAATAATTCAAACGTGACCCAGTCAATTCGGCTCATGACGTCGCACATTATCAACATAAATATAAATCAGGTACCGAAAGTGACAAGAATCCAAGTAACGTTGTGTGGTAGCCTTTTTGTCTGAATTGGCTATGGTTCTTATACAATATTTTAAATTAGACGTCAATTTTTTACTTTAGATACTTATTTTCCTTAATTACCTTACGTATTATTATTTATTGCTAATAACGCATATCTTCTGATATCTCCAAAATGGTCGCTCGTACATAAATTTCTCATAGAGGGAAATTTGTAGAGAATTTAATTCAACAATCTATGAAGATACACCTCAATTAAAATGATAGGAAGAGAAATACAGGAGTTATCATTTTTTTGATTGATATTAAAATCTATCAATCCTACTTTTTAACATTTAATTTATATGATAGAATAAAAATTTTGGTCCACTTGACTTACTATCACAGTCAAGTCCTTTTATTATTATTTAATAACTCTAAACGCGTATCTAAGTACGTGGTCTTAAAATTTTATTTCATATTTAGAATGACGGAGACGTGTGTAAATATATATGGTTGTAATATAAGACCACCTTCTTATAAAATAAATAGAATCTGTATAATATATTATATGTTACTGTCTCTACACAGATGTAGACAGCTACGTTGCTCTGAGCTACGCACTGCTGTCACGTGTCACAGCCAGACTGCTTGCTGGCCGTGAACCACGTGACGTGACTGCAGTCACGCTTCAACTTCATGGCCGGCACGTCACGTGATAGCAGCGTGTCTACACAGTAGTTAAGCATCAAGCACCTTACTACTGAAACAGTAGAGAAAGTAATTCCACGTAATTTGACTTGACACCTTACAGAGTTATGCCGTAGAGAGTTTCCAATACGTCGTCCACCAGCAGAGTCTCTGCAAATGGCTTCTCAGAAGTGGAACGAAGAGGCGACTCTTTTTTAAGTGTACCGCCCAGTTAATATGTCAAAATCCTGTTGAGGTTAATCAGAGTTTTAGGTGAGATTGCTTTGGTGATGTGGCTAATCTCTCTGGTTTCCGTTTTTATCTCAGTACGTGATATTTATAGGACTACTCGTCACCCTATTTTGTTAAAGAGTGCGATGGTGACGTCACAAACGGACCCGTCTCTCGGAAATACAACTTTCGTTATTTTGAATATAATAAATGAATGAGTTTGTTTAATTGAATAAATCTTTTATTTATCAATATCCTTCCATGTAAAATTAAAATAAAGTGTTTCAACGCGGGCTAACTTTAATATAATTTCATTTTAAATTGTTTTTCATTCTATTTGATACATTTTGGATTCACCAAGGTGTGGCTCAATCATATTAATTATTGTTCTTTTAATAAGTATTACATTTTGGCGACCTCAACGTGAGGTACTGTTTATTAATTGACGTTTCAAGTTAATTATTACAACATATATATATATATATATATATATATATATATATATATATTGTAATAATCAATTCTGATTCTAATTAATTTGCCCCACGTTGTGGTAGCCAAAATGTAATAATTAACTATGATGGGCTTTTTAATTTCCAATTATAAACTTTAAAACAAACAAAATTTTATTTAACAATTATACAATTTTAAAAACATATCTCAATCTCTAAAAGGTCTTAACTGCGATTGATAACAGCTGAAAATTTAAACAGAATCAAAGAACACAAAATTTAGATTTAATTTAAAAAAAAATATTTATTCGTCTAGACATAGACGAAATTAATTATCGACGAACTTATACTACAAGATGGATTTTAAATTTAAACAGTTTATTTTATCAACACTAAAGAACGATATCTGACATTATCTTTTAAGTCGGTTTACAAAAATCATTTTACTTTTCTCTAGCTACTTACGGCTGCCCAGGATACTTTTACCTTTCGAACACCGTGGTGGGGTTTTCACAGCTTCTATTACATTCACAGATTCTACTACATACTGTAGGTTTAAAAAAGAAAGTTTATGGTATCTCGACGACTTTACTCTTCTCTGCTCCAGCCTCGGTGTGGTAGCCAAAATGTAATAATTAACTATGATGGGCTTTTTAATTTCCAATTATAAACTTTAAAACAAACAAAATTTTATTTAACAATTATACAATTTTAAAAACATATCTCAATCTCTAAAAGGTCTTAACTGCGATTGATAACAGCTGAAAATTTAAACAGAATCAAAGAACACAAAATTTAGATTTAATTTAAAAAGAAATATTTATTCGTCTAGACATAGACGAAATTAATTATCGACGAACTTATACTACAAGATGGATTTTAAATTTAAACAGTTTATTTTATCAACACTAAAGAACGATATCTGACATTATCTTTTAAGTCGGTTTACAAAAATCATTTTACTTTTCTCTAGCTACTTACGGCTGCCCAGGATACTTTTACCTTTCGAACACCGTGGTGGGGTTTTCACAGCTTCTATTACATTCACAGATTCTACTACATACTGTAGGTTTAAAAAAGAAAGTTTATGGTATCTCGACGACTTTACTCTTCTCTGCTCCAGCCTCGGTGAGCGCTGAACACATCCTCCAGCCTCGGTGATCGCAGCACAACTGACTTCTCAAACGCTTAACTCCTCCCTTATATACTCCCTGTCTCTTACTTTTTCCATTGTTCGAAAACTTCGTCGCAAATGCCACTTGACAGATTCTTCCATTATCACACGATTTATATCATGCAGCTGCAGTTCCTTAGTCAACAAATGGTTAACTACTCTGTCATGTCAAGCCAACAATAGAGACAGGACCTGCAATTACTTGTCTTCTCCCCCCACACGCACGTTCACGGTTTCTCAAGACCACACAACCAGCAGTCCCAAGAACGAAGAAAAACTTAAACCTAAATAAACACGTTACAAAATGCCCCTCCAACAGTCCAGACTATCAATCACAAACAATGCCTCACTTAATAGGCATTACATTATGCCCCAAAATTAGCTTGAGAAATCCACACGCACGTGCACGGTTTCGAATTCTCAAGACCACAAAAACTGCACCCCCAAGACAAAGAAAGACTTAGACCTAAATAAACACGTTCCATAATGCCCCTCCAACAGTCCAGACTATCAATCACAAACAATGCCTCACTTAACAGGCATTACAATATATATATATATATATAGTGGTAATTAAAAGGAAATAATTAATTAATAAACAGAAGTTTGGACTCACATTGTTAGCGGCATAAAACACACAGGTTGTACACAAGAATGCCATGTTTTCGGGTAATTGTAAGTTGTTTGCTTCGCGAGATGCGCATAGCAGAGTCTGTGGGGAGCCGAGTTCCAGGAAAGTCGTCTTAGAAATATGGCAGTGGCCTGACGAAAAGTATAATATCCAGAAAGTGTCTGGATTCAAGTAACAACAGTTAGAACATTTTCCAAGTTGCAGTCTGTGTAATAACCACGTAATACTCAACGCTAAATATTTAGACAGTAGAATCTTAAATTGTTTTATTCTCGATTTAAACCATTGTCTTCGATTTTGGGAGCCCACACAACTGCATTCAGAATTTAATAAACTTCGGAACGAGCGTATTTCATAAACAAACAGTGAACCATTTTGCAAAAAAAAAGTGTTTTCAAAAATCAGTGTTAAGAATGGTCTGTCTTAAAGTGCGACAAGTGTGTGTGTACGAACGAGCCAAATTTCCTTAATTACCAGAGACAGTAAGTTAAAATTTTACAGAATTACTATTTGTAAACTCATAAGTAAAGGTATTATCGTCCTATTTCGAATTTCGTTCAGAATTTAAAGTTAATTTTTATGTTTTTGTATTGTAATAAATCTACTCATGAATTAAGTCCATGGCAGCTTCACAATTTTTCATTGTTAACAAGCAATTTCTTTATTAAAGGCCCAGTAAACGAACCTGAGATCTATTCATTTTATTGTAAAATATTAATTAATAATGAAAATGGCAAGTTAATTTCTTAATATCTGTTGTAAATTCATTTGATAACTCCTGAAAATTTAATTGTTTGTGCGTTAATAAATTAATTGGTTTGCCTATTTTAAAATCTTGATTATTATTAAAACATCCTATCATTTTAGTATTTAAATCACTACAAATTGTAACATTAACGTGGTGATTTAATTGTCTTTCATTAATAATTACTACAAATTGTGCTCTAAAGTGAGGCTTATTTTCCTTTTATTTTATGTAAATACCACAAATTGGAACCTGGTCCAAGAAACACTCAATTCTGAAGTTCCGTACGTCTCAGTGCTGCCTGAGGCAACAATGCATTATAGGCTTCATATTCTTGTAGAAAATCCTTAAGCTATAATGCAATGACCTCATATTTACGCCACCGATAAAGAAAATCGTAAATTTTTGTTTATTAAATAATTACATATTCGTAATTACCACACTATTTAAATATTTAAATCACTTCACACACACACACACACACACACATATATATATATACATATACATATATATATATTTATATATATATATTGTAATGTATTGAGGGAATGCATTGTAATGTAATGCATTGAGGGAATGCATTGTTTCAAAACAGCACACTTTTTTGTAAAGAGAATGCAAGTGAAAAGCGATTGCGGGTCCTGTCACGATGTGACAAGACGGAGCGGCAAGACATTTATCTCTAATTGGTGCTCTTGGCCGGCAGAGGAAGTCGTAATTTGTAAGGACGGTGTGACAGAGCGACGAGACATTTGTTTGGAGGACGGGTCTGGGAGCAGAACAGGAAGCTGCCATTTGTTCTAGAGAGCGCTGGTCAAAAGGATGGATGAGACGACGGGTCCAAAGTAATTGCGGGTCCGGTCACTTGTTGATTTGGGATCTGTGTGGAGAATCCGCAACGCAGAACGTGGGCGAGCAGCCGGTCCCAAAGTGGTTATGTTAGGGCAGGCTATTGTCTCTGATGAATGACCTGTCAAGTGGCATATTTACTTGGGATTTGTATGGAAGTACGGAAGGATGAAACGACAAGTCCAGAGTAATTACGAGTGCAAAGTAATTGCAGGTCCTGTCTCAATGTGACATGACGAAGGGGCTAGCAGCTGGCGAAGGGACCGCAGCTGCAGGACGTAAATCTGAGTAATGGAGAAGCTGTCAGTAATATCCGACGTGGTCGTGGGGCAGAGCGGAAGACAAAGATGCTAGTAGTATAAATGCAAGCGTTAAACTATTGGAAGTCAGTCAGCGTGGGAGAGGGATGCTGTGAGCATCGCGAGTAGAGTCAGAAGTCAGTCAGGTTGGGAGAGGGATGCTGTGAGCATCGCGAGTATAATCAGAATTGAGTCAGAGTGGAGCCAGCTTGCTGTGTGCATCGTGAGTTGAGTTTGAGCCAGAGTTGGTCAGCGTTAGTCAGCACCAGTCAGCAAAATTATTCAACTATAAACATTTTTACATACAGAAGTTCTATCTGTATTAGTATGAGAATTTGACCTGTCTTCGATGGTAGGAGATCAAGATACAGCAGCCGGCGTCGAGTAGTGTCACGACGAGCAACTGGGATATCTTCGCTGGGTATGGAGAACCAGCTATCGTCGTACCAGTAATAGGTGTTAGAGTCAGTGTGTGTAAACGTCCAAGCTATAAAGTGCGTGTTTAATGAACGAGCCAAAGGTTCCTGAGAAACCGTGAGTTGAAATTTATGGTATTAACATGTGTAAATGTAATTAAAGGATAACAGTCAGATATCGTTCTCTTCTTTTGATAATAAAATAAACTCTTGTAAATTTAGAAGCAATCTGTAGAATAAGTTCGGTAATAAGTTTCGTCGATACTTCTGTTTAAGTTAAAGATAAATGTTGGGTTCTTTTAATATTTAAATTCTGTCCGTTATCAAACCCAGTAGAGACCCATGAGAGAAAGAGATCTTTTTTATAATATTAAATGTATAATTGTAAATTCTGATAATTGTTAATAAAATTTATTTGTTGTTCATAAATCTTTTTTTTTATTATTCTGACGCATTTATGTGGTTATTACAATATATCAGGAGAAATAGAAACGGTTACGTCAGTGGATACCGAAATATCGAGGATAAACAAGGAACATCAATTCCCAGTGAAAGAGAGATGGCCTTTTCTGCACGCGACTACCTGCTGTGACGTCACTTTCACACAGTCTCAAGACCTTAAGCCTCAACTAAAAAAAATCCACGGCATTTACACTCATCCCCGGACTATTGCCTGGTTTATGTGAAACATATATATCTAGTCTCATAGTAATTATTATTTGATAATGTTTCACTTTTCGTGGCGGACATGTTGTAGATAGTTGTGGGTGTTAGCTGCGACTGACATTTTCATTTTACCTGTACAATAATTAAAATTTGAGAATCGACCGTCATATGTTTACATGTTGATTGTCACTCTCTCATTTATGCTTTACAAAATGTAGTTTGTTTATTGGCGGGGCAATTAGCACCCTCGCAATTGTTTTTGTTTGCTTGTGACAAATACACTGTAGAGTTTGCAGATGGACTCGCGTGTAACAGCCCCCTGTCCAACCCCCACCAAACCCCTAAATAATAATAACCCTGTTCCTCCCTCCCCTTACACGTGTACCACCTTATTCCGAAATTGTAAACATCTGGGAGTTGAGTTAGGATTCATACGAGGTTACTTCAGTGCATAGTGCCGCATACGTGCAATATAACTTTTAGTATCACCCCAGCGGCGTCTGTTAGTTTCTAAGAGAGCTAATTTGTGATGCAGATATTTAACAACATGCACTTACTAAAATGAAAAATATTTGGCACCCGTGGACATGTTAAAACATGCCTGTCCTAGCTTTCTATTAGTCAACCCCTTAAGTCAAATTTTTCTACCCGCCGGTCAAACTTCAGAATATTTATTTTCTGTTGGTTATTTAAGCTTTTTAAAAAGAAAGAAAAATTAACCGCCATTATCAGGATGTTCTAATTGCACTAAAATAATAAATATCCACTTAATTTGAATTACTGATAAACCCGGCCTAATTATATTTATGTTGAATATGAGCAACGTCATGAGCCAATTTTACTTGGGTCAAGTTTGATTTTTTTATATATATTTTATGAATTGTATTCAAAAAAATACAACTTAAAAAGTTTATAAGCTTCTGGAGACAGAATAAAAGGTGGTTTTTGTAGGAGCGAAAATTATTATCTTGTTTTACCTTCAATGGTAGCATACTCTGTTATTTTCACTTATTTCATTTCAACTTTAAGAATCACCCCAGAGGCGTTTGTTGGTTTCTAAGAGAGCTGATTTGTGATTCAGATATGAATGAACATGCACTTAATTAAATGCCTCTCCTAGCTTTCTGTGAGTCAACCCCTTAATTCAGATTTTCTACCCGCCGGTCAAACTTCAGAATATTTATTTTCTGTTGGTTACTTTAGTTTTTTCAAAAGAAATAAAATTTAAGCGCCATTCTCAGGATATTCTAATTGCACTAAAATAATAATTATCCAATTAATGTGAATTACTGATACACCGGGCCTTATTTTATTTATGTTGAATTAATGCAACATCATGATACAAATTGACTTTGGTCACGTTTGAAATTTTTTGGTTATTTTTTACGTTTCGTAGTCACAAAAATTCATCTTAAAAATTTAATTTATTAAAATACAAAAAATCAGACTCAAAGGCTTCTGGAGACAGAATAGAAAATGGTTTTGTAGTATCTTGATTTACCTTCGTTGGCAACGTTCTCACATATTTTCACTTATTGGCCTGTTATTTCATTTACCTGATTTGTATTTTTCCTTGTTGATTAACCTTTCATAGAATTTTATTTCCTCTTTTGGATTTCTCCTTATCCATTTATTACTTTTTTTTACTTCTTCTTTTACCGAAATTTGTATTTGATCATCGTTATTAACTTTCCTTATAAGCTTTTAATGTGTTAACTTTTTCGTTTTGTTTAATTTTAACAGCTCTTTTCACTTCTTTATAAATCATCTTTACTATTCTTATACAGACAATTTTTTATTATATTCTGACGACGTTTCGAGACCTTTTTGTATTATCTTCAGGTATTTTCTTACAGAATTGTTAATTCTGTTTTGTTAATATAAAGTGTGCCTGTAAGTTGTCTTTCTGTACATCTGTCATTCCATTTATTCACTCATAAGTTATTTATGGACGTTTCTGAGGGTCGACGATCACGCGGCAAATCCCCAGGACTGGTACTGCTAAATCTCCTGGTGTCAGGTCAAACCCTCAAAGCTACAGCCTGTCATTCAGTCTTGCTACAATCTTGTTAGCGTTAAGTGAATTGTGTGCCTCGGACACCCTTTTTCAAAACTGTCTGAATTTAATAACTGTTAATCGTGTAGTTGTGCTACTTTATTATAATAATTTGGGAAGTTGTTTCTTGTTTCTTTATTTTTTTTAGGGCAACAGGCTACATGAGGGTGATCCACATTGGGCAACTCCCCTTTAATAGCATAGGAAGGGATTAGAAAGGGGGGATGCGGGAGGGTAGAAGAAGGTAGCCAAGGGTTACTAGAGCCCCCGGGCTATGGTTTAAGGATCCTACCCGGAATTCGCCTAAAGAAATGCAGGGAAAACCCTAGGAAAACCTGCATCGGGTAGGTCGGGCATTTGGTACTTGTCCCACGCCCTTCCGATGACGGGAGAGGAGTTTGCTGTGGGGACGCAGCTTACCCCTCGCCATGCCTTGGTCTGTTTAGGAGGCAGCTGGCCGACTATTTCAATAGGAATAGCGGACAACTCTTGCCGTATGCCCAAGGTCTGCGACCCCGGAACATACACCTCTCAAAACAGACCAAGGTGCCTCGGCATATGGGAACCTTAGTTCAAAAAAAAAAAAAAAAAAAACCAGAGAGATGTGAGAGCATCCCCAAAGGTACAATAAATCATTTATAAATAACTCTTCTGTAGGAAAATACCTGAGAGAAGAAACAAAATGGTACTGAAACGTCTTCACAATATTAATAAAAAATAAAAAGCGTCAGTATAAGGTCATCAATTGTTTCATTAATTCAAAACAGACGTTATATTAAAACTTTTAAAGTATACTTACTTTTTTTAGTACCATTGATTTCTATTATTTTCATTGTTAATAATCTTAGTGTCCAGTTTTTCTTATTAATGAAATTAACTGTGTATTTTTTTATGTATTAACGTAGTTCGGTATTTTATTTCTTCTTAACACCATCCTTGGAATATGATTTATGAAGCATCCCTGATATTTCTACTTTTTGATTCACCATCCTTCGTTAACCTTTGTATTTTTTTATTTCTATGAACCTTCATTTCATAGTTTTAATCAATTAACCCTCATTAGTAAATTGTTTTTCTTTATTCACTTTTTTATAATATGTGTTTCTCATTAACCATTTTGATAAGTTTAAAATACGTTGAAGCAAATATTTCCTATCTAATTTATCATGACCGTAGAATTGTTCAATGAATTTAAATTTAAGAGAGTCAGAAATTAAATAAAAACTAGAATGAAAAAGAAATAGGGATTAAGAGGACCAGGTTTCATTTCCTACGACGGTCATAGACAACGACTCATGACGAACCCTATAAGGATAATTAATTAAAATACTATAAATTAACAGAAAAATTATTTTAAATTAAATTTACTGAAGACAGGAATGGATAATAAAGACCTAATTAATTCAAATACTATAAATTAACACAAAAATTATTTTAAATTAATTTTACTGAAGACAGGACTGGATAATAAAGACTTAATTAATTAAAATACTATAAATTAACACAAAAATTATTTTAATTTAAATTTACTGAAGACAGGAATGAATAATAAAGACTTAATTAATTAAAATACTATAAATTAACACAAAAGTTATTTTAAATTAAATGTACTGAAGACAGTACTAGATAATGAAGATTTTAACATACCCACAGATAAAGAATATTGGAAATAAAAGTCTACTACAAGAGAAACGAGTCCCTCTTTTTAAAATTGATATCAGTATCTGACATGGAAGCAATGAAAGCAATGAAAGAGTAGGACTGAACAATCGTTTTTCCTTTTCTTCTTCTGACGTGTCTTATATTGCATGGTATACCGTACAGAAAAAGGGGAGCCTATTACTTTAGATTAGAGAGAAGTGTTAGTGTCCCAAATACTCTGTCAGACTATGACGTCACGTCGATTACATTACCCTTTTAGATTCAACAGCTAGTGACAAGTTTATGAAAAAAGTAAAGGAACCCTCTGCAGCAGAAACCAAAATTAAAATCGTAATAATTCACTCTCTCGTTTTTAATTAATTAATTCTATGAATTTTTATGTGTCTTAAAAAAGGTTTATCCTTCTGTGAGGATATTTATTACGTAACACAAAAGTACTTAATTCACTTCTCTGAATATCCCAGATTCTCTGTGTTATTAGGCTCTATGGAATATGACGTTACGCCGACACCTGTCCATTGGATTTTACAGCGACAGACAAGTAAATGAAAATAGTGTAGCTAAAGTCACTGTCTGCAGCCAAATTGAGAACATTAAAATAATAAAATTGTAACGTTTATACCATTTTTTTTCTTTATTAATTCAATGAATTTCAGATATGTCTTAAAATATAATTATTCTGTAAGAAAATAGAAGAACCTAGTACACTGACTACAGTGATGTATAATCCCTGACTTAACCAGGTTCTCCCTGTTAAACTCTATGGAATATGACCTCACGCTGACACTAATTATCCTGTCCATTCAGTTCAACAGCTCCTGACAGTTTAATGAAAATAATAAAACTAAAGCCACCATCTGCAGTTAAAGTGAATATAATATTAATTATAACACTTCAACAGCAGCTGCGTATTGTTTAAATTTATTTAGTCGTTGTTATTATTTCTTGTTTCTTCTCCACCCCGTGAAAGTAGCTGAAACTGTTTCGCGAAGCTACAGAGAGTCGTGTTGACTCCAATATTGTGGACTTTAGGGTGTTTACCTGTGTATGGGAGATCATGGAAGGGAGAGAGACGGGGGTGAAAATTTTCAGTGGCGCTATAAAGATTGATGTCTGCTGGAGGTCATAAAAAAATCGCAGCTTGCTTGCTTCATAGAATTGAAGCATGAAACGTTGTTGAATAGAGAAAACGGCGGTGCTGCGCCTCGATCAATACTCAGTTACAGAATAAACAGCCAGCAGCAGGCACAGGCACGAGAAGAGAGCTTCCAATTTGTTAATGGCGCAACTGTAAATGCTGCTTCATTGTAGTTTTGGTATTTGACGCTTCCTTGGTATCAAAAAGGCGACAGCTTCAAAGACCGGGAAATTAAACACCAGCAGAAACAAGCGGTTCCGGGTCAAGATCGCTGGCGGAGAGACAATCGATAAAGCGCACTCGATTCTTTTCAAGCAGATAAATGAAACACTGCTTTGGGCTGTGTGTTGCTTGGGATCGACACCTTTAAGGATGATGCGACCAGAGGAATCAGAAGCTCTGCTGCCTATCGCGAAGGAAAAACGTTCATGAAGACTAAACTATTTGTTTCGTTGTTATACAGAGCTCGGAAAAGGTTTTCAGAGACATCAAACTATCATTAGGCCCCACCGTTACCAGCGAACAGGTCGCCCAATTAGCGACACCTTGGTATCGGCTCTGATCTCAGCCTCGCGGTTCTAACTCAAACCTACTCCATGCAGAACGTAGGAACAAAGGTTAAGAAACAGAAGATTATGACTTGGGCAAATTTCGCGTTCTATTGACGAGTTTATCTCGAGATGGATTTATCCCCAAAAACCTTCATTCAACAAATTTGAAAGTACATAATTTTCGCTGCTTGGAATCGAAACCTTTACGGTAATTGCAACCAGAGAAATTAAAAATCCCCTTTTCTGTCTTACGGGTAAACAACTTACAACCGAAGAACTGCATTTCGACTATTTGTTTCATTCTTATATAGAGCTCGAGGGAAGGCATGTTCTTGGACATACCACAACGTAATAACTTTATGAACGTAACGTTTCCTCTACGAAAATACCATCTGTATTGTAACACGCGTACTTTAATTTAAATTTGCTTTATCTTCGGAATGTTGTTTGCTGTAGTTTGGACGTTTCTTTTGTTTCCAAATTCGTCTCAGGTAGCCGCACGCGGCTATTTTAATACCAGGATAGTGTACATCGGCCCATGGGAAAGTCCCATGCGGCTAAAAACAGCAAAAGCTCGTGACGCTAAGGGCGGGAAAACGTCCAGCTCCGGTGTATGAGGACAGATATTAAAGTACAGTTGCAGTAAAGACGTTGAGGAGGACATATGCATTAAGGACGTTTACGAGGAGAGTTCAGTGAAGACGTTTAGGAGGAGAGTTTCAGTAGAGACGTTGAGGAGGACAGTTGCAGTAAAGACGTTGAGGAGGAGAGTAGTTTGAGAAGAACGAGGAAAGACTTGGCAAAAAGAACGTTTGGTGATTGCAATGGCAGTAAGGACGTTTCGGAGGAGAGTTGCAGTAAAGACGTTGAGGAGGATAGTTTCAGTAAAGACGTTGTGGAGGACAGTTGCAGTAAGGACGTTTAGGACGAGAGTTGCAGGAAAGACGTTTAGGACGACAGTTGCAGTAAAGACGTTGAGGAGGAGAGTAGTTTGAGAAGAACGAGGAAAGACTTGGCAGTAAGAACGTTTGGTTATTGCAGTTGCAGAAAAGACGTTTAGGAGGACAGTTGCAGTAAAGACGTTGAGGAGGACAGTTGCAGTAAAGACGTTGAGGAGGAGAGTAGTTTGAGAAGAACGAGGAAAGACTTGGCAGAAAGAACGTTTGGTGATTGCAGTTGCAGTAAGGACGTTTCGGAGGAGAGTTGCAGTAAAGACGTTGAGGAGGATAGTTTCAATAAAGACGTTGAGGAGGACAGTTGCCGTAAGGACGTTGAGGAGGACAGTTGCAGTAAAGACGTTGAGGAGGAGAGTAGTTTGAGAAGAACGAGGAAAGACTTGGCAGTAAGAACGTTTGGTGATTGCAGTTGCAGAAAAGACGTTTAGGAGGACAGTTGCAGTAAAGACGTTGAGGAGGACAGTTGCAGTAAAGACGTTGAGGAGGAGAGTAGTTTGAGAAGAACGAGGAAAGACTTGGCAGAAAGAACGTTTGGTGATTGGATCCGGAAGTTTCTGTTATCCGGGTAGGGGAAAAGCATACAGTGAATACACCTGCCTATCAACTGTTTGTACGAGGTCATCCGCCGAATATTAGAGAACAAGGACCGAGGCGCTCCATCCAGCTGCAGGATTCAGTAAGGGAAAATTCGGGATCTCCAACTACAGCAATCAACAGAAAACAGGAATAGTAAGTACGTATTTAGTGCAGGCAGCTAATCTCTCCTACGTAATGCACAGGTGCCTGAGATCAGAGGATTTTTTGTGGTATACTAATAAAACAATTTCAAATGGTCAATAATATTTTGCTTTAATATAAAATACCCAGCCAAATAAAATAATTCATTACAGTATTGTTGCTGCAAGTGGGAAAATCAAAGCTTACTAATCAATACAGATGCCCCCAGTATAGGTCTCACCCAATAATGTCTCTGACGCCACGTTGCTGCATCAGCGCAACCTTGAACGAAAGTGAGAACATTTTGAAATATTTTTATCACGTAATTTAAGAATACATCACCTAACCACTATGAGTGTTGGTCGCGTATTACCGACTGAGTGGTTTTTTTCCGAGTCGTAAGGAACGAGTATTCAAAATTTAAATTTGTATGTGGAACATACAAAGAAACATATAGGCAACGAACTCGGTACAAATTCCAGACTGACATCGTCACAGTCCAAAGCAGACACTGTCACCGCTGAGCTTTGCAACAGGCATTTCCGAGCCGGATTTCCATCAGTCAGCAGTCGACTCGATGTACCTCGCAGTTCACGTAAAGATTCCTCCTTTAATCCTCTTCTGGAATTCGTCGTCATTCAGCAGATGCGATACGATGAACCGTAACATCTTAAAGAAGAAAAATACTCTGCTTCCCTGAAAACGAAGAAAGTTTCTCTCTGTATAATCCTCTTTATTAATTTCTTTCCCTTGAAGGTCTTCATCCTTCTTGTTTTTATCATCTATAACTTTCTACGTACTTCGTGTCACTGCAGATCTTCATTTCTCTTCGTACCGTGTTTCTACCTGACATTCTGGTTAATGATCGAACTTCCTGTATATCTTGGTTCTGCTTCACCTTTTTTTTACTCACACAACCAATCAGTCCTTTAATAACAAATTTCAAACGGAATTGTCCTCTTACAAATCCGAAATAAGAATGGATCAGAGGTCCCAACACGTTCATCCACAGTTCACGTGGAAAGTGTAATAAGGTTAATTGAGGAGGATGAGCTGTTGGATTCCGTTTGCCTCCATGTCTGTGAGTCAATTCTGTTTCACGAGCCGTCGTCGTCAAAGTCCGCGTCCGCGTTTCCAGCAACTTTTCTCGTTGTTTTCCCCGTTCCAACTTCATCTGTATTCCCTTCTGTTTCGATTTATTAAGTTTCGCTCACTTACTTTGTTGTTCGTGGAATTTTTTCGCAGTTGAGTTAGCCAAGTTTATTCTTCTCAGGAACAGGCCTCGCACTGCCTTCCTGTCCCTGGCTCTGTCTCGTCTGCAATGAAACCCTGGGCAGGGCACCAGGATCGTTGTACTGGACCAATACCACTTGCGTGTCTGAGGAAAAGCAAACATCTGTGAAGTAAGGCAACAACGTCCGAAACCAGAAACTGAGATCAATTACAAACCCTTCGTGACACACAGGTAACAAAATACTGTGACAGAGAAGAGTCTTAAAACGATTACGCGGATTCATATATATACTAGCTGGGTGCCCGGCGTTGCCCGAGATGTCAATTATCTATAACCATAGATAAGACTCCAATTTTGGTTACTTTTGAGCTATTTTTATGTAAAGCTCCTCGAACCCTATCCCTAAATGTGCTCGCCTTCCATGCCGAAGGGGGATGAAGTCATTGACTAAATATATCGGCCGTTTTTACATGTTAGAAGATGACCACCCCAACAAATATGCGATAATGAAAAAGAATGTATTCCATGCAAAAATCGGCCGATTACATTGTTTGAAAATTTATTCCCCCGCCCAACACCTCCCAAACCCGTTGCGTTACCCAGGTTGTCACAATTAGATTCAGCGACATTCATAGTCTCGGAATTGATACGAATCTCGGTTGTTTTTGCGGGATTTTATTTAACGTACCTCCACCCCACCCTTAAGCTTGCTCCCCTCACAGGGGTTAAATTATACACAAACAACATCGGTATAAATACTATCAAAGTAATTAACCCCAGGAAATAATTATCGCAAATATCGACCGTTTAACATGTTTGAGATTCTTCACCCCCGACCACTCCCGCTTCGGGGACTTAAACGGTCAAGTTTAATGTCATAATTAAACTCAGTGACAATCCTGATAGTTTCTGGTTTATTTTTATCTAATGCTACTTCCACGCCAACCCTTAAGGGTGCACCCTTCCGAGTCCGAAAGGGGTTGAAATTAAACACAGAGAACATGTAGGGAAATTTTATTAATATAATTCATCCCGAAATATATTTAATTGACGCAAAAAACAGCCGGTCAACTCATCCCAACCCAGCCGATACCCGCGCGTTGTCCAGATTGACATAAATAAATTCAGGGACATCCATTACCTTCGATTTGTCTCGAATCTCGGTTGTTTTCCCGTTATTTTCAAGGAAATTCCCTCCAGCCCCACCCCTATCATGCCTACAAAAAACATAGGTAGAAACGTCAATGGTCCCGGATTTTATTTATTCCACGCTAATATCGATGATTTAACATATTAGAAATTTTCCATCCCATCCATTCCCGCCCCTTGGGGCTAAATGGCCAATTTGATGCTATAATTGAACTTGATGACATCCATAACATTGGATTTGACTCCAATCTCGGTTGTATTCGCGTTATTTTATTGCAGCGTTCCCCCACCCAACACCTAAATGTGCTCTACTGATAATCCCGACCCGCTTCTGGGGGTGGTAGACGCGTCTCACCCCAACAGTCGGTAGAAACACTATTAATATCTGTGACCCCTAAAAATATTTATCCGACTGAAATATAGACTGTTTTAGCATGTTTAAATATAGCAACCCCCGTCCACCCCCGCTTCTGGGTGTGGTAGACGCTTCTCACCACGACAGTGTTTGTTTCCTGGTCGCAAAGAACACGTGTACGAAATTTGGTGAAATTTGATCCACCGGTATAGATTTGTATTCTCCACCCCAAACGCTAGGGGTGCTCTTTCCCCAGGGTGTAGAGGTTGAAAATTATATTCAGATATCATCAGTGGAAACACTGTAAATATATTTGACTCCTAAAAATATTTATCCGCCTGAAATATCGACTGTTTTAGCATGTTTAAATATTTCCAACCCCGTCCACCCCCACTTCTAGGGTTGGTAGATGCGTCTCACCCCGACAGTGTTGTTTTCCTGGTCGCAAAGAACACGTGTACGAAATTTGGTGAAATTTTCTCCAGCGGTGTAGATTTGTATAACGAACATACAAATATACAAACATACAAATATACAAACATACATACATACATACATACATACACTCATTTTTATTTATAAGACTAGCTGGGTGCCCGGCGTTGCCCGAGATGTCATTTATCTATCATAAGACTCAAATTTTGGTTACTTTTGTGCTATTTTTATGTAAAGCTCCTCGAACCCTATCCCTAAATGTGCACACCTCCCATGCCGAAGGGGGATGAAGTCATTGACTAAATATATCGGCCATTTTTACATGTTAGAAGATGACCACCCCCACAAATATGCGATAATGAAAACGAATGTATTCCACGCAAAAATCGGCCGATTACATTGTTTGAAAATTTATTCCCCCGCCCAACACCTCTCAAACCCGTCGCAATACCCAGGTTGTCACAATTAGATTCAGCGACATTCATAGTCTCGGAATTGATACGAATCTCGGTTGTTTTTGCGGGATTTTATTTAACGTACCTCCACCCCACCCTTAAGCTTGCACCCCTCACAGGGGTTAAATTATACACAAACAACATCGGTATAAATACTATCAAAGTAATTAACCCCAGGAAATAATTATCGCAAATATCGACCGTTTAACATGTTTGAGATTTTTCACCCCCGACCACTCCCGCTTCGGGGACTTAAACGGTCAAGTTTAATGTCATAATTAAACTCAGTGACAATCCTGATAGTTTCTGGTTTATTTTTATCTAATGCTACTTCCACGCCCACCCTTAAGGGTGCACCCTTCCGAGTCCGTAAGGGGTTGAAATTATACACAGAGAACATGTAGGGAAATTTTATTAATCTAATTCATCACGAAATATATTTAATTGACGCAAAAAACAGCCGGTCAACTCATCCCAACCCAGCCGATACCCGCGCGTTGTCCAGATTGTCATAAATAAATTCAGCGACATCCATTACCTTCGATTTGACCCGAATCTCGGTTGTTTTCCCGTTATTTTCAAGGAAATTAATTAAACTCAGTGACAATCCCGATAGTTTCTGGTTTCTTTTTATGTAATGCTATTTCACGCCCACCCTTAAGGGTGCACCCTTATGAGTCCGAAAGAGGTTGAAATTATACACAGAGAACATGTAGGGAAATTTTATTAATCTAATTCATCCCGAAATATATTTAATTGACGCAAAAAACAGCCGGTCAACTCATCCCAACCCAGCCGATACCCGCGCGTTGTCCAGATTGTCATAAATAAATTCAGGGACATCCATTACCTTCGATTTGACTCGAATCTCGGTTGTTTTCCCGTTATTTTCAAGGAAATCCCCTCCAGTCCCACCCCTATCATGCCTACAAACAACATCGGTAGAAATACTATCAACGTCAATGGTCCCGCGCATTTATTTATTCCATGCTAATATCGATGATTTAACATGTTAGAAAATTTCCATCCATCCACTCCCGCCCTTTGGGGCTAAATGGCCAATTTGATGCTATAATTGAACTGGACGACATCCATAACCTTGGATTTGACTCCAATCTTGGTTGTTTTCGCGTTATTTTATTGCAGCGTTCCTCCACCCAACACCTAAAAGTGCTCTACTGATAATCCCGACCCGCTTCTGGGGGTGGTAGATGCGTCTCACCCCAACAGTCGGTAGAAACACTATCAATATCTGTGACCCCTAAAAATATTTATCCGGCTGAAATATCGACTGTTTTAGCATGTTTAAATATTTCCACCCGCGTCTCACTTCGACAGTGTTTGTTTCCTGGTCGCAAAGAACACGTGTACGAAATTTGGTGAAATTTTCTCCAGCGGTGTAGATTTGTATAACGAACATACAAATATATAAACATACAAATATAAAAACATACAAATATACAAACATACATACATACACTCTTTTTTATTTATAAGATTAAGTGTAATAGTTATTTATATTAAGCCCTTTCGTTCTGGTTGAAAAGGGATTATTAATGGATTGATTTATATGGTTTAGGATTTTGAGAACAATTGTTCTAATAATGTAGATTACGTGGATAATATTTTCATTGAAGTTGTAGTAAACTAAATTATAAACTACGTTAGCATGTAGAGTTTTTGTTACATGTATTTGTCCGTGATTATTTGTTGCTTTATTTCTTCTCAATAATACAACTTCAATTACGGAATAAATGTAAAATTATGTTTATAACAATTTATAATATAAAAACTTTTTAAAAGAGTATAAAAAGCAATGGTTCTGAAACACTTTTATTTTTGATTAAACGTCGTTATTAATGGAAACAACATAGGATAAAATAGTATGAACAACACCACCCCTAAATATGCTACTTTCCCGTGGTGGAAAGGGTTGAATTTTTACTCATATCACATCGGTAGAAACACTATCAATCTAGTTTACCCATAAACACATAACATTTTGGCAGTTTTAGAATAATAGACAATTCTCACCCCCAGCCCTAAGCAAGCTCACCACTAACGTCTAAAGGGATTTATATTTTCAACATCATCCGTTGAAATAGTATTCACGTAATTCTCCTCCAAGAACGCGCAAGAACTGACTATTTATCTTCCCTTCCAACCCCCACCCTTTCGGGTTAAATGGGCAATTAAAAATATTTATCCGAAGTAAACTCACTGACATCCATAACCTTCGATTTGACTCCAAACTCGGTTGTATTCGCGTTATTTTTCTGTAAAGCAACTCCACCCCAAACCCTAAGGGTGCCCTTTTCCCAGGGCGTAGGAGATGAATATTATATGCAGATAACATCGGTAGAAACACAATCAATATCTTTGACCCCGAAAATATTTATCCAAATCTAATACCTGCTGTTTTAGCATGTTTAAGTATTTCCACCCCCGTCCACCCCCGCTTCTGGGGGTGGTAGGCGCGTCTCACCCCGACAGTGTTTCTTTCCTGGTCGCAAAGAACACTTGCACGAAATTTGGTGAAATTTTAACCACCGGTATAGATTTGTATTCTCCACCCCAAACGCTAGGGGTGCTCTTTCCGCAGGGTGTAGGGGATGAAAATTATATTCAGAAAACATCGGTAGAAACACCATCAATATCTTGGACCCCTAAAAATTATTATCCGACTAAAATATCGGCTGTTTTAGCATGTTTAAATATTTCAACCCCCGTGCACACCCGCTTCTGGGGGTGGTAGACATGTCTCACCCCGACAGTGTTTGTTTCCTGGTCGTAAAGAACACGTGTACGAAATTTGGTGAAATTTGCTCTACCGGTGTAGATTTGTATAACGAACATACAAACATACAAACAAACATACAAACATACAAACAAACATACATACACTCTTTTTTATTTATAAGATATATATATATATTGTAATGATAAAAGGGCAATTAAGAATTAATAATTAGAAACTATTGAACTGAATTGTTGCCGGCGAACACACAGAGATACAATAATGGTCGAGAATATTGAACAGGCCAGACATTGTTAGACAACAGCGTGCGTAAGTTGATGGAGTTGTCAGTCAGCCACGAGACCTTGCTGAGTACGGAAGGAACTAAAATTAGTCAGACAGCTACGAGACATTGTGGAGTACAGTATAATTATATTTAGCAGTTGGCGAATGATTTCAGTCGAGGTCGGAACTAAAATTAATTCAGTTGCAAATAACAGGCGGAGCATTGAGTTGTGTTAGCAGTCAGCGGTCAAAAGTGATCTTGTAAGGAAGTGATCGAGAGGATTTAAGACATTAAAAAGCAGTGGGAGACGAGAGCGTCAATCCAGAAAGGTCTCTGAGTGCTACGTAAAATTCATCTTGAGATCTACGAGAAGGAGTTCCGTGAGGTGCCGCCAATAGTAACGTCCAACAGTTGGAAAAATTGTAAATTCAGTGTTACATGGCCTGTTCATAAGTGTTCGAGGTGAAAGTGTGTTGCTAAATCTTGACAACTGGCCTGGTACCAGTACAAACAGTGAGTAAAAAGGAAACATTTGAATTAAAATTGTAAACGTTAATGAAAGGTAAAATATTGTTAGATTTTGATTTATTTCGTTTTTTATTAGATTACATTTCGGGAGTTTATTATTAAAAAAATATTTGTCAGTAGTAAATTGTAAAATTAATTGTTCTTTATTTAAAAGTCCCAATAAAGACCCTGAGGTAAGAGAAAAGGACATTTTGCATAAAATTATTGTTAAAGTTCAGCAAATAATTTGTTTTGTAAGGTAAAATAGTTGTGTATAATAAACTAATTGTTTAATTAATTAAAATAAATGTTATTATTTCATGTTCCTTTCCTTAAATAATTTTCAATTATTAGTTAAATTTAATTGATTATCTTCATTATTGAGTACCATATTTTGATGCCTTAACGTGTGGCCATTCAATGCATTTAATTTGGAATTACTTTTACTTATTACACAAATGGCACATCAAAGTGGGGCCATTTTAATTGACGACTTTAATTGCATATTTCTACATGTATTGTAATAACCAGCTCAGGAAGACCTGAAGTCTGTTCTTATTTTTGTCAGATTTGTTTACGAACTGAGACTGGGGATCCTTGAGTGGTTGGTACATTTTAAAAATAATGATAAAATGACGGATAAGTGGACTTTTAGAGAAGGTAAACACAAATAATTGGGGCATTTTGGCAGCTCTTAGGGCAAATTGTGTGACCGACGGAACCCTGAAAGTCATCATAACAGATGGATGAGGCAATTATACTAAAAGGAGATGTTTATTGTAATTGATTAAGTGGCTCTCGGAGCGGGAGAAAGCTAACAGATGGTGTTTCTTTTGGCGAACATGTAATTTCAAAACAACTGTGAGAACAAGAGAATATCCGGGAGCAAGGATATAAATAAAGTCATGTTTAGCTCTAGGAGGCTTCATTATCATTTCGTGTTGGAGAGGAGACGGTCGTGTCAGCTGGGAGAGATCGCTGGTGCAGGTCCGCAGGGCGAACGCAGGTCCGAGAGTAATCAGCTGGACATCAGTCGTCAACAGTTGGTGGCCGTTTCATCGTGGAGGTCTGTCTGAAAGTAGAGTCATTTGAATTCGCCGTGAGGGTGTCGTCGTCAAGAGTGTGAGTGCAGCCTGGGAACTTTTAAGCCGGTGTAAAGTGAGTGTGTGGACCCGAGAGCGTGTAAGTTTATTTTTCTGAATTAATAATTGTAAATTGCTAATAAAGGGTAAAAGAATCAAATTTCTTTAGTTTCAATCGTTTCATTTGTTTCACTCGTTTCAATTCTTTCGTTTCAATCATTTCGTTTTTCATTTATTGTAACTGTATTTGTTTAATTATAACATTTTGTTCCGTTTCCTTATCAACCCAGTAAAGACATTGAGGGTACCGAGTCCAATTATTTAAAATGTATTCTAGGTAAATAAAATTGTTTTGATTTATAAAATTTCATCAGATTTGTGTAATTGAAAATTGTGTTTTAATAAATGATAATTGTTGGTTTAAATTACAGTATACATATATATATATATATATATATATATATATATATATATCGTTCGGCATTGCTTACCTGACGTACAAAAAGCTTCGAAAGAAGTTTCATCACCGAAGTGTATGGACAGATAAGCTATGGAGAACTAGGAGCTAAACGTGACTCTTAAAGTACGGAGGTTGTTTACGTGAAACGTTTCTCAGTTGCCTCCAAAAGAAAAGAAAAGTTAAGAGATGAACATATAAGCAATAATCCCCGTTTATAAAAGTTTTGCGGATGGTATGCTTTCTGTTATGGATCGTAAGGTTTCCCGGTTTTATAGTCAGTGGCTTGTCCGATGGCGGGCCCGGTTCTTCCCTTTCCCTGTGTGTAGCCAAACAGCTTGAGTAAGAGCCTAGAGCTTGACCTCGTTAGCCCGTTGTCGTGTATATATTTATTGTCCGCGCAATCTATGCCATCCGCCGTTGTTCCTGACTTGTGCTACAGTGATGGGTTAAGAGCTCTCTAACCGGGGCGCCGGGCGTTTTCTTACCGCAAGGTAAGGATGAATGTCTCCGCCGCCTTCTTCGTTATGACAAACAAACATCATCAAGTGAAAAATATGGCGGTGCCAGCCATTCAAACCTTGTGTCCGTCTCGCCGGTTGGAACCCGGAGTACTCTACACCCATGTTTTGATTTCATTTCATATAAACGGTTGAAACTTTATCGGTCGATACGAAGAAGAGAGGTGTAAGTGTCAACATGCCGGGTTTTTTGAGCTCCTGATAGATTTTTTAACCTACTCACAGCTATTTCATTAATAATCTACATTGTCGCTGTATTGAAGATTATAAAAGGACAGCGCTACCTTCGGGGATGCCTTTTCCTATCTCTAACTAAGGTTCCCACAAACCGAGGCACTTCGGCCTGTTTTGAGAGGTGTATGTTCCAGGGTTACAGACCTTGCGCATACGATAAGAGTTGTTCGCTGTTCTCATTAGAACAGTCGGCCAACTGCCTCCTAAACTGATAGACGCACGGAGAAGGGAATGCTGCGTCCCCACAAAACACCCCTCTCCCGCATTCGGGAGGGCGTAGGACAAGTACCCAATGCCCGACCGACCTGATGCAAGTATTCTGGGGTTTCTCCTGCGTCACTTTTATGTGAATGACGGGTAGGATCCTTAAACCATAACCCTGGGGCCCTAGTTAACCCTTGGCTACTTTCATGTACCTTTCCTCATCCCCCTTTCAAATCCCTTCCTATGCTATTAAAGGGGAGTTGCCACCATGTGGATTACCCTCATGTAGCCTGTTTCCCCCCCTCCCCCCCCCCAAAAAAAATTGAAAAATAAAAAGGAGAGTGAGAAATCACCTCCGGGTCCGGAATTCTCTCGAAAGATAAATGGGATAGTTTACAAGAGAGACAGAAATGGCCACCGTGAGTTGAATATTTCCGCGAGAGCATTGTTTGCCGCTGAGTTATGGAGAGAGACTGCTGACCATTATGACTACAGAACGCTCTTCAAAATAACCCCTACGCACCAAAAAAGTCTTTAATCCGTTGTTGTTATTGTTCCTGCTTCTGATTGTGTAGCGACTCGTCTATGATTGGAACATCCAAGGCTTCGAAGGCGTTAAATAAGATTGCGTCGCTGACGACAACTCTCTGATAAACATCTGTCATCGTCAGTGAAACAGTGTTACCCTTGAATCATCACATTGAGAACGCTTGAAACAAACGGGCAAAGGGGATGGGGACAAAACTACGTTTCCTAACAATCTCAGGTAAATTCTACTTCACGGCTCTTGGCTGTAATATTTATGAATAGTGTGACGTCACACTGATACCATATTTATTAACACCAATCACTTAAAAGCTCTACCCCCCTAGTCCTACTAACACCAAATATATACGCCCTACCAAGGTAATTCCAACCATAATCCAACATCAGCAATTAGATACCCCAAGTCTCGTACCAATACTTGGAAAAGTCTTGGAAAAACTACCATGACTAACTATCCAAATCTAACTCCTAACCGAAACAGTCACCCCTGTCCTCAACTTCTTAGCACAGTAACGCAATACATTAACACATCATTTAAAAACAAAAATACATGCCTAGCCACGTTCTTGGATTTTGGAAAATCATTCGACAAGGTTCACCATCGCTCACTCGTCTTCTAATTAAAACCTCACCCATCCACCCCTACCTGATCTTCGTATCAAATATCTCTTATCTCGTCAAATATCAAAGCTATTTCTCCTCAATATACTCTATTCACTCATGGGTCCCTCCTTTGTATTTTTTTTAGGGAAACAGGCTACATGAGGGAAATCCACATGGTGCCAACTCCCCTTTAATAGAACAGGAAGGGATTTGAAAGGGGGGATGCGGAAGGGTAGAGGAAGGAAGCCAAGGGTTAACTAGGGTCCCCGGGCCATGGTTTAAGGATTCTACCCGTCAATTCGCCTAAAAGTGGTGCAGGGAAAACCCTATAAAAACCTGCATCAGGTAGGTCGAGCATTTTGTACTTGTCCCACGCCCTTCCAATGGCGAGAGAGGGGTTTTCTGTGGGGTCGCAGCTTTCCCCTCGCCGTGCCTTGACCAATTTAGGAGGCAGCTGGCCGACTATTCCAATATGAATAGCGGACAACTCTTATCGTACGCCCATGGTCTGCGACCCCGGAACATACACCTCTCAAAACAGAGCGAGGTGCCTCGGCATGTGGGAACTTCATTTCAAAAAACCAGAGAGATGTGAAGGAATCCCCAAAGGTAGCCTCCGCCAGAGCTCTCTGGGAAAGTTCACCTGCGAGAGAATTGTCTCGCAGGCTTCCTTTAACCCGGTGTATAGGATTTTTTTATAGGGTAACAGGCTGCATGGGGGTAATCAACATGGTGAGAACTCCCCTTTAATAGCATAGGAAGGGATTTGAAAGGGGGGATGCGGAAGGGTAGAGGAAGGTAGCCAAGGGTTAACTAGGGCCCCCGACCTAAAAGTAATGCAGGGAAAACCCTAGAAAAACCTTCATCAGGTAGGTCGGGCATTGGGCACTTGTTCCACGCCCTTCCGATAGCGGGAGAAGTGTTTGCTGTGGGGACGCAGAATTCCCTTCTCCGTACCTCGACCATAAACCTCCTAAGCCTCCTAAAGGCAGCTGGCCGACTGTTCCAATGGGAACAGCAGTCAACTCTTACCGTATGCCCACGGTCTGCGACCCCGGAACTTACACCTCTCAGAACAGGCCGAGGTGCATCTGCTTGTGGGAATCTTACTTCAAAAACGGAGAGGGTACAACAGGGCGTTCTTGGCCCACTCCTATACTCCATCTAAGATATCCCCTAAACAGCCGCAACAGAAAATTCCATATTTGCCGACGATATAGCCGTACTCTGCCAGTCCCATGTCAACTTCAAACTATCATTAACCTGTAGCCATTTGGGCTAACAATTGCAGAATAACCCAAACAAATCCATCACAGTTCACGTTTCCCTAAAAAAGAAACCCTTCACCAACAATATCTGGATTAACAACACACCCATTCCAAATTTAACCATTAATACCTTGGTCTAATCCTCGATTCAACGATAACATGGCACCAAACCCACCAGTCACATTAAAAAATCATCAATCACCGCTTCAAAATCCTCAAACCATTAATTAATCCTAACCCTCATTTATCCCTTACAATAAAAAATTAATTTATATATCCCTTATTTGTGCAATTTGGAAGTACGGCTGTAACATCCGCAGCGAAAACACACATCAACAAGATCCATATATCCCCCCAAAAAATCCTTCGTTAGATCACAAACTGTCCCTGATACTTCTCCAATTCCTGCATCCACTGTGACCGCAATATTCCACATGTCCACCAAACAACAACCAAATACATACTTCTTCAATATAAAAAAGACAATTCACACCAACCCTGCAGGTGCTTCTCCTCCACCTCACATCCAACATCGCCGAATAAAAAGAAAGAGACCGAGTGACCAAATTAATAACCAATAAAAAGCAGAAGTACAGGAGGTGAAACACAAAGCTCCACAGGACATATACTGTACAATATAACATGTAGATATGTCACAACTGTAAAATCTTTAAATTGTAAAGTTTCCTGAATAATAATAAAGAAGTGTATTTTACTTGGCTTCCCAGTGAGTTGTACACAAAGTCCAACCTCTCCCTCCAAACAAACTCTCAGAAGTGCCTTCTAATTTTAATCTCAGTATAAGTTCAAAACACGACCATGACGTCAGACTCATCCCTGATTGTTCATTCTTTTCTCTTCAGAAGAACATAAAAGTATGTGACATTTCTAAAGAAATACGAATCGGTCCCTTTAGGCTACCCCGCATGACGTCACTCACGTGTCTTGTGCTGGTAGAAGGGATGGAGATGTAATTAGTTGTGGAGGTCCGTGGTGCGTTCAGATTACATCGGCCAAACGTGTCGTTTAGCAGATTTACGACCACAAGTTGATATTAAACTACATCCATTTCTGCGTCTCCCCGCCCTCCTATTTCCTAAGTGATTTCTGGTCTCGTAGTAAATGTAGTTTCACTTCTTGTTTGGTCCGTTTATCATCGTCTTATTGACGGTCTCCTTTCTTTCCGTCTCTCTCTCTCTCTGTGGTGTGTGCAGTTTGCAACAACTAAGCTCCATTGCAACGAGAGTATCGTAGTAAGTCTGGTCTCAGTTATTCGTCCATTCCCAAAATGTCTGGTGGGATGCAATGAGCGCAACAAATAGCGGTTTTCATCTTCCTGCGTCCACTCCTTAACCCGCCTTAATTTTCCCGAATAATGGAGCATTCACATTTCACGTTGCATTACACATTTCTGCTACGGTCATATAAATGGTTGCTATTTGTCGCCCGATACTTCGATTTTGTCAATGTATATATATATATATATATATATATATATATATATATATATATATATTGTAATAATATAAATAGAGGCGTTAACTAAATGAAAATATCGAAATTAACAAACAAAATATTTATTTTATTTTGTGGCAATCACTCAAAAACAAATACAATTTAAAATATTAATTTCTCAGGGTCTTCACTGATAATGGACACAACAATTTGCTTTAAAAATCTTATTAACAAACAACATTTACCTAAACAATACTTCGATAGAAATAAACCAAAAAGAAAATTAAATTAACTTGACAATTAAAATAGAACGAAATCTGACTTCTATCCTTTAATTACGTTTACATAAATCATTATTTTTGTATTTTGTTACTCACATCTGTCCAGCTGGTACCAGCATCCCTTTTGTTTTCGGGAGTACACTATTGCAACAATTTTACACTGATTCTAATATTGGCTCACAAATTTTACACTCTTGAAGTCCACCTTGAGAGGCTCCCAGGAACTCGGATGATCCTCCTTTTTGTCAGCTATCTGCCTTATATGAATCCTGTGATTCATATATTTGCTTCACTCCTTTCCTGGCTACTGATAGACGTAAGAAAACTGATAACTAAGCGATATTTACGGGATAATACTGCCGTGAATGTTTTTAATTTGTCTTAAACTCACAACTTTGTTCATTAATACTTTAAACAACGGCTAGTCTCTGCTCTCTACTGATATGTTCCATCCTCCGAAATGTCCCGTCACCAACTCTGTTAAATTCTAGTCACCAACTAACTATCGCAGTCTCCAGTTTTAGCGCGCATACGCCATTTTGACTTTCCGGCAAATTAACAGAGCCCGGCTACATTGTCGCTTTGGAAGCCCCTGACGCTACAATCAAATTTTTTTAAAACCAATTAATGGTCTAATTAATTGGCATTACAATATATATATATTGTAATAAACAATAATAATGGTAAATTAAAATGGTCCCAAGTTGATGTGCCATAAATGTAATATATAAAATAATATCAATAATTAAATTGATTTGTGCCTCATTTTGAGGTCGCAATTAAATGTAATGTACAATGAAAACCGTCAATTATTTAAAATGATTTGATTGTTTACACGTTAAGGCATCAAATTGTGGTTACTCAAAATGAAGATAATTAATTTAATTAAACTAATAGTTGAAAATTATCTAATGAGAGGAGCATGAATTAATAACATTATTATATTTAATCCAACAATTAATTTATTATGCACAACTATTTACCTCACAAAAACAAATTACTTGCGGAACTTTACCACAATTTTAGACAAAATGTCCTTTTCTCTAACTTCACTGTCTTTATTAGGCCTTTTAAATGAGGAACAATTAATTTTTACAATTCACTACTAAAAAATATTTTAAATGTTTCCTTTACACACTGTTTGTACCGGTACCAGGACAATTGTAGAGATTTTGCTACACACTTTCACCTCGAACACTTTAACAGGCCATGTATCACTGAATTTACTTTGATTCACTTTACTAAATTCCGGCCGATTGACCACCGGACATTTGTTCCAAAACTTTCGTCCTATTTATATCTGTCAACTTTTTTTATTTGTTCCTCAATATCGTAGGTTGAATGTGGATTGACGCTCTCGTCTCTAATTTCCAACTGAATTAATTTTTGTTCCGTCCTCGACTGAGATCCTTCACCAACTGCTAAACTTAATTATACTGTACTCCACAATGTCTTGTGGCTGACCGACAAATTTTGATTCCTTCCGTATTCAGCAAGGTTTCGTGGCTGACTGCTGTTCCATGGACTTACGCGCACTAAGACCAACAATGTCTTGGCCTGATTTCTCGTCTATTATTGTATCTCTGTGTGTTCGACGGTAACAATTTAGTTCAATAATCACTAATTATTAGTTTCATTGCCCTTTTATCATTACAATATATATATATATATATATATATATATATATATATATATATATATATATATTGTAATACTAATTAAAGGCTAGTACTGATTTTAATAAATGGATTGTTAGCGGTATCAATCTTCAAAAGAAAACAATGTAGTCGTTCTTTGTTTGCGGGCTGCGAGCTCTTTCTGGAGGCAGTCTGTCTGATATTGTGGTCGAGAGAGGGAGAAAAATTTTAGAGTAACTAACAGCGTGGCCCAGAATATAAAATTCAACCGAGAAAGTTACAAGTTTTTAAATCGAAGTATAAAGTTTGGACAGAGAGATACTTTGTAAAAAAAACTGCACAGAGTAATTACATATTTAGCGCCACATTAAGATTCCTACGCGTACTGAGATCAACATTTTCCACATAAAGACAATGTGTAACAATATGTCTGGCTGATAATCCGGAGGTGCATCAGATCCAGTTCCTGGAGCAAAATTCAATAAGTATGACCGTGTGTTTGACCATCAATTGTAGAGTCAGTGATTCATGGCCTTTTTAGTGTAAATTGTGTGGTCGAGCCGTGAAAACTAAGTCTGGTACCAGCCGAACATTTTTGTAAGTAGAAACAAAGTCAATTAAGTTTGTAAACGAGAGTTAAAGGTATTCATCAGATTTCGTTCATCTCATTTTGGTTTTGATTGTTAATTTCTTAATTTATAAATTCTATGTTTGTTCTTTACATATTAAACCCAGGTAAACGACCCTGAGAGAAGAGTTATTAATTTTCTGAACTTTGAAATTTTGATATTTAACCTCAGAGAAAATGTTATAGATTTATGTAAAATAAAATAAATGGTATCGTAAAGTTTAAAGTAGCAATTATTTCTTGATCCTTTCTGTTAAATAAAATATACTGTTCCAGAACGAATTATCAGTTTGTTAAAACTGCAAATTAATTGTAACATTAATTAAATAATCTTTTGTTAAATAATTTAACTAGTTAGATAACCATCAAATCATTACAATATATACACTCCGTAAGGACATAGTTACTGCTTTTTTTGTACCCTCTTTGTATTATTTGGCCCTGTATCGTTTCGGTTTCCACTTCTTCAAAATGTAAGATGCTATTTTATTAAACGTCTTTCCTTTTATACTTTGTAATACAGTATCTTGTATCTTTGTGTGGTTAATGTTACATTTTAAAAAAATTCTTATTTTGTATCTTCCTTGTTTTCGTAATTTCTTTATACTTTTCATCTTTGTATTGTTTCTGATACGTCAATAAAAATAAAGCAAATTTCATTGCTTACATGGTTTTGTACTCTTTATACGGTTACTGTTACTTCAAAAATAAAGCTTGATTTTGTAACGTCCTCGATTTGGTACTCTCTTATATATTATTTATATTTGTATGGTTACAAAAGTAAGCCTCTATTTTGTACGTTCCTTGGCTTAGTACACTTCACTTTCATCTGTTATATCAAAACATATATCCCTAGCTGATATCTACCTTACTTTTGTAACCTCTTTCTACTCTTTACCTTAGATTTGTTTCTCTTAATGAAAAAATAAGACCCTATTTTGTAACTACCTTTGTTTTATAAGCTCTTTTTGCTCTTTACCTTTGAGCGATTTCTCTTAATTCAAAGATATAAGGTGCCATTTTGTAGCGTCCCTGCTGTTGTCAATCCTTCGTATTCTCAAGCTATGGATGGTTTTGAAAAAAACTAGGCTCTATTTAGGAACGACCTTGATTTCGAAATGTTTCTATTCGTTTTACTTGAATAGGTTCATTTACTTTACAAACCAAGGGTGTATTTTGTATGTTCCTTGCTTACGTAGCCTTCTTTCCATTATTTATCTTAGTATTGTTCTTGACACTTCAAAAAATATTAAACGTATTCTGTATATTTGTCTCGTATCTGTTACTTAAAACAGTAAGGTCCTTGGTTTCGTAATGTCATTGTATTTTATATTAGTTTAAAAAATAAGGATCTATTTTGTATAATCCTTGCGTTCTTACTGTCTGTGAGTTATTTATTTTTGAATGGTTTTTGTTACTTGAAAAAATGACATGACTTTAGTCCTCTCGCTGTATTTTTTTTGTTTTTGTAAGGCTCTTGTTACTAAGGTTCTATTTTTAACTTTCAGTATCATTGTACCTTTAAGATTACTCGACAGAAAATATGGCTTTATTATATATCTTCCTGAGTTTTATTCATCTCTACTTGCATTCTTGGTCTATTACTTTTAATCCCTCGTAATTAATTATCGACGATGAAGAAGATAAACGCTTCCGAACCGAAACGTGTTTTAAAAACTTGTTGTCCCTGCATAATCTGTTATGAAAATTTGTGTGTGTGTGTGTGTGTCTATTTTCTATGATGGTCAAGTCTCTTTGACACCATCCCCTAGTATTTCCCTCTGTAGGTGATCCAGAGACTATGCTGGTGGTTACTTGGCGAGTGCTGTATCTCCCTTTATTGACCAAATAAGACACAGAACACCTGTCGAAGCCCCCAATGAAATATTACAGCCCACTACATACAAAATACATTTCGTATATTTATCACCCGTTCATTTTTCCCCCTTCTGTCTCTTTCTATCTCTCTGTTTCTCTCTGTTTCCTACGTTGCTTTCATGCAAACAACTTCATATATATATTTTTCGGTTCCTCTGTGTCCCAGTCCGCTGCATTGTTCATATTTTTTTTCCCTATCGGTGCCCATGCTTTAATATAATTTTTCTGTCTCTCTTCCTCTTTGCGTCCCCGTTCCCGTTCCCTCTGCCACTCCCCATCCCCACTCTTGTGGCGTTACTGTGAGTGTAGCTTTCATTTTTTCCCTCTCTTCCGTTCCGTCTTTCTCTGTCTCTCCGTTCCGACTGTCTCTCTGTGTTTGTGTGTGTCCCGGGCCGACTAAGATTTATAACCCCTGCCAAAACGAGGCCTTTATATTATGACAGAATATCTTTTCCCTTCTGGCCCGCCATTGTGCAGCATTTGCCCTCCACTTCACGTACGTACACATTGTCGATCCCCACCACCTCCCCCCTTTTTTCAACAAATCAAAAGCACTGACAGCGAGACTTGTTTATGGACGACATTAAAGTTTGTTTTTTCATAAATTGTCATCGTCGTATTTCTGCGCCCCCCCTCCCCACCTATGATTATCTGCGCCCGCGCACGCGTTGTGCAGTTTTTTTTCTAATCGTTGTTGATCGTGGATGACGACAATAACTCAGTCAACAATGACCATGGCCGCCTCATTGTTGTCGGCGACGTCGAGGAATCGTCCAAATAACTGCGTGTAATGCTTCACTTATTAGAGGAGATTTTATTGGGTAGTAAAAGATAAATGCCCCTGAGGCTGGTCCTGGTCGCCGTCATCGTGTGTGGTCCCCCCCATCGGGAGAGGTCGCTTATTCTCTCCCTACGGTAAAATAAATAAAAAGGAGCTTCCAGTAAATTATTCAAGATATACGGGCACACTTAATATGCGGAATCGACCCCGACATAATTGAATGCACAATCAGTTCTGCAGAAGGAACAACAAGAAAGGCAAAAAAATAGAACAAATATTGCCGTCGTGCAGTGGAGTCTAATCACAAAGACTTTAGAAGTTATAAGGTGGTGCGTCATAGTTCCCCATATAGTATTAAACACTTTAGAAACTTTTCGATGTCTTTCTCTTTCGCTGTATCTCTAATTATTTGCAAATCACATACCTGTTGCTAATTAATTGCTATTTATTGTTCACATACTGCTTCTTCAATACCTGGCAACCACTGGAAACTGAGAACTTGCTACTTACACCTGACAAACACTCATTGAAGTCCTGAACGTCTATATATGCCTTCTTGACAATAGTCGTAGCAAACATTATTGGCTCTGCATTCTCGCCAAACAATCCAGTTATTTACAATGCCATGGTCTCAGAGTTACGCAACCAAAAATGTAATAATCAAATTTATTAATTAATTACATATTTTTAATTTCTACAATATATATATTGCAATAATTGGTAATTAAGACATTGTTCTAATTGAAAAGTTGAATTGTAGAGGACTCATTATTAGTGGATATAGAGCGGACGCCGCAACAAACCGGCAAGGAAAAGAAAGCATTGTTGATCGGTTGGGAAGGTTCTACGCGCTCAAAATTTACGAGACGAAGAATTCAGTCGGGCAGCAGACAGAGAATAGATCAGACGAAAAGTTTTACAGTCGGGCAGTAGGCAGCGAGGAGAAAAGACTAAAATTCCAAGTCATGAAAATTTGAACAGTACAGTCGGGCAGCAGACAGTGAATAGACCAGACGAAAAGTTTTACAGTTGGCAGTCAGAACGAAAGAATGTGGTCCAGTCACAAACATGCTTTCAAATATTAAAAATTAAAGCAATTAAAGCAATATTCATTCGGGAAGGTCGAGCGTAGATTCATCATGCTGGCCATAGACAAACCAATGAAGTCCATTTTCAACTAACGTCACGAGATCTACAAATCCAGGTTGCAGTAAAGCATCGAGAACCAACCAATTTGTGTTAAACCAACTAACAAACTACGCCAATTAGAGCCTGTGAACATTTAGAGTCTGTGAGAACTTAGAATCAGTGATGTCCCCAAAATTGTGCACGAAAAGCTAAAATGGGACCTGGGCGACCGTAAGTAGAGAAAACCTTTAAAATCATTTGTGAACCGTGTTTAAAAGATAAAAGTCAGATCGTTCTTTAATTATTTAATTATCGATAAAATGAGATCCTTAATTCTTGATAAAATTAAAATTGTTTAAATTCAATCTTCAGTATTATTTCTTCCGCCACAAATTTCGTCTATGTTCAGACGCATTGATTTCCATAAAAAGTAAATGTAATTTTGATTATATAAATTGTGCCATTTATCAAACCCCGTTCAAGACCCTGAGATCCCAATTATTTTGTGTATTTTATACTTGTTTTAACTTTGTTAATAAATCATGTTTAATAGTTTTCACTTAAGTTCTTTCATTTAGAAACGCCACATTCATATTATATTTAAATATTACAATATATATATTGTAATGCATTGAGGTAACGCATTGTTTCGGATAAAAGGTCTTGGCCGTCACAAGAAGTGGCAATGTGTACTTAGGATCAGTATGAAGGAGTCAGAGCAAGGCACATGCGCGGGTGGCCTGTTGCAAGATAAATCTGTTTAGGAAAGGCATTGTGTCTGATTAATGGGCTGGACCATCGGCGTGTTGACTTAGGATCAAGGGGCAGTTGGGCGGTCTGAAGAATTTTAGAACAGCGCACGTGTGAATGCGGGGGGATGAGGATACAAGTGCAAAGTAATTACGGGTCCTGTCATGATGTGACAAGACAGAGCGGCTAGATATTTTGCTAGCTAAGGAACAGCAGCTGCAGAATGTAAATCTCAGTAATGGAGAAACTGTCAACGAGCAGTTGCAACGTAGTTTTGGGGACAAAAGAAGAGAGAATGGACGGTCATATATATAAAGAGAGATAAGATTTTGGAAGTTAGTTGGAGTTGGGTGTTGGTTGTGGAGGCGTATGGCGAACACCGAGTATGGAGAAATTTGAGGCCTGCGAGAGAAATACCAAAATTATTCAACGATAAACATTTTTGTATGCAGAAGTTCAATCTGTAGTAATATCAAAATTTGACCAATGTCTTCGATGGTAGGAGACCAGGACACAGCATCCAGCGTCGAGTAGTTTCACCACGAGCAAGTGGGATGTCCTTCACCGAGTATGGAGAATCAGCTATCGTCGAACCAATAATATGTGTTAGAGTCAGTGTTTAAACGTCCAGTCTATAAAGTGTGTGTGTAATGAACGAGCCAAATGTTCCTGAGTAATCGTAAGTTGAAAGTTCATGGTATTAATATATGTAAACGGAATTAAAAGATACAGTCAGATATCGTTCTCTTCTTTTGTGTTAATAAAATGAACTCTTTTAAATTTAGAATCAATCTGTAGAATAAGTTCGTTCATAAGTTTCGTCGATGTATAGACGACTAAACATTTCTGTTTAATTTAAAGATAAATGTGGGGATCTTTGATTATTTAAGTGTTGTGTCCGTTATCAAACCCAGTAAAGACCCATGAGAGAAAGAGATCTTTTTATAATATTAAATTGGATAATTGTAAATTTCGATGAATAAAATTTGTTTGTTTGTTAAAATATAAATATAATTTTTTATTTTGACGTCCGGTTGTTTATTACAATATATATATATATATATATATTGTGGTAATTAAAAGGAAATAATTAATTAATAAACAGAAGTTTGGACTCGCATTGTTAGCGGCATTGAACACACACGTTGTACACAAGAATGTGGAAAGAATGCCATGTTTGTGGGTAATTGTAGGCTGTTTGGTTCGCTAAACGCACAGAGCAGAGTCTGTGGGGAGGCGAGCTCCAGTAAAGTCGTCTTGGAAATTTAGCAGTGGTCAGACGAATAGTATAATATCCAGAAAGTGTCTCGATACATGTAACAACAGTTAAACAGTTAGAACATTTTCCAAGTTGCAGTCTGTGAAATAACCACGCAATAGTCAACGCCTAATATATAGAGCGCAGAGTCTTAATTGTTATATTCTCGATTTTGGGAGCAACTGCATCCAGCAGTTAGTAAACTTCGATACGAGCGAATAATATTTCCTACACGAACAGTGAACCATGTTGCAAACTAAAAGTGTTTATTAGAGAGTCAATGTTAAAAATGGCCTGTCTATAAAGTGCGATAAGTGTGTGTGTACGAACGAGCCAAATTTCCTTGAGTTCCAGAGACAGTAAGTTAAAATTTCACAGAATTACTGTTTGTAAACTCATAAGTAAAGGTATTATCGTCAGATTTCGAATTTATTATAGATTTTAAAATTTTATGTGCTTTTTCGTTGTAACAGTCTATTGATAAACGGATCCCATGATAGCTAGATAAAATTTGATTTTGAACTAGTAGTTCTTTACTAAATACCCTGAGATATATTCATTTTATTGTAAAAGATTAATTAATTATGTAAATTGAAAGTTATTTCTTAATAACTCTTTTAAATTTATTTGATAATTTATGTAAATTTAATTGTTTGTGCGTTAATAAATTAATTTGTTTGTCTATTTTAAAATCTTGATTCTGATTTAAACATCCTTTCATTTTAGTATATAAACTACTACAAATTGATGCATTATCGTGAGGTTTATTTTCCGTTGAATTAAGTAATTACTAAAAACTTTGGCTCCTCAACATGGCGATTTAATTGTATTTAATTAGTAATTATTACTATATATGCTTACTTATTTATGTGTTGACATTTAAATGAAATATACTATTAACTTTAAACAATAAACAAAATTTATTAAGCCAAATTTAAAACAATTATTCAAAATACAAAATATAATTGGGATCTCAGGGTCTTGAACTGGGTTTGATAATGGCAGAATTTAACAATCAAAGAACACAAAATTTACATTAACTTTATAAGGAAATCGATGCGTCTAAACATAGACGAAATTTATTAATGAAGAAATTTATACTGAAAGATTGAGTTTAAACAATTTGATTTTATCAATAATTATAGAACGATCTGACGTTTATCTTTTAAAACGGTTTATAATAATTTTAAGGTTTTCTTTCTACTTACGGCAGCCCAGGATTCACATTAAATTTTCGTAGCACAATGGTGGGATATTCACAGATTCTAATTACTCACAGACGCTAATTAGCATAGTTTGTCGGTTGGTTTAAAATGAATTGGTTACTTCTTGATGATTTACTGCAACCTGGATTTGTAGATCTCGTGAGTCATGTTGGACAAGCAACTCACTAGTTTGGTCTGTTGACTGAAGATTGCTTTACTTTTTGCAATTTGATGTAACAGCGTACTTATTACTGGAACACATTCTTTAGTTCCTTAAATTAAACCTCTTTTATTCTCGCTGCTGACTGACAAAACTGTTCAAACTTTCGTGAATTAGACTTTTGAACTGTTCTCCTCGCCGCTTACTGCCCAACTGTCTCTGTTCGTCTCCTAATTTTGAGCGCGTAAATCTTCTCCCCACCATTCAACAATACTCTCCTTTCATCGTCGGTTTGTTGTGGCGTCCGCTACCGCTATCAATAATGTGTCCTCTACAATTCAACTTTTCAATTAGAACAATGCCTTAATTACCAATTATTACAATATATATATTGTAATACTAATTAGAGGCCATTAGTGATTTGTTAATTGGAAATTAAAGGTGGATTGTTATCGGCAAGCGAATATCAAAGGTGATAATACATAGACAAGCTTTGTTGGCCGCAAGCGTTTCTAAAACCACAGTCGGAGGGCGAACACAGTTGCGAGCACAGATACATTTCGAAAGGCCGCAGTTTTGAAATTGAACAAAAAGTATTCGAACCGTTTATTCATCGAATAAATTTACAAGGAGTAACATAATAAGTCGTGCCGCAGTAAAAATCAATAAGTAAAGAGACCGTCACTAATTTCACCGAGTAAAAGTTTGTAACAATCTGACTGACCATTAGTTCGGAAGGAGTAGCAGTTTTCAGTTTCCAGTTGATAAACTCCAAATGTTTAGACAGTGTTCTTTAATCAATTTAAAATCAGTGATTCATGGTCTATTTAATGTGAACTGTGAGGTGCATCTGAGCCCAAAGTTTAAGCCTGGTACCAGCATAGATTGTAAGTACAACGAAATTTGATAAAGTTTAGTAAAAGTTCACTAAAGATAGAATCGTCAGATTTCGATTTCACGTTTGTTTTATTGTTTTAATTCTAAGGTTGTAAAGGAATTTGATTGTTTAATGTAAAGGTAAAGGTTGGTTCTTTATTTAGAAGTCCCAAAAAAACCTGAGATAAGAGTTGTTAAAATCTATAAAATAGCAAAACTTCAAATGTAAATAATCACGTCGAGAAATGTTGTAAATTTTACCTAGAATAAATGTAAAGTTTAAAAGAATTTGGTAAATTATTTGAAGTCCTTCTCGTTTAAATTCTAAATAAAATCTAATTAATTCATTAATCAAATTCTCTTAATATTGTTTACCGTTAGATTTCGGTTTCACCAACGTGGCCAACTATTGAATTTAATTCATTTAGTTAATTTTTGCTTATTACATTGTTTAATTATTACAAATTGGTGCGTTAACGTGGGCTCGTTAATGTTTAATCCATTGCTGTTTATTACAATATATATATATATATATAAACATAGCAACGGGAATTTCCGTTGGTAGATGTATATTGTTAACTTCTTTTGTGCATTGTCAAGTTCTTCTTTGATGGCTAGAACCCCAACAATCGGGGCTGCCGCGAAAGTGGAATTGTTGGTGCTTCAAATTTCAGTTTCGAGACATTCAGAAGCTCAGAAGAGTTTTGTAATTATTGGCATCTAATAGCATGAAAGGCGAACTTGGAAGGAAGCAGGAGCGGGTAATGAAGACATGATTTTCCTTGTTCTCCGGCGCCGATAACCACGAAACCCAAACAGAAACAGTGGGATGAATTACGTCACACGATTAAACAAATTGAGGTGTGTGTGCGTCCGTGGGGTTGCACGGGGGAAACTAGCCGTGTCCAGCAATAATAGCCTGACCAATTTAGCGTTTAACTTTATGAATGCGGCACAATAGTTATTCATTAGCGACGAGCCAATCTCATCGAGATAGCGCGGCCAATTAAATGTTGCGTGTTTGATGGAATTAAAATGAGCCGGCGAGCGGAGCTACTGCAAGCAAAATTATTCCACCCCCTACACCCACACCACCCGCGGCTGGCGTCGAACCGCACGCCCGCTACAGCAAGAGCACCGCTTTGTCATTAAACAATATGAAGGCCAAACGTGTCTTGAGACCGAAAGCGCATTTTCTGTCCTTTCAGCCTAAACTACGGCAATTAAGGTTTCTATAAGCCCAGCCACTCCGTATTTCAGAGAGTGTATGTTACAGGGGGTCGAAAACCGTTGCGGATACGAGGGTAAGAGTTTTCCGCTGCTCCCGCCTTCAGAAGAGCGTGAGACAAGTTCCAAGAGTTTTCCCTCGAATGCAACGTAGGATCCTTAAACTGCAGACCCCTGTTCATCCGTGGGTACGTTGCTCTTTCTTACGTATCGCCCTCTTTTTCCATCCGTCCCCATGGAAAAGGAGACAGAATCACAGTGGATAACCCTCATGTAGCCTGTCACTCAGAAAACGAGACCTTCAGGCTGCCACCCCTCTCATCCGGCGGTGAATTGTGCACGCACTACAGAAAGAGCTCCCACCACCGATAATAATGGAAATATATAAAAGCCAAACGTGTCCAGAGACCTTAAATGTCGTTGCAATCTCACCCGAGCTTCTACGAGAACTGATTTGTGATCTATATGCCGCAATTAGTGCAGTAAATATCGTTCTCTTATTCAATGTAGTAATTATAACCTATGACTTGTCGTGGAACCCTTGCGACGATTTATTTGTAATAAACACAGGAAAAGTCGTCATTCTCTTACGTGTTTTTACTTATTCCACTTAAGAGAGCACTAATGGAATAAATGAATTTATTTAAGCTGTTCCTGTGGCTCTTGGGTTTTGAATCACCTGATAAAAGCAACAAGCATTGCAAATGACGTTTTTTGTTGTATTTAATTTAATTTTATTTATCTAATTTCTAATGGTTAACTAGATATGAATTTTCTTGTGCTGTGCCCCGGGGGTGAAGCTGTGGTTGAAGGACGAGCTGCATTCACTGGCACTTCGGGAGGGGGAAAATAGGGTGAAGAGATGCCAAGATAAATGGATACAGTTGTGTTAAAATATGAAACGACGACTGGGGATTGATTGGCAGGAAGGGTCGTCCGGAAGCGGAAGACGATTGATCACAGGATAATAACTCTGTATGACGTGAGTGGGATACAGGGAGGGGGGGGACGTGATCCTCGGCCGTGGTACGAATTTTGCTCTGGAATATTACGAAGAAATAAATGATTACTAAATCATTAAATTGAACACGAGGGACTTTTGGACCTGGTCTCTCCAGCCTGTGTCACCGTGACAGAGATGACGTCACTCAGGGGTCGAGGCACTGCACAGACCACAGTGCTATATATACAGCGCGGGCTGTGATACGCCTCCAATCGCAGGGCAGCGTGTCCGTGCTTGTCTCCAGAGGGGATTCATCAGCATTACCTAAGATTGGGGTCCGCCGTAATTAGTGAGCCGCCGAGGTGTTACGATGACGTCATAAACACACTGAGGCCTACCTACTCTTACTAATGTGGACGGCCGACCCCGCAGTTTCTCTTCATTTGGGAAACGTTCCCCGACTCGTCCGTCACAAGAGAAACATGGCGGGCGGTGAGGGTCCCGTGGGATCCACCTGGTGGAGCCGTAATCTCTGGATCTCAACCAAAACACTGACGACTCACGAATACAAGAAGTAACCTGTTTCGTTAAGTAGTTCAATACGCATAATATTTATTGGTATGAGTAACTAAATATATTGTAATGATAAAAGAGGAATTAAAAGAATTAATAATTAGAGATTATTGAACTGAATTGTTACCGGCGAACACACAGAGATACAATAATGGACGAGAAATCAGGCCAAGACATTGTTGGTCTTAGCGGGCGTAAGTTGATAGAGCAGCAGTCAGCCATGAGACCTTGCTGAATACGGAATGAATTAAAAATTTGTCGGTCAGCCACGAGACATTGTGGAGTACAGTATAATTAAATTTAGCAGTTAGTGTAAGATCTCAGTCGAGGACGGAACAAAAGTTAATTGCAGTTAGACATTAGACATTAGAGACATTCAGCCTACAATATTGAAGAACTTTTAAAGTGAAATCGACAGATATAAATAGGACGAAAGTTTTGGAACAATTGTGTCCGGTGGTCAATCGTCCGGAATTTAGCAAATTGAATCAAAGCTGTAAACTCAGAGTTACATAGCCTTTTCATAAGTATTTAAGAAGAAAGTATGTTGCAAAATCCCTACAATTTCCCTGGTACCAGTACAAATAGTCAGTAAGAAGAAACATTTAAAATTAATATTGTAAACGTTAATAAAAGGTAGGATATCGTCAGATTTCGATTTAATTTCGATTTATTTCGGTTTTATTTATTCGATTACATTTCGAGAGTTTATTAAAAATATTTGTCAGTAGTAAATTGTAAAATTAATTGTTCTTTATTTAAAAGGCCCAATAAAGACTATGAGGTAAGAGAAAAAGCCTTTTGTATAAAATTGTTTAAAGTTCAGCAAGTATTTTTTTTGTAAGGTAAAATAGATGTGTATAATAAACTAATTGTTTGATTAAATTAAATAAATGTTATTATTTCATGCTCCTTTCATTAGATAATTTTCAATTATTAGTTCAATTCAATTAATTATCCTCTGTAGCGCGATAGTTTTATTATTGGTGTATATGTATATTTTATTTTAATTTAATTAGATATTAGCAAGGGTTGAGAGCTTGGAAAGTTGGAATTTGACCAGGCGGCGCCGTGACGAATAGATAATCCCTAAGGTCTGGTCTTAGGCACGTAGGTTGTCGACCCTCGGAAGTTACCTGGACTGTCGCACCGTGGGAAACGTCTCCCAAAAAATCCCAGAAATTGAATTAACACGTGACTGCCTGAACCAATCACATTTCTTGGTACAGGAAAGATCGATCGAAAATTGGTCGACAACATCGATTTTTTTACATCCAGGGGGGGGGGGCTGTAAAGAAAGTGTAGAAAGACTCCTCGACGAATCGTCGTCAGGGACGGACGTACAGCCCCAAACTTGCATCATCCAGAGTTCTCGGAGAGCTCGAGAGTGCCACATGATCACGGCCAGAGATCAACGCGAGGTAACTGCCAAACGTCTCAATCCTTGACGAGCTTGGGGGAACTACAGTAAACCATGGTTTAACTTGGGAATAATGGATCCGATTGTTTTGCCCGGCTAGCTGAACACGCATAATTTGTATTTATTTTAATCGTTTTCTCATGTTCCGTGAAATGATGATTAAATTCTGTAAAATATCCCTTTACTTCATCATTTAATAAACCTACCACTACACTTCATTCTTGAGTACCACATTTTGATGCCTCAACGTGTTCAATTAATGCATTTTAATTTGGAATTTTGTTTATTACATTTAATGGCGCCTTAATGCGGGCCATTTCAGTTAAATAATTTTGTTTATTACAATATATAAATAGGAAGAAAAGAGGAAGTGAAAGAAGAGTGCGACGTTTTGAGCAGTAAATATCTCTGACAGGATGCTACATAAAGCAGGATAAGAAGTTAGTATGACGTTACTGTGATTCAGAGTTGCGCAATAAAGTTGAACTATTCGGTTGACATCTGCTTAAAAAATATATTCCCTGGAATCCGAACAGAAACGTCGGCTTCTTCCACTCCTAAAGTTTTTGACTATTTTATTCTTCAGCCGTTAGTTATTAAACACAGTATAATTGTGTCTACAAAATGCTCTTACTAAGATTGGCGGAAAATAATAATTCCAAGACGATGAGGAATCAGTGCTGCATCTCTATGGCACAGAACCACAGAAAAAGGACGACGATAATCGCTAAGAAACGGGCTCGAGGTCACGATATTGCACGGCCACTCTTCGCGAGCCAATGTGACCTTTATGTGTTCCATCCTCTTCTCAACAACATTGGTGCACCATTATCTTCCATGTGGCTAATTACACATAAGCTAATTCTTTCTTAAGGTAAGTAAATGGAGTCCGGACGCAGTATTCGCTTCTCTATACCTCTTGACAGGTTTGCAGGCATCTGAACGAAATTTCCAGTGGGAACAAATAACAACTCTCAGCGTCAAGGCATATAACTATGAAACCTACAGACCTACGTGTCACGGCTACAAGAAAGGGCAAGGATAGGCACAATCTTCAATCTTCAGGTGCTAAGAAGAACTTAGAGCAATAATCAAATATATGGCTTTTGAGTTTTGCCAACTGACCAATGCAGTTGTGTCGCTCCAGGCTGTTCTTAGCACCTGAAGAAAGGGCCAATGATCCCAGAAACGTTGTATGGTATTTATTTTATCCCTTATTTCGACTGTATTTGGCTATCTTTCTTATTATTAATTTTAAATCAAACATATTTTTTTCATTTCATTGTAATTAATCACTAACCCAAAATAGATTAATTTTCCATGCGAAGCAAAGCTTCATGGCGGTGCGGATATTCAGAGATACACTGTAGCTATGGCCACATAAATACTCTTTGGTATGTAGGCAACCTACACGACGCAAGAGCCGCCCTGTTTTATTAATGAATCAACCCAATTTTTTTTAATATCAACAAATTTTTTTCCTCTAAATAAAAAGTGAGGATCACACACACGGCAAAAAAAAATATTTCCCAATAAAAATTTTCCAGGGGTAGTTGTTGTTTATCGGAGCCGTCCGTGTATATTGCATTCTCATGGATATTAGAAAATACCGTACGTAAGATAGTGCGATATTTCCGATATTTACGGTAGACTAAAAATGTATGTAAATAATTTTAATCTCTAACAAAAATTTTCGTGGACTATAATGATATATTCTCCGGGGGCTGGCTTTTATAAACGTCGCACGTGAATGGAGGAAAATAACCACTAGGATGAATAACAAAAGAAACTGTGCAAGGAAACGGCAAGGATTTTTTCTGACTGAATTTTAAGCGCAAATGTGGTGAAATAAATGAAATAGAAAAATCATCAATGACCATCAGCACTCAGCACATTGAAATGAATAAAAGCGAAATATGCCCAAAATAATTAAAAAAATTTACCAAAATTCTCAATTTTAATAATATATAATGGCCAAACTGTCAATTAAGAATAAATTTCTCCAATATCCATAAAGATATAATAACAAAACTCTACGTTTCTTCCACAATCCGTGGACCTCATCAGTCAGGTGGGCCGTAGATATAAACGTGAGGACACTTGAGAGGTTATAAATGTTGCTGAGATGTGTATCGGTTTTAAACATTATTGTACTAGCAATTGCGTTTAAAGTGCAACCTTTTCAGTCATTAATCACGCAAAATCAAATTTTGTGACATTATTACAATCAAAACTGTGCATTATATAAGTTGCTAAATTTTCTAAGCACTGAAGGTTCCTTACAATGGTTGTATTAAATTAGAAATGTTTCCTTCAGGAGAGTCTGTTGTGCTCTATTAGGTTCGTCCTATGTAACAACCACTACAGTATTGTAATAATTAAAAATAATAATAATATGAATGTGGCGTTTTTAAATGAACAACTATTAACTTTGAACAACTAACAAAATTTATTATCAATTTTAAAACAAGTATAAAATACACAAAATAAATGGGATCTCAGGGTCTTGAACTGGGTTTCATAAATGGCAGAATTTATATAATCAAAATTACATTTACTTTTTATGGAAATCAATGCGTCTGAACATAGACGAAATTTGTTGTGGAAGAAATGATACTAAATATTGAATTCAACAATTTCAATTTTATCAAGAGTTAACGATCTCATTTTATGGTTAATTAAATAATTAAAGAACGATCTGACTTTTATCTTTTAAACACGGTTCACAAATGATTTTAAAGTTTTTCTCTACCTACGGCCGTCCAGGTCTCTTTTTAGCTTTTCGTGCACAATTTTGGGGACATCACTGATTCTAAGTTCTCACAGACTTTAAATGTTCACAGGCTTTAATTGGCGTTGTTTGTTAGTTGGTTTAACACAAATTGGTTGGTTCTCGATGCTTTACTGCAACCTGGATTTGTAGATCTCGTGACTATAGTTGAAAATGGACTTCATTGGTTTGTCTATGGCCAGCATGATGAATCTACGCTCGACCACCGAATACACACTAGTTTCTCTGTCTCCTTCCCGACTGAATACTGCTTTACTTTTTAATATTTGAAAGCATGTTTGTGTCTGGACCACATTCTTTCGTTCTGACTGACTGCCGACTGTAAAACTTTTCGTCTGATCTATTCGCTGTCTGCTGCCCGACTGGTATCTGTTCAAATTTTCATGACTTGAAATTTTGGTCTTTTCTCCTCGCTGCCTACTGCCCGACTGTAAAGCTTCGTCTCGTAAATTTTGAGCGCGTAGAACCTTCTCGACTGATCAACAATGTTTTCTTTACCTTGCCGGTTTGTTGAGGTGTCCGCTCTATATCCACTAATAATGAGTCCTCTACAATTCAACTTTTCAATTAGAACAATGCCTTAATTATCAATTACTACAGTATATTTGTTTAATTTTTTGTATAATATTAAAATGGTTTTATTAAATGGTTGTATTAAATTAGAAATTTTTCCTTCAGGAGAGTCTGTTGTGTTCTATTAGGTTAGTCCTATGTAACAACCACTACAGTATATATGTTTAATTTTTTATATAATCTTAATATGGTTTTATTAAATGGTTGTTTTAAATTAGAAATGTTTCCTTCAGGAAAGTCTGTAGTGCTCTATTAGGTTCGTTCTATGTAACAACCACTACAGTATATTATGTTTAATTTTTTGTAGCATTTTAAAAATTTGTTTACAATAAACGATGAAGAATTAGTTGATTTATATATTATATCATTGTTGTACTGTTGTTATAATGAAATTAATTTAAAATGTTTATTCTTTATGATTGGATGAATGATAAGAGTAGGTCTGATGAATAAAGATGTTGCAAGATTTGTGTTTCTGTGTTGATACGTTTCTGGATAATATACTATTGGATAAAAAATTAGAAATCAGAAATATCTGACAGTATCTTTAAAGTTATTATTATCGATAGTAACCTCAGCTTACCCGAATTCCAACCAAAGTGTAAGTGAACTGTGTAATTGTTCACGAGGACGGAAACTAGGCCATTGATTTCGTTTATTTCTGCAGGACGATTCGGCGACGCCTCTACCAAAATATTTTTTTTAGAAAATTTATATCATAAAGTTAACTGTTAATTTACCTACAAAGTTAAAACTAAATTCTACCTCAATTTTCTGCGTGGTGAAAGGCAATAAGTTGGCAACCAATAGGTTTCTCAAACATTTTCTTGACGGGTTCTGAATTTCCCCTTATTTCCAAAACACTCTTATAGTCTACAACACAGTTGGAAATGTGATTCGCCATTCTTACCCACCAAATAATGACTAAAAAATAGTTTCAATCATTTAGACAGATAATGTTAATTTCTTCAGAAAATATTTCAACACAAGATTAAATATCACACAACAACTTATCCCATCATTTTGCCATTAATAAACAATATATTTCCATGGCATAATATGGAACGTATTTATAAAGCCACAAATTCTTAATCATTTACTTACTGGGTTGTCGGCGTTGCCCGGGTTATCATATTTTTATAATCCCCTATTTGACTCCAATCTCGGTTGTTTCTGCGTTATTTTTATGTAACGCACCTCGACTCTTATCCCCAAATGTGCTCAACTCCCACGCCGAAAGGGGTTGATATTATACACAAACAACATCGGTAGCAATACTATAAATGCCATTGACCCTGACGACTATCTATACCACACGATTGTCGACCGTTGACATGTTTGAAAATGGGCCCCCGACCACCCTCACAACTGAGGGTTAAATAGTGAGTTGAATGTCACAATTAAACTCAGCGACATCCACAACCTTGAATTTGACTCCAATCTCGGTTCTATTCGTGTTATTTTCTTGTAACACTCCTCCACACCCACCCCCTAAGGGTGCTCCTTTCCTATGTTGTATGGGGTTGAAATTATACATAGATAACATCAGTAGAAACACTATCAATCTCCAAAAATATTTATGTGACTTAAATATCGGCTGTTTAAGCATTTACGAATATTTCCAGCCCTGTAAACCCCCGATACATATTATATTCCATAAAACTGTATAGGTTTTATCAATAATTTAGATAAGCATAATATTATATACACCATTACGTCTGTAATGTTTGTTAAATAGGACAAACTAAATGGAACATTGAAAACTCACCCGAAATAAAATATTTATAAATTATAACAACCTTGTGACAAACATTCAGTTGTTTGTAATGCTGACATCTCAAATAACCAACAGTTTTTACTGGAATTATGTCAAAAAAAAAATCAGGTTCTATAGGTTAGTGTAAAAAATGTAACACATTAAATAGACATTAATTGATATATATAAATATATATATATATATATATATATATATATATATATATATATATATATATATTCTAAGCAACTTTTACAACCTCTCTGAGCTCGTGTGTATATCTTGGTTTATATGTAATGGCACATCTGACTTATGATGTACAAAGATTGTGGAATAAACGTAGTGTTTTGTTGATATTCCTATGTGGGAGCAATTAATTCCTAACTAACTTCTTGGCAATAATATTTTATAGTCATTAAAATACATTTATTTTTTAAGAAAAAGTTTCTATAAAATTTCAACGACATTTCATAAAGAGTCTCAACGATGAGGAAGAAAAAAAATTAGTACTGAAACGACGTTAATATTTTATGAAACATTTTTCGAAAAAATAAATTTGAATAAACAGGCGCAAAAAGTTATTAATTAATAAGAACTGTAATTAAATTTGTGTAGTATGCAAAATTTCAAATACTCGTTTATTTATATTCCATATAAATGAAACTCACGCATGGTTATTTCTCATCGCTTGATTATCGATCGGTATATATGTGTCGATTATATCACAAGCGTGATTTTCCCACCCCACTCTTCCACAATTATTTTAAGAACAATTATTTTTTCTGTGGCCGTTTGTAACCAGTTTCTCACCAAATCATTAATGGCTAAATTTGGGTTGATTGATTCGTCGGGAGGAAAATAAAATATGAGTTTATTTAGTTAAACTATTCATAGCTGCTCGCGTTTATTATTTATGTACGGCTGCAAATAATATTGTTGGGTGGAAGCTACGGTACATTTGGAGCGGAGAAACGCAATTATTGTAGCCTATTACAGCCGAAACGTCGAATTGAATGCTTTTATACATGTTTTATAATAAAGTGGCCCGAGAAGGAAGCCTGCGAGAGGATTTCTCGCAGGTGAACCTTCCCAGAGAGCTCTGGCGGAGGCTACCTTTGGGGATGCCCTCACATCTCTCTGGTTTTTTTGAAGTAAGGTTCCCACATGCCGAGGCACCTGGGTCTGTTTTGAGAGGTGTATGTTCCGGGGTCGCAGACCTTGGGCATACGGCAAGAGTTGTCCGCTATTCCTATTGGAATAGTCGGCCAGCTGCCTCCTAAACAGGCTAAGGCATGGCGAGGGGTAAGCTGCGTCCCCACAGCAAACTCCTCTCCCGTCATCGGAAGGGCGTGGGACAAGTACCAAATGCCCGACCTACCCAATGCAGGTTTTTCTAGGGTTTTCCCTGCATTTCTTTAGGCGAATGCCGAGTAGGATCCTTAAACCATAGCCCGGGGGCCCTAGTTAACCCTTGGCTACCTTCCACTACCCTTCCGCATCCCCCCTTTCAAATCCCTTCCTATGCTATTAAAGGGGAGTTGCCCATAGTGGATTACCCTCATGTAGCCTGTTGCCCTAAAAAAAAAAAAAAAGTGGCCCGATGAAAAAAACAAACAAAAAAACACTCTCACACGGTTTTAAAATACAAAGAAAGGGGTGTTATATTGCAAAATTAAATTGCAAGTCCGTAATAATTTCTATAATCTATTCGTTAAGTTCATTTTTACTATAAAAATCGCATAAATTGTAATCAGCGTCGGAAATTAGTTGCCGGAGGTCTGAGCTCGTGTCGCGCTTCGTCTAAACTCGGGAAATATCCGTAAAGCAGCCAGGTTTGTACCTCTATTGGTCCTTTACGGTGCCTGGGTTGTAAATATTTTTTTGAGCTAAGATGTCGTATTTTTTTCACTTGACTCCAATATTTTGTTCTATGGTTATTCCTAACAGTTCGATTAAATTACAAGGAATTTGAGGGGGTTATCCTAACGTGTGTGTGTGTGGAGGTAAGGCGCTGTTGCCACACTACACGTTGGATTTGGTATACAGGCTCACTGGAATCCCAACTACAATACACTGTGATTGTTCGGCAATGCTGCTTTGTCCCCAAACGTTCTGATTGGATTGATTCAACGCCACAACCCCACCTCGTGGCACATAACAGGCAAGGTGCTTTGTAATTTCAATATTTTCTGAATTATTTGTTTTGCATACACTATTTAAAGCATGGGGCAATTTCCAAAGATGGTATACATATTTGCAACAATATAAAGGCTTTATTGAAATGTGCGCGTTTTCGTCACCAGACGGTGGACGTCAGTTTTATATCGCTCTTAACCTTTTCACGGATCTGTATGACAAGTGATAACAGTTTAATCTAAATCTGACTGACCGTTTTCTTGTGAACATTGATCCAATTCAGCGTGGCAGACTAATGGCGTAAGTTTCGGATCCTATGTTGAACCAAACGTAAAGATAAGGTGAAGTCGCTCAGTTACAAGACTAATACAGAGAAAAGTTACTATTTTATTATTATATTTATATATATTTTATATATATATATATATATATATATATATATAGATATATAGATATTGTAATAATTAAATAATGTGGGTGCTTTAAAATGAAAAGATTATTAAGGGAAAACAATTAAACAAATTTATTAACAATTTTAAATACACAATAATATTTGGGATCTCAGGGTCTTAAACTGGGTTTGATAAATGGCTGAATTTATACAATCAAAATTACAATTACATTTTATGGAAGTTAATGCGTCTGAAACATAGACGAATTTTGTTGTGGAAGAAATAACACTACAGATTGAATTTAAACAGTTTTAAATTTCATCAGGAATTAACGATCTCATTTTATCGATAATTAAATAATTATAATTAAAGAACGATCTGACTTTTATCTTTTAAAAACGGTTTACAATATGATTTTAAAGTTTTTCTACTTACGGCCGCCCACGTCTCATTTTAGGTTTTTCGTCACAAAATTTGGGGATATCACTGATTCTAGTACTCACAGACTCTAAATGTCAACAAATTCTAATTGGTGTAGTTTTGTTAGTTGGTCTAACACAAACTGGTAGATTCTCGATGCTTTGCTGCAACCTGGATTTGCAGATCTCGTGACTTTAGTTGGAAATGTACTTTATTGGTTTGTCTATGGCCAGCATGATGAATTTTCACTCGACCACCGAATACAACATTAGTTGCACTCTCTCCTTCCCGACTGAATATTGCTTTACTTTTCAATATTTTAGAGCATGTTTGTAACTGCTATCAAACTGTTCTATTTGCGGTCCGCTGCCCGACTGCAAAACTTTTTATAATATGAATTTTCTGGTCTTTACACCTCGCTGTTCTATGCCCGACTGAACTCCTCGTCTCGTAAATTTTTAAACTCGTAAAATTCTCAGCCGATCGACAACTATACTTCCTTTGCCTTGCCACCTTGTTGCGGCGTCCGCTCTATATCCACTAATAATGAGTCCTCTACAATCCAACTTTCCAATTAGCACAATGTCTTAATTACCAATTACTACAATATATATTTATTATATAGATTTTATCACTTCTATTTGCCTGTTAATTAGCTACTTCTTTATTTAATTAGCCTACCTGAAGAGATAGGATCCACCGAGACATGTCTCGATAGATAAAGGCGAAGGAGTTGGAGGAATCCTTGCAGATTACATCCAGAGAGATATGTCTGTCGGGATTTTCACTCCCTCAGTACGGGGATTGATCCTCATTTCTCCCTTCACAAGGTCTATCCATATTTAATTCAGGCCTGGGCACATTCAGCATCATCAACTTGTCTTCAACTAGAATTAAATGGTCGTGACCTATGGTCAACAATCCTTTTCCCAATGAAAGGAACGCTTCGGGTGGGCAAAACCGTCCAGCCGGCACCAGAGTCCGATGAAGACATTCTCCCAACTGAGACATTAATTGTCGATACCATAACAGCAAAAAGGGAGTATTTATTATGATTCCCCAGCTTGTTCCTTTCTTTAGCGATGGTGACAAGATTGATTAGACAGGATTGATGTCTTTATTCTCCGAGACTGTTGTTGACAAAAAAAGAAGAACCCAAGTCGTCTGCTTGTTGACATAAAAGGCAACGAGCTCGTCGGTTTGCCTTCCTGGGCCCCTTACTCCAACTAATTAATCTAGTCCCCTCTCCGTCTCCCCGCTTCCCGATCCACTCACAATTCTCGTCGTCCTTGGTTCATAACGTTTCACAAATACCACAAGAAGAAACCTCCATTTTGATACGCAAATCCCAAAACTGTGTGTCTGGTCCACTGTTGACGATTCTAGTTGTCTTCCTGATCCGCTGTATGGTCACACCCTGATGATCCTTTATTACATCACTGAGCTAACTCAGCCAAGTATGAAGTGTGGGCTTGGGTGACGTCGTTTTCGAGTGATATACGTCATTGAGCCTTAGCCCAGTTTCGTCTGGTTCCACGTCCACGCAGTCATTCAAGATATTACAAAAACTTTCAGCCTACTCCTTTCAAGATTTCCAAACGTCCAATGCGTTTCCATTTATGAAGTCCTTTACTCGTCCGTGATTTTGCTACTCTTCCAAATATCCACGGGGAGGCATCTCCCATTTCAGGGTTGAAAACGGGCGATGTGAAAGGAATGGCAAACTTGTTTTTAGTTTTATAGGGTATTCTATTGTCAAAATAAAACCGAATAAAATACTATAAAGTGAGGAAAACATTGGGAAATAGTAGTTGTACAACAGAGAGAAAATAATTAACTAAGTAAGGAGTGGAATGGATCTCTTTGGCTTTTTGTTCTTCCTCCCTCCGACTTATTTTATCCCGTTGTAATCAGGTTATGGTGCGCCTTTAGTTATCAATTTTTTACAAAATATTTTTAGAACTTTTGCCTAAATTACTGCCTGGAAACATGAAAACGGGGTCGAGCAGCAGACAGAGAACAATGGCGGGGTGGATTGGGAAAATCCGCAAGTCCCGCAAACAAGGTCATGGTCGGCCAAGAAAGGGGTAGACGACCGGGAAGGTTGAAGTGGGTCACGTGTGGACAAGGACCAACCAGGAGAGAAGGATTTTGAGGACGCAGAGAGAGAAGTCTGCGAACACGAGGAGATCGATCTGGACCGTCGGGGAGAGCAGTCTAGGAACACGTGGAGATCACTCTGGACCATCAGAGAAAGTTGATCCTGGACCATTTTGGTTTGCACGTGGGTCTCCGGTCGTCTACTGCTGCTGCTGCAGAGAGAGAGAGAGTCACCAACGGGAATCGACCATGTCCGAGCAGCAGACCTGGTAAGTCGCATTCCATGCTTCCAGGCATCGCGTCGGTTTGCCAAAAAGATAACCACGGTTAATCTTGAGAAAGTGGGGGTACATGCATCCCTGGCAAGGCTGGAGAGCTTTCGTTTTATATAAATTCTGATAAAATGAAATTCTTGTTTTTTTTATTAACTAAAAATTGTATTTCCTTTCCTGCGGGTAAATAATTTCTTGCAGGTGGCGCCCAACAAACCGCATACCATTAGTTAATTTGACTTTAAGCTCAACACAAGGTAATGAAATACCCGAAAAATATTTATGACAATATTACGTCATTATTCTGAAGTAATTACTAACTAGTGAAGCGCGATAGTTTTATTATTGATATATATATATATATATATATATATATATAGTAATTCCAATTAATGAGGCCATGAATTGTTTTAAAAAAATTAAATTGTAGCGGATAAAAATTGAATTGTAGCGGTATGAGCTATCAAAGACAACAATGGTGACGAGTTCTTTTCCTTTGTCGGAAAGCTGAAAGGGGAAATGCGCGCGTGAAAGAAATTCAGTCTGCACGGAGCCTGGGTCGAGAGAAATTTTGAAAAATCCTCTCCCGCTATCGGAAGGGCGTGGGACAAGTACCCAATGCCCGACCTACCTGATGCAGGTTTTCTAGGGTTTGGCCTGCATTACTTTTAGGCGAATGCCGGGTAGGATCCTTAAACTACAGCCCGGGGGCCCTAGTTAACCCTTGGGCGTGGGACAAGTACCCAATGCCCGACCTAACTGATGCAGGTTTTCTAGGGTTTGGCCTGCATTACTTTTAGGCGAATGCCGGGTAGGATCCTTAAAATATAGCCCGGGGGCCCTAGTTAACCCTTGGCTACCTTACTCTGCCCTTCCGCATCCCCCTTTCAAATCCCTTCCTATGCTATTAAAGGGGAGTTGCCACATTTTGAATTACCCTCATGTAGCCTGTTACACCCACAAAAAAAAGGAGCAGTCAACGTAACGACGGCGAAAACTTTCTATCACACAATACTGTGAGATTCAATTTTTTAAATTGATTCCTAAGGGAAAATTGATCCTTTATTTTAGAGCAACAGACTACAGGACAGTATTTATCTGGAAAAATCTTACACATTACAAAAAAAAAATTACCTTAAAAAATAAAATCACTCACAAGGCAATTCCTCAAATCTTAAATAAAAGCGACTATAAAGTATGTATTGTGTAAGTGAAGACGAAGTTACTGTGTAATTGAGGAGAACGGGCAACGTCGTAACGCAAGTAATAGATTCCGCACTGTGTAATTCACACGATAATGTTGCTGTTTTCAAACTTATTGTGCACGCTTGCCAACTGTATAACGTCGCTACGGCACAAGTATTACGATTCCCGCACAAGATCGTAAACACACTTACGGTTTGCAGATTTCCTCTGTCCGGGTTTTGCCGACATCGACGCTGCATCAAAATAGATTCCGTCAACGACCTGGAGGATCCTCGTGAGAAGAATCCTTGGACACGAACCACGGAGGAACTAATTAAGAACTGTAGTCAACCTTTTGGACGTAAATATACGTTGTATTTCAATGGAAGCGACATAAACCGGTGTCTTGGCAGGCGCCGCCGTGCCGGATAGATAATCCCTAAGGTCTGGTCTTAGGCACGTAGGTTTTTGACCCTCGGAAGTTACCTGGCCTGTCGCACCGTCGTAAACGTCTCTCCAAAAATCCCAGAAATAGAATTAACACTTGACTGCCAGAACCAATCACATTTCTTGGTTTAGGTAAGATCGATCCAAAGATGATCGAGACCATCGATATTTTACATCCAGCGAAGGGGCTGTAAAGAAAGTGTAGAAAGACTCATCGACGAACCGTCGCCAGGGACGGACGTACAGCCCCAAACATGCAGTTTTCCAGAGGACTCGGAGAGATCGAGGGTGCCACATGATCACGGCCAGAGATCAACGCGAGGTAATTGCTAAGTGTCTCAATCCTTGACGCGCCTGGGGGAATTACCGTAAACTATGGATTAAGTTGGGATTAAGGGATCCGATTGTTTTGCCCGGCTAACTGAACACTCATAATTTGTATTTTTTTTATGTTCAGTTAAATAATTAATAAATTCTGGAAAATATTCCTTTACTTTATCATTTAATAAACCTAACACTACAACAGTAAGTTGCGAATATTTGTTTATGTGAAAAATCTTTCTTAAACGTTCTTCTTTTTCTGTTATGGTGGCTGTAATGCGATTAAAATTAGAAGGCACTTTCGTCTTTAATACTTTTAAACAAATCAGAACGTTTCTTTTTGTCTGTATTGCCTATCTTTCTTATTCTAATAAGTACTCTTTAATTCTTATTAATAAACACATCAACATTAGTTTGTAGAAAATCCAATATCCTACTGTCACTCGCCCCCAAACACCTAAAGCCAAATTTTTTCCCCTACTCCCTTATTACAAGTTTTTGCATCACAAATTGATCCAAATATTCAAAGAATTTCAAATATTCATCATTTACAGATCCACTAATACCCATTCCTATTTGATTGAAAACCAGAAGGACCCACTTGACACCTACAGCAAACATTGTGTAGTTTACAATATCTCTTGCTCTATTTGTTAAGCTGCTACATAGGGCGAACAAAACGTTCTCTTAATAGCAGTACCAAGGAACATACGTCCGATATCAAAGACAATCGGCAGTCTCCAAACATATCAATTCGATACATTCGTTTGATTGACACCAGATACAATTCCAGACCCATTTCAGAGATGCTTCACATTAAATCTAACATCACAGCAATTACTGTACTAACAGACTCTATGAAACTCAACTATTGCTATGATCCCTTATTGTTACGCAAAGATTTCTCAGTGTCGTTGCGTTTTCATCGCATTTCAGTTTTGTCAACTAACCAGTGCAGTTGTGTCGCTCTAGGCTCTTCTTAATACCTGAAGAAAGGTACAAGGATCCAAGGAACGTTCTGTGGTATTTCTATTATCACTTATTTTATCTGTATTTGGCTATATTTCTTATTATTGTTAAAATATAATCTCCGTGATTCACCCACACGAAGAATTGTACTGCTCCATTTATTTTCCCAGAGACTTTAAAAGGCACGAAGCGAACTTAATAATGTTACAGTTAGCACGAAATAACCGGCCATCGTGGCTGCGGACGAGTTACGGCGCAAAGCAATGCTTCTAATGGACCTGCATAACAATTGGCAAAGAAAATGAGGCGATTCATGTGATTGGCAAAATGTTAGACATTGACACCAAGTACAATTCCAGACTCATACCAGAGATGCTTCACATTAAATCAAACATCACAGCAATTAATGTACAGACACGATGAAACTCAACAATTGCTACGATCCATTATTGTTACGCTAAACCTTCTGCTCTCAAATACGGAGATGAAACATTTTTAATATAGGTACTTAATTTATTGGTTAATTAATTCATTGATTCCATCCATCGAGTATGGAAACGTTGTTATTACTCTGTCTTATAATTTTGTAAAATTGCCTGAAGGTCCAGTGTCGTGTGTTGCTACTGTGGTAAGAGGAGCCGGCCCGCCACGCGTGGCTTCCCTCTCCAGGGTTGGACGACCCTGGACGAGCCACAGGTGGTTGAATTAGGGCGGTTTACCGGCCCCGGGCGACCACGCGCTGTCCGCACAGAGCAACCCCTCGCAACCCTCATCACTTCTCTCTCAACTATCCCCATCTCCGATAGTGTCACGAAATATTAAATAACTCGGCTCCTTTCAGCTTCCAGTGACGTCGAGTAACGAGGGAAAAAACTACCCCTATTCAAAATAATCCACGAGTTGCTAACAGACAACGAAAATTATTTTATACCTTCACAATAAACAAATCGGCTATAAATCAGAAAAAAAATCTAATACAATTGTATGAGTGGATGTTCCGCATACGAATTTAAAAGCATGGATCAATTGCGACCAAATTTTGTACACATGTTAATTACGATCTGGAAACAAACACTGTGCGAGTAAGACACGATTAGTACCCCTAGGGGCGGGGGTTGACATTATAAACCTGCAAAAGCATGCGTAAGGGTCAATGAGGTTATAGTGTTTCATCTGATCCTTTTCGCGTATAATTTCAACACCTTTCGTCATGGGACATCGTACATACAATAATAATTAATAAAGCAACTGACAAGTACACAACGCCACGTCCATTATGTAGAACTTCTTCAGATTTAAAATGCATTTAGATAATTATACGTATAAAAGTCCTCAACCCTTGACTGACAGAATAGGACAAATTACATACTTAAATAGTTGAATTAAATTAATTAGGAAAAATGAGAACCGTTTATAAATCCGAACAAAATTGATTAAAACATAAAGAATTGAGGTATAAACGAGAAAGTGTATGAAAAGGAAGAGAGAAGCAACGCAAGGAAAATATAAAAGCTTAAATAAATATTAATAAAAATACTGGATGGATATCGTCGTCTTAGTAAAGAAGATGAAGGATAGCGAAGCAAAGAGAACAAGGACGAAGGAAAACGCTGTAGATATACAACGGTCGGAGAGAAAAATCGGGAAACAAAAAGGCAAATTACTGAGAAAGGAACAGGAAATAAATATTTAGATTTATTGACAGCGGAGGGGTAATAAATAGTCCGCAAGACGAACTGAGTAAGAAACATTGTTATAGAGTGAAAGTGGAGATTAAATACAACGTTTCCAACAGCAAAGGATCGTCCAAAATAATTAAATTAAAATTAGAAGGATCTTGCCTGTTATTTCCCCGCCACAATGGAGTGTGTCCTTAAACCCTCCCACGAGGGAAATAACCATTAAAAAATAAATATAAGAAAAAAGGCAACCCTTATTTATAATGGGACTGTTTAAATTAAATAATTAACAAGAGAAATATTCGACAATAAATACAGACAGTTTGCAAATCAGTTCCATGGGAGTTAAGAATTCGTCAAGCTATCCTATTACTATTGGCACAACTGTCCGTGGAGGGAGGATAATAGCCGCCGTGTAACGCTTTTGTGCAGCCCTGTCTGTGGTGACACGAGTCTCGGCTGCTGATAGCGCGGCGATTACTTGTCTAAAGAGACACGCCATTACCCCAAGTGGCAAGTGGCGCGGACAACCGCCCCCGCACCCGCCCCCGCCTCCTCCCTGTGGGTAGCCACCGCGCTCCGTCTCTGTCACGCTCCACCACCACCACCTGGCTTCATCGCGACCTCCTCTTACGTAGACGCGGCGCCGTTAACAATCAGTCCATTTCCCCGACCAATTAACTCTTTAATCCCGTTTTTATAAAAGAGCGGTTTGCTGAAGAACAAATGCGGAAATTGTGGCGAAGATATTAAAATACGGTAAAAAGGCTTACATTTTTTAAAAAAGGATTGAATGCTGAGCGCAAAGATTAGTTGGCCAATGGATTTTACAATTCGTGATCCAGTAAGACACGCGAGTCCGAGCGGCCAAAAAATTAAATACGACGTGGCTAGAATGAACGAAGGTCGTGGACTGCCTCTGGCGAGGATATGGAGGGTTTCTCTTCAAATCTGCAATACAGCAACTATTGGGAGAAGCTTAAAATAAATGTTTCTGACACCTAAAGTTCCAGGTTCGGTTTTGAGACGATGTGAGGGACGATTTAAAGCGTTACGTCTGCGCCTCTCGTCTGTCGTCCGCTTTTTTAGTCAGGAAGCTTCTCCTGAAGAAGGAAAGGAAACGGCGAGCTCATTTCATTGCTTTTGTACGCCGAGGGGGTGCAGTGGTGGATGTGGGGGTGGGGAGAAAGCGGCTAATATTACGACTCCATCCAATTTTCCTGAACGATTTGAAGGGACTAGCGAAATGACAAATAAAGATGGCCGGATGCGGCTTTGATCCCCATCATCATACTCCACCGCAACAATTACCTCTCCTACTCTTCTTCCTATCCCTTCAAATGTACCATTAGCCTGCCATCCCCTTCCCGGAATCCACTTCTTCGCTTCACGTTTCTGTTTTTTATTATTATTGAGTCGTCCTCGTCGACAAATAATCATATCCGTACCTTCGGAAATTGCTAAAAATATTTTATCCTGTAAAGTAATCAGTAGTTTTTTTTACGTTTATCCCCATTTCTTTTTAATTAAATTACTTTTTGTGACGCGATACTGGCGCTTTTGGAGGAATGGAAAATTTTTAATGTGATACTTGGACTGGCTGGCAACTATTAACCCGCCTCCTTTGATAGATTATATTTCCAGCCGAGTACAGGTGATCGTCTAATTAAATGAATTAATAGTGCGATTAAAATTAGAAGGCTCTTGCATGTGGGCTCTATTGTCATAATACACGTTGGACTTCGTCAACAGGCTCACTGATCAAAAGTAAAAATACATTGCGATTGTTCGGCAAAGTTGCTTTGTCCCTGGTCGTCGCCACTTCATTTTAATCGTTATGATTTGATATTACAGTAAGTCGCAATTATTTGTTTATTTGCAAATGATTTCATAAACGTTCTACTTTTTTCCGTTATGATGGCTATAATGCGATTAAAATTAGAAGGCTCTTTCGTCTTGTAGTGGTAGGATTATTAAATGATGAAGTAAAGGGATATTTAACTGAACATGAGAAAAATAAAATAAAATAAATACAAATTATGTGTGTTCAACTCGCCGGGCAAAACAATCGTATCCCTTAAATCCCAAATTAAACCGTGGTTTACGGTAATTCCCCCAGGCGCGTAAAGGATTAAAACACTTGGCAGTTACCTCGCGTTGATCTCTGGCCGTGATCATGTGGCACCCTCGATCCCTCCGAGTCCTTTGGAAAACTGCATGTTTGGGGCTGTACGTCCGTCCCTGGCGACGGTTCGTCGAGGAGTCTCTCTACACTTTCTTTACAGCCCCCTCCCACGCTGGATGTGAAAAATCGATGTTGTCGACCAATTTTCGATCGATCTTTCCTGAACCAAGAAATGTGATTGGTTCAGGCAGTCACGTGTTAATTCAATTTCTGGGATTTTTGGAGAGACGTTTACGACGGTGCGACAGTCCAGGTAACTTCCGAGGGTCAACAACCTACGTGCCTAAGACCAGACCGTAGGGATTATCTATCCGGCACGGCGGCGCCTGGTCAAATTCTAATTGCCAAGCTCTCAACCCTTGCTAATATCTAATTATATTAAAATGACAAATATATATCAATAATAAAACTATCGCGCTACAGTCTTTTATACTTGTAAACAAATTAGAAAGTTTTTTTACCTTATTTTGGCACAGAGAAAAAGTTGTCACTTTTCAAACTTTTATCAAAAATTTAAAACGCTAAAATAAGAGTGAATTTTCAATTACAGAGACGAGAAATGTAAAACAGCAAATGAAACCCGAAGTTAACCAAATATATCATTAAAATGTTGCTGCGACTATTGTAATTCATTTTATTTTGTAACAATATCCTCCCAAGTAGCAAGAAATGACAATTTGATAGACGAATCACTGTCCGCGTGGTTCTGGGTTTTATTCATGGAACTGTTGAATTTTTATTTTATCCTATTGTGTTTAATTCACTTTAATAGCCCTTTAGTGATCAGCCTTTGCTCTGTTTTGTAATTGTAGGTAATTATGTTTCAGTTTGAAAATATTAATCTACGAGAATTCCTCGTTGTTATCCATGTTTCCCAACGTAACTATATCTTATATTGATGATTATTATTTTTAACTAACAAATAAATTAAATTGCCACCCATAACACGTCACAAACAAGTAAATATTTCATAAACTAATTAAATTACCAAAAATCACAACTACGTTCGGTTTCTATTTTGGAACTTCATTGTCCGAGGAACCAATCAGAAACCCCTGGGTTAACGTTAACGGCGTCTATATTTACAACCTTACTTATTAATTTATCTCGCAAGTAGAGAATCGTCCACTGTCAAATCCCTTCCTATGCTATTAAAGGGGAGTTGCTACCACGTGGATTACCCTCATGTAGGCTGTCAGTCTCAAAAGCAAGACGTGCTCTGAGGTCGCAGACCTTGCGCTTCTATTTCTATTGGAACAGTCGGCCAGCTGCCACCCAAACTGGTCGAAGTGAACTTCTCATGCTCAGGAGTTAACCCTTGGCTATTTAACTCTCCCTTCCGCATCGCCGCTTTAAAATCCCACCCTATGATTATAAATGGCGAGGTGCCACCAAAATAAATGATAATGTCTAATTTTTGTGGACTAGATGATTAATAGTGATGGGTGATGGGTGAAGGGACGATTTCTTGGACAGTTTTTGGTAGCGCCTGTGTATTTTGTAAGGAAGAGTAGTAAAAAAAATTATTGGATTAATTATACATATATTTGTGTTTACTAAGAGGCTATTTTTTTCCGTCGCACGCCAAGGACTAGAAGGTTGATGGTCGTGGCCACTTAGAGGGACTTAATGAGTGAATCCCTGCCCAGGCGAGTGTTCCCCGTGGAGACTAGCGCTTAATCGTCGGTTCGCCAGAGACTGTGTAAACAGGCCAGAGATAGTAGCCACAGGCAGGGGAGGCTGGCACCTGTTGTTCCCGCCGTAAGGAGCGCAAGTGTAGCAGCAGCCAGCGAATGTTTAGCAAAATCAATACGAGCTCCACTGTATCGCAATAAGTCTTCATTGCGCGGGGCTGCGGCGGGGGCGGGGGCGGGTGCCACCTCCACCACCGCAGTTCCTGGGCCAGCCGCAAGATGTCACTCGCGACGGTGCTCGTGGGGATAAGCGCACATGAATATCATAACTGTATCTTAGAAAAATCCACCAAGCTCTTTGCTCAAGCTCTACAGATTTGTGCAATCTCAAGAAGTGGATGGAATAAGGATACTCTTTCATTCCGATTATTGACATTTAAATTGCTGCAAAACTGATGGGTAAAGGACAGGGTTGGAAATAAAAAACGAGGAAAGGGAATGAAGTAGATACAAAATTAGAATTTCGAAAACTGATTTTCTCTAATAATATATTAAAATCATTTATAAATATTCTGCTCCCTGTTTGAACTTTTCCATATTTAAAATGAAAAAACATTACGTCAGATTGAAAATTAATAATAAGGAAGATAGCCAAATTCAGGCAAAAGAAGTGGTAATAGAAATATAAACAGTGTGTTATTTATTATCACTTCTTTAGTATGATTTTGACTATCTTCCTTATTATTTTCCATAATTTATCAGGAAAAATAGTTTCTTCTATTTCTGTTAACATGTGGAAATTGTGGACGTATTTATAACATTTTGTAATAAGATTACGTGCGGCCATTAAAGTCAAAATCAGTTTTAGTAAACGAATGGATTGAATGAAACGTTCAATAAACATAATCCAACAACGTTACACCCATGAAATTCTTTTGGAACCTCTTCAGGTGTTTTCATAATTTCAATAATAAAAATTGCATATGGTAAAGATAAAATTTAAAAAGAAGTAATAAATTAGAGAATGATTGTAATAAGTATATTTTAAATTAGATTCTAACATAATTTCTTTTAAATTTCATAACAGGTTGAATTTAAATGCGGTTTAGTCCATGTTGCATGCATCATGTGGCGTAACATTGAATAAGTAACATTTATAGTGTGACGAGAACTATTTTTTTTCCTGTTGTACCATATACGTGTAACATGGACTAAAACTTAAGTATGAAACTTAGGGGGAATTTTATATAAAGAAAAAACTTTCATAGTCAATAAAATTTATTTTACATATATACAGTCTACTGCTTTTGGTCATATTAATCTGGATATACCTGTACAGTATGAATAACATAATTAAACATTACAGTATTAAATAATTAATATGTAAAAAATTAGAATATAAAAAAACAGTCACTGTTTCTTGGTTACATCAGATAAAAAACATTAAAAAAGTATTTAAAAATTATAATACCTATAATTTATATTTGTATCAACAAGAAAGTCTACAATTCGACTGTCACGTATTATAGAGACACAGAAACGATTCTAGTGTACACATTTCTCTGATTTATCTTCCTTCACCAGATTAAAATATTTTTAATATAAAGGGCCATAATGTCAACTCATATATATATATATATTGTAGTAATTGGTAATTAAGGCATTGTTCTAACTGAAAAGTTGAATTGCAGAGGACTCATTATTGGTGGATATAGCGGACGCCGCAACAAACCGGCAAGGCAAAGAAAGTATTGTTTGATCGGTCGAGAAGGTTTTACGCGCTCAAAATTTACGAGACGAACGAATAGTCGGGCAGCAGACAGCAAATAAAACAGACGAAAAGAACGGACAGTCAGGCAATGAACGGCGAGGCATAAAGACCAGCAAAGTCTATTGTACAAAAGTAGTACAGTCAAGCAATGAACGGCGAAGTGTAAAGACCACAAAATTCTAATACACGAAAAGTTGAACAATTTAGTCAGTCAGCAGCGAGTGTGAAGAAGGTCTAATTTAAAGAACGAGAAAGTGTTCCAGTAACCAGTACGCTGTTATATCAAAAATGCAGAAATTAAACTAGTTTTCAGTCAACAGACAAAACCAATGAGGTGCATTTTCAACAAGAATCCACGAGACCTACAAATCCAGGTTGCAGTAAATCATCGAGAATCGACAAATTTATTTTAAACCAACTAACAAACTACGCTATATAGAGTCTGTGAACATTTAGAGTCTGTGAGCACTTAGAATCAGTGATATCCCCAAAATTGAAAACGAAAAGTTAAAATGAGACCTGGGCTGCCGTAAGTAGAAAGAAAACTTTAAAATCATTGTAATCCACGTTTAAAAGATAAACGTCAGATCGTTCTTTAATTATCGATAAAATGAGATCTTTAATTATTCAGATCATTCTTTATTTCTTGATAAAAATTGAAATTGTTTAAATTCAATCTTTGGTATTATTTCTTCAGCAACAAATTTCGTCTATGTTCAGATGCATTGATTCCCATATAAAGCAAATGTAATTTTTGTGATTTTGATTATATAAATTCTGCCATTATCAAACCCAGTTCAAGACCCTGAGATCCCAAATATTTTGTAATTTGAATACTTGTTTTAAAATTGTTAATAAATCTTGTTTAACAGTTTTCACGTAATAGTTCTTTTTTTTTAAAAACGCCACATAATTCATATCCAGAATTATTGTCAAAGGATGTTAAGCTAAATAAAAAAATTATTACAATATATATATATATATATATATATATATATATATATATAATATGTATTTAGAAATCCAAAACATTCGTTTAAACATATTTGTATGTATCATTAGTAATTTGTTTGAAAGAGATTAATTTTTTTTATATTATAAATCTTTTAATATATTAACTATTTTAACTTTGTAATGTTGCATTATGTTAATTTTACTGTATAGATATATCCTAATGAATATTGCAGACTGCAGATTGTAATGAATATAAACAAATACCATTGTGACTGTAAAACATTATACTTTATATCAGATTAATTATATTGATAATTCTATGATTTTAGAAGGAGTTTTGAAATGATCTCGTTTTAGTTGTATTTTAATGATTGTTATATCTGTAACTAGCTGGCTCCCGGCGTTGCGTGCGTTGACAGAACTAAACTCAGCGACGTCCATAACCCGCGATGTGACTATAATGTCGGTCGTTTCTGCATTATTTTCATATAACGCCAAGCCAGTTCCACTCTCATACCGAAAATGATTGAAATTCAACACAAAAATATCTGAAGAAACGCTATCAGTCTCACTGAACCAGAAAAATTTCCTTTCGCCGGAAATATTGGTCGTTTTAATGTTTCAAGATATATATTAATAATAATATGTTTTAAGGTATATATTATGATATACACACCCGACAACCTCCGCTCCATGGGGTTAAACGGCATTTTGAATGTCATAATTAAAATCAGCGACATACATTACTCCTGATTAGACCCCAATCTTGGTTGCTCTTGCGATATTTTGTAACGCTCATCCTTTCCCACCCCTAAAGATACTCCACCTACTATGCCGAAAGGGGTTGAAATTATACATAAAAACATCGGGAGAAACACTATCAATCTCAATGACCCAAAAAATAATTATCCGGCGCAAATATCGGCCGTTTATACATGTTTGAAAATTTCCAACCCCGTCTACTGTCGTGCCAGGGGGTTTTAACGTGTTTGTTTTCGGTTCGCGTGGAACACATGTACTAAATTTGGTCAAATTTTCTCCACGGGTCCATATATATATATATATATATATATGCGGAACATAAACACATACAAACACACTCACGTACAGTGTATTTTATTTATTATATTTCGTTTGAAATTTAATCTGTACTATATACAATTTTTCTATATTTTTTAAGATTGCTTCATTTTAGCAGACCTAAAAAAGATCCCAAAAACTAAGGGATGAAACGTTGCTGTATAAAGTTAATTGTAAGTTTCGTTCAAGACTTTTATTTACTAAAATTGGTTCTGACCACAGACAATATTGTTAATCGTGTAAAATGCAGTAAATTATATTCTTTATTGAAATCATTATTCTACTGTTCGGGACCTGTTTCAGTAATCCAATGAACGAAAGTTTCAGAAACGTAATTAATATCTGAAGAAGTCTCAAGTGTTGATATGAAACGTTATGTTTATCTTTACTTAATATTTTCATTGTAAATGTAACTTATTAAATGTAAATTTTATTAATCAGCTTGTTTATTAATTTTTCTGACTTCCTTAGCCTTAAATCATTACCTCTCAACGTTTATTTTTAACTTTAACTTTGTGTTTACCAGTTTTATTTTTATTTCTCAGTTATATAAATATAGATGTATATATCTAAATTTATGTATTTAGTCTAAGTTACATGTTATGGTTTATGTATTATGAATTAAATCACAATTTAAGTGTAATGAGAAGAATTTAATGTCTGATACAGCAAACATTGTTATATCTCTGTTAAATACAACATATTATTATTACATTAATAGCAATTTTTTAAATTATCTCATGTACGTTAATGAAATTTTCAATATTTTATTGATTATTGAATTTTTACAATACCTAGAGAGGAGTTACAAAAATTATAAGGGTATGAATCATTCTTATATTAATTTCATTGTAAATTAATATTCAATCCACTCATTTCATAAAATTATTTTTGACTTGATTGAACCACGCGTATTCTCATTACTTTATTGCAATGTCAGATAATAGTGTTTAAACTGAGTTTTTCATCCAATTAAATTTGTGTACAGGAAACGGTAGCTTGGAAAAGCGGTGTATAAAATGCCAAGGTTAGGAACAATATAAAACAAGGAGTATAGTATGTCATGTGAACAATTTCAGTTTAGTAACGACAACACCCTTTTTTTAGGGTAAAATGGCTACATGAGGGTAGTTCATATGGTGGCAACTCCGCTTTAATAGCATAGGAAGGGATTTGAAAGGGGGGATGCGGAAGGGTAGCAGAAGGTAGCCAAGGGTTAACTACGGCCCCCGGGCTATAGTTTAAGGATCCTACCCGGCATTAGCCTAAAAGTAATGCACGACAAACCCTAAAAAACCTGCATCAGCTAGGTCGGGCATTTTTAATTGTCCCACGCCCTTCCGATGGCAGGAGAGGGCTTTGCTGATATAACTGACTTAATTATATTTACTAAGTTCTATATTACACTGCGATTAAAAGTGGATGGCCCCTGCCTTTATTTCCCGCCGCGCGGTGGTGCGCGTGAGTTTGAACCCACCTCAATCAGAACTCTTAAAAATAAAGGGGGATGGGTGGGACAATGCAGCAATGCCGAACAATCACCTCGACCTGTTTTGAGAGGTGTATGTTCCGGCGTTACACACCTTGGGCATACGGTAAGAGTTGTCCGCTGTTCCCATTAGAGCAGTGGGCCAACTGCCTCCTAAACTGGTCGGGTTACCGAGAAGGGAAAGCTGCGTCCCCACAGTAAACTCTTTTCCCGCTATCGGAAGGGCGTGGGACAAGTACCCAATGACCGTCTTACCTGATGCAGGTTTCTCTAGGGTTTTCTCTGCATTACTTTAAGGCGAATGCCGGTAGAACCCGGGGGTCCTAGTTAACCATTTGCTACCCCTTCTTCTACCCTTCCGCATCCCACCTTTCAAATCCCTTCCTATGCTATTAAAGGGGAGTTGCTACCATGTGGATTACCCTCATGTAGCCTGTTACCTAAAAAAAATCAATAAATAATCAGGAATGTTTCTTAAGAGGTGTCTGCGAGGGATTTTTTCTCGCAGGCAGAACCTTGTAGGAGAGACAGGATGGGGCTACCTTCGGTGATGCCTTTTCCTCTCTCCGTTTTTGAACTAAGGTTCCCACAAACCGTGTCACCTCGACCTGTTTTTAGTGGTGTATGTTCTGGGGTCACACGGCCTTTTTGAGGGGAACAGTCGGCCAGCTGCCTCCTAAACTGGTCGAGGCATGGAGAAGGGAATGCAGCGTCCCCACAGTAATCTCTTTACCGCTGTCGGAAGGACGTGGGACAAGTACTCAATGCCCGACTTACCTGATGGAGGTTTTTCTAGGGCTTTCCCTGCATTACTTTTAGGCGAATTGCCGGGTAGGATCCTTAAACCATAGCCCGGGGGCCGTAGTTAACCCTTGCGTAACTTCCTATATCCTTCCGCATCTTCCCTTTCAGATCCCTTCCTATGCTATTAAAGGGGAGTTGCCACCATATGGATTACCATCATCTAGCCTGTTAACGTAAAAACAGGAATGTTTCTCATCTACAGAGGGAGAAGAAAACCTGAAACAGGTTTCAATTTAATAAATTATATTGATATTAAAGTAATTGGCCTGTTCTACTAATTTTAATGTCATAATTCGAAAACATCATTAACGAGCCTCGGAATAGTTTTGTTTCTTAATAAGAACTTCTGACAATTGTCACATTCTATTTTTTCTGTCTTCTCCCCATTGTCTTATCAGTGATCTTCTTGGTTATAAGGACGGTTATCAAGAGCTTTTACTAAAATAAATTAACTTGTTTGAAGGCTATGTAGTAACTTTTTAAATTATTAATATTTAAAATGTAATAATGAAGTGTCTCATGTTTAATAGTGCACAAATGCGGTTTAATTAAGGAAAGCTGTTAACCTGCGATTGAATTGTGAGCAGAATATTAAAACTAGCAGCAAATTGATAAATTTAGAGAAAGAACAACGGAACTTATAAGGAAAATCTGAGGTTTCCAACAGTTTCTGTTTGTAATATTGATATTAGTTTCATTAGAGTCGCACGACTTATGTAATAAATATGTTTATAAGAAAACACTGTAAATTGTCCCTTCATCGTCTTCGAGATTGAAGTTTTACAGAGCCTCAGATGCAATAGTGTGACAGGTGCAGCATCTCTGGACGCTAATTGTGACGTAGTTTGCGAGACTTATTTATTTGAGCGGTCGCTGAGTTTCGCGGCCCGCTCCCGAGGCAAATCTGCCGCAATGCGGAAATGTAACTCTTTTCACCTCAACTTAATACACTCACAAAAAATGATCTTGGATCACTTCATTGCAAATGTGCGTGACATTACAATTAAAACACTCATTAATCGTTAGACATTATAAAATACAAATTGTATCGTATTTTCTTCAGAAAGTGACGGGGGTCACCCACAGCATTAAGCGCATAGGAATTGATGGGGAAAAGAGAACGCGGAAAGCGCAGCATCGTAAACTAGGCGAAAGTATGGCACCCGGATAGTAGTTTAAGGATCCTACACCGTGGAATTCGCCTAAAAGTGCTGCATGAGGTAGGTCGGGCCCTCGTTACTTGTCCCACGCCCTCCCCGATGGCGGCGATGGGGACGCAGCATTCCCTTCTCCGTGCCTCGACCAGTTTAGGAGGCAGCTGGCCGACTGTTCCAATGGGAACAGCGGACAACTCTTACCGTATACCCAAGGTCTGTGACCCCGGAACATACACCTCCCAAAACAAGCCGAGGTGCCTCGGCTTGTAGGAACCTTAGTTCAAAAACGGAGAGAGAAAAAGGCATCCCCAAAGGTAGTCCCTTCCTGTCTCTCCTACAAGGTTCTACCTGCGAGAGAACATCCCTCGCAGGTACTGCCTGCGAGAGAATAGCCCTCGCAAACGGCTTGGCTACCTTCCTCTACCCTTCCGCATCCCCCCTTTCAAATCCATTTCTATGCTATTAAAGGGGAGTTCCTACAACGTGGATTACTCTCATGTGGTCAAAAAAAAAGAGACGTGGTACGACAAGGAAGCCTGTGAGAGAATCCTCTCGCAGGTGAACCTTCCCAGTGGGCTCTGGCGGAGGCTACCTTTGAGAATGCCTTTACATCTCTCTGGGTTTTTTTTGAACTAAGGTGTCCACAAGTCGAGGCACCTCGGCCTGCTTTGAGAGGTGTATGTTCTGGGGTCACAGACCTTGGGCATACGGTAAGAGTTGTCCGCTATTCCTATTGGAACAGTCGGCCAAGTGTCTCCTAAACTAGTCAAGGAACGGAGAGGGGAAAGCTACAACCAAATGAAAAATCCCTATATCGACATCGGAAGGGCGTGGGACATGTACCAAATGCTCGAGAAACCTGATGCAGTTTTTTCTAGAGTTTTCCCTGCATTACTTTTAGGCGAATTGCCGGGTAGGATCTTTAAACCATAGCGCGGGGGCCCTAGTTAATCCTTGGCTACCTTCCTCTACCCCTACGCATCCCCTTTTCAAATCCCTTTCCTATGTTATAAGAGGGGAGTTACCACCATGTGGGTTACCCTAAAAAAACGTGGCACCGATCCCCAGAAACCAAAGCCTGTGGGGTACTTTCGCAGGTGAACCTTAATGGAGAGGCGGAGAGGGAGTCATTTGGGGATATCTTCTCCTCTCTTCGTTTTTTAACAAAGGTTCCTACAAGCAAAGGCCCCGCGGCAGGTTTTGAGAGACCTTGGGCATACGGTAAGACTTCCTTGCTCCCATTGGAACAGTCGGACAGATGCCTCCTAAACTGGTCGATGTACGGAGAAGGGAATGCTGCGTCCCCACAGCAAAACCCCTCTCCCGACATCGGAAGGGCGTGGGGCAAGTACTCACTGGCTGTCCTGCCTGATGCAGGTTTTCTGGGGTGTCCTGCATAACTTTTAGGCCAATGCCGGTTAGGATCGTGAAACTACATCCCGGGGGGCCTAGTTAACCCTTGGGTACCTTGCTCTACCCTTTCATATACCTTCCAATGCTATTAAAAGGGAGTTGCCAGCAAGTGGATTACTCATAAAGATGACTAACTCAAATACAAAACTAAACAAAAAAAGCAGAAGAAAATCAACACCTGAAGAAAGTAGAAAGTATTGCAGAGGCTTTTCTTCCCACCCGAGGAAAGGGACAAGGATCCCAGCAATGTTGTGTGGTATTTATATTATCACTTTTTTGTCTGAATTGGCTATCTTTCTTATTCAGTATTATCAATCGGACGTAATTTTTTTTTTTCATTTCAAATATCAAATACTGTGTTGCAGTGATATATTTGAGTGTTTCACCGCCAGAGGTCTGCTTTACCAATCCAATCGTTCACCTCATAGAAGACGTTCATTTACGCGTGATGACACCAAGGATTGCATGTGCTGCCTCTGTGTGTGTGCGAGTGTTTGAGTGAAGCGCGTGAGGTGAATGCAGGCAGGTCTCGTGCCAGAGTCCCCACGAGACTCGTGCCGGAGATTTTCCGCGTCTTTATCTTCGTGTCGGGGCTTCCAGCCAGCCAGGGACTACAAGTGTCGGACTTGTTGCATTTCCCAACCACAACCCTCCGCCCCCGCCCCAGCCGCCAAAGCTTCTGCCCCCGCGGCGACGCAGACTTGACACACTCCACCAACGTAATTACTGTACACTTGCTGGTTTTCCCTAGACTCTCTCTCTCTCTCTCTCTCACTTAATGTAGTCTATTAATAATCGATTGATTCTCCCTCGATCTACTAACAATCATCATTGAATAAATCAACGAGTCCTGCTCTGTTACTAATAACTGTCAAATAATGTATACATGTCTGTATGTTGCACGTACAGTTGTTAAACAGATGGAGTAATTTCAAGCAAACTTGGTACATGTGGCACACCATCTAGAGATTGCTGTCCAATTTACTGTTTTTGGGAGAGGGTGGACTCGGACTTTAATTCTGACATGGCGGCTAAGATGACGTTCACTCACCTTCGGCATAAAATGGCGAATCAATCGTTTTCTGGGTCGTTGAGTGACGCTCCTGATGCTGGTGTTTCGCGGTGAGAGATATGGTTAATTATAAAGTATCAGAAATTACTTAGATATCAGTGTTTTAACTAATTACTTTCCCTGTCTAATAGTAGATTGGGGGTAAATAAGTAACCCAGCATTTAGATTGTCTACTAACAAAATATAATCAGACTTTAGTGACTTCACCATTAAATAACTTACGTAACCCTTTGTCCATTAAAACTCATAAAATAATATATTTTTAAACGACTAAAATAAATAAAAAAGCCTACAGAGATATTATGAATAGTGATGGAAAATATTTGGGAATCGAACCTGAGTCTGTCGATTCGATTTACGACTCAGTACGAATGCCTTCCACACGCACCTTATCTTGTTAGATAAATGACTGTCCAAATAACCGTCAAAAAAGCAAGTGATAAATTAAACACAACAACGTTTCTGCAATCCTTGTTGCTTTCGCAGGAACAACACACAAGCACAAAGCAAGTGACGTACCTTATCTACCGTTCCCATTCCGACATGGTCTAATTTTGAGGACTCGTGTGAACGAACGTAATATGTAAATCTTGATAATAGGGCAGAGTATTTTTCTTTAAGACATTGAGAACGATCCTTCCTAACAAGTCCTAAAAATTAAACTGCAGGTATAAAATGCGTAGCGAGTCGTAAATAGAATCAACAGTGTAACTAAAAATGAGTATATAAAATAAAATATTAACAAATATAATGGAAATAAGGATAAAAAGAATTTTTTAAAGGGTAAAAGGCTACATGAGGGTAATCCACATGGTGGAAACTTCCCTTTAATAGCACAGGAAGGGACTTGACAGGGGGGATGCGGAAGAGTAGAGGAAGGTAGTCAAGGATTACCTAGGGCCCCCGGGCTAAAATTCGCCTAAAATTGATGTAGGGAAAATCTTAGAAAAACCTGCACCAGGTAGGTCGGGCATTGGGTACTTGTCCCACGCCCTTCCGTTAGCAGGAGAAGAGTTTGCTGTAGGGTCGCAGCATTCCGTTCTCCGTATCTTGACGAGTTAAGAAGGCAGCTGGCAGACTGTTCCAATGGCATCAGCGAGCAACTCTTACCGTATGCCCAAGTTCAATGGCGTAAGAAATTAAGTTATTTCATAAAATAATTAAGACTAAGAGAAGGAAGCAAATAAGGAAGAAATAGAGAAAGACGGAAAAAGGAAAGCAAGAAAAAAAATCAATAAATTAAAATAAGGAATGGAGGAAAAAATAAAAAATTAAATACAGGAAATAAAATGAATTAGAAAATAAATGAGGAGAGAAATTAAAACATTAAAAGGAGTAATGAAAGAATTAAATAAATAAGGTAATAAGAATTAATTAAATAAATAAAAAACGATGAAGTAAATAGAAAAGTAATGACGAGGGAGAGTATGGAACAAAGATATGAACGAGAAAAGCCGTAGCGCAACAATATCAACTTGTAAATTTCAACTGAGCTAAAACCTTTTTTTTAAAACTAATTTGTAATATTTTATATTGTTGTTTTCATTTTAATCCATTCATTTTTAGCTTTTAATTTGATTATTACAAAATTGGCATCTCAAAGTAAGGCTCGTCTTCATTTAAAATTAATCATTTATTTTGATTATTACATATTTGTGCTTCAACGAGGAATTTGTCTTCATTTAAAATTTAATTAAATATTGTTTATTACAATATATATATATATATATATATATATACATATATATATTGTAATGATTAAAATTAGATTTAATTAATTTGCCAACGTTGAAGCACCAAAATGTAATGATTACTAAAGGACATTTAATAAACAAATTATTTAAACAAAAGCTTACTTCACTGAATTTAATTCTATAGTTGGTTTATGAATCAATTATATTCATTTTTATTTAAAGTGAAAAATTGCAAAATAATTACGAAATTCTTTAAAACTTTACAAGACAATTTACTTTTATTCAGTTGAAATTACAGTATTTCTAAATGAGATTATTTACATTTAAGGTTTTTCAATTTTATATATTTTACAACTCTTTTCTCAGGGTCATTTATCTGGGCCTTCTAAGTAAAGAAACAACCTTTATATTTACGTTAAACAATCAGATTCCTTTACCACCTAAGAAGTTAAACAATCAAACAAACGTGAAATCGAAATCTGACGATTTTATCTTTAGTTATCGTTTACAAAACTTGATCAAACTTCTTTGTACTTACAAAACATCTGCTGGTACCTGTCTTAACTCTTTTGGGCTCGGCCTCACCTCACAAATCACACTAAAAGGCCATAAAATCACTGAATTTACATTTGATTAAACAAAACACTGTCGTAACTCTGGATCTCCTCTGGAAACTGCAAACTCCTTCTGGATTATTGGCTGCACAAATAGTTCCGAATTATTTCTCTCTGGTGGAGGTCACAGTACTTATAGATTTTTATTTCGGCGTGATCTATTTTTTTACTGCTTGTAACTTTATCGTTGAAATTTTACTGTCCAATACTTCTTACTCCAATTTAACTTTTAATCTTTCCGGATGAATTTGTGTCTGCCACCCTGCTCGCTGTCTGATTTTCAACTTCCCACTTGACACATCCAACAGTTGTTTCAGAAAGCGCTCGAGGCCAAACAAAGTTCGCCTATACATTGTCGCCTTTGAAATTGGGTCCGCTAACAATCCACCACAAATATCCAATTATCAAAATTATTAATGGTGCAAAATTAGTATTACAATATATATATATATATATATATATATATATATATATATAATTCAGTATCCATTTATTGTCGTAATGAACCCTGAGTCTTGGTGATGGTCAAGTTGCCTTGGCATGGGGCATTAAATTCGTTGCAGATAAAACTTTAACAGATCTGAAGTAGTTTGTAGGTCTGGTGAGACATAACAGAACATTTGGAATTACATGCAGATAATTTTTTAGCTTTATTTGTTATAGCCGCACAAGTTTTTCGTCTCCTGATGGATTGACTCAACTTCGGGGATGGGGGTTGTTATTGTCACAGTTGTGTGAGACAAGGAACGTTGTCCTCGCACGTCATCAGGAATACATTAAACGCTCATTTGTACGAATATTCCAGACACGAGTGCTCGATGCTACGAAGAAAGCTGTTATTTTCTCGTCCATTATGTTCGGGGCCCCGGTTTCAATTTGAAAGGATGAAAATGCAACACGGCCATTTACATATCAAAGAGAGAGTATGGCGTCGGCAGTTGTCTTTGCTCTCTCGCGCTCTCTGTCTTCCTCTCTCCGCTGGCACCATCCATCGCCATTTTTTCCTTCGTCCCCCCTCCCCCCACACGACGACGTTATTCACTAAAATGGAAATTATAATAAAATGATGGTGTCATATGCAGAGGTTAACATCTCTGTGGGAGAAGGGTCCCGTATTTGCGACCGTGTCAGCCTTCCTCGACCTTGGTGTCGTGGTCAACCTACTTCAGTGACCCCCATTTCTGCACTGGTCATTGACATCGTCCATTTTATTTTTTTATAGGGCAACAGGCTACATGAAGGTAATCCACTTTGGGCAACTCCCCTTTAATAGCATAGGAAGGCATTTGAAAGGAGGGATGCGGAAGGGTAGAGGAAGGTAGCCAAGGGTTACTAGGGCCCCCGGGCTATGGTTTAAGGATCCTACCCGGCATTCGCCTAAAGAAATGCAGGGAAAACCCTAGAAAAACCTGCATCAGGTAGGTCGGGCATTGGGTACTTGTCCCACGCCCTTCCGATAGCGGGAGAGCCAACTTAATACGCCAATTTAAATATTACAGCTGCATATATTAGAATTTTAATCATTAATTTATTTATCTGATTTTAGAACTCTTACGGCTCTATAAGCCCTTCTTATATAGTTTCCCTTCAAAATGGCGTATTTATAAATAAATATATAATTAAAATTCTAATTATAAGAAATCTTTTATTCTGCTTCCACACAAGGTTCAAAATAATCTTCGTTTGCATTTCAACTAGTCATTTTAGTAATTAGTCAATGACATAATTTCATAAATTAACTATATTAATGAAACCATATTTTTAACCTAAATAATTACCTAGGAACACCAATTTTGCGATCAATCACAGCCATATTTAATAAATCAACAACATTTCGGTGCCTATTTGAACCTTGTCAGGTTGTGACTATTTTTTTTTATCATTCTACATTGTGCAAAATAATTTAAGAACATTTCTGTACTTACTAAACAATTTTGAGTAGCATTTACAGTCTGAACTAAAGGACTGAGAATAGAGTAGTCTAGTTATAGAGTGGTAGCAGATATATTCATATGCTAATGCGGCTGGCCGTGGAGAGGGGCTAATGAAACGAATGGCTTCCAGTGGCAAGTAATTTATTCAGTATTTATCTTGATACGACATGATTTGAGTTGACCTTAATGGAACCATTAGTGGAGCATCGACACAAACTATTGTACGAGAATTAATAGTCTACTACTACTACTATTATCTCATTTACTCCCGTCCGGTCCGGATGACTTAAAATCTACTAACCTAAAATTATAACTCTAATAATTATTAATATACATTTAACTTAATCCAGGTAAGGTTGTGCCTAAAAAACGGGACATGAGAAATAACAAACCTGAAAAGTGCAGACATTTAATGTCTTCTTCTATTATTATTTTTGTCGGAGGGGGGGGGGGGGGGGTAGACAGGATATGTATAGGGTAATCCACATAGTGGCAACTCCCCTCTTATAGCATAGGAAAGGAATTTGAAAGGGGGGTGCGGAAGGGTGGAGGAAGGTAGCCAAGGGTTAACTAGCGCCCCCGGGCTATAGTTTAAGGATCCTACCCGGCATTCGCCTAAAAGTAATGCAGGACAAACCCTATAAAAACCTGCATCAGGTAGGTCGGGCATTTGGTACTCGTCCCACGCCCTTCCGATGACGATTGCTGATATAACTGACTTAATTATATTTACTAATTTCTATATTATTCTGCGATTAAAAGTGGAATGGATCCTGCCTGTGTGCGTGAGATTGAACCCACCTCAATCACAACTCTTAAAAATAAAGGGGGATGGGTGGGACAATGCAGCAATGCCGAACAATCAAAGTTCAGTCTACTCGGGTTTTCAGTAACCAGTATACGACGTCCAGAGTGGAAAAAGCGCCTCACCTCCACCAACAATTGCCTTCAAATTTTTACTGCGCTATACTTTTTCCATTCATTTGGCTCTGTGTTATTTTTTTCATTCCCCATTTTCATAACAATTTTTTTTCCTTTTTATTTCCCTAATAATTTTTTACTAAGTTACATACATAGGTCCAAATAAAATTTATATATATCCTAATTTATTTATTAAATTTTTTCATTCATGAATCAATTACCACATTCGTTTGTGAACCTATTTAAATATTTAATTTCCCTCATTTATGTAATAAATTATTCATTAACTGTTTAATAAATTATTTATTATAATAAATCATCTGATTTACAGACGAATAATTTTATGCGGTACTATATTTCCTAATTTATTTATTTCATGTTTTCCATTCTATTTGTGCTTTCGTTTATAATTTAACAATTATTTATTTAAATGATAAAGATCTGACTCTTTGTTATAAAATAAAATATGATAAAAACGGGCCAGAATAAATTTGGGCCATAAAAGTTGTTGAAGAAAGATTAATTATACGAATATTAAACACCTGAAGACACAAATTAAGGGGGATGAAACGTTATTGTGTCTTTACCTTTTAATTGTAACATGAAACTTTTCGTGGAAATTTTAATTCATGCACTAAATAAATTTATTTTGACCCTTCGTGGTTATTTTTCTTAAGATTCCACAAGTTTTATTCATTTTTTATTATATAATTTTTATTTATTTATTATTAACAACTTCTACAAATAAATGGTAGAATATGACTCTTAAGTTAAAAATTTATTATAATAGAAAAAAATCAGACACGACGTTGCATCCATAATCTGTTTTAATGGTTATTATAAAAAAATTACATTTATTATTTGTTTAATTAATTTCGTCATTAATACGCTCGATGTCTGTCGTCGTTGAATAATTCCCTCTAGGCGTTTTATTTGCCCTTTTATAGACCATAATATATTTCCACAGGGCCCATAACCTATTTCTCTAAAATCCGATAATATAAAACTAAACAGCAGGACTTGTTATTAATTCTATTTCAACTTTCCAAAGCTGATCAGAGCTCGTGAAGTGGATGAATGTGTTGTTACTGCTGTCAGCTCTTTGATCCAACGTGTCGCGCATTACATATCATCACAATTGCGAGAGTTCCATAATGTGTCACACTCACTTCAAATGGACGTACTTAATTTTAATTGGTTGCCTTAATCGATCAAACTGATGACAAACTCTCTCAAATTAACCTGACCCCCCCACACCCCCCCCCCATTACAATGACGATAATTTAAAAACAAAAAACAGCTTCGACAGAGGAATTTTAAAACAACAACAACACATATACACACACATGGAAATCTGTGGAAAAGTACGGATGTTTTAACAGACACGTTAATGTCTTTCTATTCAGACTGACCCATAAATATAAGTAACCCATTTTAGATTTAATTAAAAAAAACATACTGGGACATAAAATATATTTTCTGAAGCACCTCGTACGCGTAGAAATAAAATTTAGCAGACGTTTCAATCACACTTTAAAAAGATAAACATACGTGCACCTTTTTCTCTTGGTATATTTTTTTAGTATTATTCCTATAATTAAAATTGAGTTCTTTGAGGAGAGGTCTCAAAAATATGAAGAAATGATCGTATAAAAAAATAACACTGGGGGGTAGGGGTAATTATTTACACTATATGTCATCTGGCAATAATAATAACCTTCGGTGTAGGGGTCAGCTTGATTGTCTCGCATCACAGAGGTCCCGGGTTCGAATCCCGGCGAGAACATGGATGTTTGTGTGCGTGTTTCAGTGCTGACAAACGTCCGTCAAAGAGTCGCTCGTCAAAGATATAATACAACTTAGTACCTAATCAGTTGCTAATGACCTCAGACTGAAAATAAGTAAATAAAAAATTGTTGTTAGTTACGTAAAATTAAAGTATCGTAGTAGCTGGATACATTCTATAAATGTAGAATGGATGTATGGATTTCAGCATTAGATAAAACCCCCGGGCGATAAATCTATTTTATATTAAAGAATCTTGTATTGCGGTTTAATTTATCATTCTGTATATTTATCAAACTTTTATGCGCCATACCACTGTGAAAAAAAGTAAAGTTAAATTAATTATAAAATATAAATTCTTTATTTATTCTTCCAAATCAATTTCATCCCCTTCAAAGTAATACCCGTCCGATAAAACGCACTTTTTCCAACGCTTTTTCCAGTCCTCGAAACAGTCAGAATAGTCTTTTTCCGGTATAGCCTTCAAGACCTTCTTCGATTCGGTTTTTATCTCCTCAATCGTGTCGAAACGGCGTCCCCGCAGTGGCATTTTGAGTATTATGAATAGCCAGAAGTCGCACGGAGCCAAATCAGGCGAATACGGTGGTTGCGGAACGATATGAGTCGAGTTTTTGGCAAAGAAGTCGCGAAGAACCAATGCAACATGACATGGTGCATTATCGTGATGAAGGAACCAGGAGTTTCAGACGATTAGCTTCACACAAACGACGCATAACGCTCAAATAATATTCTTTGTTGACAGTTTGGCCCGGCGGAAGGAATTCATAGTGCACCACACCACGATAATCAATGAAAACTATCAACATGACCTTGATTTTCGGTCTTGCTTCACCTTTTGCACGATATTCGCTGGATTGCTCGGTGGTTACAGGGTCGTATGCGTAAATCTAAGTCTCGTCTCCAGTAATGATACATTTCAAGTGGTCCTGATAGTCAGACAGCAAAGTTTCACACACATCAACGCGACGCTTTTTTTCCAAAAGATTGAGCGATTTTGGCATCAATCGAGACTTGACGCGTTTGACACACAGAACATTCTTCAAAATGGTTTTGGCTGAGCCAAATGATATTCCAACACTATCAGCGAGATCTCTAATTGTCAATAGACGATTTTCAAGCACCAAATCTTTGATTTTCTGGACGTGGCCCTCGTCGGTAGACGTTGATGGTCGTCCAGAGCGCGGTTCGTCTTCAACGCGTTCTCGGGCCTGTTTGAACTCGTTGTACCACTTATAAACGGTTTTTTGTGCCATAGTTTGAACACCAAAGGCCTTCCGCAACATTTTCAACGTGTCCGCACAAGAATATTTGTTCCGCAAACAAAATTTGATGCAAGTTCTTTGCTCAACAAAATCACCCATTGCAAAAATCGTAAAATTCACTTTTGGTTGTTTACAAAAACACGTGTAACTCCGAGATAATTAAACCTTTTAAGAAACAGGCGCTTGGAAAATATTATAGACAGTCCTACTAACCTATGAAAAAAAAATTACGTTCCTTCCTAATACCCGGGAGTTTTAAATAACAATTTCACCTTACTTTTTGATCACAGTGGTTCATACACACTCGTAAAGCGACGCACAGAAGACGTTCAACTTCACTCATCTAACAACTCTACAAGATAACGTAAAGTAAAAATAATTACTCTTCGCATTCTTTATATTGTTCCGTCATAATCGTAGTAAAAACTGAAAGTAACCATAATATTTTACATGCAAATCGATGTCGTTGTGTATGTTATCTGTGATAATCCGGATAGAGGAGGGGTGTGGGGGTGGAGGTGGATATTAAGAATAAACGACTGTTATTAATGTTTTTAGCGTCAGCTCCGTAGTTTTAATGTTAGTAAAGTTTTCTGTGAAATTAACAAAAGAGAGGTTCATTACGGGGGCCTTCCCCCCCACCCCCGCTCCCAGAGTCGTCATTCCGCTCTTGTTTATGGGCTCCGAGAAAATGGCGGAGATATAACTCATTAAAACTTGAGCACAAGTCACAAAATATCATGAATGAGATACTCTTACTTTTTAATTCCATTTTCTTTGGAACGTAATTACGGAGATTATGTCTGGAATGGCAAATAATTCATGGCAACTATTTTGTGCGTCGTGGCGTCGTCGGGGTTAGTGAAACTATCACGTGTGGCGCTCACGGCCTCTGGTCAAAGGCACACAGAGACCGTGCCTGGTCCATATTCAAATGTTTACAAAGAATATAAATCCACACAAGAAATAAAGTAGTTACGTAGTATATTATTAAAAAAGTTTTTTAATATTATGGACTTTAAATTAAATAATTAATTATATTAAACGCAACACGTTGCGTTTCTATGTTTAAAGACCTGAATATGTAATTAAATTTTATATTTTAAGCCTGGAGAATTCTAGAACTCATTTCTTATTTGATAATGCAACATTATATTACTTGAGCACATTGATTTTTTAATATTTTAATAAATAATTATAAAATAAATATAAAAAAAGGTCCAGAAGTCTAAAAAATGTAGTAAAGTAACTGTCAAAAGTACGTCGTCAACGTTTAATCCTGACCTTAGCCTGTTACAACAGACACTGCAGACAGAGCTATAAGTCTAAATTCTAAAAAAAACTCACTTATATGACATTACAAAAACAGATCAGTGGGTTACATTCATAGGGGAGTTTGTGCAAAGTAAAAGGAAAACAAAAATTTAAGCGTAGAATAAACAACAACAGAATAAAAGTTTTACTATGAAGGTAATTCATAAAAAGTGTGAGAATTCGATATAATTGAATTATAAAGAAGACGGTGACTCGAAAAATAGGGATTTAAATGGCGTAATCGCTCAAAGAACAGATACGAAGAAATATGTTGCAGTTTCTGGATTTTTTGTATATTAAAAAGCACTTGTCGGACTTGATACTGAAAAAAAAAAAATTGTACTCTGCGATTGTTCGGCAACGCAGTATTGTCCCCCCCCCCCGCCGCGCCGCTCTTCACTTTAAGCGTTCTGATTGTGTTAGATTCGAAGTCAACATCCATGTCGATAGGAAATAATAACCACGCGCCTTCTAATTATAATCGGACTACAATTTAATACGCTTTCTTATGATTTCCTAAACAAGTAACTTTTTTACGACTATCGCCTTGTTTTTTATTATTTACGAATTTTAGATTTCTCACTTCTCTGATTAATCTATTTTCTTTACTTCGTATGAAACGACGAGTTATTTATCTTTACTAAACCGATCGCTTTGATTATTCTACCCCTACATATTATTTTTTCGTATTCCCTTGTATTTTAATTTGTTTTGGATAGGCATTTTCTTAACCATCTACTTCATCCTGTAATTGAATTTACAAAACAAGTGTTGAAATAGGTTAAAGTTAAAAATTATCGTCGATTTTGAATCATGGAACGTTATGATCTTTCTTTTAATTCCTAATTTTAATCGGATTATACGCCCGTAAAAGTGTTGAGACTATTAAAATTCCAGGTGTTGAATTGGGTGGACGTGTGTGTGTGTGTGGAAGTGGGGTGATGTTGCCACACTTATCGTCGGACTTGTTCCTCACTGAAAAAAAAATTGTACTCTGCGATTGTTCGGCAACGCAGTATTGTCCCCCGCCGCCCCGCTTTTTTTTAAGCGTTCTGATTGTGTTAGATTCGAAGTCAACACCAATGTTGATAGGAAATAATATCCAGGTGCCTTCTAATTATAATCGGACTACAATTTAATACGCTTTCTTATGATTTGCTAAACAAGTTACTTTTTTACGACTATCGTCTTGTTTTTTATTATTTACGAATTTTAGATTTACGTTTCTTTCCAACTTTTCTGATTAATCTAATTTCTTTAATTAGTATGAAACGACGAGTTATTTATCTCTACCAAACCGATCGCTTTGATTATTCTACCCGTGTATATTATTTTTTCGTATTCCCTCCCCCCACACGTTTAATTGTGTTTCGTATTGGTATTATCTTAACCATTTACTTCTTCCTTTAATTGAATTTACAAAAAAAGTGTTGAAATGGGGTGACGTTAAAAATTATCGTCGATTTTGAATCATGAAACATCATGTACTTTCTTTTAATCCCTAATTGTAATCGGATTATACGTCCGTAAAAGTGTAGAGACTATTAAAATTCCAGGGTCAGAGTCCACCACGCGGTAGGAAATAACAGCCAAATGTCTTCTAATTTTAATTCACTAAGGTCGAGTGTATTAACTAGCATAATTTATTAACTAGAAATGCGCCAAAAGTGTCCCAACTAAAAACAAACGTGACGTTGATTAATTCCCCATCACGCATTTAACTGAAATATTACTACCAACTCGACTTCTTCAGAAAGTTTCTGTTCTCTCAGTGTTTTTTTTACGATAAAAAAATAAAGCATTTATTTGACAAATTTCAAGTATGAGATATATATTTTTGAGATATAAGACACGGTAATGGCTCGTGTAGGAGATTTAGGAGACTTGCAGTAGCCCCGGAGAACTAGTGGGAAAGTTTCCCTCGGCGAACAGTTGGGGAAATAAACATGTCCCGCGGAAAACATTCTCACAAACAAGCGGGGGGACACGTGTCTTGCTTCCTTGCTTGGTCTACTCGCAGAAGAAAAGAATCTCGGAATAGACAAATCACACAGAATTAACAGGTAAGGGTTTGAGGAAAATGTTACCCAGATGATATATATATATATATTGTAGATCAACAATTTGTAAATGTACATTTTATTTAAATTGCTTCTTTAATTATTAGCGGCGTAACTTTGTAGCAGAACAGCATTGTTTGGCGCAAGAATGCAGAGGCTATAATGGTTACTATGGATTATTGTCGATAAGCGTACGTACACAACTTTGGCGGAAAACATTCAGTCTGCTGGTGGAGGGCCAGATGGGTGTAGTCATGGCAGCGTGTTTTGAGAGCCTGACCGGTATGGTCATTAAGATAGAATATAATTGGATACCAGCCGAGGATTCTCGTAAATAATTAGGAATTCAGCAAAGTATAGGCTAAAATATCATCACCTTTTGTATTAAAGGTTTTTCTACAGCAAAACTGAGTGTGACAATATGTACTACAGTAAAGTTCGTGAAACAGTAAAGTAGAAATGCGACGAAACTGAGATAAAATGAAACTATATTGCAATCAGAGCTATGGCCTGTCAACATTCAGTGCGTTGGTGGAGGGCCTGATGGGTGTAGTCATGGCAGCGTGTTTTGAGAGCTTGACCGTTCTGGTCATGAAAAGATGGAACAAAGTTGGATACCAGCCGAGGATTCTCGAAAATAATTAGAAATTCAGCAAAGTATAGGCTGAAATATCATTACCTTTTGTATTAAAGGTTTTTCTACAGCAAAACTCAGTCTGACAATATGTCCGACAGTAAAGTTCGTGAAACAGCAAAGCACAAAGGCGCCGAAAGTGTTGTGAAATGAAAGTATATAGCAATCAGTGCAATGGCCTGCCAACATTTAGTGCGTTGGTGGAGGGTCTGATGGGTGTAGTCAAGGCAGCGTGTTTTGAGAGCCTGACCGGTCTGGTCATGAAAAGATTGAATAAAGTTGGAAACCAGTCGACGATTCTCGTAAATAATTAGGAATTCAGCAAAGTATAGGCTGAAATATCATCACCTTTTGTATTTTCTACAGCAAAACTGAGTCCGACAGTAAAGTTCATGAAATAGTAAAGTAGAAATGCGACGAAAGTGTGATAAAATGAAACTATATAGCAATCAGTGCTATGACCTGCCAATAAAATATTGTTCTATTAAAATTAAAATAATGACAAGACCACAAACCTGTACCAGAACAGCTCAGAATAAAAATATGTAGACAACTAATTTTTGTAAATCTTTACGTCATCTTTGTCATATTTTCTATGATTATTAGATTTCTTTATTTTTTTTGTGTTGTTAGATTCTTTTTCATAAAATTTTGTTATTGAAAATTAAATTCGTATTTTTCTTTTGTAACTTTGGTGATAATTGCAAATCACTATCTTTTTTAGAGGCCCTATAAGCGGCCCTGGAGTTTTTGATTCTCATTAATGCCGAGGCATTTACAAAAACATAAATATTCAAAATTCAATGTAAAATCGAAATATTTTCTTAATTTTGGTTTAATTTCAACGTAATATCTTGTAAATTTTATTTCTTTCTTTTATGTTATTTGTGCAGACCATAATTTTGTCTGCAACGTGTGGGCACTATGTTAACTTCTCTAATACTTTCCTTTTAAATTTAGTATACTACAAGATATATCATATAAGAGGACCAATACTTCGGTCTGATTGAAGTGACGTCAAAGATAACCTAATCAGAGTTGTCCGCTTTTCATAATGCAACACAATTAATTAATTAAAGCAATATAGACATTCAATTGGACTGTTACTCCTCTCCTTCTTATGATATTAAAGCATGTGACTCCGAATAAGAGGTGCAGAGTTTTCCCTGCATCTAATTTCGGCGAATTATCTCTGTAGTATCCTTATAATACATCCCGGAGACCGTATTTAACACTTGGCTCCCTTGCCCGCCTGTCCGCATCCCCCTTTCCACTATTAAAGGAGAATGGGAACAACGCGGATGGTCCGTCAATATAGAAATCAGCCAATAATAAACTCAGAATAAAGTTAAATTTGTGAATTGTAACTCTTGAGAGTGCAAAATAAAGTAGTTCAACGTTTCTACCCATCAGGTAGTACATATATATATATATATATATATATATATATAAATGTATAGTAGTACAACAAAATCGCTTCAAGATCTTGTTGAAGCCAGAATTTGATTTAAACAAGGGTAAAAAATTCAGTTACCATGTTCCAAAGACATTAACAAAATTTATAAGCAATGAACTAGTCCTCTCATTCAAGTTCAGTTTATGGCCAAGTGATTAGAAGGCAGAAACGACTGTTTGATATTAATCTCTGGTAAAAGATTGGGCAGGATTTTTACTTTAATATTGTGTAATTTCATTAGTTACTAAACGTGACATAACGGACGGGCTCGATTTACCAGTCTCACATATGGCGACGGGATCTGGATTCGGTGGATGATGGTGGAATATTGGTTGGGTTCGAGGGCGCATCGGAGCAGATGTCCGTGCCAGAGAGATTAATTGGATCCAACTGTTCCCCTTCTCATCGCTGAATATGTAACATCGGAGGGGACTCGGATCAAAACACAGCCATTTTTATCATGTAAATCGCAAGGGTCTTTCTGCCAGATTTGAAATGGTGTTCGTTCTCCGTTTCCATCCGGTGTGTTATTATATCCATATGGACGCAGGTCAACGCAATGTTTGTAATTATTCTAGTCCCAAGTAATCAACGAATTTATCATAACCTCACTGGGCCAGTATCCTTGGCTATTTCTAGTTGATGTTTACTCTGATTGTAGTGAAGTGATGGGTAAGCTACGGTATTTAAGAGTCTTGGGACGTTGGTCGATGAGATACGGATCTAGCATGAGCAAGACACCTGTATTCGTTAAATTCTCAAGGTCCAACAGTCTTGTGGAAGAATGAAAGCCCGAAACCTGGGGTCTGAGCGTGCAAGTTGTGACCGGTCAGAGAGTATCTCGACTGGTGCAAGAGCTTACTGCATTTTTTAATCAAGGGTACTCTGATATGCTTTCGGAACGTACTGTTCGTCGTTGAATGCAACTACAGCTGTTGGTTTAAGTTTTCAAGACTGGATTGTTAGGTGGAATCCTGGGGTCTGAGCGTGAAATTTGTGGCGGGGCAGAACAGAGAGTAGCATGACTGGTACAAAGCAAGTAAAGGTCAACAGTGGATCAAAACTAATGTAGTTATTAATCAAAGAACACCTTAAATAGTCTGTGAACGAACTGTAGACTGGGACATGGAAGCCGAAGGTCTCAACGACCATATTTTCTCCATGAATTATCAAGAGACACCGTCTTCAAATCGTACAGGAGCAGAAGGATTAGAGATCTAATGGTCGATGTGTCACGTGGTCAGTAATATTAACTCTTCTTCGTGACCGGGCTGTCTTATAGTCTGGATAGCCCAACATACCGTAGTGTCCTTACTGATAGCGTTTCTCAACTGAGACGGCAGGAGTAGTTTCAGGAATCACCAGATCTAAATCCAATTGAGAATTTCTGAAGGAACCTATAAAGATCAAATCTCACACAACTGGACAGTGGGGCATCAGCTTTCAATAACGCGTGCAGTCAATGGCAAAAGATTGGCAGCAGTTTTGAATAATGGAGTCTCTATTGTCAATGGGTATCACGGAGATATGTACCAAACAAGTGACACTGGTTGGATATGAGACACATTGGTTGATAGCTGATGGCTGCTCGCAGGGTTACACTACGGAGCAAAGCCCATCGACAATCAAACTGTTCGTGAGGAGTTTCCGTTGACTAGTCACGGGTTGCGATTATATTGGAGGGATGAAATCAACGTCGCAGTGCGTGAGAAGTAGATTGAGAGTGGATTTCTCGGCCAGTTTGAGTTATATAAGCGGAGCACTTTCTCCATTATCTCCAGTTTCTCCAGGCACACGATCCGGAACGCGGAGTTTTGCTACTTACAACGCCAAGCCATTTCACGTGTGACTGTCCCGTCAAGTCCTGATCCACCCCCAATAGTATTTCACCCCTTTTGGTTTTATAGAGAGTATTACAGACATTGTTTCTTTACACCAAGGAAGAAGCGAAACCTTAAACCTCAGAGAACAACCCTTGGAGATAAAGTTGTCACAACATTCTTTTGTAGAGAAATTCAAGGTGGCCGATAGTATACATTGATATTTAATTTATTATAATTCTTTCATCTCGGGTTTACGTGTAGAAGAACCTGTACCAAAAAATCCACGAGTATTACAACAAATTAAGGAGCTTACATAGTATATAATTGATCAAGATGGCCTTTAGCCGAATGATCCTTAATTTTATGAAATACTCGTGGATGTTTTCGTTCAACATACCTGAAGTAAATTAAATAATTGTCCAGTGAGAGCTGTTCTCTCGCAGGCAGAACCATTCTGGAGAGACGGAGAGGGCTACCTTTGGGGATGCCTTTTCCTCTCTCCGTCTTTCAACTAAGGTTCCCACAAGCCGTGGCACCTCGGCCTGTTTTCCGGGGTGTATGTTCCGAGGTCGCAGACCTTGGGCATACGGTAAGAGTAGTCCTCTATACGTATTGGAACAGTCGGCCAGCTGCCTCCTGAATAGGTCGAGGCACGGAGAAGGGAATCATGTGTCCCCACAGCAAACTCCTCTCCCGCCATCGGAAGGAGGTGGGACAAGTACCCAATGCCCGACCTACCTAATGCAGGTTTTCTAGGATTTGTCCTGGATCACCTTTAGGCAAATGCCCTTAAAGTCTATCCCTGGGGCCCTAGTTAACTGTTGTCAACCTTACTCTAACCTTCCGCATCCCCCTCATTCAAATCCCTTACTATGCTATTAAATGGGAGTTGCCACCAAGTGGATTATCCTCATGTAGCCTTTTACCCTAAAAACAATAAATTATTAGTCTTATGTTCTAAAAATGTATTTAATTTCTGGGAAATTTTCGAAGACTAAACTCGAGTAAAAGGTCCAAGTTAATTGAATTGTGAAAGAAATAAGGTCACGGTAACATTTGGTAGGTCGAAAAATGAAATGAATTATACTTCTTTTCGAAACAAAAAAGAAAATCCTTCCACAAGACTAAAATTATGCTTTTCTTACTTTCGGCTTTAATATTTATTCTAGTTTTAAAACATCGTTGAATCTTTTGAACGAATTAGTAACATCTAGTGTCAGTTTTTACTTAATTGTAGAAAATGTGAAGTTTTACCAACTCATTTACATTTAATAATAAATTTAACCGTATTTCTTTCTTCAAACCTAAATTGACATACTATCAATGTAAATTATGTTTAGTTTCTAGTAAATGTTCCTATCTTTTATTCCTACAGAAGGACGATGATTTCAAATGTGCCCACATTATCTTTCCATCCTTCCAAGATGGAAAACTAAAGAGATAATGAAACACATGTGGTCAAAATTCCGTATAAAACACAAGAAACGCACTGCCACCGTCCGTGACAGATAATGACCATCACAGGAAGGAGAACCTTGTACCACGACACGAGGAATACTAACGACAAGAATCCAGAGTTCCATGGCCGTCAGAGCTGAAATCCCATTTCTTATAAGACTTTCTTTTTCAATTCGTAGGAAACGGGTGACAACGATAACTTTCAAAATGGCCACCCACAGAAAGCAACTGTGCGTCGAGTCCGTCTGCTGGAATTATAAAAAGAGATCCCTAACGAGAATCAAAAGCTTCCATCCATTTCGTTGAATTTCCAAACTTTTTATCTGTCCTCTGAATTTAATCACTGCAAATAAATTAATATAATTTTACTTTTTTAAAAAAAAACAAAAAAAACGGGGTTGTAACTATTAATCAATGTGGCGTTTTTGTCATGGCGTGAAAATAACAGGATCCGAAGCTAATGGCGGCTATAAATTATCAGAACGAAATGACGACTCAGCGGATTTTCAGGTTTGCGGACGTGACGTCGCTGCTTCCGGACAGTTGTAGCTTAATTTAATAGCTGTGTTAACCTCTGCGTCTTCAATTCTGGGATCGAAACGTTCTTCTAGTCATCGCCATTTGTTCTGGTTTCAAGATAAGTTTTATACTTTTTATTACTTCTTGTCTCTTCACGACAAAAATTTTGTTTCCCTCCTAATAAACTTTTAAGGAAACTCATCATCGAAAATAGTTTTCCACTTTTCTATTTAAATAATCGTCATCATATTTTCGTCTGTCTTATGGAATCAAGTATTCTTATTACAACTATCATAGGGGGATTGATAGATTGTTAAGGTTAGTTTGTGTCTCCTCTAGACCTTTCCTTACTACTCATTTTCCCAGATTCAGTGTTACCTTATCTAAATATTTCAGTTACTTCCCGTCTCCACGTATAAGATCCTATCCTAATCCTGACGACGAAGATTTAATTTTCCCCTTGAACAACACACCCCGTAAAATGGAAAACAAAATTCTCACACTGCATTTTATTTTATAAACTAGCTAGGTGCCCGGCGTTGCCCGAGATGTCATTTATCTATAACTTCAATTTTGTTTTTTTGCGCTATTTTTATGTAACGCTCCTAGAACCCTATCTCTAAATGTGCTCACCTCCCATTTTGAAGGGTGTTGAAGTCATCGACCAAATATATCGGCCCTTTGTACATGTTAGAAGATGACCACCCAAACAAATGTGTGATAATCAAAAAGTATTTATTCCACGCAAAAATCGGCCGATTACATTGTCTGGAAATTTTTACCCCCGCCCACCACCTCCCAAACCCGTCGCGTTACCACAATTAGACTCAGCGACATTCATAGTCTCTGAATTGATTCGAATCTCGGTTGTTGTTTTTTATTTAACGTTTCTCCATCCCACCACTAATCTTGTTCCCCTCACAGGGGTTGAAATTATACACAAACAACATCGGTATTAAAACTATCATAGTCATTAATCCCAGGAAATAATTATTTAAAGCAAATATCGACCGTTTAACATGTTTGAAAATTTCCACCCCCGACCACTCGAACTTGGGGGACTTAAACGGCAAGTTGAATGTCGTAATTAAACTCAGTGACAACTATAACCCCGGATTCGACTCGAATCTCGATAGTTTCTGCTTTCCTTTTATGTAATGCCACTCCACGACCACACTTAAAGGTACACCCCTCCAAAGCCCGAAAGGGGTTGAAATTATACACAGAGAACATGTAGAAAAATGGTATGAATTTCCACCCCCGTCCACCCCCGCTTCTGAGGGTGGTAGACGCGTTTCACCCCGACAGTGTTTGTTTCCTGGCCGCAAAGAACACGTGTACGAAATTAGGTGAAATTTGCTCCACCGGTGTAGATTTGTATAAGGAACATACAAATATATATACAAACAAACGCTCTGTTTTCCTTATTAGAAGAAGATTAGATAAAAAAGACCATTGCAATAGTCTCAATAGTTATTTTTAAAAAATTACCTAGTTATTTTTCTAAAACTGAATTATAAAGTGTCTGTATTGTGGGTGTCTATTTTTTGTAGCTGACAGGTCAGAACGTCCGATGTCTCAGTTTCCCTCGCGTAGGACAAATATGGCAACACTGTTGGCCTTTCATCCCCGTAGCTTTGGAAGAATAGTTACAAGATAATCCAAGGTGATGTGAAACTCAATCTAATACTGAGTTACTAATCTATGCTTTTGATTGATTGATATCATTAGTCGTATAATACAGGAATTGGGACAAGTCAGAGCACCAATTGTGTTGAATTAAAATTAGATGATTATCGCGTGGAAGAAGGTACCGTTGACGCAACACTTCACGTGGTGGTAAATGGTCTTGCTTTCAGATCTCCTTGGATTGACAACGACGACCTCCCATCCTCATCCAAAGGATACTTATTGTTTTTAGATGCGCACTTAAATGGCCACTTTCGAATGTCTGTGACACCAAATTTTAACTTTTGACTGCGATATAATTTCCAAGACGCTGATTTTACATACTGTTGGTCGTATATACCTCACTAAAACAATGTAATACATGTAATTGTACGTTAATATTATACTAATTTAATTAAAAACAATAAACAATAATTTTAAACCAAAATTCATTTACATGTACATATGAGAACTTGATTTACCTGCATTCAAAAATACATTACTTTTGTATCATGTTCTTTAAGTCCGGCTATCATTTAATGTACTTAATTATTCATTAATTACAAATGAAAAATGAGCATGAGTCTCGTTCTTCTCAATTATTTCTGTATATATATATATATATATATATATATATATATATATATATATATATATATATATTGTAATACACAACCTTTATTTATAATTAAAATGATTTTGCCTCACGTTGAAGCCAAAATGTAATATTTAAAAGGATTAATTAAATCAATGGTTAATTCCGGGTTGAATTTCTTTTATTAAAATTTAAAATGAAAGTGCGTTAAATAATATACAAAAATTTAAACTTCAGAAAACAATAAATTTATTTGAAGTAATAATAACAAATTTTCTTATTATGATTGATTTAAATTCGTGCCCTTACTATTTTACAAACTTATGTACTCTCATCACAGGGTCGTTTATTTGGGCATTTTAAATAAAGAACAAAATTTTTCTTACATTAAAATTGATAATCAAAATTTAAAACATTCAAAATAATTAGAAATAAACAGCAAAATGAAACGTGAATCCGAAATCTGACGATTTGATCCTTATTTAACGTTTACAATAAAATTTATAAAATTTCACTATCTACTTGCAGTTTCTTTACTGGTACCAGGCATTAGTTTGGGCTCTTTGACACACTAAACACTATTCACATATAACAGGCCATAATTTCACAGAACTTAATTTGTTTCAAAATCACTTTTGTATCTTTCACCTGGAATAATTACTCCGTATAACATTGTGGACCTCTGAATTAAGTCTCTCTCTCCCTCCAGCAGTTATTGTAGTTCTCGTTCTGATCAAGGGTCAATCCCCACAAAATTTATAACTGTCTTTACTGGTTGGGGTTCTACCCGCAGCTTTACTTATTGAAATTTTGCCTTCGACCTTTACTTGATCGAATTCTATGTCCAACGTTTATATTCTTAATGAATTCTTGCGTGCGACTGCCTGTGTCAGCCCCGGAGTTTTTAAACGCTCGCCGACAACTGCCTGCCTGTACATTGTGTTTATATTCTCGCCGATAACAATTTACTGCATATTTCCCAATTATTAATTCTTTAATTGCCTCTAATTATTATTACAATATATATATATATATATATATATATATATATATATTGTAATGATTTGCCTTTTTATTACTTAATGTTAAAAAAATAAACTTTATTACATTGAAACTACAAAAAATACAAAAATACATTAAAATAATTGTTGGGCGCCAGCAGATATACATATGTCTGCATAAAATTAAAATTAGCTCCGGCTTGAGTAAAAAGTTCTTCTTCTCAACAGGGTAATGTGGGCGGTTCGGTGGCTACTCAAGAACAGAGTCTATCTCCGCACTGTGTAAAAGAATTCCACTTTTGAATGTACTTTACATATATTGTGGTGCTTACTTAACTTGTGGCGTCAGCACACGATCTCCTTCTTCGGCCTCCCTGCGATGGACGTCCCTCGAAACCTCCGCGTCTCCGTCTCCCTGCGTCTCCCTGTCTCTCTGCGTCTCTTCTTGCGTCTCTCTGTCTGCCTCTCCGTCCCCATCTGCCTCCTCTGCCTGCGTCCCAGTCTCCCAGCGTCTGTCTCCGTCTCCCAGCGTCTGTCCGTCCCTTACCCAGGTTCGGAGTCTTTATATCTACGCCACCCCCACAAACGATGTAAAAAAAGGGACGCGAACCCGCGATTTCTTTTGGCCTTCTCAGGCAGAAACACGTGCACGCCTAATGTATTCATACTCAGGCCTCCTTAGGCCCGCGGTGGGCACAAGGGCGGCCACTTAAGGTCGTCATTCACTACAATATATATATATATATATATATATATATATATATATTGTAATATAAAATGAAATAATTGAAAATTATCTAATGAAAGGAGCATGGAATAATAACATTTATTATTAATTTAATTAAACAATTAGTTTATTATACACGACTATTTTATCTTACAAAACAAATTACTTGCTGTGCTTTACAACAATTTTATACAAAAAATGTCCTTTTCTCATACCTCAGGGTCTTTATTGGGCCTTTTAAATATAGAACAATTAATATTACAATTTACTACTGAAAAATATTTTTAATAAACTCTCGAAATCTAATCGAATAAAATGAAATCGAAATCTGACGATATTCTACCTTTTATTTAAGTTAGCAATGTTAATTTTAAATGTTTCCTTTTTACTCACTGTTTGTACCGGTACCAGTTAAATTGTAGAGATTTTGCGACAAACTCTCTCACCTCGAACACTTTAACAGACCATGTATCACTGAATTTACTTATAGTTCACTTTTCTAAATTCCGGCCAATTGACCACCGGACAAAATTGTTCAAGAACTTTAGTCCCATTTATATCTGTCGACTTTACTTTAAAAGTTCTTCAATATCGTAGGTTAAATACGACGAATATCAGCTGTTACCAAGCATAAACTTTGCTCGACGGCTACTTGGTTACTCGCGAGATCCATACTTTTCTATGATTATCCTCGGTTCTCATACTAATTACCAGTTATTTGGTGTTTTGTGGGTGTGGAGGCTCAGATGTACGTAAACAAGAGAAACCTTTGCTTCTCCAGTTACGTCATCAGATGACGTCACGATTCTCTCTCGCCGATCGACAAATGTATTGTATATGAAACATTCAAATAAATTGATATATTAAAAAATTTAGGGACACTAAAATATTGTCGAGTGAATTGATTAAGAATTATTTACGATTTTCAAACACACTGTCTTTCAACAAATATTATGTACATCTAGGTATTTCAATTATCAACTAAATTCATTATTTTTTAACAATAATGTAATTAGTTGGATTATGCTAAATAACCATTTTAATCACTAAAATTAAATATCGTCTTCAATTTCTTTAGATATTCCTTAAATTACATAATATGTTATACTTTATCTGAATATCCCATTCCTTGAGGCACACCAATGTCTTCTTCCGGAAGAAGTTTTTTAAACGATCCTAACAGTTCAACCTCCACAAATCAATCTACTATTTTGTTTCTTATATATATATATATATATATATATATATATATATATATATATATATATATATATTAAAGTAACAAGCCACACGAGGGTAATCCACATGGTGGCAACTCCCCTACAATAAGACGGGATTTGAAAGTGGGGATGCAGAAGGGTTAACTGGGGACCCCCGGCTATGGTTTAAGGATCCTACCCGGCATTTGCCTAAAGTTGATGCGGGACAAACCCTAGAAAATATGCGCTTGGTGCTTGTCCCACGCCCTATAAAGTTTCTATACAGTTTTGACATACCCGCTCACTTTACTCTTTGCTTTACATCAAGCTTCTGTGATATTGATTAACAAATCAATTCCCAAAACCAACGTTTCACTTGTTCAACAAATTCAACAGTTTATTTACTATAATTCGCATCGTATAGAGGTGAAAATGTAACAAATTAGCCATATGTGCCGTGTCCGTTGCTCCAAAGAGTATCCACATCACAGACATTTAAATTCGAGATGTTAAATTACAAACAACGACTTTTTACTTCATCCTTAGACAATTAAATGGTAATGGCCATAATGACAGTTCGTCACTGCTACTTCGTCTAGTACTATTTTCAAGGTCACGGCGGAAAGTAACAACCGAGTGCCTTCGAATTTTAATCGTTCCTGACCTGGTTAATTGTTGTTAAATTTACATTTGGGTTCTACATTAACCGCTAATGAGGTTGTGTTAGTCACCCACTTTACTGATATTTATTTGCAAAACTCCAAAGTGTTGCGGCTCCTTCTCGTCGCCGTGCTAATTTGCTCTAAATTAACAAGTAGGAGCGGCTACCGTCACGAGATGGCGGGTCAATCTTCTCTAAATTAAAACTTTTATTTACGCTTTTAATTAATGACGAAAAGTTGTAAGCTTCTTTCCACAAAATTAATACTTCCCCCTACCAACTTCAGAGTGTAATGAAAGAAGTTGAGACGTGGGAGTGTGTGTTTACTTTCCTTGATCCAGGGGCCAATGGTCTTACTGGTAAATGTAAGTGTTCTGTCCACTGCTAGGTCCTTGGACTTGGTAGGTCTATTTTGAGCGGTTTTTTAATAAGTATGCAATGAATTGGTTTATTGGGCTGGGTATTTTAGATTAAAGCAAAAAAATTATTGACCATTTGAAATTGTTTTCTTAGTATTGCACGAAAAAAAAACCCTCTGATCTCAGGCACCAGTGGATTACGTAGGAGAGATTAGCTGCCTGCACCAAATACGTGCTGCCTATTCCTGTTTTCTGTTGTTCGCTGTAGTTGGAGATCCAGAATTTTCCCTTACTGAATCCTGCAGTTGGATGGAGCGTCTCTGTCCTTGTTCTCCAATATTCGGCGGATGACCTCGTACAACCAGTTGATGGGCAGGTGTATTTACTATATGCTATTCCCTTACTTGGATAAGCATACACTTAGAGATCCAACCACCAAACGTTCTTTCTGCCAATTCTTTCCACGTCCTTCTCACACTGTTCTCCTCCTCAACGTCTTTACTGCAACTCTCCTCCTAAACGTCCTTACTACAACTATCCACCTCAACGTCTTTACTGCAACTCTATTCCTAAACGTCCTTACTGCAACTGTCCTCCTCAACGTCTTTACTGCAACTCTCCTCCTAAACGTCCTTATTGTAACTGTCCTCATAAACGTCTTTACTGCAACTGTCCTCCTCAATGTCTTTACTGCAACTCTCCTCCTAAACGTCCTTACTGCAACTGTCCTCCTCAACGTCCTTACTGCAACTGTCCTCCTCAACGTCTTTACTGCAACTGTCCTCCTCAACGTCTCTACTGCAACTCTTCTCCTAAACGTCCTTACTGCAACTCTACTCCTAAACGTCCTTACTGCAACTGTCCTCCTCAACGTCTTTACTGCAACTCTATTCCTAAACGTCCTTAATGAAACTGCTCTCCTCAACGTCTTTACTGCAACTGTCCTCCTCAACGTCTTTACTGCAACTCTCCTCCTAAACGTCCTTACTGCTACTGTCCTCCTCAACGTCTTTACTGCAACTGTCCTCCTCAACGTCTCTACTGCAACTCTCCTCCTAAACGTCCTTACTGCAACTCCCCTCCTAAACGTCCTTACTGCTACTGTCCTCCTCAACGTCCTTACTGCAACTGTCCTCCTCAACGTCTTTACTGCAACTCTCCTCCTAAACGTCCTTATTGTAACTGTCCTCATAAACGTCTTTACTGCAACTCTCCTCCTAAACGTCCTTACTGCTACTGTCCTCCTCAACGTCTCTACTGCAACTCTATTCCTAAACGTCCTTAATGCAACTGCCCTCCTCAACGTCTTTACTGCAACTCTCCTCCTCTTACCCCGGAGCTAGACGTTTTCCCGCCCTTAGCGTCACGGGCTTTTGTTGTTCTTAGCCGCATTGGATTTTCCCATGGGCCGATGTACACTATTCTGGTATTAAAATAGCCACGTGTGGCTACCTGAGACGCGACAGCATCTCGAATTGGGAAACAAAAGAATCGTCCAACATTTGCGAAAATAAAAACAAAATTAAATTAAAATACGCGCGTTACAGTATGTTAACTATCTCGTGGTCTGATTTGGAGACGTGAGGTGGAACCGCTCCCGAATTTATAAGGGGAAAACCCCTTGATTCGTTAATTTGATAACAATATACAGGAAATGCGGAAAATGAACTAAAATGTACAGATGGCATTATTTTTTGGAATAGTCATAGTGATAAATAATGGAGACGGAAAAACTAGGCAAAATCAGGTGAATTACCAGAAGAGTGGTTGATCATATAGTTTTCTGTCTTCTACATTAGTAATTTGTAAATGATTCCACGTAGAGAGGTAAAGGTAGGGAGAATCAGTTAAGCTAGGCGTTATAGCGACAGGGGTGGATTCAGAAGGACAGGACCAGAGCCTGTGAGTTGAGGTCCTTTTAGGCTCGTTTCACATTTACCCGACATAAGATTGACAACAGAAAGGTTATGAGACGTTTCACACTAGGTGTCGTCGTCGTTCACCCTGCAGCCGACAGTCGTCCAGGTCCTCCTACAGCAGAGTCCCGACCATCGTCCAAGTGTCTCAGCCTAGATTAAGTCATGGAGCGTTTCACATCCACCCGGCCCGATTCGTCAAGTCTACATTCTTCCTGGTTCATCATATGCGTTCTTTAAGTAAAATAGTTTTGTACTTATATATTTTTTCCATTCTCATCATGGAGGACGTACAACTACTTACAAATTTAATTCATGATCGATTCGGTTTGGGGGAAAAAAGTCGAGGAATACAGAATATAAATCCTTGGGAAGAAATTTGCGGGAAATTAAGAAATGGATATGAAAATATGGATGATAAAGAAATATGGGAATACGGAGAGTACAATACAATACCTATATTGATTTTGTTAAAACTAATTGTAACAGCTTAGAAATTCTGGTAGTTCCAAAAAATATATTTATGAAGCACACATTTTGCCAGTTTTGTTTTCGCGTATATTAAATGTAAGACAACTGACATTTTACTGAGTCCGTGTGAGTTAAAAAGGAATCATCATCGCGTTTCTTACGTTATTTTCTGCACTTCCTCCGCATACTCATCCACTTGTCCTTGTACTTCTAAACCCAGTTACAGAAAAAGTATCCGTCCCTTTCAACAACAAAATTATGTAAAACTTTACAAGCCTTTACAATATCAATTAAGGATGTAAGTTTATAACTCTGTGAAAAATCCTCCATTTTTTACACATTCTGCAAACTTTAGAGTTCTCGAGACGCGATAATTAAAACTCTGTAAGGATTGACATTGAGCGTCCACTAAACAGTCGAATTGATTATGTATTTTTCTTAAAATTTTAGAATCCATCTGAAAAGTATGAAAGTAGGGATGAAATGAACAGTGGTGGTTGAATTTTTATTGTATGTTTTCTTTTACGTCTGAAGTTTTGTAAATTTATTTTATTATAATAAATAAATAAAACTTAATTTTTTCTAGTGTGATTTGCAACATTTGTATAGGGGTTGTATGTCACACATTCCCTCAATCATGTTTTGTGGCTTTTACTGGATTTTTCTCTCCATGTAAGAATATGGTTGAAATTTTCAATACCCTTACGAAAATAATTAAAAACATATCTTCAATTTTTCTAAACTCCTCAAAGTGAACATAGAATGCCCCCGACATGTCTCTTTTCATAATCATTAGACAAACACATTGAATCGTTTATTTTTTCGTTTTTAAGAACATCTATACGAGACTATGCAAGGGAATAACTTATCACGCTCCATATTCGTAGAATGGCTGAAGGCAACTGGCTGTATGTGAAAAGAGCCAGCAAGGAGGTGCAGCAGGATAAAGCTGTTGTCGGGTAAGTGTGAAAGTAGCCTAAGGTGTAGTTGCGTGGATTTCATCTGGAAACACTGCATCAGAACGGCCGACCGATTAGTTCCGCCACTCTCCAGATTGACTTGCAGGAGATATTACCTACGGATGACAATTCACTCAGTTACTACACTTAATTTCCTCAACTGTCGTCTTAACGTACAGAGTGTCTCTCAATCTGAACCTCTGATGTCAGGTTTTCCTGCGGTCTTTAGCCGTAGACGTCGGTTCCGGCCGTTCACGCTCTACTTTCTACATGTCCTCAAGTGTCCTTTCCCTCGTACCTGACTCTTCACTATTACAGAAAGCTACATTGAGAGAGAAGCACGGTCTCTAGTAATCTACCTAAGTACTCCATTGTCAGAGTGAATAAAGATGAAGAAGCGAGAAATGAGTGGAACAACGAAAGAAAAACCATAGAGAGGCAGAAGAAAGGTAATAAAGAAAAATAAAACGGAAAACTTAAAGAAATCATACTGATACAATAAACAATACTGTCTATATGTCATGAGTGATTAATTTTTTAGGGTAACAGGCTACATGAGGGTATCGACATGATGGCAACTCCCCTTTAATAACATAGGAAAGGATCTGAAATGGGAGATGCGGAAGGGTAGAGGAAGGTAGCCAAGGGTTAACTTGGGCCCCCGGGCTATAGTTTAAGGATCCTACCCGGCATTCGCCTAAAAGTAATGCAGGGAAAACCCTAGAAAAACCTGTATCAGGTAGGTCGGGCATTGGGTATTTGTCCCACGCCCTTCCGATAGCGGCAGAAAAGTTTGCTGTGAGGACGCAGCATTCCCTTCTCGGTACCTCGACCAGTTTAGGAGGCAGCTGGCGGACTGTTCCAATGGGAACAGAGGACAACTCTTACCGTATGCCGAAGGTCTGTGATTCCGGAACATACACCTCTCAAAACAGACCGAGGTGCCTCTGCTTGTGAGAACCTTAGTTCAAAAACGGAGAGGAAAAGGCATCCCCAAAGGTAGCCCCTTCGTGTATCTCCTACAAAGTTCTACCTGCGAGAGGTACCTCGCAGGTACTGAGAAGGAATTCTCTGGCAGATTCTCTCTCCTGTTGAAGACGTTGGACTTTCAAGAATATAAAAAACATCTGAAAGTCTGCAAGGGCTATTCTCTCGCAGGCAGAACCATGTAGGAGATATACGAAGGGGCTAGTTTTGGAGATGCCTTTTCCTCTCCGTTTTTGAACTAAGGTTCCCACAAGGCGAGGCATCTCGGCCTGTTTTGAGAGGTGTATGTTCCATGGTCGCAGACCTTGGGCATACGGTAAGAGTTGTTCGCTATTCCCATTAGAATAGTCAGGCAGCTGCCTCCTAAACTGGTCGAGTCACGGAGAAGGGAATGCTGAGTCCCCACAGCAAACTCCTCTCCCGCTATCGGAAGGGCGTGGGACGAGTACCCAATGCCCGACCTACCTGATGCAGGTTTTTCTAGGGTTTTCCCTTGCATTTCTGTAGGCGAATGCCGTGTAGAATCCTTAAAATATTGGCTGGGGGCCCTAGTTAACCCTAGGCTACCTTCCTGTACCCTTCCGCATCCCCCCTTTCAAATCCCTTCCTATGATATTAAAGGGGAATTGGCACTATGTGGATTACCCTCATGTAGCCTGTTGCCCTAAAAAAAATCTGAATAAGATCAACAATAATTACATACTGAAGTATTGATAGGGTATTCCGTTGATTGAAAAAGAAAGAATGAAGGAAAACGTTAGAAAAAAGGACTAGAGAAAAATCAATACGTATAAAACATGGGGAAAGGCAGAAAAAGCAGATAATACACGGAACAAGAGGGCTAAATAAGTCAGATTAGGCATATTCAGCGGAGGAGACAGCGGAGAAGTAATAAATCTTCATCAAGACGAATTAAGTAAGAAGGTTAATATAAAGTGAAAGTAGAAATTAATTACACAAATTTTGTAGTCTATTAAGAGACAAAAATTAATAGACAGAATAAATACTACTCAACACCGTTCCTTTAATCCTTGTTGCTTGCCACAGAGTGATAAAAATGGCACAAATCACCTGACATAAGCAACAAGGAATACATTAACGTTGTAGTGTGGTATTTATTTGATGACTCAATTTTTTGTCTGTTAATTGGCTACTTATTTATGTAATTATTAGTCCCCCTCACAGAATACATTAAGCATGATTTACCACGTTCAAGTATAGCGTTTATTTTACGGGAACGTGGTCTCACAATTACGACTGAAACAGTATGTTTTTTTCAAACTATATCCATCAGATGCAGATTTGAAGAAAATGCTGACGATTAACCTTTTTTTTTTGCCCACCATCCGCAACGACCGCGGAGTGTCCCAGCAGCACCCTCGGACCCTCCCTTCCCGTGATCTTTATATCAATTCTTCTTCCCGTACGCGTTCGTTCCCGTGAACAGCATCTTTTCTTCTTAGCAGTAACTTGTGCCGCCTCCCCTCCGCCCCCGCCGCCTCCACTACTAAGCTATATAACCTTCTTTACGATCCCATTCCAGGAAATCGAAATTTTCGCCGGCAACTTGGAAACATGAAGGGATGAGGGGAGAATACGCTGCCCCTGGAAAGACGCAACAATCCAAAGAATCGGTTACGGCTGCCATTTTGAAATCATTCAACAGCATATATATATATATATATATATATATATATATATATATATATATATATAGCTTTTTCATGTTGATAGATCCATCGAAACCGTGGCGGGGTGAAGCTACGTTGTATGACAACATGGAATAAAATAACCGTGAATAACAATGGCCATTAATACTTATTAAAAATTGGAAATTGGCGAGCCGAGGCTTCTACACCCCAGAGGGGCGCTGCTGATGACTGGCCAACCCTCAAAGGAAAACTATTATGGTCAGGTCTTCAACTTCCGGAGATTTGCACCTGTATATCCACTATGTATATATAGAAATTATAATATATGAAACGTCTGTGTTAAAGTCTAATGAAATTTGTTAAATAAAAAACAAAATGTCTACTGCCGTAGCACCAAAGATTTCGAGAAACATTGTGTGGCACTTAATTTTGTCTGTTGTTTGGCTCCTTATTTATCTAATTTCAGTATATATAAATAAGTGCAGTATTTATTTACCACGTCTCATTTTCCTTGCTTCAACTATTTTATTTTTAGTGTTTGATTATTTAATAAGCCTGATATATAATTGTTTTCATATTTATAATCCAAATTACAGTCAGAAACTTAGTTCTACTCATTATAATATTTTGTAAATAGTAAAAGTAACTAGCCTGCATTCACCATTATCTATTTGTATAACGCGTTGGCCGCCGTCTAAATAATCAACAATAATTATACGATGAAATTAAAATATAAAATGTCTGTGTTAAATGTATAATAAATACCAAAAATGATTTTCATATACAGACAAAAATAATGATAAATAAATACCAAAAAAATACCACTTCTGCAATGCTGGTTGTTTTCGTCTGGTGATTAATGAAAAACACAACAGCCGTGGTTGCGACACATCAAAAATATCAGGCGACGAACTTAAAAGCTGGTCACCTGGTTCATGCCGCCCTTGCAGCTATTGCGTTTTTTCTAATACCTGTCGAGAGTAACAAGGATTTTAGAAACGTTGTTGTGTGGTATTAATTTATCACTTACAAGCTGGGTGTCTGGCGTTGCCCGGGTTGCCACAATTAAACTCGGCGATACCCTCCTCCAATGCCTAAATGTACTACCCTCCCATGCCGAAAGGAGTTAAAAATATACACAAAAATATCTACTCATTAACCACGAAAGAGTTTCTTTCGACGAATATATTGGCCCTTTTAACATGTTTGAAAAGTTCCACCGACGTTCACCCCCCCCCCCCAAGGGTTAATCTCAAAGTTGAATGTCATAATTAATCTCAGAGACATCCGTAACTCCGGATTCGACTCCATTCTCGGTTGTTTTTCGCGTTTTTTAACGTCCCTCCACCCCACTCCTAAGAGAGCTTCGGTCCCATGCAAAAAACGGTTGAAATTATACACTCAAACACTTGAAGAAACACTATCAATCTCATTGAGCCCGGTAAATATTTATCCGTGGAAAATATCGGCCGTTTTAGCATACTTGAAAATTTCCACCCCCCACCTCCACCCCCGCTCCTGGGAGTGGTATTCGTGTCTTACCCCTACAGCGTTTGTTCTAAAGGAACAAATGTTCCAAATTTGGTGTTGCATGACATGCATGCGGAACTTACACTTACACACAAATAAATGTAGTCTATTTTATTTATGGATTTTTTATTTGGATACTTATTTATAAATTTATTAAAAGTTATATATTGTAATGAATAACAAATTTTAAAATGAATTTGGCCCACGTTGAGGCGCCAAAATGTAATGAATTGAATATTAACAAAATTTGTTATTCATTACATTTTGGCGCCCAACGTGGGGAAATATAATTGTCAATTAATTAAAATTTAGGTGTTTATTACAATTTGGTGCCTCAACGTAGGCCAATTAAATTTTAATTATTTTTTTTATTACATTTTGGCGCCCAACGTGGAGCACGTATCTTATAAGTAAAGAACGGGGTATAGAAAGAAACGAAATATGACAATAAACCGAGATATTGGTGCAAAACAGTATTTTGTTAGGATGTACATGAAATATTTTGCGATTTTTATGCGTTTGGAAGTTAGAGGTTTATAAAAAAGAAAGAAAAATGATTAAATGTGTATTTGATTTTGTAGATTTTTTAAAGTATTAGTTAGATTTAATTTAAAGATAGGCGATTCTAGAATAAATATGGATATATGAATATATATGGATATATGATGATATTAGAGTATTTGGAAAAACTTAGTACGAAAAATGATGAGAACTTGGAAAAACTTAATAAAAAGATTAAAGATAATAATAAAAGTATTGCTGATTTGAGTAAGAAAAATGATATAAATATAGTACATTTAAGGGAAGATAATAATAACAATATGGCAGAATTAAAGACAATTAAGAGAATGGAGAAAAAAATAATGAGAGTATTAAAGTGGGCAGTGCAGAGATAAAATCTAATTCTATAGAAGCATTGAATAAGCATAATGTAAACATTGAAATAGAAACATGTGAAGTAGCAAATTATGTGGGGTTATGGAAGGATAAATGTAATGAAAATGTGAATAAAATAGATGTAATAAATATTGAAAATGTTGAAAAGAATTTAATTTTGATCGGGCATAAATATGATGATGATACTGGGGAGATTAAAGGGCTAAGTGTTGATGATGTTGAGAAGCAGGAAGATGAAATACAGGGAGAAATAGAGACAGGGGTAAATGTTGATGAAATAGAAAATAATGAGGAAATGTATCTAATTCAATAATGGTCTTCTATTTGTTACATTTGGCGCCCAACGTGGGGCAAATTAATTGTTAATTAATTAATATTTTGTTGTTTATTACATTTTTCTGCCTCAACGTGGGCCGATTATATTTTAATTATTTTTTGTTTATTACAATATATTGCTATTTTTCTCAAATAATCTTGTGGGCGCAATTTGAACATAAGTTGGCTGACATGAGGCTTACTATATAGGAACAGACACAGGTACAACACAGGCAATTTACCGAAGATGTACGACTTTTAACGAATAGATAAAACAATTTCTAACAAGTAGTTGATATATTTTTGTAAATATAACTCGATTCATTTATCTGGATTTGAAATTTATTGACAACGGTGGGGTAACATTATTATTTATATTATTCAGGTATTCCATTGTCTTGGAGTAGTTAAGTGAGAAAGAAAAAGTGAAGAAGGCAAAGAAAGGTAAAAATAAAATAAAAGAAACCTGAAAAGCAGGTCAAAGAGATGACGAGAAAGGTTGTTTAGAAGATCAGAAAAAAGATGTAGAGATATACTCAAAGCGAAGAAAAGAAGAAAAACAAAAAGAGAGAGGCAGTGTACAAGAAACAAGTTAGATTAAAGAGATGACGTGAAAAATCGTCAGGAAGTTCAGAAAAAATGAAGAAACTCCAACGTTTCGAACAGTACATAAAAAACTCTGTTTCTTAAACTAGAATGTATTTATGTGTTAACATTGTTTGCTCTCTATTTTCCTTCCCTTCTCTGTCAACCTTTGACTACGTACATGATTTCTTGGGTTTTCATTTCTTTCCGTTCAATCATCTCCTCTCATATTCTAATTAGCTAGTATATCCATTTACATATATCTCTGAGCAACAGCCTCCTCGTGGCTAGATTGTCCTCCTGTCTCATTTCCCTTTCCAATCGTTCTGTTCCGTAGTTAACCACGAGACCCATTCTGTTATTTGACGTTTGTGCAGGTAGTAAATAGTTTTGAGGGTGTGATTTTCCTATCGGTCGCTTTCTCTGTAATCGGACACTCACCCCCGCAACCCCCGTTGTATCACTCTATTGAGTGTGACGTGTCACTGAATTTGCAACATTTCCCTCTGGATGACCAGAGCCATTCAGACTGTATCGCAAAGTCGACGCTCATTAGCAAATGAAGCCTCTGGAGGGTTGGAATGGGGAGGGGAAGGGGGGTTTACAGTTACACACACGGGTACGAGGTTTCCTCGCGCCATCAAAATAAGGTGTGTAAAGCCCTCTGCAAAGAAACAATTATGTTAAGAGGTATATATATATATATATATATATATATATATTGTAATAAACAACTAGATTTAATTAAATTATAGGAAAAATTAACAACAGTGATTCAGCTTAAAAAGGAATTTATTATTTTTGATAAATTTTACAATTTACGAAACCTATTTTCCTGCCGAATTTCATCCATTTAAAACAAATACTTTAATTTTCATTTATTACTTCGTCGAATCTCTTACCTCACGGCCATAACTGGGTTTGATAATTAGAACAAAATCAATGTATAAACTGACAATTAACAATTCAAAATATAAAAATTAACCTAAAATAATATGAAAATAAGTGGACAGAAAACTAAACGAAACCTGATTCTACCCTTTTAATTATCGTTTACAAATTTATATCTAAAATTTTGGTTACTCACGGACCGTCTATCTGGTACCAGATCTCTCCCTTGTATCTTGAACACTACCACACTAAAAAGCCATTTTTTTTACACTGACTCTACTTCATTGCAATTTTAATACACACGCTTGAATTTCTCGTCCTCTTCTATCTGGAGCCTCGGATGAGCCTTACCTTTCTGGTCAGCTAGCGGATGCCAGATTTCTCAATGCGAAAATTGTTCCATCAGCGTGAAGCAACCTTTTGCTTCCCACGTTTGCAAATTGTTATGAAAATCTCTCCGTACAACTATTTGCTTGCTGCCATACAGGAACTGGCGATTTGCAATTTATATTTGCAGACTTTACTGTCTGATACTGAATACTATTATATCTCTCGTTCTCAAATTTTAGCCTCCTTTTCATAATATTTTTTTTAGGGCAACAGGCTACATGAGGGTGATCCACATTAGGCATCTCCCCTTTAATACCATAGGAAGGGATTTGAAAGGGGGGATGCAGAAGGGTAGAGGAAGGTAGCTAAGGGTAACTAGGGCCCCCGGGCTATATTTTAAGGATACTACCCGTCATTCGCCTAAAGAAATGCAAGAAAAACCTTAGAAAAACCTTCATCGGGTAGGACGGGCATTGGGTACTTGTCCCACGTCCTTCCGATAGCGGGAGAGGAGTTTGCTATGGGGACGCAGCATTCCCTTCTCCGTGCCTCGACCAGTTTAGGAGGCAGCTGGCCGACTATTCCAATAGGAATACCAGACAACTCTTACCGTATGCCAAGGTCTGCGACCACGGAACATACACCTCTCAAAAACAGGCTGAGGTGCCTCGGCTTGTGGGAACCATAGTTCAAAAACGGAGAGGAAAAGGCATACCCAAAGGTAGCCCCTTCGTATATCTCCTAAAAGGTTCTGCCTGCGACAGAATATCCCTCGTAGGTATTGCCTGCGTGAAAATAGCCCTCGCAGGCCTTACTTTTAGTCCCTTTTCATATATATTTTTTTTTAGGGCAACAGGCTACATAAGGGTGATCCACATTGGGCAACTCCCCTTTAATAGCATAGGAAGGGATTAGAAAGGGGGGATGCTGAAGGGTAGAGGAAGGTAGCCAAGGGTTACTAGGGCCACCGGGCTATGGTTTAAGGATCCTACCCGGCATTCGCCTAAAGAAATGCAGGGAAAACCCTAGAAAAACCTGCATCGGGTAGGTCGGGCATTGGGTACTTGTCCCACGCCCTTCCGATGACGGGAGAGGAGTTTGCTGTGGGGACGCAGCTCCCCTCGCCATGCCTTGGCCTGTTTAGGAGGCAGCTGGCCGACTATTCCAATAGGAATAGCGGACAACTCTTGCCGTATGCCCAAGGTCTGCGACCCCGGAACATACACCTCTCAAAACAGACCGAGGTGCCTCGGCATGTGGGAACCTTAGTTCAAAAAAACCAGAGAGATGTGAGAGCATCCCCAAAGGTAGCCTCCGCCAAATCTCTCTGGGAAGGTTCACCTCCCCTTTTCATATATTTTTTTTTTTTTTTTTGGGCAACAGGCTACATGAGGGTGATCCACATTGGGCAACTTCCCTTAAATAGCATAGGAAGGGATTAGAAAGGGGGGATGCGGAAGGGTAGAGGAAGGTAGCCAAGGGTTACTAGGGCCCCCGGGCTATGGTTTAAGGATCCTACCCGGCATTCGCCTAAAGAAATGGAGGGAAAACCCTAGAAAATCCTGCATCGGGTAGGTCGGGCATTTCGTACTTGTCCCACGCCCTTCCGATGACGGGAGAGGAGTTTGCTGTGGGGACGCAGGTTACCCTTCGCCATGCCTTGGCCTGTTTAGGAGGCAGCTGATTTCCGATTCCAATACATAGCCTGTCTGTCTAAACTTGGACTGCGAGAGGATTCTCTCGCAGGTAACCTGCGAGGGATGTTCTCTCGCAGACAGAACCTTTTAGGAGAGATACGAAGGGGCTACCTTTGGGGATGCCTTTTCCTCTCCATTTTTGAACTAAGGTGTATGTTCCGGGGTCACAGACCTTGGGCATACGGTAAGAGTTGTCCGCTATTCCCATTGGAATAGTCGGCCAGCTGCCGGGTAGGATCCTTAAACTATATACCAGGGGCCTAGTAACCCTTGGCTACCTTCCTCCACCCTTCCGCATCCCCCTATTCAAATCCCTTCCTATGGTATTAAAGGGGAGTTGCCGAAAGTGGATTACCCTCATGTAGCCTGTTGCCCTAAAAAAAAAACTTTCAGATTTTCAGTTCCCCACGTGAACTGAACTGTTCCGTTTCCCACTGCCAACTGGCTCTCCTAGTACTTATTGAATTTAAGCGCGCATTTCCCATTTCGGCTTTCAACAAAGAAACAGAGCTCGGCGCCATTGTCGCTTTGGAAGCTCTTGCCGGTACAATTCAATTTATATCCGCTAAAATTCAATTTATAAGAAAACAAATAAATGGCCTAATTAATTGGCATTACAATATATATATTTCGGTAATTAAAACTTGTAATTATTTAATAAAGAAAATTTTACGATTTTCATTATCGGCGACAAAATATGTAAATTGTTCTCAGGAATATGGAGACTATAATGCTTGCTTGCTAAAGTTGCATTGTTGCCACAGGAAGCACTGAGACGTACAGAACTTAAGATATTCAGAGTAGCTTGGAACATGAAGGCGAAAAGTGTCTTTTGAGGCAGATGTAATTCAGAGTTGCGTGGACCAGGAAAGCAAATGTTTTGTGTGTGTGTGTGTGTGTGCGGAGTCCCTAATTCAAAGTGCCTTTTACGATATTTGAGCAAGTGTAATTAGACAGCAGAGCCATATTATATAAAGTCCCGGGTTTTGGAATTACGAGTCGACAGTCTGAAGTATTTGTCTATTGGCATATTTATGCAATTATCAAAGTATTAAGAACAACGTTATCAACAGTTAAGGCCCGGAAGTGCTTTGTGTCTGAAAACTACAACATCCATTAAATTCAGTGAAATATGGCCTGTCACTGATCTTTTTAACAAAAATCGAGTGAGTTGACATTTATAATCAGTGTAAAATTTTGCAATAACGTACTTCTGAAGCTACAGAGAATGCTGGTACCAGCCGAACAGTGTGTAAGTAACAAAACCAAAACTATGATAATATTGTAAACGCTAATTATAGGATAGAGTCAGATTTCGTTCGTTCGTTTTCTTACATTGATCGACTTATTGTTTTAATTTTAAGCAATATTTTGAATTGTTAATTAGTCCAATTCTTCTTTTATCGTGTCCTAATCATCAAACCCAGTAAAGACCCTGAGATATTAAAATTTTAATTGTAATTGTTTTGATTCTTGAAGCCACAATTTGATAATAAATTATATTTTATTTGTAAATTCTTGTTCAATCATTGATTTAATTAACGCCTATCCTTTTGATGAATATTTCATTTAATTAAGGTAGTTGATTATTACAAAAATGGCGCCCAACGTGGGGAAAATTAAATGTAACGCAAATTAGTTGATTATTAAATATATATTATAGTAATTAAAAGGCAATTAATAATAAATAATTAAAAGAAATTTTGGATTCGGATTGTTATCGGCAAACAGACACAAATCACACACAATAATGGAAAATAATAGGTCTAGAGCATTTCAGGACTGTTAGCGCGCTGAAGGAAACATAGAAGGCAGTTGGCGGCAAAACATTGCAGTGAACGGAACAATTAAAACTAGAGTAGAGACTAGACGTCGTTAATGTATTACCAAATAAAATTATGATATAATAAAAAGTAAAACATTAACGGAAGTATTGCATCGTAAATATTGGAAAGTAATTGCAGTTTCGTCAGAACAGAATTTTACAAAATCATCGTGGAGGAATTGTTCCAGGATAACATTGGTAAATTATTGTGGAGCGGAGCAGTCAACGAAATACAGCCAATCTTGCCAAATCTTAAAGTTAAAACCGAGGACTGATATTAAACGTAAAGTGTGTGAAAGTGTCTGAATGAACGAGGTAAAAATTGATTGTCCTGGTACCAGAGAGAGAGAGAGAGGGGGGGATAGAGAGGGATAGAGAGAGATAGAGAGAGAGGCGGGGATAGAGAGGGAAAGAGAGAGATAGAGATAGAGAGTTAGAGAGAGAGATAGAGAAGATAGAGAGAGATAGAGAGGGATAGAGAGAGATAGAGATATAGAGAGATAGATAGAGAGGGATAGAGAGGGATAGAGAGAGAGAGACTGTAAGTCATAAATCCATTCAATTATTAATTGCAAACCCTTAGTTAAAGATAAAATCGTCAGATTTCGGATTTTTGAATATTGTAAATATTTGTGCATAACTTTACAGTGATTTGATAGTTTCAAAAGAGTAACACCTTTGTTTATTTAAAGCCCAGATAAAGACCCTGAGAGAAAGAGTAAAAATTCAATAAATCTCTATTTTGTAACTTGAATTCTTATTGCATGTAATAAATTAATGTGTTTGTTTAATTAACTAAAATTCTTATTTATTGTCCTATTCATTTAAAAGTTAAAATAATTTAAATTGCTGCATCAACGTGGGACTTATTTTAATTTCGTGTATTTCATTGTATTTTCATTTTTATATACCAACGTGGGGCATTGTGTTTATAAAAACTTTAATTTAATTTAATTTACTACATTCTGGCTTCATCAACGTGGGCATATTTTGATTTTGTTCATTTAATTTTATATATTACATTTTTGACACCTGAAACGTGCGACACTGTTTCATTGTAAATTGTTTAAATATTTTAATACTACAATATATTAAGTATTGATGTCTTGAAGTTTGGTGAAAGTAGTAGTTGCTATTTTGATTGGTCTGTCGAGCGCTTCCTTCCCTTCGTATTTTCGCACCAAGCTTTGAAGTGTGCCGGGGATTCCGCTAGTGTCTGGACAGTGAGCGCCTAGTCCTAGTCGTAGTTGTCGTCTGAACGCTCGCGGTACAATTTTCTACCAAGCAGAAAATCTGCGTCGTGGACTGAAAGTTTTAATGGAGTCCTTTGTCTCCACGTTCAGCTCAAAGCAGGTAGTCACGTTCCGCGACATCGCACAGTGTAAACAAACAAGGCAATTCCAGCTCTTTGCGAAGAAACAATCCTCGACACGCCAGGGTTTTGCAAGACGCAAAATTGAAAGACGGAAAAATAAATGTATGTAAGTAAACTTAGTTTCTAGTAGTTTTTCTCCGATAGCGCTGTGAGTCTTTCGCAGAAGCAAGCTCCACTACTCTTAGTTTCAGTGACACTCTGAGCTCACACACCACTTATCCAAATCCCTGGAGGTTATGTTACACGACACGGTGACGAGTCAAGTTTAAAATAATAAGGCTCGGTCTCCTGGTAAATCAATTATCTCAGAATAGAAAACAAACACGTGTGAAATCCACACATAGACTGCAGACCCGGTCGTTCTCAACAGCAGTTCTGCCGATTATAAAGTTCTTTCAAACAAGACATGACATCTCACGAGTCATATATATATATATATATATATATATATATATATATATATATATATATATATATATTGTAATACTTAAATATGATGGGTTTTTAATTGTAAAATTATAGACTTTAAAACAAACAAAATTTATTTAACCAAACTTGAAATTATACAAGTTAATAAAAAACATATCTCTCAAAGGTCTTTACTGGGTTTGATAACCGACAGAACTTTTAAATAAATCAAAGGAACAAAATTTAGCTTCACATTAAAAAGGAATATTTATTCGTCTAGTACATAGACGAAATTAATTATTGACAAACTTATTCTACCAGATTGATTCTAAATTTAAAAGAGTTTATTTTATTAACGCAAAAGAAAAGAACGATATCTGACTGTATCTTTTATTTCGGTTTACAAATATTAATACCATGAAATTTCAACTTACGATTACTCAGGAAAATTTGGCTCGCTCGTACACACACACTTTATATACTGGACGTTTAAACACTGACTCTAACCCACACTGTTGGTCTGCTGAAAGCTGGTTCTCCGTTCGTGAAGGACATATCACTTGCTTGTGGTGAAAACTCCTCGACGCTGGATGCAGTGTCCTGGTCTCCTACCATCGAAGACAGTGGTCTAATTTTGATATTACAACAGATTAGACTTCAGCATACAAAAATGTTTATCGTTGAATATTTCGCTATTTCTCTCGTAGACAGCAAAATTTCTCCATTCTCGGTGCTCGCCGTACGCCTCCCTCACTCTAACTCCAACTACTGACTCCAACACTTAACTAACTCCTTCAAAAGCCGCTCTCCCTTATATATTACAGTCCCTTCCTTTTTCCTTTGTTCCAAAACTACGTCGCAACTGCCCGATGACAGTTTCCTCCATTATCCGGAGATTTACATTCTGCAGCTGCAGTTCCTTAGTTAGCAAATATCTAGCCACTCTGTCTTGTCCAAAAGCCGACAATCGAGACAGGTCTAATTTGTCTTTGCACCCTCAATTACTTTAGACTTGTCTTCTCACCCTCACACCACCAGCGCTTCCAAGAACCTAAATAAACACATTACAGAATGTCGTTTCAACTGTCTAGGCCATTATCAGAAACAATGCCTGCCTTAACAGATTTATTTTGTGGCAGGCCCCCGCACATGTGCCTTTCCCTGACTCCTCAATACCGATCCTAAGTACACAACATTACAAACTGTCCAGGCTATTAATCAGAAACAATGCCTGCCTTAACAGATTTATCTTGCTCTGAATTCTCAATACCAATCCTAAGTACACAACATTACAACTTCCTCTGACGGCCAAGACCATTAATCTGAAACAATGCCTTTCCTTCAAGGCATTACATTATATATAAATTGTAATAATCAACAATTAGAATTTATTTAATTATGAAAATGATAGGCTTTATTTAAATGAAAAAAATCAAAAATTAACAAACAAAATAATTTATTTTCCTTTAGTGGGTTTCAAAGAATAAAAAGCAATTACAAACAAAATTTGAGATCTGTTCTCTCAGGGCCTTTACTGGGTTTGATGATTTACAGTGAATATTATTGAATGATCTGATTAATAATACAAATGAAAATTTACTCGAAAATAATGTGCTGATAAATGAAAGAAAAACTACAAAAAAACGAACGAAATCTGACTTTAACCTTCTAGTTAGCGTTTACAGACTTTTATTAAGGTTTTAGTTACTTACGATTTGTTCGGCTGGTACCAGCATTCTTAGCGCTTCAAAATGTGCACTATATTGGAAAATCTTTACACAGATTCTAGGTTTTTGTCACAGATTCCACACGTATGCATTGTCTAGGCTGCCAGGAACTCGGATGATCCGCTCCATATTAGCCAGCTATCTAATGACTGCTTGCTTACAGGAATCTTTCGAGTTGCAGATTATTTATAGTCTTTCACCGATTTACTGATCGGTTTGGATTGAAACTGCAAAATAGCCAGTAAAGATTTATTTTAAAATGTCTATCCTTTCGTTGCTGCTCTTAGACATCAACTTCTCTATTTCGCTCCTCTCTGTAGACTATACTCTTTCGCTCCTCAAATTAGACTTTTGCTACTCGCTGCTGACTGCCAACTGACTATGCTTTTTTGCGCGTAAACGCCATTCCGCGCTCTAAATAATAGGAACAGAGCTCACCACTCATTGTCACTCTGCTAATACAAACTGTTCGCTAACAATTCAAATTATTTAAAAGGAATTAATTGCTTAATTAATTGGCATTACGATATACATATATTTACACCTTAATACAAATATTCTTTTTATAACCCCTTTCCCCTCTCTCCGGGAAATTAGAAAGAACGGAGAGCGTCGGTCGGAAGATGAAACGGAAGGCGAAGAAACAACAACAGCAGAAGCGGTATTAGTGTGAATGAATGTATGCATGAATGAGAGTGTGAATAGAAACAATTAGGTACCCGTACAGGCATTTACAATTGTTATGTACGAATGTTTTAACACAAATGATGACTTTTTAGTAATGACAGAATATCAGTATGTTATAGGCATAATATCTCGTCATCGCGGAGCAGATTCCACGATGATGGAAGTCCGACAACTAGAAGAGAAGGGTGGACCTCCAGTTAGATGTCACATGACTTGACACATGCAAATATCGGCTTTGAAATTCTTCTTTTCACTTGGTTAATTTCTTAAGAAAAAGAACTACTAATGTTGATAATGATACAATTTATTTTTTTTTATTTTTTTAGGGCAACAGGCTACATGAGGGTGTTCCACATTGGGCAACTCCCCTTTAATAGCATAGGAAGGGAATTGAAAGGGGGGATGCGGAAAGGTACAGGAAGGTAGCCAAGGGTTAACTAGGGCCCCCGGGCAATATTTTAAGGATCCTACCGGCATTAGCGTAAATAAATGCCGGGAAAACCTTAGAAAAACCTGCATCGGGTAGGTCGGGCATTGGGTACTTGTCCCACGCCCTTCCGATAGCGGGAGAGGAGTTTGCTGTGGGGACGCAGCATTCCCTGCTCCGTGCCTCGACCAGTTTAGGAGGCAGCTGGCCGACTATTCCAATGGGAATAGCGAACAACTCTTACCGTATGCCCAAGGTCTGTGACCCCGGAAAATACACCTCTCAAAACAGGCCGAGTTGCCTCGGCTTGTGGGATCCTTAGTTCAAAAACGGAGAGGAAAAGGCATACCCAAAGGTAGCCCCTTCGTATCTCTCCTAAAAGGTTCTGCCTGCGAGAGAATATCCCTCGCAGGTCACCTGCGAGAGAATCCTCTCGCAGGCTTGTTCCGAATCAAATTAAAATTTAAATACGAATATGGTAGCCTCCTAAACTGGCCAAGGCATGGCGAGGGGTAAGCTGCGTCCACAGAGCAAACTCCTCTCCCGCTATCGGAAGGGCGTGGGAGAAGTACCCAATGCCCGACCTACCTGATGCAGGTTTTTCTAGGGTTTTCCTGCATTACTTTAGGCGAATGCCGGGTAGGATTCTTAAACCATAGCTCGGGGGCCCTAGTTACCCTTGGCTACCTTCCTCCACGCTTCCGCATCCCCCCTTTCAAATCCCTTTCCTTTGCTATAAGAGGGGAGTTGCCACTATGTGGATTACCCCTATACATAGTCTGTCTACACCCAAAAAAAAAAAACAGGATTGTTACGATTAATAACTATGAGAGACTACACGAGTTATTACCAATGATATCTTATTTCGTTTATAAACAAGATCTAGCGGCATTCCGAAAATAAACAAATATAATATATTATATTTATATAATATGTACATTATATTAATATAATTCATCGTCCATATCAACCCCCCACCCCCTTTCACCACTTTTTACACCTGAAACACCTCCCTCTGCCCCTCTCATCCCCCGCTCTTCCCCCGCTCTTCCCCAAGAAAAAAGCAGTCATCAATAATAAGTAAACTCAAATATTTAAAAATTATATATATTCTGACTATTGTGACAACTTGATGGCAGTCAAGGAGGAATGATCTGACTATCAAAATTTTGTTAACCTTCAACTTGAAAAGGTCGCAAAGTTAGCGACAAAACGAAGTTTATGTTATCAAATATTTCAAATTAGTAGAAAATGGCGAACAGTCAGAATATTTATCTAGATAGATTAAAAGTTACATTTAATACATTGTAAAATAAGTAGATTATTAAGTAGCCAAATAACTGAAGAAATAAAGTGCAAAATTAAAAACTATATTAGAATATTTATCCCATCCTGATTGCATTCATCAGGCGATTGTAATAATGGAAGAGACGTAAGAACGACACAAAATTAGTGACGAACCGGGGGAGGGCTATTCTCTCGCTGGCAGTACCTGCGAGGGATGTTCTCTCGCCTGTTTTGAAAGGTGTATGTTCTGGGGTCGCAGACCTTGGGCATACGGTAAGAGTTGTTCGCTGTTCCCATAGGAACAGTCAGCCAACTGCCTCCTTAACTGGTCGAGGTACGGAGAAGGGAATACTGCGACCCCACAGCAAACTCTTCTCTCGCTATCGGAACGCGTGGGACATGTACCCAATTCCAGATCTACCTGATGCAAGTTTTTTTAGGGTTTTCCCTGCATTACTTTTAGGCGAATGCCGGGTAGGATCCTTAAACTATAGCCCGGGAGCCCTAAGTAACCCTCGTCTACCTTCGTCTACCCTCAAGCATCCGCCCTTTCAAATTCCATCGTATGCTATTAAAGGTGGAGAAAATGCCCGACCTACCTGATGTAGGTTTTTCTAGGGTTTTCCCTGCATCACTTTTATTCGAATTGCCGGGTATGATCCTTAAAAACCATAGCCCGGGTTCCCTCCTTAACCTTTGGCTACCTTGCTCTACCGTTCCGCACTTTTCCTATGCTATAAGAGGGGAGTTGCCACTATGTGGGCTACCCTATACATAGCCTGTCTACACCTACAAAAAACTCAAAGTGACGAACTAAAAAGCAAATATTTGCTTTCGAGTTGATTACCTGGTTTTTGTCGTTCTCAATGCTCTAGCGTTACGTTGAATCACGTGATAAAAGCAACAAAAGGTTAGAGAAACTTGGAAATGTGGTATTTTATTTTATCACTTAACTGTCTGTTATTGGGGTATTTGTTTATCTAATTATTAAAGAAATGCATGCCATAGAAACACAAAAAAGATAAAGGATTACAACTTTTCAACCCAAATTTTGGACGTCTTCTGGTACTATGTTATTAAAAACATTTAAAAGGTGATATAAATTAAATCTGTAGGGTAGGAATTCAACAAAAACTTTTCATGAAGCGTGTTTGTTGTATTGAATAGATTTAACTATAGAAGTCTTTCTACCATACATAATAGACGACAAACGTCACCAATCCCCATTGAAGGGAAGTTTTGGGTGAAGCAACTTTGAAAGATGGCAGATTTTCCCTTTTCTCTTAAAGTGGAATATAAGTAAAGTAATGTAATGTCTACATGCGCTGTTTGCTATTAATATTGTAATAATGTCCGTGCAGCGGGCCCGACCAGTGGCCACTTTATTGAACGTTTGTCTGTGGACGCTGGAAATCTGCTCCATTGTTCTGTCGTCCGTTTGGGGGCTCGTAACGAATGGGCGCCGCGCCAAAGATATAATAAATCGCCATAGCAAACAATGGAACAGTATTACTTTGTCCCGAACAAATCTCTCATCGATAGTGGCCTACTACTACGAACGCGAGCCATCCTTGAAGGATATTCAGAAGCGTCCTCGACTCACGTGGGTTCGCCGTGACACACGTGGGGGTGTGAATGTGTCCTGACAGGCAACAGGAGACAGGTAGACTAGAGCACCTTGGAAGGCACAGACATTTCTTTAAAAAAAATACGAAAATTAAGAAAAAAGTAAGTTAATTGCTGAAGATATTTCTCGGGGGTTCCAACCATCGACGTTTCATCGAATAGCACCGTCGACCCCTTCTAGGTGCAGGTGTTTAAGCAGCGCCACCGAGCTGGAAACCCAAACTGTATCGAATGATTTGGAAGCCCAAGATTTAGGATATAAGATTCTAAAATTTTGTGATGAAGTGGAGTCATGTTCTATTTTTTTGAATATTTTAATTATTTTATGGTTTAAATGAATAAGAATAGTTAATTTCTGAACCATTGTAGGAATTCGTAAACAGTTTTATGCGTCCTAATTCCTTCGAACATTTCGAAGTTTACCATTATATAGTTCTGTCTGTTATTTAAAATCATTAATTTTCGGTTTAATTTTCTCTGTTGCAATTGTATTCAGTCCTTTTATTATTTAAATTCATCGTAGAAGCTTGTAAACTGTCTATCAAAGCAATAATGTGTAAAAATATCACGCAGTATCATAAAAAATTGTAAAAAGTACGACGAAATTATTTTATAATGAAAAAAGCAAACTAATAATGGGAGGCTATAATTAAGGGAACTTAAGTGTTGAACGCACAGATAAACTTGTGGAACTTTCGAAGAAAAACGATAAAAGGTGATCTGAGAAAGGAAAAAATATGCAGTCGGGTGTGCGTTTTCATCGGAGCAACTTCACGCTACTGTGATCTTCGGAAGTTTGGACTTAAAAATTTCAACCTTTCTGTGGACTTTGAAGATTTTCAATACTGTTCGGCACTTGGAAACAATTCTGTTTCGTATGAAACCGTTTTAAGTACGACAGATTCGTAGGAAACCATCGACGTGCCGTCGTCGTCAGACCGGACTAGCTCAAGTTCGTGGAAACATCTCAGGACGCAAAGCGGAAAAGCGACGCCGCACAATTGACATCACTTGACCTAGGGAAACAACACTGAAGTTCCGAGACACCAGTACACCGGTACGAGATCTTTGTATGTGCCGATTCCGGAGGCCGACGCCTTAGCTAGCGGTCAACCCCTGAGACCGACGCCTTGCAGTCGTCATGCTTAGACATCGCTGCAGTGGGCCAGTTCTGCCAGCTGTGGGAATCGCCAGACACCATGACGCCTGCACAAGTGAAACAGCAATACAATTAAGAAAGTGCTATTTATCGTTGCCATTACCGAGGAAGTATTCAACTTCAGTTCCTAGAAATATTTGCCAACCCCCACTTAAATCCATTAAGACAAATTGTACTTTTGCCCACCGATTAAATCTGAGTTTAACCGTCATTTCTCTCACTAGGTAATTTTGAACAACCTTTTAACGAACATTAAATGCAAAAAGACTTTGAAAACATAAATTGTGGAGATAAAAAGTTTGAAGTGTCAATTTTGTGATTTTCGTTTATATGTACAAATAAAAGTTATAAATCTTTGTCAGTTCAATTTGATCAATTATATTTAAAAACTCCAATAAAAATAATAATTTTATATGAAAGCATTAATATGGATGTATATATATATATTGTAATCAACAATTAAAATCGTCAATTATTCAATAATTTGATTACCCACACGTTAATAAATCAAAATGTGGTTACTCAAAATGAAGATAATTAATTAAATCATTGAAAATTATCTAATGAAATGAGCATGAATTAATAACATTTATTCCATTTACTTTAACAATTAATTTTTATGCACAACTATTTACCTTACAAAAACAAATTACTTGCTGAGCTTTACAACAATTTTATACAAAAAATGTCCTTTTCTCTTAACTCAGGGTCTTTATTGGGCATTTTAAATAAAGAACAAATAATTTTACAGTTCAACTACTGACAAATATTTTTAATAAACCCTCGAAATGTGATCAGATAAAACGAAATGAAATCGAAATCTGAAGATATTCTACATTTTATTAACGTTTACAATATGAATTTACTCACTGTTTGAACTGGTACCAGGGCAATTGTAGAGATTTTGCGACACACTCCTCTCCCGCTATCGGAAGGGCGTGGGACAAGTACCCAATACCCGACCTACCTGATGCAGGTTTTTCTAGGGTTTTCCCTGCATTTATTTAGGTGAATGCCAGGTAGGATCCTTAAAATATAGCCCGGGGGCCCTAGTTAACCCTTGGCTACCTTCCTCTACCCTTCCGCATACCCCCTTTCAAATCCCTTCCTACGCTATTAAAGGGGAGTTGCCCAAAGTGGATTATCCTCATGTAGCCTGTTGCCCTAAAAAAAAAAACTTTCACCACGAACACTCTAAGAGGCCATGTATCACTGAATTTAGTTATGGTTCACTTTGCTAAATTCCGGCCAATTGACCACCGGACACAATTGTTTAAGAACTTTCGTCCCATTTATATCTGTCTACTTTACTTTAAAAGTTCTTCAATATCGTAGGTTAAATACGACCAATATCTTCTATTATCAAGCATCAACTTTTTCGACCGCTACTTGGTTACTTTGCTATGATTAACCCCAGTCGTTGTTCGGAACCAGACTGCTAAATTTTAGTTGCTTTCGTATTCAGCAATGTCTCATGGCTGACTGCTGCTCCATCGACTTACGCGCACTAAAATCAACTATGTCTTGGCCTGATTTCTTGTCCATTTTTGTATCTCTGGCTCAATTCTAATTTGTATGCGAATCCCGAACAGATCCCATTCCTAATTGGGAGCCAGATCATTTGAAAATATTAATTTTTTTATTATTAAACTTTAATGTTCGAACTATAGGAAATATTTACATCTGCGAGGCGTGGGCAGTCTGTTAATGGTACAATAATTTGTGTTGTCTTCTTATTCGCATACGAGTAATAAGTTTTTCGTGACTCACAACACAATATTTGTTGAAGAGTCTGTCCTGTTCCTTTACTGCTCCACAACAATTCCTAGCGTTTTCCGCGCGCATTGTCACAGAAACACCGCCGACAATACGTCAAACACAATTAAATTTGGCTAGTAATCGAAAAGCTCCGAATGTTATTTTATAATATGTATACATATATATATATATATATATATTGAAAGCTCTTTGTCGGCGATAGTTGTTGGAAACCGCGCGCTCGTACGGAAGTCAGTCCGGCGAACGTTACGGGAGAATGAGAATGCTGATCTAAAAAATACGAATAGCGTGGTCCAGGAAGTTCAACTGCGAGATCTATTAAACTGTGTAAAACACAAGTAAATAGTTTTTGAAGGAGAGACTCGCATAAAGTCATCGAGGAGACACGTCTGAGGGCTGACCGAGAGAGTGGCTGATCCCAAAATTATAGGTGGAATAACAACGAGAACTATGACCGTGTTTATTAAAAAAAATTATGTGTAGAATCAATTAATAAAGGCGTTTTTAGTGAGTTGTGACCTCAAGCTCCAAGAATCAGATCTGGTACCAGAAAGACATACGTGAGTACAAAAACAAATATTTAAAGTTTGTAAACGAGGATTAAAGCTATAAGTTAGATTTAGTTATCTTGTTTAGTTTTCGTTTTCTTTATTGTGTTTAGAATTTATATTCCGTTCATTTCAATTTTGATTTGTTAATTAGTTTATTAAATTTGTTTGTTCTTACTATCAAGCCCAGTAAAGACCCTGAGAGAAAGAGTAATAGGATGAAATAGTTGTAAAATTATAAAGTTGTATTTTCCTAGAATACCACAAATAATAAAATAATATAAAATTTGGTTTGTAAATTTGAGAAAATTAAAATGTGCAAAGAGAGGCTGATAATTTGTATCGTTGAGGAATAAAAATTTGTGTTTTTAATTAATTAATTATGTTAATTAAATCCTTTCAGTTAATCATTACATTTTAGCAACAACGAGGGGCAAATTAATTAATTTAATTCAATTAATCATTACATTTCGGCCCAACAACGTGGGGCAAATTTAATTTATTTAATCATTCAGTTGATTATTACAATATATATATATATATATATATATAGAGAGAGAGAGAGAGAGAGAGAGAGAGAGAGAGGGAGGGAGAGAGAGAGAGAACGTAAGAAGAAGAAGGAAAGATTGGAAATATTCGGCCGGACCGGGAATCGAACCCGGATCTCCTGCTCTGTACGCAGAGCCTTATCTGATTAAGCTGCAAACAGACTTTTTCGTTTAGAGGTGGAATGCATAGAGTAAAAGAATAAAAAAGTTGTTATGAGCACCCATTATTCTAATTATACAGGACAAATTAAAACATGAAACAAGTCAATTAAATTACTGAAGAAGTGTCCTACTTCACTGAGGCAGGTTCTTAGGTTTTTGGACACCCTGTACCAGACAGTCTTATTATTGGACAGTATTTAATGTGAATTGTGAGATAGGATATAAAGTTAAATCATAATAGAGCAATATAAAGAAATGAGATCTCGATAAGGAGTAACATAAAAGGAACTTAAAATTGCTTTCCGGTTTGTTTACTTTTTTTTATTTCCCGAGGCCATATTTTTTGTTTTTTGCCGTTTGCAATTTCCACGTTTATATAGGTAGGGGAGTTGGAGGGAAGGGAAGCATGCAAATTGATGACGTATTAAATATATATTTCATTGGAGGAAAACACCGTCATCTAAAAATCCAGGGAAGGATTTGTTGGTCAGACAAGCTTCATAAACTTTATTACTCAGGCTGAGATATGAGGAAACTTTGTTGGCTTCAAGCTCCAGAGTTTGATATAAAAATCAATGGTGTGCAGTTGGGGGCTACTGTTGCTAAGAGTTGCTACCATGAATATCCACTACCATTACAAATAATTTATAATAATAATATTATATTCCGTATATGCTGTAGAGAAGCTTAGCTTCAAGGATGTGGAATGAGTCAGGGTGTACATTTATTCCATTAATCCTATGATAAACTATTAATTAATAAAGACTAATAATATTCTATAACATAAACTTATGAATAGCTCATGCTTGCTATGTACAGTGATATAATAATAGTACTGTATTATGCAACAACACACGAACAGGATTCCGATTTATAGTTGATGCTATTTACATATTAACTTAATTGTTTATCTCCGATTTTTCTATAAATTCTTATAAGCAGAAATTAAGATAACTATTGGAAGGGCTCGATGACGAACGAATAGAATTCACAAAAGTCTGAATCATCGTCGCTATGAGTAAATTTAAAACAGTGAATACATCGAGATAAATTAAAGTGTAGTGAATACATGTCAAATGCATAGTAAAGTGCTTTTAAAAAAATTAAGGTAGTGGAAAGGGACCAGTGAGAATATGTGGATAACGTTTTCAACTATCAAACGTGGAATTTGGACAGAAAGATAAGACATTTAAATTAATAAATTAATTTTCGTTATATTTCCACTCAAAGTTAACCCTGAATAAATAGCTCAAGATGTATATGTTATAAGTAAACATATATTTATATAAATTTTACAAATATATATATTTTCCATTAATGCCTTTAATTTTAATTAAAATATTTTAGATTAATAAAAAACTTTAATCATTTATATAAATTAAAGCAGTGCACTACAAAAAAAGAAAGGTATTCATGAGATGTTATATTTCTGAGGTTATTTGTGAGTGTTTTAATATTAATGGACGAACAATTGTATTGCATTGTAACATTTCAGACATTAATCTCGTTAAATCTATTATTATTCCAATGAAAATTGTGGTAATTTAAGTTTCTAAGGTTGTTATAAATTAAAAATACTCCTGTGATAAAAAAAGTAAGGTGAAATTGTCATTTAAAATTCCCAGGCATTAGGAAGGCAAGTAAATTTTTTTCCTAGGTTGGTAGGACTGTCTATAATATTTGCCAAACGTCTGTTTGTTAAAAGGTTTAATTATCTCCGAGGTACACGATTGTTTGTAAACAACCGAAAGTGAATTTTTCGATTTTTTCATTGGGTGATTTTGTTGAGCAAATAACTTGCATCAAATTTTGTTTGCGGAACGAATATTCTTGTGCGGACACGTTGAAAATGTTGCGGAAGGCCTTTGGTGATCAAACTATGGCACAAAAAAGTTTGTAAGTCGTACAACGAGTTCAAAGACGGTCGAGAACGCGTTGAAGACGAACCGCGCTCTGGACGACCATCAACGTCTACCGACGAGGGCCACGTCCAAAAAATCACAGATTTGGTGCTTGAAAATCGTCGATGGACAATTAGAGATCTCGCTGATAGTGTTGGAATATCATTTGGCTCAGCCCAAACCATTTTGAAGAATGTTTTCTGTCTCAAACGCGTCAATTCTCGATTGGTGCCAAAATCGTTCAATTTACTTGGAAAAAAAGCGTCGCGTTGATGTGTGTGAAACTTTGCTGTCTGACTATCAGGACCACTTGAAACGCATCATTACTGGAGACGAGAATTGGATGGCAAACTCAAAATGCCAATGCGGGGACGCCGTTTTGACACGATTGAGGAGATAAAAACCGAATCGAAGAAGGTCCACGGATTTTCGAAGAAATGCAGTGTTTTGTTAATGTTCCTCTGTGCAAGTAATTGATCCTTCACCCTTGGCGGATACTTAATTTCGGAACGTGGCAGTTAAACTTTGTCATCAGCTTGTTGCGCCTGGATCGTACCTCGTGGATCATCCAACTACTTCCCTCTCCCTGAGGTGACCATCCAGAGAATGTCTGCACTTCACCACGCCTGTGTCAGAAGTTCTTCTATTTTTCGGACTCACTTGGTCTATTTTTCTGGACCACGATATTTCATTCATCCAAAAAAATCACGTGTTTTACAAAATTTCCATATTTCTGAAGACACCTTTCCCATATTCCCCCAGCATTCGCCTAAGGACGAATTTGCCATCTGGAAACTGCAGGTTCTCGACGCGAAAATTTTGACCCTATTTATTCAGGCCTAACACGTGTTCGTTTACGAATTTCCAAGGGTAAACTGTAATAAATTTATTAGAATGTTATAAGATCCTATCGTGGTTCACTATAATTTTTGTGAGAGCTTGAGATCATTTTTCACCTTGATTTCGATGAGAATCACGGGATAGGATTGCACATAGTCGCAGAGTACGGACTTCGTTAATTTAAAGGATCCTTGACACACAGTCCACGCCATTTGCATCCGCAGAATCTGACGTTTTTATAATGACTCTCCAAGTCAGCAACGCTCCAAGGAGTACTTTATTCCCCTTTTTTTATGAGAATGCGCCAGGACTATGTTTTCTCCCTCAAAAAATTTACGAACCCCTGTGGACCATTGACTTTCTTGATTCAGGGCCAGAATTCTTTTTTCATCATTAATTTCAATCATGAGTTAAAGGTAAGTAGGAAACATTTTCAAACCATTTTGGACAGCCTGATCGTTCATTTGAAGAAATCTGCAAATAAATTAAAGAGGGGTAAAATTGCCAGAAGAACCCAAACCAATTTGGATGAAACGCCAACCTGCTAGTTGATGGATCGTCAGGTCCTGGAGACAAAACACAACCTCTTAACGGTGAGAAATGAGATGTTGTTGTGTCTGTTGTAGAGTAATCTCCAAATAATACGGTTTCCTGATTTTGGCGTCCACGGGCAAAATCTAGCAAAAAATAAGAGTACGAAAACTACCTTCTATAATGTATGGGGATACAATATCCTACCATCATTGGCAGACAAAAGCCCCACATTATACGTTTTACGCAACGTTGTTGCAAATTTATGTGTCACGCGATATATTCGCTGTAACGAATGAACGCGTTGACTTTCTTTTTTTTGGGGTGTAGACAGGCTACATGAGGGTAATCCACATAGTGGCAACTCCCCTCTTATAACATAGGAAACGGATTTGAAAGGGGGGATGCGGAAAGGTAGAGGATGTTACCCAAGGGTTCACTAGAGCCCCCGGGCTATAGTTTAAGGATCCTACCCAGCATTCGCCTAAAAGTAATGCAGGAGAAACGCTATAAAATCCTGCATCAGGTAAGTCGGGCATTTGGTACTTGTCCCACGCCCTTCCGATGGCGGGAGAGGGGTTAGCTGTGGGGTCGCAGCTTTCCCCTCGCCGTACCTTCACCAATTTAGGAGGCAGCTGGCCGACTATTCCAATAGGAATAGCGGACAACTCTTACCGTATGCCCAAGGTCTGCGACCCCGGAACATTCACCTCTCAAAACAGACCGAGGTGCATCAGCATTTGGGAACCTTAGTTCAAAAAACCAGAGAGATGTGAAGGCATCCACAAAGGTAGCCCCCGCCAGAGCTCTCTGGAAAGGTTTACCTGCGAGAGAATCCTCTCCTTGCCACGCGTTGATTTTTTTAGGGCAACAGGCTACATGAGGGTAATCCACGTTGGGCAACTCCCCTTTAATAGCATAGGAAAAGATTTGAAATGGAGGATACGGAAGGACAGAGGAAGGTAGTGAAGGGTTGACTATGGCTTCTGGCAATATTTAAAGGATCCTACCCGGAATTCGCCTAAAGAAATGCAGGGAAAACCCTAGAAAAACCTGCATCAGGTAGGTCGGGCATTTGGTACTTGTCCTACGCCTTTCCGATAGCGGGAGAGGAGTTTTCTGTGGGGACGCAGCATTCCCTTCTCTTTGCCTCGACCAGTTTAGGAGGCAGCTGGCCGACTATTCCAATGGGAATAGCGGACAACTCTTACCGTATGCCCAAGGTCTGTGATCCCGGAACATACACCTCTCATAACAGGCCGAGGTGCCTCGGATTGTGAGAACCTTAGTTCCGAATCGGAGAGGAAAAGGTATCCCCAAAGGTAGCCCCTTCGTATCTCTCCTACAAGGTTCTGCCTGCGAGAGAACATCTCTTCGCAGGTATTGCCTGCGAGAGAATAGCCCTCGCAGGCCTTCAACTGCCACGCGTTGACCGAACTGGGATGTTCTTGTATCAACAGAGTTCGTTATAAAGCTGAGACTGAATATTGCGAATAACTTTATCAATTTTTTGGTATGTTTCTAACCGTTAATTATTCCCTTACATGATTATAAAAATAAAGTGTATTTATAAATTCATTGGCTTGATAATACAACTTTATTTTGCACAATTTCTCAGCAGGAAAGACCTGATGAAGGTACAAACACGTACCAAAACGTTATCGTAAATAAATAAAATATTCTCTGATATTGGTCGAGAAACTGCATTAATTATAAAGTATGAGGTAACAAAACTGTCTCCAACGTACATGGAAATAGAGAAGCGAGACTAAAGAAGAGAAACAAGCCAAGACTGGATTAATGGGGAGCGGGTGGATCTAGTGCTTCTTAATATATCCAACATCATTAGAAAAAACCCATTATAACTAACTATTTTCTCATGAAAGCACTTCAGATTCATCACATACCCACCAACAGCCTCACTCATGACAATCATGACACACCTCTGTTCAGTTCGTAATGTATGTGACGCTGAATAACACTTGGGGTTTCCTTTGCGTGTGGACGGAGGCGCTGTTGTCGCACTAAACGTGTGTCTTATACGGGCTCTCTCTACGATTGTTCGGCAATCCTGGATTGCCCCCTGGCTCCTTAATTTGAAGCGCCCTGATTGGTTTGATTCAAGGTGACAGCCCCCCCCCCCCATCGCGCGACCAAGTACCTTCTAATTTTAATCTCACTATAGTTACACGGCGTTTAAGTTAATTAGTGACGGCATCTTCGCACTCAAAAGACAGTTTAGTCTACTACGACATCACACTGTAGACTTTACCCTCAAGCGTTGAGAGCTTAAAAAAAATAAGCTATAGACGTGTCCTCATGTATATTAAGCAGCATTTGAACATAATATTTGTTAGATACTATCACTGGATATGCCAAAAGCAATTTCACGGCTAAAATAAAAATTAATTAAAGAAATTGAACAAGAATTGCGGCAAAGAAGATTGACCACAGCAGCATAGCAACTCATTATGTCCCTACAGACTTTACTCGACCTGTACCTAAATCGTAGACACAAATAGTGGTAAATTAGGCTTAAATTTTTGCAATTAAGAAGTAAACCGAGTGCGTAGTTGAAGAGAGAGAATTGTGATTGTAGTTAATGAGATTGACGTGTGAGATCGATCCCCTTTTGCCGTGACCCTTTTCCTTGGCGTATATTTGTGTATCGCTTTGCGCAGACTCCGTCCTCCACCTCTTGCAGGTATTATTTTCGCTCGGCGGGGTAATATCCATCCATCCCCCCCGGCCGCCCCGCTTCCCTCCTCAAACATTCATACATTTATGTCGACTGTTGTTACGAATCAATACCGCGCCTCCTCTCTACCTCTACCTCCTCCAGCGTCGCCGATGTAAAACGCTGTGCCTAGGCTTTGCCCCTGTGCAACACCTGCCTTAACCGCGTCTCAAAAAGAATTTATTCTACGTACTCCTTACAGTCGTGAAAGACTCATAATTACAGAGCGCAGCACCGGCGTTTAAGCTGCCACTGTCAAATCACAAACGACACACATTATGCTTCTATAATCACTGCGGCGGTGGTCTCAAAATTATACACTAAACACTTTTGATAAGCCGAAGGAAGAAAAAAACATGGCGGGCGAGGGCCGTTAATTACACACGCGGTTAAGACTTTAACAATTATGCATTTAATATATTTGTCTTGGTCCGTCCGTTATTGCAGCGTTCAGGTTAACTTAAAAATTACCCCTCTGCAACGATAAAGTAAACAAAAAAATTAAATAACGCCGAGGAGCTTCAATAAGAAAAATAATGTAATAAGAGTGTGGTTATTAAATAAACATATATATATAATTAAATAAGAATGTTGAGATAAAATAAAGAAGAATGTTATAACTGATAGCTCGTGACTGTCCCGTCAAGTTATTGGGGTGAACTAACCGTTTACTGAACGTCACCATTGTTGAAGCCTGACTTCGATTTGCTGTTACTTAAATAAAGAACGATCGTTAAAGGAAGTGACAAAATAGCACCGTCTAAAACATTGTTAATTAATCTGTATATGTTCATAAATGTTATTTTAATTCAGTACAGAAATTGAGTCAGTTACTTTTAAAATATATGGTCTACGTCATTGATTAACAACTGCACTACTATAATATTTTCTGGCAGAGAGAAGGGATTACGAAATTAATACAAAAATTGTAAACCATTGAAGGATTGGAGGAAAAACTATGTCTGGTTAAACATTTTATTTTGAATATATATATATATATATATATATATATATATATATTGTGTAATTGGTAATTAAGACATTGTGCTAATTGGAAAGTTGGATTGTAGAGGACTCATTATTAGTGGATATAGAGTGGACGCCGCAACAAGGCGGCAAAACAAAGAAAGTATTGTTGTCGATCGGCTGAGAATTTTACGTGCTCAAAATTTACGAGACGAGGAGGGCAGTCAGGCATAGAACAGCGAGGTGTAAATACCAGAAAATTCATATTATAAAAAGTTTTGCAGTCGGGAAGGAGAGAGTGAAACTAATGTTGTAATCGGTGGCCGAGCATAAATTCAACCTGCTGGCCATAGACAAACCAATGAAGTACATTTCCAACTAAAGTCACGAGATCTGCAAATCCAGGTTGCAGCAAAGCATCGAGAATCTACCAATTTGTGTTAGACCAACTAACAAAACTACGCCAATTAGAATTTGTTGACATTTAGAGTCTCTGAGTACTAGAATCAGTCATATCCCCAAATTTTGTGCACAAAAAACCTAAAATGAGACGTGGGCGGCCGTAAGTAGAAAAACTTTAAAATCATATTGTAAACCGTTTTTAAAAGATAAAAGTCAGATCGTTCTTTAATTTTAATTATTTAATTATCGATAAAATGAGATCTTTAATTCCTGATGACATTTAAAAGTGTTTAAATTCAATCTGTAGTGTTATTTCTTCCACAACAAATATCGTCTATGTTTCAGACGCATTAACTTCCATAAAAGGTAAATGTAATTTTGTATAAATTCAGCCATTTATCAAACCCAGTTTAAGACCCTGAGATCCCAAATATTATTGTGTATTTAAAATTGTTAATAAATTTGTTTAATTGTTTTCCCTTAATAATCTTTTTATTTTAAGCACCCACATTAGTTAGTTATTACAATATATATATATATATATATATATATATATATATATATATATATATATATATTGTAATTTTCAATTTTGAAACCAAATTAAAATGAAATAATATTAAATTTCGCCTCACGTTGGGCGCCAACCGGCGAGTAATTATTTTGTAATTTGAATTATTTTAATATAATAAAGTAATGAGTTTGTGTAATTGAACAAAATTTTATTATTATCCTTTTATGTAAAATTAAAATATTTCAACGCGGGCTAACTTTAATATAATTTCAATTTAATTGTTTTCATTCCCATTATTACATTTTGCCGATCTCAACGTGAAGCACTGTTTATTAATTGGCGTTTATAAGTTGTTCATTACAATATATATATATTATTTCTCATTGGACGGAATTCTTTGGATTCAGCGCGATTAAGCTCAGTTTTTTATTCGAGGAAATTATTAAGGTTTCCTCCTCTCCAAAAAATGGAATATCTTCATTCCGAAGTAAATATTTTGGGACCCAAATGTGTGCACTACGGTGATTCGAACAAGTACCTACTTCAAACTTTTAATAAAATTGTGACTTAAGAGACGGTCATTGCTTTACTATTCTACCAATTCGTAAATGAAGCATGAAGGTACCCTTTTCTGTCTCCCTAGAAACATCCGCTTGGTCCCCTAGGTGTAAAGTTGGGTGGACGTTAAGGAAAGGACAGCTGCAATGATCCCAAACACGATTTTGATCGTCGAGTCTGTTTAAGCCAATACACAGAAAAAAAATAATAATATTTTCCTTCAAACATATTCGTTTCTGAACATGATCTGCTCCGACTACAACATTTCTTCATATACTAATTAATGAACGTAGGCTTCGGGGTGAATCGATTTAATAAATGATTTTCGGTTTATATATCGAGTAAAAAAATCTGATGACGGCGGTGATGATAATTGCAGAAACGTGATCTGACCAAAATTTGACCAGTTTGATAAACTAAGGAACATTTATTGTTTTTTGGGACAGAAATAAATTTGATCTAACTCATTTTTCATCCAACTTCCTCAAGACAATTTTTATAATAAAAATTACAAAATGTTGAGGATGCGGGTGGATGAGGAAATGGCGTCTGAGTCATGCAGAGTCCACAAACATATCCTGAGTTCACATCACGAGGGTGGTCTGAAAAGTTCCCTACCTCAACGTGAAGATGGCAGCACTAGTCAATAAAAGCTAGTGAATTTCGTTGTTTATCTGTTTACAGTCACTCACAAAAGTTTCAGCCATTTTGGACGCGCAGTTGTTATGTAACAGCCGTTTGATGAGTTGATGTGAGTGTTTCTGTGAAAATGAATAAAATCGAGTATCGAGCTGTTATTAAATATTTGTTTTTGAAAGGCAATACGCCTACACAAATCAAATATGAGTTGGATTCTGGGTACGGGGACACTGAACTGTCATTTACTACAATGATCTTTGGGGCAGCTGAATTTAAACGTGGCCGTAAGAACTTGGGAGACGATGAACGTCAAACACTGCAACTACCGACGAAAACATCGCCAAAGTTCACCCAAATGGTGCTACACGACCGCCAAATTAAAGTGAGAGAGATAGCAGAGGTCATGAGAACGTGTTTGTCACATTAAATCAACATTTAGGCATGAGAAAGCTGTCCGCACGTTGGGTGCCGCGTTTGCTCACGTTAGACCAAAAACGTCTGTGAGACGAACATCTCTGAATGAACATTTCTGACTCTCTGTTGGCGAAGTTAATTACTGTATATGATACATCATTATACTCCCGAAATAAAAATACAGTCCAAACAGTGGACTGGAAAGAGGGAACCGGCTCCAAAAAGAGCAAAAAAAATTTTTTCGGCTGGGAAAGTGACGGCGACTGTTTTTTGGGATAGTCATGGAGTTATTTTAATCATTACTTGACAAGCTGAAGGCAGAAACGACCACATTTGCAGAAAAAGAAAATCGACAAATTACGGTTTGAACTGGTTGACCATCCGCCTTACTCACCAGATCTAGCCCCAAGCGACTTCTTCTTGTTCTCTCATCTAAAAATTGCGCTCGCAGGACAGAGATTTTCGTGAAATGAAGAGGAAATCACCTTCGTGAACACTTATTTTGCAGAGAAAAACGCCGAGTATTTTTTGGACGGGTTACGGAGATGGGAGCATCTGTGGGAGAAGTGTGGAGAGTTACAAGGAGACTATGTTGAAATATCTTCTATCATTGTTAGGTCGGAAACTTTTCAGACCACCCTCGTACTTCATCCTTTGAGCAGGATTTGTACCCGTGGTCAGATTTATCCCACGCGTGGATGTATAATAGCACGGAATGAGATTTGGTCACCACCAGACTGCAGATGACGTCCGAAGTCTCCTGAGAGGGCGCGAGTGAGCCGCCGCCAGCATCGCCCTTGACGGCCCTTTTGTTTTTTTGCTAATAGCTGGCGTGTTTCCTCGTCTCTTCACCCCCGCACAAGCGGCCATTCATCGGCTTTCAGAGATCCCCCGCAGAAATACACTCTCGCTAATTGGACAAGAAACATCGTGTTGCTGCCCCAAGAATCGCCTCATTTTCTTTGCCAATTGTTATGCAGGTCCATTAGAAGCATTGCTTTGCGCCGTAACTCGTCCGCAGCCACGATGACCGGTTATTTCGTGCTAACTCTATCATTATTAAGTGCGCTTCGTGCCTTTTAAAGTCTCTGGGAAAATAAATGGAGCAGTACAATTCTTCGTGTGGGTGAATCACGGTGATTATATTTTAACAATAATAAGAAAGATAGCCAAATACAGACAAAATAAGTGATAATATAATTTCTGGGGTCCTTGTACCTTTCTTTAGGTGCTAAGTAGAGCCTAGAGCGACACAACTGCACTGGTTAGTTGACCAAACTGAAATGAAAAAGAAAACGCAACGACAATGAGAAAGCTTTGCGTAACAATAAGGGATCATAGCAATAGTAGAGTTTCATCGTGTCTGTTAGCACAGTAATTGCTGTAATGTTTTATTTAATGTGAAGCATCTCTGATACGAGTCTGGGATTGTACCTGGACTCAATGTCTAAAACATTAGCATTTTTCCATTAAAATGATCGTTTCGAATTGATATGTTTGGAGACTGCAAATTGTCTTTGATATTGGACGAGTGTTCTTTGATACGTGTATTAGGCGAACGTTTTGTTTGCCCTATGTAGCAGGAATTACAATTAGAGCAAGATATTTGGTATACCACACAATGTTGGCTGTAGGTGTCAAGTGGGTCCTTCTGGTTTTTAATCAAATAGGGAAGGGTATTAGTGGATCTGTAAATGATGGATATTTGATATTCTTTGAATATTTGGTTCAATTTGTGATGCAAAAATTTGTAATAAGGGAGTAGGAGAAAAATTTGGCTCGAGGTGTTTGCGGACGTTGACAGTAGGATATTGGATTTTATTGAATCTAATGTTGATGTGTTTATTAATAAAATTTAAAGGGTACTCATTCGAGATTGAAATGTTCCGAACAATATTATGTTGGGGATAGAAAGTAATATAGCTGTAATATAGATTGTATTCTAGATCTCTTTTTTGTTAGGATGATAAGAGGGAACACACCCTGGAGTATGGAGGCTTCATGAACCAATCGGTGATAATGGAAGTATTGTGAATGGATAAAGTGACGTCATCGGAATTAATAGAACGGTTCAACTCATGTTCATGGCTGAATTGTAAGTTGGGATGATAATTATTGGAAGTAATGACTATAATGTTGATTTGAGAGGAATTTACATATATGATGTAGCAAAGAGGTTGGACAGGATGTAGAGACAGACAAGAATCTCTCATGAATATCTCATGAAAAAAAGACTAAATTGCTTTTCCTTCCATTTTGAGTTTTGTCAACTGACCAGTGCAGTTGTGTCACTTTAGGCTCTTCTTAGCACCTTAACAAATGGACAAGGATCCCAGATCACTTATTTTGGCTGTATTCGGCTATTTCTCTTATTATTAATTTTCAATCAGACGTAAAGTTTTCATTCCGATGATACTTTTTTAACCATATAAGGTATTATTTCGGACCACAGCATTTTCATTACAATTCATATTCTAAATAAAATTATCACATGGTTCGCGTTCATTTTGGAGCGTGAGGCTGGTGGATAAAATCTGGCGTGAAATTCCGAGGAGATTAACAGAATTATCAAAACCACCTAAGAGCGTTCATCAAAAACCAATCCTGGCTATTGTGTCTATAAACAGTTGCGTCAACTGAGAAGTGGGACAACCCCTTCAAAAACACAGAAGATATTTCATAGATCTGTTGACAGATGGAATTTTAAAATAAAAATATAAAACGTCCGTGTTAAAAGTATTCTAATTCGATAAATAAACAGCTAAGTAACACACAAAAAGTAGTGCTGCATTAAATACCACATCCAACGTTTCTGCAATCCTTGTTGCGTTCGTCAGGTGATTCGTAAAACTATTAAGAGAGTTTATGACCTTTTAGTTTAGTGTCTTCAGTGTTCCCGACATATGCCAATACTAAGAACGGTAGCTGTGATTCTGTCATTTAAATTTGATACTGCTGAATTTCTGAGTGCGTATGTAGATTTATCCATAGGGTCGACCGCCGCTAGGAAATAAATAAAAAAATATTTTCAATCATGTAAATACGAGTATCAAAGATACGTCGTAATGGCCGCCGTCATAGGGACCCAACAGTCGGCAGTGGTAAAATATAATAAAAATTCTCAGTTGATAATTCATTTGGACTGGAAAGAGATGTAGAAAGACTGTGCGGTCTTATTCTGTCTTGAGGAATGGGGCTCGGGCCCTATACAAATTGCCATAGTATTTACTGTCCAGCTTACAATTTAAGGTCTCAGCCGCTTTTCATCCCTCTCTTCTGCCCAAATTAATTAATTAATTTGATTATTCCACATCATTCTCAATTCCTCTTATACATACATACATATATATAATTCAACAGGCAAGGTATGGTTTGGACTTGGCGCGCGTAAGTTGACGGAGCGGGCAGTCAGCCACGAGACATTGCTGAGTACGGAAGAAATTAAAATTAAGCAGTCTGAAATCAGAGGCAAGAGAAATTAGCTGTATTAGGAATAGTTGAGAGGAGTAAAACATTAATTAGTGGAGTAGGGGCAGGCAGCAACGACGGAAAGTGGTTGTGAGCTGAATCAACGGCACATATTATTGTAGAAAGACGGAGTTGGACAGAATTATTCCAGATGGTCACTCAGAGGAGTCCCTGAGTATTGCTTCAAATTGTCCGGAGAGTCGACGAAAAGTGTAAATTCAGTGTAACATGGCCTGTTCGTAATAGTGATTGAGGTGAAAGTGTGTTGGTGAGTCTTTACAATTGCCCTGGTACCAGTACAAACAGTAAGTAAAAAAGGGAAACATTTAAATTAAAATTGTAAACGTTAAAAGAATATCGTCAGATTTCGATTTCATCTCGATTTTTATTAAAATATTTGTCAATAGTAAATTGTAAAATAATTGTTTAAAAGGGGAATAAATGTTCTTTATTTAAAAGGCTCAGTAAAGACCCTGAGATAAAGAGATTATTTCAGTTATTTATAATAAATTGTTGTAACGATCGACGAGCAATTTTTTTGTAAATGTAAAGTTTGTGTGTATAATTAAATTAATTGTTGGGTCAGTTGTAATAAATGTTTTATTCATGCTAATTTTTCATCATAATAATAAAATTAAATTTTTTAAAATTATTATTGAGTATTACATAAAAGACGTCTTAACGTGTGGCCAATCAATTCATTTAATTTTGTATTATGTTTTCTTATTAAATAAATGGCGCCCAACGTGGGGCAAAATCATTTCAATTGTTTTATCTTTGCTTATTACAATATATATATATATATATATATATATATATATATATATATATATAATAATGACAAATTTATTTAATTAGATTTTAAAGTGAAGATAAGCCTTATGTTATAAATAAATTAAAAGTTAAAATGATAAGATTTTAAATGAAAACAAAACTTCAAAATATAACAAAATTAATTTAATAAAAACATTTTCTTATCTCAATTGAAATTTTACGAGTTGGTAATGTGCCACGGCTTAATTCTCAAGGCCGCCTATCGGGGCTACAATAAATATTGTTAGAAAATGACATTTAAAAACTAACAAAGGAAAAAATTCCTGACTTAAATAATTATTGAAATACGAAATCTGACGATAATTATATTTACACTTAAGATTTACAATTAATAAAATTTATTTTTAGTTTAATTTACCCTTAGTTGTTCCTCTGGGCTCGAACTCACTCGATTTTTGTTCAACACATAACAGAAAGGCCATATTTCACTAAATTTACGGATGTTGTAGTTTTCAAACACAAAGCACTTCCTGCTTCCGAAACTGTTGATAACGTTTTTTTTAAAACTTTGATAATTGCATGAATATGACTAAATACATCAGACTGTCGACTTGAAATTCCAAAACCCGGGACATTAATATAATACGTCTCTGCTGCCTAATTACACTTGCTCAGACATCGTACAGGGAACTTTGAATCAGGGACTCTACAAAACACACCTTTCGTCTTCCTTGTCCAAGCAACTCTGAATTGTGACTCCTTAAAACACACCTTCGCCATCCTAGTCCAAGCTACTCTAGCAAGCAAGCATTATATACTCTTGTAAACAATCGTCATATTCACGCCGCCGATAATGAAAATCGTAATATTTTGTTTAGTAAATAATTACATATTATTAATTACCACTATATATATATATATATATATATATATATATATATATATTCTCGAAAGTGACCAGGGTAAAAAATATGTGGGCGCAATGTAACTAAAGATTTTTTTTAAAAAAAAAACGAAATAATTGAGTCGCGGCCACGGCCAGTTGGATGTAACGGAAATCAATGTCATCGTGTTGGAGATGGAAGTAATTTTTATCTTTAGTTTAAATTAAACTATTTGTAGGGAATATAACGCACATGCAGAAAGAATCATCGTGTGCACCGAAGTATTTCTGACTATTAACTAAATGTTATTAAATATAGGGAAACATTTAATGAAAATTGAAAAAATGGAAGATTTCCCGTACACAGACATAATATTTCTGGGTTTCAAAAGGGTTAAAATCTGGTTTCTTCCTAAGACAAATTATATACTCTGCCTTAATAGCGCTTGCAGCACTTACCATTCCCCTCTCTGCGACACGTACACTTACCCTTTCAATTCTACGCTGACGCTAATTAAAAAATATGGAAATAATAATATTATTATTAAAGTGAAACTTCTTATATGGTTGCAGGGTAAATCAACCTGCTGGAAAATACGAACGGACCGTAACAGAACGAGCGTAACGTCACGGAAATGAAAAAATTACTATGTGTAAAAGTATACTCATTAGATAAATAAAAAGCCAAATAACACATAAAAAGTAGTGCTAAATTAAATATCACATGAAACGTTTCTGCAATCCTTGTTTGGACAACAAAATATAAACGTTACATTACTTATTAACCATCCTTTACCTATACTATTAAACGGGACTTGCCACCAAGTGGATTACCCTCATGTATCCTGCTATTAAAAAATCTATAGGCAGTAGCCTGTGGGAGCGGTTCTTAGCTCTCGCAGGCAGAACCTTTATGCAGAATCGGAGAGGATATCTTTGTGATTTTTATGTTCCGGGGTCGCAGATCTTGGTCATACGGTAAGAGATATTCGATTTTCCCATTGGAACAGTCAGCCAGCTGCCTCCTAAACTGATCAAGGCACGAAGAAGGTATGCCACGACCCCATAGCATCCTTAATCCCGCCATCGGAAGGGCGTGGGACAAGTACCAAGCGCCCGGCCTACATGATGCAGATTTTCTAGGGTTTTCCCTGGATCACTAGGTAAATTGCCAGATAGGATCCTTAAAACTACAGCCCTGTGGCCCCAGTTAACCCTTGGCTACCTTGCTCTACCTTTTCATATGACCCCTTTCCTATGCTATTAAAGGGGAGTTACCACCACTTGGATTACCCTCATGTAGCCAGTTACTCGTAAAATAAATGTCACCTTCCATTTTCAATACCGACATCGTGGATGATCTTCATCTTATTATTATTACGAGGCTTCACTGGTTCCATATATCTCCACTTCGGAATTTGACTTGTCCCAGAAGATGGGAACAGAGACGTTCGTCTTGTAGAATAAAATGAACTCACTCGGCTTGTTTCTCCCACGAGAATATTTATGATATTATTTATGGTTTTATTTACACGACGTTTATATGAAAGTCAGGACTGTACCTTAAACTGTACCCAGTTGTCTTGAGTTAACCCTTGGGTACCTTGATACCCCTATCTGATTTCTCTTTTCGTATGCTATTTCTTAAAAGAAATGTAGCGCGATAGTTTTATAATTTGTATATACATTTTATTTTAATGTAATTAGATATCAGCAAGGGTTGAGAGCTTGGCAAGTTGGAATTTGACCAGGCGCCGCCGTGGCGGACAGATAATCCTTAAGGTCTAGTCTTAGGCACGTAGGCTGTTGACCCTCGAAAGTTACCTGGACTGTCGCACCGTGGGAAACGTCTCCCCAAAAATCCCAGAAATTGAATTAACTCGTGACTGCCTGAACCATTTTATGGTTCAGGAAAGTTCGTTTGAAAATTGGTCGAGAACATCGATATTTCACATCCAGCTATGGGACTGTAAAGAAAGTGTAGAGAGACTCCTCGACGAACTGTCGCCAGGGACGGACGTACAGCCACAAACTTTCAATCATCCAGAGGACTCAGAGAGAACGAGGGTACCACATGATCACGGCCAGAGATCAACGCCAGGTAACTGCCAAGTGTCTCAATCTTTGACGCGCCTGCGGGAATTACCGTAAACCATGGTTTAACTTGGGATTAAGGGATCCGATTGTTTTTCCCGGCTAACTGAACACTCATAATTTGTATTTTAATTTTAATTGTCCATGTTCACTTAAATGGTTAATAAAATCTGGAAAATATCCCTTTACTTTATCATTTAATAAACCTACCGCTACACTAAAATGTTTTATTTGTAAATTGATCGTTTTTTTTTGCTATCATCCAATATTTCCTACTCAAAATATTTTTCATAGTCTTCAATTTTTAAACTACTTTGTTTTCCAATGTCATTAAACTCCGAGTCGATTATTCTTGCTAATCTTGCGACACGCTTTCTTCCTTATTCCGGGTGTCACCAGCCTGAATTAAAGTGTTAAATCCAATTTGTGTAAGACCATCCGTGTCAATTATTTCAATAATTCCTTGAGTTCACCGTTTCACTGCTAACGTAGATGAAGGAATTCGAAGAACCCCTTGACCGCGACGGGGACGAGAGTTATGCAGGTATATGATTGGTGCGCATTTTAAAATCGATTTAGTGAAATGTCCGATTGTTATACAGGGCGTGCAGGAATTCCCCGGATAATGTGCGAGGATTCGGTAATGCCTGGAGATGTTTTCCCCTATTGGATATCGTGAGGGACGTTTCCGTGGCATTCCATCCGGATACACAGATTCCAGATACTAAGTACGGCGTGTGTGGCCTTCGTCGGTCATAACCGCACTTACGGGGATTGTGAGACCACAACTAACGCAACTGACTTCGCCATTGCCCGATCAGGTAGACCAGATATCACAATAAGTTTCCTACGGTTGCAGGTCTTCTTCTAGTGAGTCTCCTCTTCGTCGCTCCTTCATTCCTCGACCATTCTCTTTGGTGCGTTCATCATCCAATAATTACTTCCCAGAACATGTCCAAACTAGTGTTTCTTTCTCTTTTGTTCTACATACAGAGCTCCAATCTGAATAGCCTATTTTGTAGCCCACAAACTGGGTGTCTGCTAATTCCAAACGGTCTTTACAATTCCTAACAAAACATAGCGACCTTCCTAATCAAGGTTTTGACTAGACTAATTTTTTATTTATTATTACAGGATTAATGAATGCAAATATCAATTAATAACAACATTTTGTTGTATTCCTGTTATCTTCTGCTAAGCCTCTTTATCCAGTGCATCTTCCTTGAGTATGTTGCGACACTCCATATTATCGTTTATGTGGTCTGTCCAAGAACGTTTGAGTCTGCCAGGTGGTTTCCATTCATAAATCTTCCGATGATCTGGCATTCTCCACATGTGTCCGTACCACTTTAATGATTTTCTTTAAATTCTATCTGTAACTGTCTCATTTGCCTTCATTCTGGCTCTTACTTCATCGTTCAATTCTTGATATTCTGGTACCCCTAAGCAAAGAACTCATTTCCACAGCTAATAGTCTTCTTTTGAGATCAATGTTTAAGATCCATAGTTCTGATCCACAGCACAGCACTGATTCAATCATTATCTTACCCACTCCTTTCTTATTGTTAGTGGAAATGTTTTTGTCCCACCAAAAGGAATTCGTACACCCTCATACATTCCTGCTTTGCTGTATTCTGTATGGCCCAATCCATCTTTATCAATATATGCACCTAGATTATAAAATTTTTCAACCTGTCTCATAACTGCTTTGTCATTGATGTGAATTTCAAATTTAGCATCACTATTCACCACCAAATGCTCTCATCTGTAGACCCCATCTGTCATATTCCTGATATAACCGTCGTATCACGAATTCAGGATCAAAATCGTCTTGTGCTACAATGGCTTGATCATCAGCAAAACTTAATGAAAACGTCCGTACATCATTAACATTCCTCTGCAGCTGTCCTTCCAATTTCGGAGAGCCACTTCTACAAATAAACTGAACAAGACAGGTGACATACTGCATCCTTGCCTCAATCCATTTGTGACACTAATAGGTTCTGATAACTGCGAACCTCTTTTAATCTGTATCGTATTTTCTCTGTACATTTCGATAACAATATGTAAAACATGATCATCCATACCTAAATCTTCCATAACTTCCCACAGTTTAGTTCTAGGGACTGTGTCATAGGCTTTTTCTAAATCTACAAAGGCAATGTGTAGCTCCTTCCCTGCTGCTATAAATTTCTCAATTAGCTGTTGTAAAATAAATAGGTTATCTGTACATGATCTGTTCTGCCTAGATCAAATCTGGTCTTCCCCAATATGGTGGCCAACATTCTGTCTAATTTTTTAGAACATTATCTTGCTAAATAAGACTAATTTCAGAAGCCAATTATCACACCAAAATGATCTCTGAAATGGTCAACCATCATAATCAATAAGATTACTTTGAATACAGAAAGAGATATGGATGGTTTAAGTAGGATCTATGACCCCTTAAATTCTGTGGTTCCTTTATATTTGCTTGGATCCTGATCGTGAGTAGTATTTTCCTTTGGAGGTCTTACTTGAGAAGATATGCCGAATGGAAGAGGAAACGTCGTAAGATTACTGGTTGTAACTTAAATATTGCCCCATGTGGTCATTTCCACGTTCGAATATTAACGTTAATTTTGTTCTCAAAATTATGAGACGCCTCCTTTAATCTATACTACATTATCTTAAGCGTCATTCCCTTCCCAAAAAATTTAATCTCCGAGCTATTTCTCTTCCAACTATAAATTGTAACTTAGACGGGACTCCGTTTAATAATTTTAACTCTTTTTTTAGGCGAACAGGCTACAAGAGGGTTATCCACGTTCGGCAACTCCCCTTTAATAGCATTGGAAGGGATTTGAAAGGGGGGATGCGTAAGGGTAGAGGAAGGTAGCCAAGGGTTACTAGGAACCCCGGGCTATATTTTAAGGATCCTACCTGGTATTCGCCTAAAGAAATGCAGTGAAAACCCTAGAAAAATCTGCATCAGGTAGGTCGGGCATTTGGTACTTGTACCATGCCCTTCCGATGGCGGGAGAGGAGTTTGCTGTGGGGACGCAGCATTCCCTTCTCTGTACCTCGACCAGTTCAGGAGGCAGCTGGCCGACTGTTTTAAAGCGAATAACAGACAACTCTTACCGTATGCCCAAGGCCTGTGACCCCGGAACATACACCTCTCAGAACAGGCCGAGAAGCCTCGGCTTGTGGGAACCTTAGTTAAAAACGGAGAGGAAAGGGCATATCCAGAGGTAGCCCCTTCGTATCTCTCCTAAAAAGTTCTGCCTGCGAGAGATCATCCCTCGCAGGTATTGCCTGCGAGAGAATAGCCCTCGCAGACCTATTGGTGTTATAATTTTTTTTTAGGGCAACATGCTACATGAGGGTAATCCACATTGGGTAACTCCCCTTTAATAGCATAGGAAGGGATTTGAAAGGAAGGATGCGGAAGGGTAGAGGAAGGTAGCCAAGGGTTAACTAGGGCCCCCGGGCTATATTTTAAGGACCCTACCCTGCATTCGCCTAAAGAAATGCAGGGAAAACCTTAGAAAAACCTGCATCAGGTAGGTCGGGGATTGGGTACTTGTCCCACGCCCTTCCGATAGCGGGAGAGGAGTTTGCTGTGGGGACGCAGCATTCCCTTCTCCGTGCCTCGACCAGTTAAGAAGGCAGCTGGCCGACTATTCCAATGGGAATAGCGAACAACTCTTACCGTATGCCCAAGGTCTTTGACCCCGGAACATAATTTGTTATAATTTGTCCTTTTATATTACTGTTAGGGAGAATCGTCTGCGAGGGCTATTGTCTCGCAGGCAGTACCTGCGAGGGATGTTCTCTCGCAGGCAGAACCTTGCAGGAGACACACGAAGGGGCTACCTTTGGGGATGCCTTTTCCTCTCTCCGTTTTTGAACTAAGGTTCCCACAAGCCGAGGCACCTCGGTCTGTTTTGAGAGGTGTATGTTCCGGGGTCACCGACCTAATACATACGGTAAGAGTTGTTCGCTGTTCCCATTGGAACAGTCGGCCAGCTGTCTCCTAAACTAGTCTAGGTACGGAGAAGGGAATACCGCGTCCCCACAGCAAACACTTCTCAAGCTATCGGAATGGCGTGGGAAAAGTACCCAATGCCCGACCTACCTGATGCAGGTTTTTCAAGGGTTTTCCCCGCATTACTTTTAGGCGAATGCCGGGTAGGATCCTTAAACTCTAGCCCGGGGGCCCTAGTTAACCCCTGGCTACCTTCCTCTACCCTTCCGAATCCCCCTTTTCAAATTCCTTCCTATGCTATTAAAGTGGAGTTGCCAAAATGTGGATTACCCTAATGTATTCTGTTACCCTAAACAAAAAATATTTATGCCACGTATTAGAGAGAAGTCAATAGCCAAATGACAGACAAAAATGAGTTATGAATTAAATACCATACAACAACGTTTCTGCAATCCTTGTTCCTTTCATCGGGTGATTCAAGAAACGCAAGAGCCGTAAGAACGACACAAAAAAGACCAGGTGACACACTCAAAAGCAAAGTCAAACGCAATGAAAAGGCAAAGAGGTGTAGTGTCTTTCGGCCACTTTGGAATTTTATTTTTATTTAGGGTATTTAATAATAAAAAAATATAATGAATTTTGAATAATTTATTTAACAATAACTAATTAATTATTAATGTAAAACAAAATGAATCGAAATTTATAAATGGCTTATACTCTGGCTTGCAGAAACAATTCTCTTACAGAGCATCAAAGGCTCAAAGAACGCGGGCGTATTTTTTTTAAAGAAGTATTTTATTTAATATTGTATTTATCAGCAATAAGATTACATTTTAATCTATAAGCTAATGTGCTAGCTTTAGTTACGTATGATACATTATGGCATGATGAGATCCCCTTCAGCGAAGAGATTTTCTAAATCTTGCCTAGAGATGTGCTGGCCATTTTCTTTTCAGTCTTCTTGTATCATCATTTTCTAGTAGTGGTTGTAATAATGGATTTGAATGTGATTTAAGATTTTCGTGGTGACGGGCAGTTTCTATAACAGTGGCTATTTTTAAGTCATTGTGTTCTGTACCAGGGGGGCGTTAATGATGGCTCTTAATATTTTAGACTGGCATCTTTGGATTATTGCAGTATTTGACTTACTGGCACATCCCCGTAATTCTATCCCGTAGCTCCATATTGGTATAATTATGGTTTTGTATAGCAGTAGTTTTTTTTATGGAGAGGTGTGAATTGCGTCCTAGTAACCAGTAAATTTCTTTTTCTTTAATATCCGTTTGTTTTCTTTTCTTGGTTATGCGGATTTTCCAATTGAGTTTTCTATCGAGATGTAAGCCCAAATATTTGACAGAGGGTGATTTAGGTATCTCTGTGTTGTTTATAGAGATCGGTGGGCAATGTTTTTTACATAACGTAAACGTCACATGAGACGACTTTTTTTCTTTTATTTTTATTCTCCGTTACTGAAGCCATACTTGAAGTAAGTTCATATATTTTTGAATGAGTGATGAAGCTCGGTTTATATCCGAATGTGAGGTTAGGATCACAGTATCATCTGAAAACGTTCCTAGGACAATATTTTCGACCGTTGGGAGATCAGAGGTGAACAATAAATATAACAGGGGGCCTAAGACACTGCCCTAGGGTACTCCTGCATTAAGTGAATGTATAGATGATTCCAACAATTTATAGAACATAGGCAAGTTTTTATTTTATTTTATATAGTAAACCCCAATGCCAGACCTTATCAAATGCCTGAGTTATGTCTAAGAATATTTCTGGAGAATATTCTTTATTTTCGTGGTGACGGGCAGTTTCTATAACAGTGGGTATTTTTAAGTCATTGTGTTATGTACCAGGGGCCGTTAACGATGGCTCTTAATAGTTTAGACTGGCATCTTTGGATTATTGCAGTATTTGACTTACTGGCACATCCCCGTAATTATTTCCCGTAGGTCCATATTGGTTTAATTATGGTTTTATATAGGCTCTATTAATGTAATTTGTTACTCGGTGGCACTGCTGAGTTGTAGAATGACTCCGTCGAAAGCCAAACTGATAATGTGGAATCCAGTCATTATCTGTGAAGTCGGGATCAATTATTGAAATACTTTTTCCAGATTTTAAAGATATGTAAATATAAAAATGCAGCTATTGCGCTTAGACGAAGATGGCGTTCAGTTACTTGTAGTGGTTCCTCCAGAAGTTGTTTTGTTCCTATGCTGGTTGGGTTGGCGTATTTAGCTTTTCCGCACGTTCCTGATTGACGGGTTGTCGTCGATCTTCTGTAGTTGTGCCTGACTGGAACTAGCCACTCCTTTTGTTATTAAAATAATTTATCGGAAATTTTGTAATGTTGTGCAAGGAGCTTTTTTTTCTCAGACCTCTGAACCGGACTGCTAGGGTTCATTTTCCTCCCTTTTAAAAACATCGAAATACCATAGGAGGCCCGACCGTAACTAACTGACCAACCTCTAATATGCGACAAAATTTAGAATCTAAAATTCGTTTTTCTTTCCAGAAAATTAAATTTCCTGACGTTAAAATGTAAGATAAAAAATGGATCACCACAGATAACTTGAAACCATCATGGAACATGTGTTTATTTTTTTGTAAGGGGAGTTTTCTGTGATTGCTCAGGGCGTGACTGTGAGATCACTTGGAAGCGAACAAAGATCAATAATAATCTGTGACTGAGCGCGTGAGGTGGAGGATCTCTGGCGATTGTCTGAGCCGCTGAGAGGAAAGGCATTTCTGTTTGTATTCCTCCCCGCTCGCACGCGGAGGGATAATTCACGTTTCGTCGCCCACTCCCGTAACGTAAGGCTTAATTAGTTCTGCAACGAAACTTTCCTGTTCCGTAAACTCGACAGCAAAAACTTTTCGCAATATGTAAGCTGAGGGGGTCCGTTGTATGTGAGGATCCATTGGAGAGCAGCGGCCCGTGAGGACGTTCCTTAGCTCCCAATTAACATGGCGGCGGTGCAAGTGCATCCATCGCCCTTCCGGTTAGGTGCGCGCGTAAAACGTGTCACGGCCATCGCGCTGATACATCACATGCGACTTGCACGTGTAAAAACACAGCCGTAATTAAATCTGCCCGCTGATTCGAGTTAAATTGGATAAACTTGGAAGTTGGATATCAGGATTTGCTGAACCGAACAGTTGCAAGAAGGGGAATACGTTCACAGCGCTTTACTGAAACAGAGGTGGACCTGACCATTCCGTGGACAAGCACAACAACATTTACCGTTAAAATATTTTCATTACGAGATAGACCGTCAACGGCAAGCACCAATCAGAAGATGCGACGTCAATAGCGTGTGCATATAATCGTACAGTAGTCTCTCTCGGTACAGACTGAATTTAGTCGGGGTTGCCTTCTTCTTTTTTTGTTCTTTTGACTAAGATGTCCACAATCTGAAGCACCTTGGAAAAATTTGGAGTGGTGTTTGTTTCGAGGTCGCAGAAGTTGGTCATACTGTACGAGTTTCCCTCTATACATACTGGAATAGTCGGCCAGCTGCCTAGTACATTGGACGAGGCACGGAGAAGGGAATGCTGCGTTCCCACAGCAAACACCATTTGCGCTATCGGAAGGATGAGGAAGAAGTATAAAGTGGCCGGCTTGACTTACCTGATCCAGGTTTTTTTAGGCTTTTCCGTGCTCGGGGTCCCTTCGGTATCTTGCTCTACCTTCTTTCCGCATCCCCCTTTCAGTCCGTTCCCATACTATAATAGGGGAGAGACCAGACCATGGATTACACTATACATAACCTATCTACATGACACACATGCACATACATTAATCGGTGCAACCCTTTCGAATGGTAGGACGCTAAAAACAATGGGATATAGAAACCTTCTTGGAGTAATGGAGGCTACCTACGGGGATCCCTTCTCTCTCTGCGTCTTAGAAGACTTTAAGCTACCGTCCTTGCTAAACCAGCCAGCTTGTCAAGTCAAGTACTATCGACGGCCCTAGCACAGGACCTCTCTCTCGAATGTGAAATGCGCATGCGCAGTATTCCGTTTCAACCCACTATACTGCACCACAAACTCAAACTTTCTCCTCACCGTGCTCACTTCCGCTTAGCACATGCAATCAGGTTCGTAACCCTGCTATAACACAGGAAAATAAGGCAAATAAACGTAATCAATATAAAGAGTTCTCGGGTTTCCGGTCGGGTAACGTGATTTGAGCACAACGTTTCCATGGCTGACACCGCCACAGTACTTACGGATGACCTGAAAACTCCTGATTGGTTTGACGGAGTATATTACACACACTTCCCAGAATCTCGACAACAGTTCAACTGACGAAGATGGCGGTGTCAGCCATGGAAACGTTGTGCTCAAATCACGTTACCCGACAGGAAACCCGAGAACTCTTTATACAGAATATATGTCGAGAAAACTTACGCTCTTTATTCAGTTATTAATTAGTTTATAATTTAAAAAAATAATATTCATACATTCATTTTTTAAAAATCATAATCAGAAGTTATTTTAATGAGGAAAAAAACATTTAAGGCCTTGCATCATACTGAGAAAATTCATCACATGTCGCTGCATACAATACTCTCATCCAAAAATTAACTGTTTAAAGATATTTACGGAAGAAAAAATGCTTTCTTGTCAGAAATGATTTTCAAGTATTTGTTTAATTATTCCAATTTTGAAAATTAGCCAATATTAGAAACTAGGTAGACAGGAATTAAAAATGTTGCATATTACTTTTTATATTATTACTATTTTAGATAGGTAACATCGTAAAAACTGTTGTTTTGGGGGGGGGGGGATAGCGTACAAATTAGAACACTTTCGCGTTTTACTCCCTTGTATCCGTATACAAACATCCACGGCCTTACATTTTCAAAAAGTAGGCCTACTTGTCCCGAAACGGACTGCATATTTGATTCCATTTAAGTGGAATAATTTATAACTTGTAATAAATATATATTATTAAGTGTTGGATAAGTTTAGAAACTGAAGCCGGCAGCTTCGTAATGGACGCAAGCCCGTGCTCTGTTAAAAGATGGAGCTGGAGCGACGCAACAATGTTGAAAGGAGGAAGAAAAAAACACACACGAGCGCCGCTGCTGCTGCTTTTTGGAAATCTCCATTTAGATTTCCATCTACTGTGTAAATATGTGACTTGATTATTATACAGACCGATTTGTTCTACGGGGACTTTGCCAGTATTTGCGTTTCGGCTTAACTGTGTATTTTTATAATCATGGAAAAACTCCGTATATTTTATTCGCCGTTGTTTGCCGGGCGACGAGAGAGACTCGTATAAACAGGACAATCAAAATCAATATATTGTGGGCAGCGCACAAGGGGTGCGTTCAAATTCCCTCTCTCTCGCCGTCTTCCCTTCCATAAATGTTGATGAGGCTGCGCAGATTAAAAACAAATAGGTTCAAGCTACGCACTTGATTCTTCATAAATAATTCACATCCCTTTACGACGGGAAGGTAATTATTAAATACCGGAACTTCAGGGAGGTGAGGGGAGGGGGTGCTTAATCCCGTCAAGCAGATCAATGCATCGCCGTGACAGATTACTTTCTTTCACGCTCCTTTATAATATTAACGTTCTTTAAAATCGACGTAGCACGATCGAATGTTCATTCGTAATTTTCATAATCTACAGAAGCAGTAACGCGGAAGTAGACTTGCCGCTATTCTAACTTTCCCTGAAAAGCAAGTAATTTTTTTTTATATGTACCACTGTGAACAAAAAGTAAGGTGGGTTTCTTTATAAAATATAAATTACTTATTTATTCTTCCAAATCAATTTCATCCCCTTCAAAGTAATCCCCGTCCGATAAAACGCACTTTTTCCAACGCTTTTTCCAGTCGGAATAGTCTTCTTCCGGTATAGCCTTCAAGACTTTCATCGATTCGGTTTTTATCTCCTCAATCGTGTCAAAACGGCGTCACCGCATTGGCCTTTTGAGTTTGCTGAATTGCCACAAGTCGCACGGAGCCAAATCAGGCGAATACGGTGGTTGCGGAACGATATGAGTCGAGTTTTTGGCAAAATAGTCGCGAAGAACCAATGCAGTATGACATGGTGCATTATCGTGAAGAAGGAACCAAGAGTTTCAGACGAATAGCTTCACGCAAACGACGCATAACGCTCAAATAATATTCTTTGTTGACAGTTTGGCCCGGCGGAAGGAATTCATAGTGCACCACACCACGATAATCAAAGAAAACTGTCAACATCACCTTGATTTTCGGTCTTGCTTCACCTTTTGCACGATATTCGCTGGATTGGTCGGTGGTTTCAGAGTCGTATGCGCAAATTTAAGCCTCGTCTTCAGTAATGATGCATTTCAAGAGGTCCTGATAGTCAGACAGCAAAGTTTCACACACATCAACGCAACGCTTTTTTCCCCCAAAAAACGGAGTGATTTTGACACCAATCGAGACTTGACGCATTTGAGACACAAAACATTTTTCAAAATCGTTTTGGCTGAGCCAAATGATATTCCAACACTATCAGCGAGATCTCTAATTGTCCATCAACGATTTTCAAGCACCAAATCTTTGATTTTTTGCACGTGGCCCTCGTCGGTAGACGTTGATGGTCGTCCAGAGCGCGGTTCGTCTTCAACGCGTTTTTGGCGCACTTTGAACTCGTTGTTCCACTTATAAACGTTTTTTTGTGCCATAGTTTGATCACCAAAGACCTTCCGCAACATTTTCAACGTGTTCGCACAAGAATATACGTACCGCAAACAAAATTTGTTGCAAGTTCTTTGTTAAACAAAATCACCCATTGCAAAAATCTAAAAATTCACTTCTGTTTGTTTACAAAAATACGTGTAACTCGGAGATAATTAAGCCTTTTAACAAACAGACGCTTGGCAAATATTATAGACAGTCCTACCAATCTAGGAAAGTAAATTTCCTGCCTTTCTAATACCCGGGAGTTTTAAATGACAATTTCACCTTAATTTTTTATCACATTCGTACATCTCTACATAATTTATTTTAGGAAATTTAGACTCACTTTCCACCTCGAAATTATTATAAGCATAATTTGGCTCTGAGCGTATAAAAAATATTAGTAAGTTCAAAAATATAAAAAATAACCTTAGGATGTATAGGAAAAGATGGACACGCGGAGAAGATTCAATAACGGTTTCCTTCATCAGAACTTGCAATCATCAGAGCTGTGCCACCTTAACAACACTTCAATACGACAACAAATAATAGTCTCTAGGATTAGGTGATTACACATCCATCTCACTCATGGGAATCTTATTTCCAGAACACATCAACCCACCTGTGATATGTGTGAACGACACCTCGCCATTCAACTTATCATATTCGAATATACGAAGTACAAGGATATACGCAGGACCTATTGGAATAGTCGTCCAGCTGTCTTCTAAACCAGTCAAGGTACGGCGAAGGGAAAGCTGCGACCCCACTGCTAACCCCTCTCCGGCCATCGGAAGAGCGTGGGACAAGTACCCAATGCCAAAGGTACCTGATGCAGGTTTTTCTAGGGTTTTCCCTGCCCTAGTTAACTTTTGGCTACCTTCCTCTACCCTTCCGCATCTCCCCTTTCAAATCCTTTCCTATGCTATTAAAGGGGAGTTGCCACAATGTGCATTACCTTCATGCAGCCTTTTACCCCCAAAAAATGTAAAGGTGAAACATTCTGAAATAAGCTACTGAATTAAAAGGTAGACATTGTTCAGATTTTTTAACTGTATATGTCGTGAATATATCTGATTTGTGCAGTTGCTAGTCCGTCGTTTGTGTTTCTTGATAGTTGCGTGTGTCAGGTTTCCTGTTTATTCTTGTGTGATGTGTAATTCTATATTCTATGATTGTTAAAATTCTCTAAACATTAATTTTTTAACTAGTACGTATTGAATTTTTTTAGTACTCTAAATATTATACTATACCCTTAGTATAGTAAAGATTTATTATTTTGATTATTATTACTATATAGTTATTTTACTTATGTTGGACACAGAAATTTGTGTTCCCGATTTTTAGTATTTTTTTATGTTAAAGCATCCAACAATTATATTGTAATTTTATGTATTGGCATGTTCTATTTCTTCGTACGCGGACTAATGGAATAAAATTAATCATCTATATTTAGAGCTTCACAATATTAAACCCCTGTAAATATTTAATTATATTTCTGACTAAACGCAATCCATCATACAAGGGAGTGGTGAGAAAAACATTTTTAAAAGATAAAAATTTTAAAAAGGAATACACGGTTTTGCTCTCTTATGTTATTTAATTGCCTTTGTAGCATTTCCCTTTTTTTTCGCTTTTAATAATTAAACGTGAGTGGATCTCCTGGTCAAAGGGAAGATATAATTTTTTTTTTCATCTCGCGGAACAAACTTCTTAGCATGAGCTAGTTTAAAATTCATGTTCTTTGAAGCTTCAAAGTTCCCAACACCTTTCATATCACTCACATACACGGTTTAATAACTTTCTTTTATGCTGTTCCCCTGTTTGTAACAACATAAAACACATAAAAAAACATACGATTTAAAGGAATTTTTGAAGATTGTAAAATGTGTAATTATTTATAATAACTGTATAATAAAAAAATATGATTTTTTAGTAGCCTAAAAATGAGTGTTTCTTCAACGAAATAAAAGAAAACTGCATGATTATCAGTTACTATTTTCCCGTAATTCTCGCGACCAATTCCTGTCACCATCTTACAACCTCATTCTTAGGAGCTGCTGCCCTCCTTTACCCTTAACGGTTGGAATCATACTTCAACTAAAACTAAAACTGACAATATCCTCACAGTGTTTTCCCGTAGATCGTAAGTGGCGTGTTACCAAATTTTTATTTAAATTGGTCCTATTGTGTGTGGAGCGTACATACTCACGCACACACGTACATCGACTTTATTTTCTTATAAAAGAGAATCAAATTAAAGTATGATGAGTATCAAGGAACAATATGAAACTTCCCAGAGATAAACAAACTGTAGTCTCCAAAGGTATCATCAATTGGAAACATTCATTTGATTGGAAAAAAAGCCAAGATTTTAGATTCTGACACCATGTACTATTCCAGAATTATGTCAGAAATGCTTCATGTTAAATCCATCATCACTGCTATTAACGAACAAAGTGATACTATGAAACTCATCAATGGCTACATCTACTAAAAAGTCACTTTTTGCAGACGACCTTGCCATACTCCTCCAAACATCCTCGACATCTAGACTCAGGTTCCAGAAAACCACCAATCACCATCAATGATATTGGAAGCTGGGACAAAAACATCCTCGACATCTACACTCGGGCTCCAGAAAACCACCAATCACCATCAATGATATTAAAAGCTGGGACAAAAACATCCTCGACATCTACACTAGGGCTCCAGAAAACCACCAATCACCATGAATGATATTGAAAGCTGGGACAAAAACATCCTCGACATCTACACTCGGGCTCCAGAAAACCACCAATCGCCATCAATAATATTGAAATATGGGCCAAAAAATGGAGAATCACCATAAATCCTACCAAATCCGCAATTATTCCCTTCACCCTTAAAACCAAACATTCCCTCAACCACTCCTTCTTTCTGAACGGAACCAAAATACGTATCCAACAAACTTCACCATACCTAGGCCTTATCCTCGATTCCAAATTATCATGAAACCTCGCATAACCCAAATTACCTCCAGAATCAAAAGCAAAATAATCAACAGATAATCTCCCATATCCCTTAGCACCAAAAGACTCCTCTATCTATCCTTAATGCGCCCCATGCGGTCGTACTCATGTGCCATGTGGGGATCCACTGCCTATTCCCACTCCAACAAAAACAAACCAAACAAAACTAAATTCTGCGTTTAATCTCAAATTCCCCCTGGCAACTTCGCAACTTAGTTATCCACAAAGACCTTGAAATTCCCCTAATTCCTACCATAATTCATACATCTACGAAGTCCCTAATAAATAGCTCCATCAACCATCCTCATCCTACAACTGAGCTCTTCTACAGTAACCCGCAACTCCTTCACAAAATCGCAGACTCGAACGTAAACTTCCAATTGACATCATCCTTCCCACTAAATCACTCCGGAATTACCTAACTCTAGCCCCCACCTACCAACGGGCACTATATACTCCCAAAGTATCCGTTCTTCCCATCTTCCCCCATAACCTCCTTAACGCTTTTCATAACACCAAGTTTCCCGGATGATCAGATCGATTCCTTACATCATGCCGGCTAACCTTGAAATTCCCCTAATTCCTGCCATAATTCATAAATCTACCAAATACTAATAAATAGCTCCATCAACCATCCAAATCCTACCATTGAGCGCTTCTACAGTAACCCGTCCCTGCTTCACAAAATCGTAGACTCAAATTGACATCATCCTCCCCCTAAATCATTCCGGAATTACCTAACTCTAACCCCCAACTTCCTACTGTCACTACATACTCCCTAAGTATCCGTTTTTACCATCTTCCCCCAAACCGCCTTAACGCTTTTCATAACACGAAGTTTCCCCGATGATCAGATCGATCCCTAACATCAGGCCGGCTAACCTTCGTTAATATGTTGTAGTCGGTTTGTCTCGACTCTAACAACTTTGAATTACAAGTATCATACCCAAGACCCCAAGTTTACATGATAAATCTTTACAAATTGTAAATACCTTTATGTTTTATTTGCTAAATATTTACAATTGTAATACTTTGATTATGTTATTATCATAACTGTAAAGTCTCCGGACTAAGAGTTATTTTTATTAATAAAAAAAACAATGGCTATGATACGCTAAACACACCTTGGCTTTTCCATGGACGTTGCGTTTTGCATTGAGCTCGTCACGTGGATTGCGAGATTTCTCAGTGCGACGAACAAGGACTCCAGGATTGCAGGATTCACTTCATTTAGACCCTATATTTGGCCTTTTTTATCTTATTAAAATTTTTGGTTCTATTCAACTGTCTCGGATTGTGTATAATAATTAATCACAGCTGGTTTTCTTAACCTTTATGGAAGGTATGACATGAATATGTCGCTTGGCTTGCCTAATCGAGCTCTTCACCGACTGCGCCTTGATCTCGTGTCCGTCCACAGAGGAGATTTGCTTGTGATCGTCCAGGTCGAAGGCTGTGTGCTCGCCTGCCTGGAATTCACACCTTGTGACCCCACTCTGGCTGCTCTCAACTCACGGTCCTTCATTACAGTCATCACTGCGTGTGGGAAGGTCAACGTAATTACAACTACTTTAGCTGTGTCCACTTTAAAATTAGTTCTGATGGTAAAGATTAGTGGGTCCTCGTGCTTTTAACCTGGACCAGTCATGGATCATTCAAAATATATCTCATTCTCGAACGTGGATTCAAAGGGTTATTAGAAGAAAAAAAAGTTCATTTGTGTATTATTAAAAGTACACGACGATAGTGTTTGGGAAATAAAAAAAAATCCACGAGTGCTATCGATTTTTCTCATTGCAAGTGAGGGATATTGGGAAAGTTTTCGACGCTGCAGGAGATTAAAAAGATGAGAATACTGAAACGAGTTTTTAAATAAGCACAACTAATCCTTCCAGAAAACTCAAGTCAAACAAAAGAAGCCGGTACAAGTTTCTATCTTAAGGATACACACCGCAAGATGTCTCCTAAGTAGCTACTTCATTCAGTTTATACGAGGCAAGACAAAATATCCAATCCTCCCTTACCTTTACAACACGATTTCTAGAACACAATAAAACATGTATATGGCAATCTGGATAATGAATATGTACGTAGTTTTATTTACGAGCGTACACAGAGGAAATTAATGGCCCAATTGACTTGGACGAGTGTATGAATTATTAATACGTTTGGAAATAAAAGTTGTTCGCCCAATAATTGAAATTCTAACATTTCCCGTTTCGCCGAGCTAAATGGCACTTTCAGACAGAATGTAAATAGAAATATTATGCAAGACTTTGGGGAGAAAACGAGTTTTTGTGCTAGAAAGCGATCGTAAACGAACCAGTTCTGCAAATTCTCTCTCGCTTAAAACTAGATTAAGCCAGTGTAATGTTTGTTTCAACCAAATTAACTACAAGAACCGGGGTGATTGCGAAACTAACAGATTCTCTCAACCTCGTCAATCACACAATGGCGTCATTAACTCTATTTGGGATTTATAGAAATAGTATACACGAGGTTGTTACGCCTGAGACAACTGATTCTTGAGCAACAGATACAACCCGAGAAACAAATGACCAACATTTACTTATTTAGGTTACAAACCGGATGTATAAATATTCATGGTTTAATGTGAAACTGGAATTGATAATTGAGGCGGTTAATGTTGTCCCCATTCCGAATCTATTTTAGAAAAAGGGGTTTCAGATTTTGATTCACGTTTATGTCATCCTCTATCCCAGAATTCATTGTGCTGCCATTTCTTGAGCGTTAAATAAACTACACTCAGACCACTCTGGCATTGAGACGATGGACACAGATTTCCCTCAACTCCAGTTACATACCACTGTGAACAAAAAGAAAGGTGAATTTATTTATAAAATATAAATTATTTATTTATTCTTCCAAATCAATTTCATCACCTTCAAAGTAATCCCCGTCCGATAAAACGCACTTTTTCCAACGCTTTTTCCAGTCGGAATAGTCTTTTTCCATTATAGCCTTCTAGACCTTCTTAGATTCGGTTTTTATCTCCTTAGTCGTGTCAAAACGGCGTCCCCGCATTGGCCTTTTGAGTTTGCTGAATAGCCAGAAGTCGCACGGAGCCAAATCAGGCGAATACGGTGGTTGCGGAACGATATGAGTCGAGTTTTTGGCGAAAAAATCGCGAAGAACCAATGCACTGTGACATGGTGCATTATCGTGATGAAGGAACCAAGAGTTGTTCGCCCATAACTCTGGCCGTTCCAGGCGAATAGCTTCACGCAAACGACGCATAACGCTCAAAAAATATTCTTTGTTGACAGTTTGGCCCGGCGGAAGGAATTCATAGTGCACCACACCACGATCATCAAAGAAAACTGTCAACATCACCTTGATTTTCGATCGACTTTGCCGTGGTCTCTTCGGACTTGCTTCACCTTTTGCACGATATTCGCTGGATTGGTCGGTGGTTTCAGGGTCGTATGCGTAAATCCAAGTCTCGTCTCCAGTAATGACGCATTTCAAGTGGTCCTGATAGTCAGACAGCAAAGTTTCACACACATCAACGCGACGCTTTTTTCCCAAAAAATGGAGCGATTTTGGCACCAATCGAGACTTGACGCGTTTCAGACACAAAACATTCTTTAAAATAGTTTGGGCTGAGACAAATGATATTCCAACACTATCCGCGAGATCTCTAATTGTCCATCGACGATTTTCAAGCACCAAATCTTTGATTCTTTGGACGTGGCCCTCGTCGGTAGACGTTGATGGTCGTTCAGAGCGCGGTTCGTCTTCAACGCGTTCTCGGCCCTCTTTGAACTCGTTGTACCACTTATAAACGGTTTTTTGTGCCATAGTTTGATCACCAAAGGCCTTCCGCAACATTTTCAACGTGGCCGCACAAGAATATTCGCTCCGCAAGCAGAATTTGATGCAAGTTCTTTGCTCAACAAACTCACCCATTGCAAAAATCGTAAAATTCACTTATGGTTGTTTACAAACAATCGTGTACCTCGGAGATAATTAAACCTTTTAACAAACATACGCTTGGCAATTATTATAGACAGTCCTATCAACCTAGGAAAAAAAATTTACCTGCCTTCCTAATACCCGGGAGTTTTAAATGACAATTTCACCTTACTTTTTGATCACAGTGGTATTTTTAGACAAAAATGTGGGATAGCCCACAGTGGCGTTAACCGCTTCAATTCATCTGGCTATCAACAAATTTCTGATTATAAATGTCTCTCACCGCCTTCCATTCATTGACATTTTTTTAACGTATCCAACGCCTGGCAATTCCTACAAAAATCTTTTATTTCAGCATCCACCTTGTCTTGATATTATAGACACATTACCGAGCAGCCACGTTTCTTCCAAAACACTTCCGGCTTAGGCCAAGCCTCGTGTACAATTCAAGCCACGAATCCGTTTTCAATGGATCAACCTGATTTATTTTCATTATATTTCTAATTAATGCAATTTACAGCTTGATTTAGCTTGTTTTAGCTTGCATCGCTCTTACGATATTTAATAACCTGACGAAAGCAACAAGGATTGCTACAATAGTTGTAGTAAATTTAAATTGGTCTGTTTCTTTATCTAATTACACTTGGATATGTTTAATGATAATAATAATAACACATGAACTTATTTATAAATAAGAATATTTGGAGTTATACACCCATTTATACAATTGTAATAATAAAATTTAAAATAGTTTGTAATTTAAATATTTTAAATATTTCTCATGATATTAATTAGATAAATAAATACTTAAATAACAGAAAAAGTTAAATGCTAAATTGAATACCACACAACGTTTCTGCATTCCTTGTTGCTTTCGTCTGGTGATTAAAAAACACAAGAGGCGTAAGAACGACAGACGTATAATATTTCATACGTTATTATTTTATTTTGTATTTTCAGGTTAATGTATTAACATAAGCTCTCGTGTCTCTGTTCAAACTTTGACTGTCGTAAAGACCATGAATAAGATCGAAAATTTATAGGCGGTGTTGTAGGAATTTACTAAAGGTAACTATTATTTTTAAAAAAATTAGGAATAAGTGAATATGGTGAGCGATTCTAATTTATTTTATTTCACTACATGTACAAATTTTTTATTCACTTATGTTAACGATTTATGGTATTAGTCAGGCGTAACATATTCCTGTGTCTGGTTCTGCTTTGTGTGGCGTAGCCCCGCGACGTACCGCGCCGCGGCTCTCCGCTGCAACCGACACAGTCTACGAATCGCGTCTCCCACGCGTAATTGTTTATCGCATTCATTTCTCCCAGATTTATCGTGCGGTCTGCAAGATTAAAACTACCCTTTACTAGTTTGTGTGCCGCGTCTTAATGTACTTCCTTTGTCTTAAATGATAAACGTAGCTGACTCAATGAGACGTCATGGGAAGCTACAAGGGCTTTTGCAATAAAACGTAACGTTTGAACAGACAGATTCCATACATTAACTTTATGAGGAGGAAATGTGAAATAACGAATAAGTATAATTACCTTTGTAAATAATATAATTAAAGGGTCTCGTTAGCTGAGGAACGATTTAACACGTCCTGAGCGTGAAAATTGTGTGTTACTTTGAGCTAAGAAGAATCCGCCTCGACGCATATTGTAATTTCCAAGAAACGTTTCCCAGGAAGAGAGATGAAATCCCAAGATCGACAGAATTCCCGGAATATTTCTTGTCTTATACGTCTGACTGTAAAGCGCACTCTTCAGATACACGCAATAATGCGAAGAATCCATTTCCTCTCCGCAGAACACGACAAATCCCCCACCCCTTGTGTGTTTTTTTTCATTTGTAATTTTTATCCTCCGTGAGTGGCACATAAAACGCATTAATGTGCGACATTCATTTCGAATTATGGCAGAATACACAGAGTTATGTCAACAAAGGCAAAAAAAAAAGGAGAAGAGAAGAAGCCGCATATTAATAGAGAGGAGGAGCAATAATAAACTTGCAAAGCAATCCGAAGAGAATGGATATTGTAGTCTTGACAATATTGATGATATCCAGCCCGTTGCTCCGCTGAATACATATCTGACTTGAAATCTAGAATTTAATATTCGTCCTCTATTCTCCAACAAAACAAAGAGAAGACAGTTTGTCTGAACAGCATATTATATTCCCGGGCACAGAAAGGAGAGCAGGAGAAGAAGAGGGGATTGGGGGGGGGGGAGATGTCCCGTATGGTCGGGAACGAGAGTTGCCCCATAAAGAAAATGAAAGGTACGCACAGACAGAACTCGCTACTCTATTAAGTTATAATGTAATCACATCGCCCGTTCCACTCTTCTCGGAAAGCAAACGTCAGATTTTCTCTCACTTTATTGCAAGCTCCTGGTAAATTGACTGAAATGCGGGCAAGTGGAGGAGGAGTGGAAACGCCCTCCGTTGCCCTTCCTCTGACATCACATCAGTTACTTGAACGAGCCCTTGGGCCTGTGTGTACTTAGCGCGTACTTAACGTTACTAGTCAGCTCTGCTTCTCTATGTGGCTGTGAAGGTGTGAGCCACTGAGCTGTGCATAACGGTGCCGGAAGTCACAGAGCATCGGAGAATTGAGAGGATATCTTCGGATCAGAGAGAATTAAAAACATCATTTGTTACTGTGCAGAAGGAATTGCACCAGTGACGTAGACTACAGAAGGACCCGGCACACAAGCAAACAGAGCCGTGGGTAGACTGGAGTCGGACGTGGGTGAGACTAATCCATGATGCTGACGGACCCTAATATATTGTAATGATTTAAAATTGAAAGGTTAATTAATTAAATTGCCCCACGTTGTGGAAGCCAAAAATCTAATGATTAAAAATGGATTAATTATTAAATGAATTAATGATAAAATGATAACGATTAAAAACTTTTAATTGACAAAGATTATTTTAACAGGTGTTTATTTATTTTTTTAACAAATGATTTGCCGTAGGTTGGCACGCCTAATCCAATAATTTCAAAATTAACAAACAAATATTTTTATTTTATAATTTGTGGCGTTCAAGATAAAATACAATATTTTATATTTCACAAACAATCAAATTTAATAACTCTTCTTCTCAACGTCTGTAACTGGGTTTGATAAGTAAGAAAAATCAAATTATAAATTAAATAATTAACAAATCAACCAAATTGAAACGAACGGAATACTAAAGCTAACAAAAGAAACGAAATCTGACTATACCCTTAATTACCGTTTACAGAATTTAATTAGTTTGGTTTGAACTTATAAATATCCTGCTGGTACCAGACTTAGTTTTCGGAGCTGTGGGACACAATTCACTAAAAGGTCATTTATCACGGATTCTACACTTGATCAAAACACACGGTTGTGATTTCTTGGATTATTCTCCAGGAATTACAACCGTGTGTTTTGATCAATTGTAGAATCAGTGATTAATGACCTTTTATAATCAAATAATCACTCGATTATCTGCAACTCAGGTCAACCGTCAGACGTATTATTTCTCAATGCATTTCTGCGGAAAATGTTATTTCGGAACGCGTAAGTAACTGAACGTGACGCTAAACCTTTTTGTTTCAGCTTTGCGGTTTCTTTTATAACTTGTCTCTCCGTCCAGACCTTTTTACTTAGATATATTTTAAAACATATAAGTCCCTCAGTTAAATTTCTAAGCTTGGACCACGCTTTTCGTACTCTTAAATTTTGCTCCCTCTCTCGACCACAATATTAGCCAGACTGCTCCCTCTCTGGACCATAAGATTCACCAGACTGCCTCCTCATCCGGTCCCAGAGGCTCACAACAAAGACCGTCAACAAATACCTCGCCGTCATTGTTGTCTTTTAACCGCTAAACAATCCAATTTATTTCAATAATTAATGGCCTCCTTAATTAGTATTACAATATATTTCCCCCGAATTAGAAACTGGTCAGAACACAACTTTTCTGCGATGTTCGTTATCGCCGTAGTCACGTAAAGTGACTTTCCGAATCATTTCCACTATATTTATAACGGTCAATGTCGTAGATTTTTCTAGAGTGCTGTAGAGGTCATCGTCACCGCTTGGTATCAGAGAGGCCGCGGGTTCTAATCTAGGCGAGGGAGGATGTTTGTGCTCGTAATGTGGTTACGGATAAAGGAGAATCACTACGCTGGCCACGCAAAAAAAAATCGGAATCTAGGATGGAAGATTGTCAGTCTGGGAGTCTCAATAGGCCAAGGCCCTCAGTGGTCCTGCAAAGAACGAAACCAGAAATTTATTTATCTGTTTAATAAGAATTGTTGATGAGTTCCGCAGGTTTTCTCTGTTGCACCACTGAACTGCAATTTCTTTTTCAATAACTACGCAAAGTGTAACTTCTATAAATCCACAACATCTTTTTATATTTCAACATTACGTTTGATAATTTAAAAAAATAATGGTGGAAGTTTGTACGTTTACGAGTTGTATAGTTGTCACAGACGTGATACGTGATATTCATGGCAATTACGAGGAGCGACGCAGGTCTTGTTCAGTTACAAAAAGACACCCGGGGCAAACGTGTACGTAGTTACACACACATGTAAGAGCGGACTGACGTTTTGAATGTAACATGAATAGTTTAAAAGTGCGTCCGCTTACCTTCTCGTGGGCAGGGCAGACGCCATCACTGGAGCAGCAACATCAAAGACCTTCGATAACCAGCTATTGATTTAGACCTGCCATCTGTAATGACTTCGGTGCACGGCAAAAACCGGGGTGCTGCTACTAGCAGCCAATGTAATCAGGGCCCTCACACACACACACACACAATGCTATTTGTGGAAAATATTGCGACGGGGCTACAAAGGAAACACAGATATTGATTACGCGTGTGTTGTATCGGAGTGTCGCAGGCAGGCCTTCATCTCTGTCTTGCTACAGTCTCACAATCATACAGGCCGGTAGATATCACGCACACTTATCAATACTTTAACTGGCAATGGCAGACGAAAATCACTAATTATTTAAAAATAGAACCGAGCTCAGTTGGGAATTGAAACATATAAAATTATTACTGTTAGTTACGCAGTAATCATCATTGGAAACTAAAATTAAAAACGGCTTATAAGAAACTGACAAACATCTGGGGAAAAATAGATGTCAGAAAAGTCTATGAAAGTGAGATAATTAATTGGGATTATTTTATTATATTATTTAAGAATTTTAATTTATTATATCAAAGAAAATATTTTAAAGTTAATATTCTGGGCTTGGTGTCTGGCGAGGGTCAATGGTCGCTTTCCAGGTACTCAGAAAAAACGTAAACAACCACAGAGCGGCAATCCTGTGTAGAGATTATGATTTGTGTGTGTCTGGCTAGGCTAATCTCTGGTCTCACGTTTGTAGCTCGACCGGATTGGCACCACCGCGACCTCGTCTTCGCACGGCCCTGATTTCGACCATGTCAATCACCAGGGAGGTGGGGCTAATTAAGAAATTGATATTGTGGTGGCACAAATCTAATTCCTATTGGGTAAAATCGGCAGAATCCAATATCCTTGGGGGTGAGGGTGGGGGGAGAGATATTTCGAACAGTCGAGGTGTAACGGGATCCGACAGAGCAAGCGAGAGTTAGAAGTTAGTTTTCAAGAAGTTTAGGCCGGAGAATCTGGTTTTTAGTTTATGTGGAGTTACATTTTAGTTATGAGTTTTAAATCGTAAGTCTGTTCCGAGACGTTATTAGCTTGTCTGTTTATGAGAATTAGTTTTAAGGTTTCGTATAATGATTTCTCTTTGAAGAGCGAGTTTTTATGGGTTATGGAACTCTCCTGTTGACAACACCTGTACACCAGCTAGGTGACTCGATTTCCAGGAATTACTTGGTATTGCAGCGTCCACGTGAGCCATCTGCGAAGTCTTGATCCCGTCAGATCTGTAAGTTGTAATGTACCGGAAATAATAGTCATCAAAGTCGGTTCATGAAAGCCGTATGACCACCGTCTAACCACTGTTAGAAATTATCTCTGTGTTTGTTCTGTTTCGTTTCGTTTGTAAATTACCCGTGGAAATTTAAATTAATAATGAGAGCAGTAAGTTAATGTTAATTTGTTACATTATTAATTGTTGTGATTCATTTATTAAATATCTTAAAAATAGCTAATTAAGAAACTCCGATAAAGATAAAACATTACAATGATGCAAACAAAAAATCGTCCATCCACAATTATGGGACTATATCAGGTAAGAGATCGTTTCGATTGAATGCATAAATATATGCTATAATTGGAAATACAAATATAAATTTACTGTCATTGGCTGTGTCCTATGACGGTGTAACCGAAATGACAAATTGTTTATTTGTATGTTTATTTATCATTATTGATTGTCCGATTATATGAAATATTAATCTATTTTATTCGGTTCCGACTTCGCAATCTGCCCATGTAGTTGCAAGTAAGGATGATGTAACATTATCAAAATAATTACTTAACATGGACAGGATAATATAAATAAATCAGTCAACAAGCAGTGTCAATTTAATACAATTAAATTACAAAATTACATCTCATGAAATTATAGTAAACGAAATACGACGTTTCGGCCCAAATTTGGGCCCGCATAAGGTACGATGTTAATAAAAAATAATGAGACCTAAATTAAATCTATTGAATAAAACAATACCTTTTCATGACCTTGCAGAAGCCAAAAATGAAAAACATTATTTTAATCAATTAAAATTATGAACTGAAAATAATATTAATCAAAGTTGTTAATAAAAATTATTTACATTAAAAACTTGAACAGTTTTTATGTATTGCATAATTTGGTTTGCCTTTTTAATACAATATAATAGTGGTCTTGATAAGGTCCCAAAGTTGATTAGTTACGTAGTGAATCTTTTATTGTACTCTAATAAAACGTAATTCTCTAATTTTATTGTATTAAACTCAAATTGTTTGTTTTGTATTTATTTTATTTACTTTCTGCGACCGGAGAATGTGGAGAATGAACTAATTCGAACCAACTTCATCTAGAAGCTGAACTAAAACTCAGATAGAATTGTGAATGTCAGAATTAAACTCAGCGACTTCCATAACATTGGATCCGACATCAATGTCGGGTGTTGATACATTATCATTTTTGATGTAACTGCCTTTCAGCCACAACCCTACGTTTGATCCCCTTTAATGCCACTAGGGGTCGAAATTTCTCCTTAACAACTTTGGGAATGACACTATCAATCCAATTGACCCAGAAAACTACTTATTCAGCCGTTTTCGCTTGTTTTACAAATGTTAGCCTGTCAATCCCGTGGACATTGGGTTTCTAGTAGTTTCTTACCTTCAAAGTCTTTGTTCCTGGATCGTAAGGAACATGTGTACAACGTTTGGTTAAATTTGTTCGACACAGAACATACATGCTTCCAGACAATTATATTCGTAAGATACTTAACGTCAGATAAATATCAATTTTAAAACTGAGTTGGAGTTACAAATATATTTCAATTCTATTAAATTAGTAATACTTTTTGTCAATGAAAATAAAGATGCAATCTATTCTATACGAGAAAATTTTAGTCCGTTTCAGCTTTTTTTATTTCTAGTCTCTTGGGTGTAGTCCAGAATCAAGTACCTCCGCATTTAGTTCCCTCTCTCCACCATGATTTTCCTTCGTTCAGTATTTTTTCTAGTTTTTGTTTCTCCCCCTTCTCTATGCTTCCCTTCGATCTTTACCTAAGTCTTCCCCATAGACAATTTCCCTTTTACTTTCTCAGAAAATATTCATTTTGGAGCTACCTTATTTATTTCTCATCGTAGTAGAGCTTAATAGGCTCTATCTTGTTTTGTAGTTTCAGCAACCCCATTCCTCTATCTTATTTCCTTATATTTTCTTTCAGTAACTTTCCTCTCATTTCGCCTGCTTTGATTCTCCTTTCCACCCTCGTTGTTGTCCATATTTAGTATAAGCTACAAAACCCTCCACTTTTTAAATATTTCAATGCTTTAGCACCTTATCCTTGTAATGTATCGCTCAGACCAATCAACTGAATATATTTAGAATTTCAATAAAAATTCTAAATCGGTTTTTGAGAAAAACAAAGAATATTAATTTTCTGTGAGCGTTAATGAATTCAGTTATCAGGCCTTTTCTTTGGAGGACAAGAAACAGACGAGTAAATAAACGAAAACAAGGACGTACGGACAGGAAAAAAAATATATTTCAATATTTAATAAATCTTTTTCGTTAGACGTAAATTTGCGCATTGAAATGGTAAGTTTCCAGTCGTTGCTTCATTTAAGAGGGAGTTTCCCTTTTGTCTGTATCCCCCGCCCCCGCCCCCCGCGTCTGTGAATGAAAAGGGCCCTAGATTGAGAGAAAGGCGCCCTGCAAAATTTGTTTGACAACTTAATTATGGAAGACATTGAATTCTGTAGCTCAATTATGTCTTACAATGTTGTTCCCAAAAACTTTGCTCGGGCAAACTATAATACGGTGCAGACTGAGGACAGCATTGCACAATAAGAAGGAGAAAATAAGTTGTGGGACGGGAAATAAGTTCATTCGATTCTTAGACACAGTGTAAAATGGGTGAAACATTAAAAGAACCAGAAGAGTCAATTGAAAGAAATTTTTCACTCGTATGAGGTTATCCTAACTGCAAAGCTTTCACGTTTAAGACATTCAATTAATTACGTAAATGACAAATACAAATGTGCTATGGTTAAAAATTCCTTGGGTTTCCACCCAGGTTAAAGTTCACTTGAAAAAGATGGCAGAGTCTTGATAATTTAAATAGCCTAATGTTTATCAAATTTAAAAAAACAGTCAGATCTAAAAAAATATAAAATCGTCAGCGTTAGATGAAGACTAATTGTATAAGGGAGCAGGTAATTAACAAACAAAAATTAAACGATAAAATAAATTCGAAACTACGTTTCTTGTAAACTTTGTTGTTTGCCTGTGGCGTATCGCTCTTGCGATTTTGTACCACCTGACGGAAGCAACAAGGACTGAAGAAACGTCGTTGTATGGTATTTATTTTATCACATAACAGCGGCTGTCAATTGGCTACTCCTTTATCTAATACAAATTACATAACATCACCGTAATTTGTCTATAAATGAAAACCTTCATTATGTTCATAAAAATTGACAAATGATTATTCAAATGAAACGCAATCTGAAAATTTTCCTTACGTTTTCAATGGAAATGAATGCGTTAAACTGTTCTAGTGATCACTACGATGATGATTATTATTATTAGACGCATAAATAGACAAATAACAGATCAAATTAAGTGCTAAATTGAATAGTAGACATCGTTTCTGCAATCCGTGTTGCTCTCGTCAGGTGATTCACCTGGTTTGTGCGTTCTTACGGCTCTTGCGATTTAGAATCACTATAATGATCAATATAAGTAGAATACTGTTGAATTTTTACTTTATTTTTGACTATAAAGAGTAGACTCTTGAATTTTCACTGTAATTATCACTATGAATCCAGCACATAAATGTGGCTTAATTAATACCTGAAGAGATGCTATGTTAAGGAAGAAACGTCGTGTTTGTCTTTGAAGATTTTTCAATATTTCTATTAAATATCTACTCTGATTAATTTGACCGTTAATATTTATATAATAATTTCAATATTGTCAGATAATTTTCAATTAAACTGCTTACCGATAACCCAAGTGTATGATCTGAATGGTTACATTGGAAACAAAATTATTAATCGCCATTTTAGCCTTGTTTTGTCCTTAAAAAATGATGAAACCTCGTTTCACTTCAAGAGGAATATTGTTATTCCAATAGTATATATATATTGTAATGATCTAATATTTAAAAGTTACAATCAATTCTCCCCACGTTGTGGGAGCCATTTATGTAATAATCATACGATTAAGCCGATTATTTAATTTAAATGATTATTTAGAAAGTCGTTTAAATTGCCCCACAATGTGGTAGACATTTAATGTAATAATCAATTAAATAGGGTTAATTAGATTAAAATGAATATCAAAAAAATTAACGAACAAAACAATTTATTATCAAATTGTAGCTTCAAAAACAATTACAATCAAAATTTTATATCTCTTATCTCAGGGCATTCACTGGGTTTGATAATTAACGGAGTAAATGATTTAATGATCCGATTAACAATTCAGTTTAAAATTTACCTAAATAAACAATAAGTTGATAACTGAAAGAAAGCTAAATGAAAAGCGAATGAAATGAAAGATGAACGAAATCTGACTTTTCCCTTTAACTTCACAAAAAATATTATCAAAGTTTTGTTACTCACATATTGTTCGACTGGTACCAGCATTATTTTGTAGCTTCAAAAGTACACTATATTGCAAATTTTATTACACTGATTCTAAATTTCTTCACAGATTCTACACATATGAAGTCGAAATGCAATTACTCAGCTCCCAGGAAACTCTGATGATCCTCTCCTAATTGTTCAGCTATCGGATGTCGTTTTCCCTCAACGCGAAATTGTTCAACTAGCTTCTTGCTTACAGGAACTCAAGATTTTCATATTTTAGTCTTTTACTGATTTATTTATCAATCTGGATTGAACTGCTAAGTATCTCGGTGAAGATTTGCCTTTTACAATGTGTCTCCTCTCGTTGCTGATCGTAGACGTCGACTTTTCTCTTTCGCTCCTCCTCGTAGACTACAAACTAACTACACTTTAGCGCACGTAATCGCCATTCCGACTGCTCAACGAAGAAACAGAGCTCGCCGCTTATTGTTGCTTTGTTCGTTCTGACCGCTACAATTCATTTATTCGCTAACAATTTAAATTATTTAAAAACAAATAACGGCTTCATTAATTGGCATTACAATATATTTTAATAATTAATTATAATATGGATGTGGCGTTTCTAAATGAAAGAACTTAAATGAAAACTATTAAACAAGATTTATTAACAATTTTAAAACAAGTATAAAATACACAAAATATTTGGGATCTCAGGGTCTTGAACTGGGTTTGATAAATGGCAGAATTTATATAATCAAAATTACATTCACTTTTTATGGAAATCAATGCGTCTGAACATAAACGAAATTTGTTGCGGAAGAAATAATACTAAATATTGAATTTAAACAATTTTAATTTTATCAAGAATTAAGGATCTCATTTTATTGATAATTAAACAATTAAAGAACGATCTGACTTTTATCTTTTAAACACGGTTTACAAATGATTTTAAAGTTTTTCTCTACTTACGGCCGCCCAGGTCTCTTTTTAGCTTTTCGTGCACAATTTTTGGGACATCACTGATTCTAAGTACTCGCAGACTCTAATTGGCGTTGTTTGTTAGATAGTTTAACACAAATTGGTTGGTTCTCGATGCTTTACTGCAACCTGGATTTGTAGATCTCGTGACTTTAGTTGAAAATGGACTTCATTGGTTTGTCTATGGCCAGCATGATGAATCTACGCTCGACCACCGAATACACACTAGTTGCTCTGTCTCCTTCCCGACTGAATATTGCTTTACTTTTTAATATTTGAAAGCATGTTTGTGACTGGAACACATTCTTTCGTTCTGACTGCCGACTGTAAAACTTTTCGTCTGATCTATTCGCTGTCTGCTCCCCGACTGTAAAGCTTTCAAACTGCTTCTGTCCGCTGCCCGACTGGATTCTTCGTCTCGTAAATTTTGAGTGCGTAAAACCTTCCCAACCGATCAACAATGTTTTCTTTGCCTTACCGGTTTGTTGCGGCGTCCGCTCTATATCTACTAATAATGAGTCCTCTACAATTCAACTTTTCAAATAGAACAATGCCTTAATTACCAATTACTACAATATATATATATATATATATATATATATATAGTTATTATTTAATAGAAGTCATTTGGCACACATACTTTAAGAAGTGAACGAAAAATTTCCACCGACGCATGTAAGGAAAAGACACACTAATAACGTGAATCCAGGTCTGTATTAATAATGATGAAAGGCAAACTAACGCGTTCACATTCGGCAAGATAATTCCCCCTCAATACTCAATTAAAACTAAACTCCTCTTTTGATATTTGAGCCAATTAGCAAGCAGCAGTCAGCTGGGGATGAACACTTGCCGTAGAGCTCTTTACAAAATTAGTTTCGCGTCCTTAAAACGCGAAATACGCTAAATCAAATTGAAGCTGGCGAATTCATTACCGCCCTGGCACAATATTAGTTAGCTGCTGCTGCTGCTACAAGACGCTGATTACCGACGCCACGTTTATAAGGGTCGATTATGCCGCATCGTGGGAAATCACCCCTTACACCCTCTCTCAGTGCCGCAGAAACCTCATCTCCTCAGGGGTGCCTTTATTATTCACTCAACAATCATAACTGGTAATTGCAAGTTCTTTTCCAATTAATCTCGACCGCCATGTCTGTCTGAAATACGGAATTCAGAGAAACTATTACAATGTCGTAACCTCATTTGCAGTAAAAAGTTATTCATTCGTGAAAGAAAGACGTCTATGATTCAGTACTCGACGTCCATTTGAATTGATCCTCCTCGCCTTTCATTGATATCAATTAAATTCAAGCTACACGTGCATATATATTATGTATATTTATAATTATCTAATTGAATTCGTAGCCGGCCGAGATGCAGTTCAGACCCTCTATCCTCACGAAGGGGGCTTAGACTCGAAAATTTGTAATATTCTCTCACCTCAGCCCGACTTGACCAACTATTTATTTCAAGTAAGTCAACTTCGCTGTTTCTCTTTCCAATCTATGTGTTATATATATATACATATATATATATATATATATTGTGGTAATAAAAAGGAAATCATTAATAAATAATTAAAAATTTGGACTCGAAAACACACAAGTTGCACACAAGAATGGGAAATAATGGCACATGTTTGGGGTATTGTAGGCTGTTGGTGTACGCCAGTCGTCGTCGAAATATAGAAGTGTAAAGTCGTCGAGGAAAGATTGCAGAGTAAAGTCGTCGTTGAATTGTAGCAAAGTAAAGTCGTCGTCGAAATACAAGCAGAATAAAGTCATCGTAGAAAGATTGCTGTAGACAAACAAACGTAAAATATTCAGAAAGTGTCCAGAAACATGTGGTAGAACAGCTAAAAAAGTTAGAACAGTTTTGTTACAAGTTGCAGTCTGCGAGATATATATATATTTAAATATTCAACGATAAACATTTTGAGTGCAGAGTCTAATTTATTCTATTCTCAAATTAGACCTTTGCCACTGCATCCAGCGTCTAATAATCTTCAGAACGAGCGAATAATATTTCCTTAACGAACAGAGAACCGTCTTTTGTCAAACCAACAGTGTTTATTAGAATCAGTGATAAAAATGGTCTGTATATAAAGTGTGGGTACGAACGAGCCAAATTGCCCTGATTACCGGGGACAGTAAGTTACAATTTCACTAAATCCATATTTGTAAACTCTTAAGAAAAGGTAATTATCGTCAGATTTCAGATTTGGAATGTCGTTCAGAATTTAAAGTTAATATATTGATTTTTTTTGCACTGTAAATAATACATTGATGATGTCCATAATAGTTTCCTGAAAATTTAAATGTTAACAAATAGTTATTTTATTAAAGGCCAAGTAAACGACCCTGAGAAAGAGTAAAATTTTATTGTAAAATAGAGTTGATTTCATAATAATTTATGTCAATTAATTTAATAATTTTGTAAAATTTAATTGTTCGTGCTTTAATAAATTAATTTGTTTGTCGATTTTAAAATCTTGTTTATTATTAAAATTCCCTTTCATTGTAATATTTAAATTATTTAAATTGACACATTAACGTTTTATATAATTTTTATTTATTGGCGATTACTACAAATGAGCGTCATCAACGGGTGGTACAGTTTAACTTTGTTTTATTTAATTATCTTTACATTTGAAATCACCACAATATATATATATATATATATATATATATATATATATATTAAAATAAACAAAATAAAAGTTAATTTTATATATACAAATTATTAACTAAAGATAAGCCCCACGTTGAGGTTCCAAATTTGTAATAAACAAATTAAAAGTCATAAATGAAAGGATTTAAATGAAAACAACAATTTAAACTACAACAAAACAAAATTTTATCTCAGTTGAAATTTTACAAATTGATACTGTTGTGCCACGGCTTAATTTTCAGACTATCCAATAAATGACAATTAAATCTTACAAGGGAAAAACATTCCTGACATAAATTATTATTTTTAAAAATGAAATGATCGAAATTTGAAATCTGACGATAAGTATATTTTTACTACTAGGTTTTAAATATTTTTTTATTTAATTTACCCTTGTCTGGTCATTTGGACTCGATCTCACTATTTTTTAATTTAATTTAATTTAAAGATATCTGAGTTTGCGAACACAAATAACTTTCTGATCCTAACTGTTGATAACTTTGTTTGAACAATCATAGTTGATAGCTTTGTTCTCTAAAACTTTGATAATTGCTCTAACATGGCAATAGACGAAATATAATTCTAGCGACTTGAATTCAAGTTCCATACGTCTCAGTGCTGCCTGAAGCAACAATGCAACTCTTGCAAGCAAGCATTATAGGCTCCATATTCTTGTAAGCTATAACAAAATGACCTCATATTTACGCCACCGATAAAGAAAATAGTAAAATTTGGTTTATTAAATAATTACATGTTCGTAATTACCACAACATATATATTGTAATACTAATTAGAGGCCAATAATGATTTTAATAATTGGATAGTTATGATGGATTGTTAGCGTTACCAATCCTTAAAGACAATAATGTATAGACGGCCTTTGTTTGAGCCGAGAGCGATTTCTGGAAGCAGCCTGTCTGGTGTTGAAGTAAAATTTTGAGAGGAGTAAAATGAACAGCGTGGCTGGCGTATAGATCAAGACAATAAGGTTACAAGTTTTAAAATTTGAGTATAAAGTTTTGGACAGTGAAGTACATTGTAAAACTGCAAAGAGTAACCTAATAATTAGCGCCACATTAAAATTTCTACGAGTACCAAGACCGTCATCAGTTTCCACATAGAGACAATTTTGTAACAATCTAACTAATAATCCGGAGGGAGCAGCAGTTTCAGTTCCCAGAGGAGAAACTCGAAAGCTACGACCGTGTTTTGTACAATCAAGTGTAGAGTCAGTGATTTCATGGCCTGTTAGTGTGAATTGTGAGCCCGAGCCCAGAACAGTTAAGTCTGGTACCAGCCAAAATATTTTGTAAGTAGAAACCAATTTAATTAAGTTTTGTAAACGATAGTTATAGGTAATCGTCAGATTTCGCTTTCTCGTTTTTGTTTTGATTGTTTAACTTCTTTGTTTGTAAATTCTATGATTGTGTAACGAAAATATGAAGGTTTTGTTTTACTTAGAAGGCTCAACTAAATTCTAAATAAAATATTGTTTGTTGATTTGATTTGATTATTAAATTTTGGCACGCCAACGCAAGCCAAAATAATTTCAGTTCATCGATTTAATAAAAATGTAAATTAATTGTTTAATAAATAATTATATTTTGTTTAGTTAAGGATGTGACATATAAACTAATGAAAAAAATTTGTTTAGACAGAAAACCCAGAAACTTTAAATTGAAGCTGAGCGTCCATAAGAGAGACAAGAAAGTTCATCCCATATAATAACAATAATTATTATTATATAATACTGAAAATTATAAAATACAAAATGCCTGTGTTAAAAGTATACGAATGGAATAATTAAATAGTCAAAATGAGTGCTAAATAAAATACTACACGACGTTTCGGCAATCCTATATTCGTCCGTCAACGACGACACGGAGCACTAATCCATGAAACAGACAAGAAGCGTTGTTGTGTGGTCTAATCAATTAATTTTGGTCTGTTGATTCCCTACATCTTTATGTAGTTAAAGAAAGTAATTGTATGGACCTTCAATTACCTGATTTGGAGAAGAAAATTAGTCTGATACAAAGAGAACGTAGATTTAATAAAAGAAAGGAAAGGTAATTAAAAAAAGGGAGGAATGACTGTTAAATAAACCACAGCCACACAAGCTATAAAACAGATTTAAAGGATCAGGATGGAAAAATTTCGACCGGCCCGGGAATTCGACGAGGTCCGGCATAAAGGTCTGTTATACAAGATCAAACTATACTTTCCAAGCCAAATATAATATTAAATTCCTACCTCAACGAAAAATTCCTCCAAGTCAGGATAAGAAATGAAATATCTGACTTCCAGCAGATCACGTCCTGTAGTGTATTGGGAACACTTGATACACGCCTCTGATGCACCAACTACAGAGAATACTATAATGGCTACCTTTGCGGACGATGCGGCCATCTTGGCAATTAGCGAATCTCCACAAATGCAGCAGAGCGTCTACAGCACCTTCATGTAGTCCAGGAATGGACAAATAAATGGAGAATAACTGTCAACAGTAAAAGATCTATACAAATAACATTCACAAGTCCACAAACTAGATTCAATAATTGCCCGATACCAATGACGTCAGGAATAAAGGACCTCTGGTTGCACCTTGATGAAAAAATTTCATTAAAGCCAAGAGGAAACAACTAGACTTTTAAGTCAAACAATTGTTTTGGTTAATTGGAAGGATATCCCAACTATCATAGTTGTTATACAAAATAATATTGAAGGCGATGTGGACGTACGGGATCCAAGTGCGGGGATGTGCGAAGGCAACTCACACCAAGATACTGCAGAGGTTTCAATCGGAGAGCCTGAGGATGCTGGCGGATGCAGCGTGGTGCGTCAGCAACCACACTATACTCACAGCGAACTAAAAATACCAAACGTCCCAGAGACTGGCAAGACAATACAACATCAAGCTACAAGAACACGAAAACGACATCGTTAAAAATCTGGCAAACCAACCGCCAGTCACAAGAAGACTCAAGCGGAATTGGCTACAGGACCTCGTCAATCAAAACTGAAGATTACCGGACAAATAGCGATGGCTATCAAAACATTAACAAAGACATGTAATTTACTCATTACTTAATTGCAAAGTAGATTTTAAATAAGCAATAGTTTTTTTCTAAAAAAAAGCCAGGGCACAGCCTGAAGATACAAATGTGTATAGAAACGTCGTACCATTAAAAATAAAATTTTATAATTGGTTTTAGAATAGTAAAAATGTCTGTTAATGGTGGTTTATATGTTAACTGTATATATTTATTTTCCTCTATAGTACGAATTAAACGTTCTTGAACATGATTTGTATGTGAATGCCTGACCCTGAACACTTCCCCTCCAAAACAGAGAAATGCGTGTGATTCATTATCCTAATGAGGTTACAAATTAACCACTTACAGCCCCATAAAACATGATTCAATTAAAACAAGTATGTAAAATAATTCAAATGAATTTGGATCATATTTTAAATGCATTGTCTCTGCGAAGCGAAACGATTATAATGCGGCAGACTTCATTAAAATATGGAGGATTCGAACAGAATATTATTAAAATTATTTTTTAAAAAATCAGCATTTTTATTTTAAGTAATAAAACGATTTTTTTACAAAAAAACAAACCCGCCCCTCCGACTGTACTGTTTCATTACTGAAGGAAGGTTTAAATAAATAATTCAACTGTCCGACGCATTGATTTCCCCCCCTCCTGTTCCATATTCTTTCTGATTATGGAATATAAACAGCGCTCATCAAACGCGTCCTCCATGTACTTTTAAATAAATATATTTATAACTAGATTTAATTAATTAATAGGAATAATTAATAACATTTACTAAGCTTAAAACGAATTTATTATTGTTGATAAATTTTACAATTTACAAAACCTATTTTCATGCCGTATTTCATCCATTTAAACAAATATTTTAATTTTCATCTATTAATTCGCGGAATTTTTTAACATACAATTCTTATATCATTACAATCAAATTCGTCGAATCTCTATATCTCAGGGTCATTGCTGGGTTTGATAATTAGAACAAAATCAATGTATAATCTGTCAATTAACAATTCAAATATAAAAGTTAACCTAAAAAATATGAAGATAAGTGAAAAGGAAGCTGAACGAAATGAAAACTGAACGAAATCAGACTCTACCCTTTTAATTATCGTTTCCAAATTTATATCAAAGTTTTGGTTACTCACGGACCGTCTGTCTGGTACCAGATCTGTCTCTTGTATCTTGAACAATACCACACTAAAAAGCCATTTTTTTACACTGACTCTACTTAATTGCAATTTAAATACACACGCTTGAATTTCTCGTCCTCTGCTATCTGGAACCTCGGATGAGCCTCCCCTTTCTGGTCAGCTAGCGGATGCCGGATTCCTCTATGCGAAAATTGTTCCATCAGCGTGAAGCAACCTCTTGCTTCCCCGTTTGCAAATTGTTATGAAAATCTCTCCGTACAACTATTTGCTTGCTTCCATACAGGAACTCGCGATTTGCAATTTATATTTGCAGAATTTTCTGTTTGTTGCTCTAAGAGAACTGAACTGTACTCAGTTTTTCACCTCCTTCTCATATCATCGCCTTCCAGACTGAATTCCTTACACGCGGTATTTCCCATTTCGGCTTTCAACAAAGAAACAGAGCTCGGCGCCATTGTCGCTTTGGAAGCTCCTGCCTCTGCAATTCAATTTATAACAAAACAATTTAATGGCCTAATTAATTATTACCACAATATATATATATATATATATATATATACATACATATATACCCTACCTATATAAACGTAATAACAGGCGATGGAAATATTCTAAATTTGTAGTCCTGTAAATGTAACTAAATCTTAAGGTGAATAATTTGATTTTATGGTCCAATCACAAATCATAAATGGCGACTATAATTTTTGTTTTCTGTGTAAGAAATTAATAATTACGTTTGTTGTTTTCTTAATCTTCTTAATATCAGTTTTTATTTCTATAGAAAATTATTTAATTTCCTTTGTTGATCCACGTGTACCAAGACAATCCATAAAAAGATGTTGTAACGCGTGTATTTAGGTTTAAGTTTTTCTTTGTCTCGGAAATGTTGTTTGTTGTGGTCTTGAGAATTCGAAACCGTGCACGTGCGTGGGGGTGGAGGAGATAAATATATCCATCCAAGTAACTTCGTGTCCTGTCTCGACTGTGGCCTCAACATGACATAATAGTTAGTCATTATTGACTACGGAACTGCAGCTGCGTGCTATAAATCTTGTGACAATGGAAAAATCAGTAAAACTGACGAAGTTTTCTAATCATGGAGAAAGTAAAAGACTGGGAGGATATAAGGGAGGAGATAAGCTTTTGAAATGAACAGTAGTTCTGCGCTCACCGAAGCTGGTGGATGTGATTAAGAGAGGCTCCGTAAAGTTGTTGTCTGATATAGTTCGAAGCAGAATCGTCGTGAGAAAGGGGCCACAATTTGTTAGTGAAGAGTTCACAGAATTACACCACACAATTTATTACGACGGCTTGCCAGCATTCAATCTCGGAGGCTGACGCCTTAGCCAGTGATCAATCCCTGAGTCGACGCCAGTACGTCGGTACGAGAGCTACAGCAAGCAACACAACGCAGAATAGCAGTACGCATTTGGTACGGGCAGAAGATCTCTTCTATGTAAAACCACAGGTGCCTGAGATAAGAGTTTTCATGTTTAACTTTAATAAACGTATGTAAAATTTCATTATTGGTCAAATATTTATTTTGATTTAACGAAAAAAACCCAGCCCACAAAAATAATTCTTTACAATTTCGGCAACTCTTTCCCGGTGTAAAATATAAATAAAACATTATCGGGTTTCCAAGCAACCGGGTTCAAATATTTATTATTACAATAATTATTTTAGGTAATGATGTTGTCGTGTAAGGGTAACTACAAGAATAATAAATACTGAACCTGATTAGAACCCGTTTTATTCATTTTTGATAGGAAATAGAAATTGTTCCAAATTGACAACGGTAGTAAATTTAATTAATATGTTTAGATGACGCAAAAAATAATCATTCGTATCTTGTGCACCGCAGAAATAATACAACATTATTGTTAATTGTTATAAAACAGGACGACCACAGACATTGGGTCCACGATGCACTTTGCAAGAGAGTATCCTGTATGTGATGAACTGAGGAGCATTTTAATTGTAAATATTTTTTGTTTTTCGCTATTTTATCAGAACTATGTAATACATTAATTTAAACAAATTTATACAATTATTTTTTAAAAAAACAGGGCACAGCCGGAAGATACAAATGTGTATAGAAACGTCGTATCGTTAAATATAAAATTTTATAATTGGTTTTAGAATAATAAAAATGTCTGTTAATGGTGGTGTATATGTTAACTGTATATATAGTACGAATTAAACATTATTGAACATGATTTGTATGTGAATGCCTGATTAAATTAATCAAGTAAATAAAGAGTGTTGTTTCATTACGGGTTTATTTATAAACCTTTTATCGTTCCTACGATCCTGTGTATAACTTTACACATATCAGAGCCACAAACTCGGCCAGAGATTCGAAACACAGAGCAACCACATCTTCTGTACCTGAATCTAACCGACGACGCCAATAGAGATATATTATTTAAGCCATAGGACTCTTTCGGAATAGTCACCAAGGGGAGGCGCCCTGGGAAACGTAGCAACTTTAAACAACACAAGGTTATTAAATTATAAATTATCACAACTTTTTTTAAAAATATTATTAAATATTGTTGAGAAATTAATAAAAGACACCTGATTTCATAAAACATGTTTTTGTAGCAACTATGTTTCATACTAAACTCAAAAATTTATTTTGGCTACATCCAATACCTAAGTTTTTAATCTTATCTGTGTGTCTTTTGGATTATAACGACTTAGTTTTTTAGAATCTAAGGAGTTGCTGTGGTTACGGGCCGTGTAAATTGTAATCTTTCCTATAAATCGTAGTTTCCTTTTTTATCCTTACGCACACATTATTTTCACACAGAAAATTCTTCATTCAAAACCAGTAATCTTTTAAATGAATAGGACTAATGAGGTAGAACGTGAAATAAATTTCTAGGTCTCTCAATAGATAATAAACTTAATTGGAAATAACATATGAAGTAAACTTATATTTCATCAGAAATATTTTAGGTAGCTAATTAAAAGATTAATGCTTTACGCAAAATGGATATTGAGTTTTGGAGTTACACCTTAATCAATAATGTGCATTGAGATCGATAGAAGAGGTGCAAACGTAACCTGTTCGAAAAATAAATACAGAATATACAAACCGACTTAAATAGATTTAGACATTCTATATAATGTAGAATTGCGATGTCTTTCCATCGGATCATTGATTACATTAGTGTTTGAGTTCTAGTGTGAAGTTGCTCAGGATCCCTGCCAATGTTTCATCACTTTTAATGAAAGTCTTCGCCGATCCTCTGGCAGCCAATAAAGTGACGAACTCAATTTTTTAAGATCTTGACATCTCCAGCGGGGTGATTTGTAGACACATCCAATAATTTCCGAGATCTGAAGGCCGGATTGTGCCATTCATGTTATTCACGCCCCCGGCCCCCTTTCCCCCAACCGCCCCTTTCGCAAGGCATTGAACGATATCACGTTCACCAAAAGCTTCCTCAACAAAGAGAGAAAATTATTAAATTTGGTTTTCTTTCCAAATTAGCCGGGTAACTACAAGGACATTATATTATAGACGGAGGGGGATGCTGACGAGTCTGCGATAAAGGGAAGAGATCCTGCCGGAGCGGGCAACGAAGGATAATGTATAAAAGAGAGAGACTCTTGCAGAGTAGATTACAGTTGACACAAAGCTTGAGAAAGGAATTGTAAATTAAAATCGATTTTTCGTTACAAAAGACGGAAAGATCCTTCTTTGCTTCTTCTTGTAGTGTCTCTATCTCCGTCGAGCGGGGCTGCCTCCCACCGCGGGGCGGGGGCGTTAGTTGAAGGGGGTGGGGGGGGGAGTACAGTCGCGGGGAATTGCATTACCGCATTATAGGGAGAGGTACAGCGCATACAAAGCAGCGGCAGCACCGGCGTTTATGGGGCAAATTGGCCCTCGGACGCACTCCAATGGCGAATATATTTGGTCAGGAGGGCAACGCTACATCATATATATTATAAGACTAGCTGGGTGCCCGGCGTTGCCTGAGATGTCATTTATCCATAACCCCCGATATGACTCCAATTTCGGCTGCTTTTGCGCAATTTTTATGTAACGCTACTCGAACCCTAATCATTATAATTAACTCTGAAAAATATTTCTTCAACGCAAATATCTGCCGTGTTTGCATGTTCCAAAATTTGCACCCCGCTACCCCTGCATCTGAGGGGTAAATGCCAATTTGAATGTCGTAACTAAACACAGTGACTTCCATAACCTTTTATTTGACTCCAATCTCGGTTGTATTCGCGTTATTTTACTGTAAAGCATCTCCACCCCAAACCCGAAGGGTGTCCTTTTCACAGAGTATGGGGATGAAAATTGTATTCAGATAACATTCGTAGAAACACTATCAATATCTTTGACCCCTAAAAATATTTATCCGACTCAAATATCGGCTGTTTTAGTATGTTTAAATATTTCCACCCCCGCTTCTGGGAGTGGAAGACGCGTCTCAGCCCGACAGTGTTTGTTTCCTGGTCACAAAGAACACGTGTACAAAATTTGGTGAAAATTTCTCGACTGGTGTAGATTTGTATTTTATTTAGAAAACGTTTGTAAGGGAAATAGAAAAGGGCTGTTTTTAGGGTTTTCCCGGAAATTATTCGATTTTTTCTCGCCTTTTAAACCTTCCCTAGACCTCCACGAACATTTCAAGACTAAGATAAGATAAATCCGTTCAGCCGTTCTCGAGTTTTAGTGAGACTAACGAACAGCAATTCATTTATATATATATATATATAGATATACCAAAAACAGTCTCAGAACTTTGCTCATTAAGCATGCAGTGTTCAAAATCATGAAACGGTAGTGTTAAAACGATTTTTCTGCTCCTTATTGATGGCCAAAACTGCCGAATTATGACGTGAAAATATTTTCGTCCTACAGGACGGTGTCGAACGTCACAGAGAGCGAAAAACTCTCCTTTACTTCACGGAATGAACCCCCCTCCAGGTCTACGGACCTGCTCCCTGAGAACAAGCAGCACAACACCTCAGACTCCATTATGAATTTCACACGCGGTATGTGTGTGTAGTGTGGCAACAATACAAAGCGGAGGCGGCATTAAAATGATTTTATATAATAAAATTATATAATTTCAAATATTACAATTTAATTCATATTAATAAAAATAACAAAGCATGTAAAACAGTCCTCGAAATTGTTTATTCCTTAATTAAAACAAATGAGAGATTTCGACTTTCAGGTTGATTATGATTATGATCAGAAAGTCGAAAGCTCTCTTGTCTGTTAGTTAAGAAATAAACTATTTCCCTACCATACTGTTAGACACTAACAATGTCGAGAGTAACATTTCCAATACGGGCGACCACGAAAACTATTTATTCAACCCTAATATCTACAGTTTTTAAAATTCTACACGATATGGATGCTAGGGGTGACTTACCTCTACAGCTACAGTGCGGGTCGTAAGTAACATGCGATTGGTTGAAATTGTTCTACACATTAACTAAAAACTTTATTTACATAAGAATCAAGTTAAATAACACATTAAATATTTTAATATATAAAATGTCTGTCTTATAAGTAGTCAATACTAAATAGTGAAATCTTTGAGTACTTTCGTCAGGTGATTCAAGAAAATACATACTGCATAAACCAGGTGATGAACACATCTCGGCCGGTTTTGGACATACGGTAAGGGTTTTTCCTTCTCCCATTGGAGCAGTCGGCCAGCTGCCTCCTAAACTGGTCGAGACACGGAGAAGGGAATGGTGCGACCCTCATAAAATCCCTCTCCTGCCATCGGTAGGGCGAGGGACAGTATCAAATGCCTGAACTACCTGATTCAGGTTATATAGAGTTTGTCCTGCATCACTTTTAGGCAATTGCCGGGTAGGACCCTTAAAGTCTAGTCGTGGGGCTCTAGTTAACCCTTGTTACCTTCCTCTGCCCCTTCCGCATCCCCTGTTTCAAATCCCTTCTTACGCCATGAAAGGTGAGTTGCCGCCACGTGGTTTATCATCATGTACCCTATTATTTAAAAAAGAAAAGAAAAAGAATTGCTCATCGCCTGACGAAACAAACAAGGATTGCAGATTCTTTGTGTGGTATTTATTCAGCGGTTATTTTTGTCCTTTATTTGCCTATTTACTTATCTAATTATATAAAGTATTTTACTTACATTAAACTTCATTTATTAAAAATACGGTATACGCGATCCCAGAAAATCGACCCTTTCGGAAAAATGAGTTTCAGGCAATCGTGCTTCGGGAAAACTACCCACCGGTATATCGACCTTTTTGGTAAACGTCAATCGGGATAATGCCGTCGGGCAAATGACCGGATCCTCAGTCGATGGCTTTCAAACTTGTTATCAAGTAGATAATACAATTACACACACACACAAACACATATGTATATATAGTAATGCCTGTTAAGTGAGGCATTGTTTGTGATTGATAGTCTGGATTGTTGGAGGGCCATTGTATAACGTGTTTATTTAGGTCTAAGTTTTTCTTCGTCTTGGAAGTGCTGGTTGTGTGGTCTTGAGAATTCGAAACCGTGCACGTGCGTGTGGGGGTGGAGAAGACAAGTGATCCACCCAAGTAATTGCGGGTCCTGCCTCGATTGTTGGCTTTGACATGACAGAGTAGTTAGCCATGTGTTGACTACGGAACTGCAGCTGCGTAATATAAATCTTATGATAATTGAAGAAACTGTCAACTGGCATTTGCCACGAAGTTTTCGAACAATGGAAAAAGTAAAAGACTGGGAGGATATAAGGGAGGAGATAAGCTTTTAAGGGGTAGTTGTTCAGCGCTCACCGAAGCTGGTGGATGTGATTAAGAGAGACATTGTTTAAACAGAATAAGTCTTCGCAGAAATACAGCAGAGTAAAGTCGTCGAGATATAGCAGAGTGAGTCTTCGCAGAAATACAGCAGAATAAATTCATCGAGATACAGCAGAGGAAAGTCGTCGAGATATAACAAACTTTCTTTTTCAAACCAACAGTACTTAGTAGAATCTGGGAATTTAATAGAAGCTGTGAAAAACCCCACCACTGTGTTCGAAAGGTAAAAGTATCCTGGGCAGCCGTAAGTAACAAGAAAACAGTAATTTTTTTTTGTAAACCGACTTAAAAGATAATGTCAGATATCGTTCTTTAGTGTTGATAAAATAAACTGTTTAAATTTAAAATCCATCTTGTAGTATAAGTTCGTCGATAATTAATTTCGTCTATGTCTAGACGAATAAATATTTCTTTTTAAATTAAATCTAAATTTTGTGTTCTTTGATTATGTTTAAATGTTCTGCCGGTATCAAACCTAGTTGAGACCCTGAGAGTTTTTTTTATTAAATTGTATAAATTGTACTAATCTTTTGTTAAATAAAATTGTTTGTTTGTAAAACGTAAAATAATCTTTTATTTTAACGTTCACTTTTAATTGATCATTACAAAATGTCACCACAACGGGTTGCACGAATAAATAAATAAAATATTATAAAAAAGTATATTACAATATATATATATATAAATATATATATATAGATATATATTGTAATAATTGTTAATAAAAGGAAATTGAATAAAACAATGTTAAAATGTGCCACCCGTTGATGACACTAATTTGTAGTAATCACCAATTAATGATAGTTAAATCGCCACGTTAATGCGTCAATTAACAGCAATTTAAATATTAAAATTCAAGGATAATTGAATAATAATGAAGATATTTTTTTAAAAATTAATTTATTAACGTACAATTAAATTTACATAAATTATCAAAGGAATTTACAACAGTTATTAAGAAATTAACTTTAAATTTACACTATTAATTAATCTTCTTCAATACAATGACTATATCTCAGGTCGTTTACTGAGCCTTAAATAAAGACCTACTTGTTAACAATTAAATTTTATCAAGCTTTCATGGACTTACTTCATCAATAGATTAATTACAATGTAAAAATAACCATAAAATATTAATTTTAAATTCTGAATGTAATTATAAATCTGACGATAATACCTTTCCTTATGAGTTTCCAAATAGTAATTCTGTGAAGTCTCTGGTACTCAAGGAAATTTGGCTCGTTCGTACACACACACTTATCGCACCTTATAGACACTGATTCTAATAAACACTTTCAGTTTGGAAAATGGTTTACTGTTCGTGTAGAAAATATTATTCGCTCGTTAAGAAGTTTATTAACTGCTGGATGCAGTTGCCTGGGCTCCGAAAATGGATCACAATGGTCTAAATCGAGAATATAACAATTTATACTCTGCGCTCTAAATATTTAACGTTGAGTATTACGTGGTTCTTTCACAGACTGCAACTTGGAAAATGTTCTAACTGTTTTAGCTGTTGTTACATGTATCCAGACACTTCCTAGATATTATAATTTTCGTTTGACCGCTGCTAAATTTCCAAGACGACTTTCCTGGATTTTGCCTCCCCACAGACTCTCCTCTCTGCGTCTAGCGAACCAAACAGCCTACAATTACCCACAAACATGGCATTCTTGCCACATTCTTGTGTACAACCTGTGTGTTTCATGCTGCTAACAACACGAGTCCAAATTTTTGTTTATTAATTAATTATCTCTTTTTAATTATCACAATACATATATATATTAATTACCGGTTGTTGCCTGCTCAATTTGTCGTTTTCTTTTCAGCCTTTTGAGGGGTTTAGGTGGAGGAGGGTGGGATTCAGTTTTTGAGATAATGGGATTGAAGTGGTGGAGTTTTATATTACTTTGGATTAGGGCGGTTTGAGTTATGGTTTTTTGGGTTGAGGGAATATTTAGTTCACTGTTGATTCTAGAGTTAGTAAAGTACCAACCCCAGATATAACAGGCATAAAACCAGAGGGGAGAAGGATGTGTAAAGGACTTTATTTTGTTGTGGAGGATAAATGAGATTTCGGGTTCAGTAATGGTTTTAATTTGTGGAAACTGTGGAGTATTATTTTTTTAAGGTGGGAAGTGTGAAGGGATTATGTTAGATAGGTCGTAGCCTTTTCTTTTTAGGGAGAAGGGAACGGTTACGGATTTGGAAGGATTGACGACTATACGCCAGTCGTTGGATCATTTGAATGCAAAATAAATTTGAAGATGGAATCAATTTCATATCTCCCACTTCGCGGTACGAGGAAACAGTAGGTCTGAGGGCGAATTCCGGTATCGTGTGCTGTTTTTACAATCAGGTATGTTGAGACGGCAGTCACGTCACTTGGCAATCAGTAAATACGTCCATCTTCGCCGTAAATCATCAACATCACAGTGTAATCTTCAAACGTCTATTTTACCATCCTGTACTGTCTTCACCTGTACTGCTAAATGGATGGATGACAACTTATGTGAACGCCCCTCAGCAGAACTGATTGTGAACACTAGACACAGGATATTAACAGTCGTCCTCTTCCCCCCCCCCTTTTTTTTGGGTACCTTGAAGCGGGAGATTCAAAACGGATTCCATACTCAAACTTATTTTGCATTCAAATTGTTCATTTCCGTACATGGGTTCCTTAAAAAAAACGTTGTATACCAAGTGCCATCCACAACTCTTAGAAGTCTGTAATAGGAATTCTGAAACACCTTGTATAAAATCAAACAAGTTAATAAGATTTCACTTAAATGGATGAATAAGCAAGAATAAATAGTTTATATCAAGTATAAATTTAAATTTATAATATATTTACTGCATATATGCTATGCTATGATTTAATTCCTCGAAGAAACGTTTAATACCCAATTGAATTTTATACTTAATTAATTCTTCATTAAATAGTCACAAAAACTTTTTTTTTACTGTTCCAAGCAAAAACTATTCTTGTCGGCTTCCGTAATTTTTTGCTAACGTTAAATATCTTAATAGGGTTCAATCAATTTAAATCTCTCAATAACAATTTAACGTTTAATAAGCCTAATCGTTATTCCGTTATTATTATAATAAGAGGTAATATTTCCAATATCACATTAAACATAGCATGCTGACCTATTATTTTATAAATAAAATAGAATATTAGTAATGCAAGGTTTCTTGAGTGAAGACCATTGCAGCATTCCATGAATTCTGGATTGCAACTATCAACACACGCGTGTTACAAAGATATGAAGCTGCAGTTCTTTCGTCGATTACGTCTCCATTAAGGGAATTCCACGCGTACAATGTTAAATGTGTGTGTGTGTGTCAGTACTTCCCATACCAACGTTTCAGTGAATCTTCGAGTGATGTATCCGAGATCTTATCAAGAAACGAAACGATCTCAGGCATAGAACTTGCCATTGTACATTCTCAGTGAAAGCGTTAATAAATCTCAAGGCTACGGAATAAATCAACGATGAAATCAAAAGAAAAATAATTGAATTTCCGACCAGAAAGCATGTCTGTGTGGGAAAAGAACTCCTGCTCAATAAAAAAAACTAAGAGAAAAGTTAAGAAATAAAATAACCTACGGGAATCCGACAGACGGGAGAAAGGAATGATAGAATCGAGAGTCTCGCTTGTCTATGTTTATGGATTGAAAAACACGAAAACTGTGTACGATTAAATATATTAGAATAATCAACAAATAGCCATAATTAAATGAAATATTAATCAAAAGGTTAGGCTTAATTAAATGAATGATTAAACTTGAATTTAAAAATAAAATATAATTTATTATCGAATTGTGGCTTCAAGAATCAAAGATAATTACAATTAAAATTTTAATATCACAGGGTCTTTACTGGGTTTGATGATTAGGACACTATAAAAGTTTATTATTTGCTTAAAATTAAAACAATAAGTCGATCAATGAAAGAAAACTAGAAGAAAGCGAACAATCGAACGAAATCTGACGCTATCCTTTAATTAGCGTTTACAATATTATTATAGTTTTGGTTTTTGTTACTTACATACAGTTTGGCTGGTACCAGCATTCTCTGTTGCTTCAGAAGTACACCATTGCAAAATATTACACCGATTCTAAATGTCGACTCACACATTCTACACTATTTGAATCGAAAAGTAATTTCTTGGCTCCCAGGAACTCGGATGATCCTCCTAATTATCAGTTATCTGATGTCTGCTTGCCTTACAGGAATCTTACGAGTTGCTAATTTATTAGTCTTTTACTGATTTGGATTTAAACTGCAACGTAGCTCAGCGAAGATTTGTTTTAAATGTTTATCTCCCAAGTTTTATTACTTGTTCCGTACTTCGCAATATTTCGGCACCAACTCCCTATCCTAGTGTCTCTCGAGTTTGAGCGCGCAGTTCCATTTCGGCATTTTCTCAAAGCAACAGAGGTCAGCGCTATTGTCGCTTTTTGTCGCTCAAAATACCGCTAACAAATTAATTTCTAATACAAACAATTAATGGCCTAATTAATTGGCATTATATATATGTATATATATATATATATATATATATATATATATATATATATATATATTAAAAGGAAATCATTAATTAATAAACAAAAATCGCATTGTTAATGGCAGAAAAAACACAAGTTGAACACAAGAATGTGGCAATAATGCCACAAGTTTAGGGAATTGTTGACTCGCTAGACGGAGTGAGTGCGTCAGTCGTCGTGGAAATATAGCTGTGAACAAACCAGAAGTAAAATATTTAGAATACTTGTAGTACAACAGCTAAAACAATTAGATCTGTTTTTTTACAAGTTGCAGTCGGCGACATAAATACGTAAATAGTTAACGCTAAACATTTAGAGCGCAGAGTCTAAATTATTATATTCGTTATATATATTTAGACCATTGTCTTCGATTTCGGGAGCCAGGCAACTGCATCCTGCAGTTACTAAACTACGGAACGATCGTATTTCCTAAAAACAAACAGTGAGCCACTTTCTCAATTCTAAAAGTGTTAATAGAATCAGAGTTATAAAAATGGCCTGTCTATAAGTGCAAAAAATTGTGTGTGTACGAACGAGCTAAAATGCCTTCAATACCAGAGACCGTAAGTTAAAATTTCACTGAATTCATATTTGTAAACCCATAAGTAAAGGTATTATCGTCAGATTTCGAATTAAGGTCAGAATTTAAAGTTCATAATATGTTTTTTTGTTTGCAATACAAGTTATTGATTAAGTAAGTCCATTGATAACTTGATAAAATTTAATTGTTAACAAGTAATATTTTTTATTAAAAACCCAGTAAACGACCCTGAGAAAGAGTAGAATTTAATTGTCAAATATTAATAAATAATGTTAATTGAAGTTAATTTCTTAATAACAGTTGTAAATTCATTTGATAATTTCTGTACATTTAATTTACGTTAATAAATTAATTTTTTTAAAAAATACTATAGTAAAATCATTGGATTAAAATATATTCTGTATATTAAAAAAAACAAATAATACATTTCGCGACATGGTTTCTTGAGAAACTTTAAATAATAACGTCCATCTACCCCTACAAATCTGTAATAGGAATTCTGAAACACACTGTATATTGATACATACCACTGTGAACAAAAAGTAAGATAAATTTATTTATAAAATATAAAATTTTGTTTATTATTCCAAATCAATTTCATCCCCTTCAAAGTAATCCCCGACCGATAAAACGCACTTTTTCCAACGCTTTTCCAGTCCTCAAAACAGTCAGAATAGTCTTTTTCCGGTTTAGCCTTCAAGACCTTCGTCGATTCGGTTTTTATCTCCTCAATCGTGTCAAAACGGCGTCCCCGCGTTGGCTTTTGAGTTTGCTGAATAGCCAGAAGTCGCACGGAGCCAAATCAGGTGAATATGGTGGTTGCGGAACGATATGAGTCGAATTTTTGGCAAAGAAGACACGAAGAACCAATGCAGCATGACATAGTGCATTATCGTGATGAAGGAACCAAGAGTTGTTCGCCCATAATTCAGACGAATAGCTTCACGCAAACGACGCATAACGCTCAAATAATATTCTTTGTTGACAGTTTGGCCCGGCGGAAGGAATTCATAGTGCACCACACCACGATAATCAATGAAAACTGTCAACATCACCTTGATTTTCGGTCTTGCTTCACCTTTCGCACGATATTCGCTGGATTGGTCGGTGGTTTCAGGGTCGTATGCGTAAATCCAAGTCTCGTCTCCAGTAATGATGCATTTCAAGTGGTCCTGATAGTCAGACAGCAAAGTTTCACACACATCAACGCGACGCTTTTTTTACAAAAAATTGAGCGATTTTGGCACCAATCGATACTTGACGCGTATGAGACACAAAACATTTTTTAAAATGGTTCGGGCTGAGCCAAATGATATTCCAACACTATCAGCGAGATCTCTAATTGTCCATCGACGATTTTCAAGCACCAAACCTTTGATCTTTTGGACGTGGCCCTCGTCGGTAGACGTTGATGGTCGTCCAGAGCGCGGTTCGCCTTCAACGCGTTCTCGGCCCTCTTTCAACTCGTTGTACCACTTATAAACGTGTTTTTTAGCCAAGTTTGATCACCAAAGGCCTTCCGCAACATTTTCAACGTGTCCGCACAAGAATATTCGTTCCGCAAACAAAACTTGATGCAAGTTATTTGCTCAACAAAATCACTCATTGCAAAAACCGAAAAATTGGCTTTTGGTTGTTTACAAAAACTCGTGTAACTCGGAGATAATTAAACCTTTTAACAAACAGACGCTTGGCAAATATTATAGACAGTCCTAACAACCTGGGGAAAAAAACATTTAAGTGCCTTCCTAATACCCGGGAGTTTTAAATGACAATTTCACCTTACTATTTGATCACTGTGTTATCTCCGGTTAGGCGATCGTTATGACGTAATCCGGTGAAGTCATCTTACGAAGTCCGCTTATCCCACGATAAGACTTCAGAATTACAGCTTTGTGACCGTCAAGTAGTACAGGTGGCAAAATTAAATATAGTTCGTCGATTTGGTAAAATTATAACCCATTGAACACAGAGCATCTCTGCTAAACTAGAGTAATGTTCACGTTTAAGATACAGCGGGACTGAATTTTGTGACATGTGTATTTGAATGCAGGTTGTCAATTAAAGATTACTATATTAATATAATTTACGTGGACGCCAAGGAGCCATCGTTTAGCATAAAAGCTTACAACACGCTTTTCACGGATGAGGATAAGCCTGCATTGCACTGCCACTGTACAGTCTAGCCATGGACAAAGATTTTATCCCCGAGAGAAGGACGCGGGACCAGACAGAACAAACATAATAATAATAAATGTCTGTCAGTTTTCAAGGCATGAACCAAGGACTGTAACGACATTATCTAGCATCTGAACACTGCTCTATACAAAATTATAAACGACATGAAAAAAATACGAGCCAAAGCAGGTTTGCTGATTCGATTTCTCACCGCAAAACGTTACTGTCACGATTTCTAATATTTCACGGTGATTCTCTCTCTCTCTCTCTCTCTCTCTCTCTCTCTCTCTCTCTCTCTCTCTCTCTCTCTCTCTCTCTCTCTCTCTCTCTCTCTCTCATTTGCTTTAATATCTTTAACACGTTTGCGACTAATAATCGTAACGATAACAGTTTGGCCGCGAACAATACTCAATATTCGAGCGCCATGAATTAGGATCGTTACCTGCTATGTGATTACACGGAGCAAAAACAGAACGACTCTTGTCTACCACCGATGATGAGTGAGGCTGCAATATTACAAAGGTTATCTCATTCCTTGCCTCTCCTCACATAAAAAGTTCAGAGTTCATCGGCCTTTGTCTGCGCTCTCCCTCCTGACTCCGCGGAGAAGCCCCCCTCCCCCACACACCCCCCTTCCCCATCATCTCCTTCAATATACATGGACAATTCCGCCAGGAAATTCAATAGCCATTATTTTAACATCTACGATGAAAACAAGACGTGATATAAAAGCTACATACACTAAAAAAAATATTGTATCCAAATGAAAAAAGGAAAGATGAAGGGGGGAATATTACTTAAACGTTCTCGCAAACAACAAAAGGGATATATTGTGTACTTTATCGTATCGTATTTAACTACGAATGGCGCCGGTGACAGACTCATCAAATACAGTGAATAACAGGAAAAAACAAATAGTCCTTGTTACCGCCATTACTGTCGTTGGTATATCAATCACGTATCACTTCGATCAACCATAATCGTAATAAGAAATTTTAAAAAATACAGTTAAAAAAGCAGTTGTACTAATAATGTAGACGAAATGAAAAAAACGAATAAAAATGGCGGTGAAAATAATATAAAATTCTCGTAAACATTTAGGTGCTGGTCACAATAGTATAATTAAGTATTAGATCATAGACCTTGTAGAGAAGCTGGGCTTCGAGGATGAGAAATGAGTCATAATTACAATTTTATCTTATAATAATCTATATAATAAAAAAGGATGTATATTTGTATGTATGTATGTATTTACGTTGTTCTTTATACAAATTTATAAGCGTGGATAGATTGCAACAAAAATTGGTACACAAATTCTTCAAAACACGAGAAACGGTACTGTGAGGGTGAGAAACGCCTAACATACATGTGGAAAGAATTATACTTAAAAACCGTGATCATTAATTATTAAATTACTGCGCGCCAAGAGACAATGACGTCACGCGAGAGAAAGACGTTACTACGCAACGAACATAGGAAATATCTCCTTTATTAGGAATGAACTAAAGCAGAAATATTTTATTTAAATAAAAAGTATAATTTTATACAGCAATACTCCATCGAATGATAATAAAGAAGAATACGAATTACTTTACCATGCTTGGGGAAAATGTAAGTTAATTTTTGCGCTGTATTAGTTGTGAGTCTAGCTAACAATTTCATCAATGTAATATTTCGTAATGTATGAAGACTGAGTGACGATTATATCCTGAAATACTCAAGGAATATATTTAAGTATTCAATTAAATACTTTTTCGAGTTTATATAAATAAGTACACGAGCAACGCCGGGCAACCAGCTAGTCATTAATATAAAAATATATTGATTACACAGGATATATTTTACTATTAAACATATTCTCTGAGTTCCTTAATTAAATCCAAGGATGGCTAGGACAAACCTTGTCTTATCCTTTTTTTAAATTGGTTTTATTATCTTTTAACTGTTTAATGCTGTGTGGTAGTTTGTTAAATAATCCAGAAGTCTGTGTTATTGATATTGATTTTCCGTGTTTTTTTCCAAAAGTTGTTCATGAATCTTGAATTGAGGTTGTGTGTTAGTTATCACAAAGAACATTAATTCTAATGATAAGAAAGATAGCCAAATACAGACAAAAGAAGTGATGATATAAATACCACACAACGTTTTGTCAACTGACTTGTGTAGGTGTGTCTCTCTAGGCTCTTGCGGTTTTTCTGAAGAAAGGTACAAGGCTTCCAGAAACGTTGTGTGGTATTTAGATAATCACTTATTTTGTCTGTATTTGGCTATCTTTCTTATCATTAATATTGAATCAGACGTAAATTTTTCATTTTAACATTAATGATAATAAGACGGACAGACCTCTGCAAGATGTCCTTCAAGTCTATTAACATTTGGTCTGAAGAGAAAAATTACACCAATAATTTGAAGAAAATTTATGGAAATTTGCTTTTGTAATTGTTTAATTTATATATTGTAATAATTTGTAAAATCAAATTGTTTCAATTGTTAACAGCACTCAACAATGTAACTGAGTATTTCGGCCAAGGCAGTCAGAGGAGAATGAACCTGACTATCAAAATGTGTAAGACCACCAAAATTTTATTTTTCGTTATCTGCCACCTATTTCATAAAAACTTATTTTATTTATTTGGTTTTGTACTGCATAATGTAATACCTGATGAGGTCGCAAAATAGCGACGAAACGTTGTGGAATTTTTATTAAATATACCAAAAGGCAACAGATTTATTTATAATTTATCTTAAACAGTCAATATATATAATTATTAACTAACTTTTTTCACAGGCATTCTAAAATATTTTACAGCACTCAACGACGTTTCAGTGTTTTTTTACACGTTTTTTAAATATTTTTTCTACAAATTTGTAATTTTAATTTGGTAAGATTTAATATTCTGATCAAAATTTATATTCTGATGTTAAATAAAGAAATAATGTAATATAAATTTCTGATTTGAAATATTTGCTTTTTTCTTTACACCACTTATTTCTGTTACCGTAGAAAAAACCGATGAGGGTACCAAACGTCGCGTTGTGTTGAGTGAAATATCTTAATTTTTTTTGTAGAAAAGGTCTTAAATTACATTAGTAATAATAGAAAATTAAGAATTATGTGACATTTAAATTATATATAAGGTTAGGTGGGGCTAGGACAAATGTTAAACGTTTTTATTAAATGAGTGATTGAATTAATTAAGAACAGAAAATTAACAATAATAATTTTCGGAAAGAAAAAATATACACCACGCGTCATCCCCAAAGTATTTTTGGATCTCTTCAGGGTGTTGTATATAAATAATATTTTAAAAAAGATATAATTTCGGAAATTCCGTCTAAATTTCATATTGAAATTAAGGTTGAAATTGAGTGTGATGAGAAATTATTTAAGAGTAAATTTTGAAATCATCTCATTTAAATAATTGATTTTTTAATTTAATAAATTCCATGAATAAACCAGATAATTTAGTCAAATATATATTTTAAGAAAATAAAAATGGGCCACAACGTTTCGTTACTTTTCTTGAAATCTTCAATCCGAAATTTTATAATACAATTGTATAAAAAAATTATTAAACATTACTTACAGTTTATTTCTTGAAATATAAATATTCATATTTGAAAAGGTTTTATATAGTCGCCTGAAGACGTTCCATATTTTTTGTAATATGTTAGAATTTTTTTATTAATATATATTGTAATGCCAATTAATTAGGCCATTAATTGTTTTTAATAAAATTTAATGGTATTGGCAGGAGCTTCCAAAGCGACAATGGCGCCGAGCTCTGTTGCTTTGTTGAAAGCCGAAATGGGAAATGCGCGCGAGAAAGGAATTCAGTTTTTTATATTTTGGGTAACAGGCTACATGAGGGTAATACACATAGTGGCAACTCCCCTTTAATAGCATAGGAAGGTAGACAATGATATGAGAAGGAGGCTAAAATCTGAGTACGAGAGATATAATACAGTTCAGTTTTCTTAAAGCATCAAACAATAAAGTCTGCAAATATAAATTGCAAATCGCCAGTTCCTGTATGGAAGCAAGCAAATACTTGTACATAGATATTTTCATAACAATTTGCAAACGGGGAAGTAAAAGGTTGCTTCATGATTATGAAACAATTTTCCCATTGAGGGACCGACAAACACTAGAAGACCAGAGGGGGCGGCTCATCCGACGTTCCAGATAGCTGAGGACGAGAAATTCTAGCGTGTGTATTAAAATTGCAATGAAGTAGAGTGAGTGTAACTAAAATGGCCTTTTAGTGTGTTAGTTATCAAGATACAAGAGAGAGATCTGCTACTAGACAGACGATCCGTGAGTAACAAAAACTTTGATAAATTTGTAAACGATAGTTAAAAGGGTAGAGTCAGATTTCGTTCAGAGTTTATTACGTTCAGTTTTCTTTCCACTTATTTTCATATTGTTTTAGTTTAATTTATTTATATTTTCAATTTTTAATAGTATGTTTATACATTGATTGTGTTCTAATTATCAAACCCAGTAGTTACCCTGAGATTAAGAGATTTTCAACATATTGGATTGTAAATGCTGATGTGTATTCGCTAAAACAACATAAATTGTAAGTAATTAAAGTAAAGTTTTGTGAATTTTGATCAGAGACCGGCGAACAAAGATAGGGCTAATAATGTGCATTTCTAGAAATAAAAAAACTTTAAATATTAATAAATTTTATTAATCATTTCTTTTAAATTGATTCATTGTAAAGTACAGTAATACATATTAGCCTGCTCTTGTTTGAAGTGTATTTTAACAGCTGAGCCGGGTATTTTCTTACGGACCGCAGCCACTTTCTAGGTTGTTCCCGTAGTTGTATAATTAATTTTCAATTGCTGCCCTCTAAGTCTTTCAGTGACTACATCAGGGCAATTATTCAGAGCTGTGTAAGTGGATTACCGTCCATGTGTGGTCCAGTTGCCTGTCTTGTGCATCTTTTGACAGCTCTCCTGAAGATGCCGACCCGACTTAGACGGGAGAAAAAGCAATAAGAAAACCCCGTTTATGATACACGTTCCTTTCGTAATTGCTCTTCACTGTCAAAAGGAAATTTCATTCCGCTGTGTCAGCCGCAGAATCGTGCCGGATTAATGTGGCACTCAATTCCATTGTGCCAAACGAACAAACCTTTGCAAAGAGATTTCCTTTATCGACTCTGTTCCACTTATCGATTAGTCGTGCACGAAAACAATCTACAAAGCGTTTCGTCAATTTGCCTTCTAAATATTTAAAACATCGCTCGTGGGACGAATACCTCGTTATAAATCGTTAAAGACGCCATTTTTTGGTGTGTCCAATCTCCGAGCTACATAACATTCATCACGATGTAGTCGTCACAAAGTTTCCTTTATTTAAGTAACTGTCTATCGTGAAATATTAATTTACAAAAAAAATCATTTGATAATTGCTATGAAATAAGGCTTAAATTGGCAGAGGAGTGGTCTTATTATTATTTGCAGAAACGTACAATTAATAAAATAAGGGGCCATAAATTGTCAGGTACCTGGTGACGGCAGAGATGAATTAAACAGAAACGTTGTGTTTTACAATTGACCCGGTCTATAAAGCGAGAATCTGTTATTAAATCAATACAATGGGAAATCTTACGATATCTTAATATGATTCCTGTTAAAATTATTTATATTTTATGACAAACATAATATGCAGTAAATAAATAAACTGACCATAAGTCAGAATTTTTTAAATAATAGTTATTCAATGCCTTGAAGGCCATGGAACTGAATTAAAGGACGATCAGGACGGGAAAACGTCGACCCAGGACTTCAGTCGTCTCCCCTTTAGATACGAGGCTTCCCCATAGATTTTACAGACCTGAACAGACAAATTTGAGAACTTCAATGAAGAATTGGTTTCGTGTGGAAATGCTTTGAGACGAACCTCCGGCATATAGGCCATGAAACTGATTTAAGGAGGACCTGGATGTAAAAAATCTCAACAGGACTGGAAGTCTGGTAGCCCACATGGGATTCGACTCGGATAGCTTAGATGGAGGAGCATCCACGTACCTAGTGAAAGTCTCCGGTTCGATTCCCGGTACGGTCGAGATTTTTTCCACCTTTGATCCTTTAATTCAGTTTTATTTAATTTTACTCATCAAATTTTATTAAATCGTGTTTATATACCTAAATGGATTTAAAAACCTGTTATATGGGCCATAAAAAAAGAAAGATTCACACTGTCATTAAAGAACATTTGGGTAATTTAAAACAATCATAAATAATCTACGACCAAACATGTATAATTAAATAACCATAAAATAGATTGAATTAATGTAAAAGTCTTAGATGAAGAGTGCAATTATTTTCCACGTTTGGTGAGCGATGTGCAAAATATTAGGTCTAATATAAATTCAATTAATATAAAAAATGCACTCTTGCATTTTTACTCCTTAATTTCTTGTTGAAGAAATATTGGTTCTTAAAATAATAATAATGGTCTCAAATCCCACTATTTTAACAATAAATTCAAACCTGATGATGTCCCAAATCACCGCCGAAACGTCTTTAAAATATATTTTTAGAGTATTAATTGCTGTGTCAATAATTAAATGTTAATAATTTCCTGTCTTATGGCGAGAACACAAAATTTTCTCTTATAATAAGTATAATACTTGTAATTAATTCAAAGTATGAAGGGAAAAACAGTTAAATAAGTAACTACAATGGTACACAACTGACAAATTTCAGTACAGGAAATTGAAACGACTCGGTATATATTTCAATAAAATGAATTGAATTATTAAATACCACCGTATGTATATAGGCTGATGTTTACAGTTGCATGACAAGGTGCGACTTTAGTGAGGATCGGGGAATGTTATCGCCAACCGAGCGCATAGCAATATCATTTGGTTGGACGTTATCTAACGTAGGCTAATATTTGGTTGCGTGATTTGCCGAAGCGGGTCGCGGGAGTCAATATAACCGGACGTGGCTTCGAACCCCCGATCATTCAATATTTAGAACCGTCTCAATCAGAGCGGAAAACGTTATGACACCAATCGTTACACAATCGTATCGTATGTATGTCAGTTAATTGATTATAATTTTACGAAAGATGACAAAAAGACAGTTAAAAAAAATAGTTCTCTTTAATCGTAAAATCTGAATGAGTTGCGAGATACTGAGCGCGATTCATTTCGATGGCACATCGTGTACATGTAGAAATTGCCTTCAAATTTAAGCGGAATAATGAAAACATGCAGTAAAACCTTACTGTATGCTTCAGACACTTCAATAAAGGCGATGAGGATGTTATTTATTTGTTCTTATCGAGAATTAAGCAGAATAATTAGGGAGTGATAGAGTGTAATTCAAAAATAATGTGGAAGGTCCGTCGTCTCGTGCAGTAGACAACTCTATCCTGTGTCTTCAGAGGGAAAGGATCCTAAGCTTCAAAATTACGGGTACATAGATCTAATTTCTCACATCCCCTAATTCACATAATTGTTCTTTTTTTAGGGTAACAGGCTGTATGAGGGTAATCCACAAGGTGGCAACTCCCCTTCAATAACATAGGAAGGGATTTGAAAGGGGGGATGTGGAAGGGTAGAGGAAGGTAGCCAAGGGTTAACTAGGGCCCCCGAGCTATAGTTTAAGGATCCTACCCGGCAATCGCCTAAAGAAATGCAGGACAAACCTAGAAAAACCTGCATCAGGTAAATCGGGCATTGGGTACTTGTCCCACGCCCTTCCGATAGCGGGAAAGGGGTTTTCTGTGGAGACGCAGCATTCCCTTCTTCGTACCTCGACCAGTTTAGGAGGCAGCTGGCCGACTACTCCAATGGGAATAGCGGACAACTGTTACCGTATGCCCAAGGTCTGTGACCCCGGAACATACACCTCTTAGAACAGGGCGAGGTGACTCGGCTTGTGGGAACCTTAGTTCAAAAACGGAGAGGAGAAGACAACCCCAAAGGTCTTCGTGTCTCTCCTATAATGATCTGCATGCAGACCTCTCTATAATCGTTCTGGAACATCCCAACAATATATACTATATATATATATATATATATACATATATATATATATATATACATATATATTGGGCAACAGGCTAAATGAGGGTAACTCCCCTTTAATAGCATAGTATGGTATTTGAAAGGCGGAATGCGGAAGGGTAGAGGAAGGTAGCCAAGGGTTAACTAGGGCCACCGGGCTATATTTTGAGGATCCTACCCGGCATACGCCTAAAGAAATGGAGGACAAACCCTAGAAAAACCTGCATCAGGTAGGTCGGGCATTGGGGACTTGTCTCACGCCCTTCCCATAGCAGGAGAGGAGTTTGCTATGGGGACGCAGCATTCCCTTCTCCGTGCCTCGAGCAATTTAGGAGGCAGCTGGCCGACTATTCCAATGGGAATAGCGGACAATACTTACCGTATACCCAAGGTCTGTGACCCCGGAACATACACTTTTCATAACAGGCCCAGGTGCCTTAGTTCAAAAACGGAGAGGAAAAGGCATCACAAAGCTGGCCCCTTCGTGTCTCTCCTACAAGTTTCTGCTTGCAGACCTCTGTATAATTGTTCTGGAACATCCCAACAATATATACTAAATATATATATATATATATATATATATATATACTAATATATACTAAAGAATGATAAGAATAGCTGCGAAATCGCCTGTAAATGCACCCACAACTGCTCACGAGGAGGACAATGAGATTGGAAATGATGAGAATGCACAAGTGCCTGATCGTAGCAGAAGCCATGCACAATTATTGTCAACCCGACGAGGCAGCGGAGGAACACGGCCGGAAATCGGGATCACCCAGCCGGAAAGCAAGTTAGACGTAAATAAACAGGTCGTTGAACCCTTCAACTGTTGTCACCGTGGAAACGATTCATAGCAGAGGGGATGAAGCAGCAATCCAGTCGCAAGGACAGTTGATATTTGTGAACAGTAAGTGATATATGATGCCGGAGTGAATAATTGAGACGAAACGTCGTGTTAATTTTTATGTTATTATATTATTTATGATTGATTTGGCTGTCTTTATTCATTTAAAAATAGATATTTATAATTACAAAAAATAATTGTTATTATTTTAATTCATTAATTAATCTTGAAGAAGAATTTGGGAATTGCGCTTAATTAAAATAAATAACAAATATAAAATAATTAATGACAATCGATTTGAATAGTTGTAGAATCTAATTATTTAAAATAATTGCTTAAATAGTTGGAGAATAAACTTAATAATGAATAAAAAAGATAGCTAATACAGACAAAAAAAAGTAATATAAATACCCCACAACGTTTCTGGGATCCTTGTTCCTTTCGTCAGGAACACAGCATATCAATGTATCATATATGAATTCAGGCTTTTGAGTGTTGTCAACTGACCAGTGCAGTTGTGTTTCTCTGGGCTCTCCTTAGCACCTGACGAAAGGAAAAAGGTTCCCAGAAACGATGTGTGGTATTTATATAATCTTTCTGTCTGTATTGTCTATCTTTCTTATTCATTAGAAAAATTAGTGTTTCAGAGTAATACCAGTTTGTTAAACGATCAGCTATACGGATATTAAATAAATAAATCGCAAAAGTGGACACGAAACACCGCTAGAAAATTTCCACCAATCGACGAAAGCGTTTGGATTTGAATTTTTTTTAGGGTTACAGGCTACATGAGGGTAATCCACATGGTGGCAACTCCCCTTTAATAGCATAGGAAGGGATTTGAAAGGGAGGATCCGGAAAGGAAGAGCAAGATAGCCAAGGGTTAACTAGGGCCCCTGGGATATGATTTAAGGATCCTACCCGGCAATTCGCCTTAAAGTGATGCAGGTAAAACCCTAGAAAAACCTGCATCAGGTAGGTCGGGCATTTGGTACTTGTCCCACGTCGTTCCGATGGCGGGAGAGACGTTCGTTGTGGGGTCGCAGCTTTCCCCTCGCCGTGCCTTGACCGGTTTAGGAGGCAGCTGGACCACTATTCAAACAATGGTAAGTTTAAAATTTGGTTAGTGTTGTTCTGGGTCTAAGAAAATTTCGAAAGCAAGGATAAGAAAATTAAGTTAAGGAGGAATATGGTATCGGAGATGAGCGATGTTTCGTACAAATAAAAATGTGTAAAAACAAAGGCTTCCCCGCTGTACTTGCAGTATAAAGAGTTTCCACCCTCCAGGGAACAAGAGCCGTAACGTTTCGACGACTACCAGCTCTGTCATCTTCCAAAATAAGTGTCGGGGCCACCTCAAACGATAATATATATATATATATATATATATATATATATATATATAAACACCCGCTGAGACTAGTGTGTGATAGGTCAATCAGGAATCGCGCTGCAAGGACCAATCAGCGTGTAAGAATGTTCAGGGAATAAGGAACGTGAAACTCTTCTTTTACTTGCTTCCTAGATTTTTATAAAACCTGACAATGGAACACCCGACTAACTAAACGATAGTGTTGTATGAATTAAGTACGGTAAACGTAAACTAAAACGTTATTTATTCGAAACCTTGATCATAATTCCATGCGAAAAGAAGCTAGCTCTATAAAAAGAAGTTTTCAAACCCCTCAATTCTATTCCATTTCGGCTGTTTACAGGATTAAGGGATTGAAACAACAAGTGGAGCATGAGTTGGTATGCTTGTGTGAAACTTTGTAAAGGAAAGTGATTGTGTGTGAAGATTTGCAGTGATCTGTATTGCGAGTATGTGAAAGCTTATAGCTGCTGCTGCTGCTGCCGCTGTTACTGTTTCTGCAAGTTGGTTCCCTGTGTGCAAAGTTGCCTTTCGAACCAGAAGCGGTTGGCTGCCTGCCTGCCTGCCTTCTTGTTGTTGATAACTTGCCACTAACTACAGCTCTACGCAAACCGACTGATGCTAAATCAAGTGGAACTAAATGTTCTGCCAACTCCATCACCTGGTCGGACTCGCTGTTGCTTTTCCATCGAAGAGGAATCTTGAAACACGTGTCAAAATATTACTTCAACAGTCTCTCACTTAAACCTACAAGGATAAATAATATTTGTGCAGCCTAGATGTCAGAAACCTATGCTGTAAATAAATATTATTCTAATTCATGCAACTTTTATTTAAGCCTGCGCGCCCGGCGTTGCCCGTGGATTTATTTATATTGTAATAATTAATAAACTATGGCTTTTGTTATCTTTTACAATAATTCAAGATATGATTATGTGGCGTTTTAAATGAAAGAACTTAAGTGAAAACTATTAAACAAGATTTATTAACAATTTTAAAACAAGTATTCAAATTACATAAATATTTGGGATCTCAGGGTCTTGAACTGGGTTTGATAAATGGCAGAATTTATATAATCAAAATTACATTTACCTTTTATGGAAATCAATGCGTCTGAACATAGACGAAATTTGTTGTGGAAGAAATAATACTAAAGATTGAATTTAAACAATTTCAATTTTATCAAGAATTAAGGATCTCATTTTATCGATAATTAAATAATTAAAGAACAATCTGACTTTTATCTTTTAAACACGGTTTACAAATGATTTTAAAGTTTTTCTCTACTTACGTCCGCCCAGGTCTCTTTTTAGCTTTTCGTGCACAATTTTGGGGACATCACTGATTCTAAGTTCTCACAGACTCTAAATGTTCACAGGCTCTAATTGGCGTTGTTTGTTAGTTGGTTTAACACAAATTGGTTGGTTCTCGATGCTTTACTGCAACCTGGATTTTGTAGATCTCGTGACTTTAGTTGGAAATGGACTTCATTGGTTTGTCTATGGCCAGCATGATGAATCTACGCTCGACCACCGAATACACACTAGTTTCTCTGTCTCCTTCCCGACTGAATATTGCTTTACTTTTTAATATTTGAAAGCATGTTTGTGACTGGACCACATTCTTTCGTTCTGACTGCCGACTGTAAAACTTTTCGTCTGATCTATTCGCTGTCTGCTGCCCGACTGTAAAGCTTTCAAACTGCTTGCTGTCCGCTGCCCGACTGAATTCTTTGTCTCGTAAATTTTGAGCGCGTAAAAAACTCTCGACCGATCAACAACGCTTTCTTTGCCTTGCCGGTTTGTTGCGGCGTCCGCTCTATATCCACTAATAATGAGTCCTCTACAATTCAACTTTTCAATTAGAACAATGCCTTAATTACCAATTGCTACAATATATACCCGAAAAACTATTTATTTCTATATTAATATGTAGTTAAGAAGTGATTTAACCTAAATCTATCTGTTTCTAGGTCCCTACAAACTTTCGACCGATAAGGCATTAATCAAACAGCTGTAAAATTCCTTGATTTTTATTGCATCAGTCCCAACAAACATTCCTCCGAATTTCTTGTTAAATATACTCATCGATTATTGCAGAATATGATTGTCCGTCTGTCTTCACACATTACGAAACATTAAATTGATGATATTCTTAGAATTATTCACAATGAAAAAAATAGTCGCCATATTGGAGTCTCTAATATGGCACGAAAATTAACTTACATTTTCCTCAAGGATCGTAAAGTATTATTATTATTTTTTTTATTATCATTCGATGTAGTATTGATGGATAAAATTTTACTTTTTATTCAATAATCCATACTTTTGACATTGAATTTTATTACATCAATCCCCACAAACCATCCTTCGAATTTCTTCTTAAATATACTCCTTGAGTATAGCAGGATATAATTGTCCCTCTGTCTTCAGACATAACGGAAGATGAAATTGTTACCTAAATTCACAATGTAAACAAATGGTCTCCATTTTGGGCTTAATTAATATGGCACGAAAATTAACTAACAATATCCTCAAGGATCGTAAAGTATTTCGTATCGTTTTTTATTATCATTCGATGAAGTATTACTGCATAAAATTATACTTTTTATTGAATAAAAATAATTCTGCTTTATTTCATTACGGAAAAAGGAACTATTTCCTTTGTCCGTCGCGTAGTAACGTCTCTCGCTGTCCCGTGACGTCACGGTCTCTTGGCGCGCATTAATTTAACACAAAATTATAAAGTTTTTTAATTCTAATAATTTTCACATTTATGCTAGGGGTTTCTCACCTCCCCCCCTCCCCCCACAGTACCGTCTCTCGTGTTTTGAAGAATATGTGTACCAAGTTTCGTTGCACTCTGTCCACGCGTTAAAATTTGTACAAAGATTAACGTAAATACATACATCCTTTTTTATTATATAGATAAATATATAAGAATAAAATATTGACCACAGTTTTGGTCAATCAGTAATGAGATTAAAACTATTTTCACAGTAAAAGACCGTGGTATTTTTTACGTCTCCATTTTCTTACTATATTTACATTCGTTTAATAATATATGAAAAATTAAATCTTAATTTATTAAACATTTTTAAGCTACCCAACAAATAGTTATCAATGGAATTTTTTAACATTATGAATTAGAATATATGTATCATATATGAATTCAGGATTAAACACAGGCTGTCCCAGAACTTTTCGGTTGTAGAAAAAATAAAAATTTCTATACAAACACTTTTAATTGACTTTTATTTGAATAAGGAACTGAATATTCAATACCATTACATCAAAGTGCAGATAATATAACGTTAAAGTTTAAAATTTTCGTGATTACCTTAAGAGATCATAATCGTTGGATGAAACGTCGTTCGTATGACAATTTTTTTTACATGAACAAATTGTACTTTTAATATTAAACATCCGAATGAAATTTTTTCTAACGTAGGTAAATGGAAAAGGAAACTTCCACAGTTTTGGTTTTAAAGAACTTCAATGAATACATCAACAATTTGAGATTACAGCTATGTATTGTAACGTGTGTATTTTGGTTTAGTTTTGCTTTGTCTTGGAAGTGTTGTTTGCTGTGGTTTGGAGAATTCGAAATCGTGCACGTGCGTGGAGGTGGAGGAGATAAATATGTCCATCCAAGTAATTTTCGTGTCCTGTCTCGATTTTTGGCCTCAACATGACCGAAAAGTTGGCCATTGTTGACTACGGAACTGCAGCTGCGTGTTATAACTCTTGTAACAATGGAATAATCAGTGAAACTGACATTTCGACAAAGTTTTCTAATAAAGAAAAAAAGTAAAAGAATGGGATGCTATAATAAGATAAGCTTCTGAAACGGGGACAGTTGTTCTGCGCTCACCGCAGCTGGTGGATGTGATTATGAGAGGCTCCGTATTGCGTTACGTGTATACGTTTTAAGTGTCACCGATCTACAAATCTCACGAGTTCTTCTGTAAACTTTTCCAAGTTGTTGTCTCTGATATAGTCCGAGGCAGAATCGTCGTGAGAAAGGGGCCACAATTTGTTAGTAAAGAGTTCAGCGAAGCGACACAATTTAGTACGACGGCTTGCCAGCAATCAATCCCGGAGGCCAACGCCTTAGCCAGTGGTCAATCACTGAGTCGACGCCTTGCAATGGTCCTGACTAAAGTCATCACTGCACTTAACCCGTTCTGCCAGCTGTGAGATACGGAGACGTCGGTACGAGAGCTACAGCAAGCAACACAACACAGAATAGCAGGACGTATTTGGTACGGGCAGCAGATCTCTTCTATGTAAAAACCACAGGTGTCTGAGATAAGATTTTTTCATGCTTAACTGTAATAAGCTTACTACAAATTATTTAATGGTCAATAATTTTTTGATTTAACGAAAAAAAACAGCACACAAAAAATAAATAGTTTTCTCTGTCTATATTGTGGATTACCTTGTAATTTTATATTAATCTTATAAGTGTTTCTGTAACATTTACCAGTTATAATGCTTATTTTTCAGCTCAATGTTGAATTCATTATAATTTTAAAAAATTAACTAACTACTTCAAAAATAAATTTCAGATTATTATACTAATGTAACACTGATTTCCAAGACTGAATATAAATGGAGAATTGATATATTAATAATTCTGTTAGAAATAGATTAAGTTCGTCTCACACGTGTGTGAGGAAAGGCTCAAAAAACTTTTAACCATATCACATAAACAATAATATGCAATAATTGAGCCATTTATGGAGACATATATTGTATTAAATTTAAATGATAAATATTATTAATATAAAAAAGAAACCTTTTGGACGGTCACTTTTCAAATTTTTAATTTAATTGAAAGAGAACAGAAGGAAAGCTTTCAAAGAAAGCTCACTCACATAGGTCTTGAAAATTGAATTAGAGTATCATGATGGAATAATCTCGACCAGACCGGGAATCGAACCTGAGTCTGCCGCTTGTATGCAGGTCTTCCACCAATGTGACATATTTAATATTGCTTTATTGTAAATTTCTTTCAACGAATGTTTCTAAACTTCCTATCTTTTAAATAAGTAACAAATTTCAATTAAATGACATTAATAAAAAAAATTGTAACTGAATGTTCAAAGGGTTTCTTCTTTGTATTACTTTTAAAAGTGAATTTTATACGTAAAATTTTAAATTATTTTTACTGGCCCTACATATATCAGTCTCAATCAACAGATTTTGGATTTGTTTAAAACAATTTATTAATAGCTTTGACCTTACTTGTAGTCATATAAATTTAAAATAAATATTTAATTCCAATTTTTTAGCAAGAAAGTATAAATATAAAACTAAAGGTACTCTTTATTTTAAGTAATTAAGTTATTGTCTTGACAGGTTCTGAAAATTGTAAATTGATTTTCTACAAAAAAAAATCAATATGTAAAGATTTTGGAGAACAGAAAAATTTTAATTATTTTTTTTCTAAACCAATTAAACAAATTACGGGGCTATCATATGTTTTATATTATATTTCTAAAAAAGAAGAGCGTCATCGAATTCGAACTGACTGATCAATTTCTAAGTTGAAAAATAAATCAAGGAATGTTAAATGTGACAGCGAATATGAAGTTAAAATCATTCCATAAATTGTAAATAAAAATTAATATTCGTATATAAAAATCTGACTTACCACGCTGCGTAGAAGTTGCTTGAGTGAACCTGGAAAATTAGAAAAAATTATTTAAAACACTGTACAGTAACTCTTAAATTTAGAAATACTTTGTGTTCTTTTTATGATATTTGATTGCTGTTGTGAAATCGTTTTTCTGTAACTGTATTTTATACTAAAGAAACCACTTTTCAAATAATTCTTCACAGTTATTTTGCAACAACAAATGGGGGAATAATATTTTTCTTAAAAGTACAGATGACAATTTAACACAAGTTTTTTTTAAAAAAATAGGTACTTATTACATACGCCCATATACAGTAAAAAGACTGTATCAATGTAAAATAACGAAGAAATATCATGATCAAATTTGGAAACTTATAGAAGAGGCTGATAGCTGCAGTGGTAGTCTAACTGTCGCTGCTGCGGAAATGTTGATTAAATTCTTTGGATTAAGTCTTTTGAACCCAATATTATACGTGTATACTAGTTTTTAAACCCTACCCAAATAAGTAATTAAAACATAGCAAAAGCAGGATCTCCTTTAAAAATAGTTAAAGCGCCCATCGTCTGGCAATAATATTATAAAAAAATATGGGGGCAATTTATTATTAAATTTACATCTTAAGAATGTAATCAAATTCCTATTGATATTTATCTGACGTTAAGTATAAAGAAAATAAATTAGAGAATTATATCTAACAATATTTTATAATTTAATTAAATTAAATTAAATTATTCTGGCTTTATTGCCTGATTTTGTTATTAAAATGACATTGGATTATTGCACCATAAATCAAGTATAATTGGTAGAAATTGGGTAGAATAAACAACTGAAGCAAAATATCACAAGTATAGTTTTAAAAAACTAAAGTGTAATAAAGCCCAACGAAATGCATTAGCATTTAATGAGTCACATAAAATTACTTTGAGTAATGGTTTAATGAATGCAAGGAATAATCACCAAATACTGTAATTAACGATATTATATTATCATATTTAGCATAAATAAAAACATATATATTGTAATGCCAATTGGTTTTAATAAAATTTAATTGTAGCGGCAGGAGCTTCCGAAGCGACAATGGAGCCGAGCTCTGTTGCCTTGTCGGAAAGTCAAAAATGGCGTAAGCGCGCTAAAGCTGGAGAGCACTAAGAGTTAGTTGGTGGCGGGACATTACAGAGGACGGAACGAATAATACTACAGCAGAGACTAGCCATCGTTAATGAATTATTAAACAAAGTTGTGAATTTAAGTCAAAGTAAAAACATTCACGGAAGTATTACCCCGTAAATATCGCTAAGTTAGCAGTTTTTACGGATATCAGCAGCCAGGAAAGGAGTGCAGTTTTACGTCTGTAGCCAGCCGGAATAGAAAAGTTGCAGTTTAAGTCCAAAGCGGTAAGAGACTAACAATTCTACGAATCATAGGATTCGTATAAGGCAAGCAGACATCAGATAGCTTACAAAAAAAGAGGATCATCCGAGTTCCTGGGAGCCCATCAATTTTTACTTCAATGGTGTAAAATCTGTGAATCTTAGAATCAGTGTAAAAGTTTGCTATAGTGTACTTCAGAAACCAAAAAGAATGCTCGAACCAGCTGGACACTACGTAAGTAACAAAACCAAAACAACAATTAATTGTAAACTTTAATTAACGGATAGAGTCAGATTTCGTTCTCTTTTAATTGTCAATCAAAGTTAATTTCTTTTCTTTTTAATTCATTTCTATCGACGTATTGTTTAGGTAAATGTGAACTGTTTGTTAATAAGATTTTAAAATCAATTTGTTGTGTCCATTATCAAACCCAGTGAAGGCCCTGAGAAATTAATATTTTAAATTGTAATTGTTTGTGAGTTATTGCCACAAAATAAAATAAATATTATGTTAGTTAATTTTGATTATTATTTCATTAATTAACGCCTTCCATTTGATTATTACATTTTGGCGCTTCAACGTAAGTTAAATTAATTAAAATTCTTTAAATTAAATTAATAAAGCTTTACTGTTGTTTATTACAATATATAATATAATTCGAACTTAATTTACACAAATGAAATACAGTAATCCAAGAAAAGAAATTAATCTAGATTTTACAACTGACATCTTTAATGTCTTTCAAGGGTTAAATTAACGTTAGGTTATTAAGTAAAATAATTAGATTACAAAGAAAATATCTCTGGACATTTTTAGAAGCTGAGTTTCAGTGAAAACCCTGCTTTTGTTGTTGTTATTATTATCATTATTATTATAACGAAGTGAAATGCATTTCTTTTAATTGGGGTCATTAGAGATCGCTAATTAGACCATAAAACGCAAGGATTTCCGTCTTCTTCTGAGAGAACAGTGGGCCTCGAGTTTTTTACGGTCCGGCTAAGCTGACTCAAAAGTAGCAGAAGGAATTATGCATATTTAATTATCATAAGTACCTCGCATTAAAAAATTTGTAATTCGAAGAAAGCTATTAAAAGGCAAAAATATTGTAGTATATCAATTATAAATCAGAGGAAAAATGTTTATGGACCCCTACCAACTTAAATTAAATATATTTCATAATAGGCTAAAGAAGTTGTAAAATTGGAAGCGTAAAAAGAATGCGTAAACTGGGAAAGGAAATTAATCGCAATAAAATTAATGTGAGGAGAATATTAATATATCCTTTAATTTGAAACATAATAAAAACAAAATTTAAAAATTACTTAATAAAGACATAAATTAATTTTGAAAATATATATATATAACAGATAAATTGCTCATTTTATTAATAATGCCTCACTTACCTTAATTTGCTTCTGGCGAGGTATAAGAAGAGAATGTGTAATGCACAAGTACGTCTAATTGAAGTCTCATAATGATTTATTATCTGCATTAAATATTAAAACTGCGGTGAATAAATTGTGCGTGAAGTTTTCGGAATCAATTAATAGTCAAGGTGAAAAACGAAAACCAAATCAGTCGATGTAAATAACTTCATCGTTCCGAGAAGAATCATTAGCTCTGTAATGCTAGATAGTCTCCCTATAAGGCGTAGAGAGAATTTAGAAACGGGTAACCTGAAAACTACCTCGGATGTTGATTGGCCGGCTAAATATTACTTTTTTCAACACAGTTGAGTCGGAAGAACTCAAACGTCTATAATTATGCGTGGTGATGGGATGCGATACACAATAACAAACAAGAAAAGTAATTTTGCAGTTGGAGTCAAATATATATATATATATATATATATATATATATATATTCAAATTCATTGAAGCTAACATAATACAATATGAAAATAAACGAAATGAAAAGTAAAACGAACGAAATGTGACTTCTACCTTTAATCCTCGTTTACGTATTTTAAATAATTGTTTTGTACTCACGAATGTCTTTCTGGTACCAGATCTGATTCTTGGAGCTTGAGGACAACACTCACTAAAAAGGCCATTATTCACTGATTCTACACATTAAATTTTTAATACACACGGTCGATGTTCTCGTTCTCTGCCATCTGGAACTTTGGATCAGCCGCCCCTCAGTCAGTCCTCGGACGTAGGTCTCCTTGATGCCTCTATGCGAAATTTAGTTCAGTCTGTGTGAAGCAAAACCTTTTGCTTCCAACTTTGCGATTATTATTTGAGTCTCTCCGTCAAAACTGTTTACTCGCGTTGTATGTAAACTGATATATCTCGCAGTTTGACTTCTTGAACCGCGCTATTCATACTTTTAGATCATCATCCACATTTTCCCGTAACGTTCGCCGGCAAAGAGCTGTGATTGTTACTTTCAAAACTCGTGCCTCTAACAATCCAATTATATTAAAACAATTAATGGCATATTTAATTGGTATTACAATATATATATATATATATATATATATATATATATATATATATATAAACACAGTAACATGGGGTAAGAGCACGCATTAGATAGACGAGAGATATCAAACTTTGGACAATTACGGAGATGAGGCAAAAAGTCCAGAGATAGAGAGACAACTGAAAAGCAAACGCTTAGTTCAAGAACAGAAGAAAAGTTTTCAATCAAATCTCAACACTGTTGTTATGCAACTGAATTAAGTGACTAGGATAGAAAAATCTCGAAATAAAGAAGAACCAAGTCCGAATCAACCACTGGAAGGAAGCTGGCTGGTAAACGACACATCTGTAGCTGAACGCTGCGCGCATACCACAGCGTGTTTAAGGTTTACGCGAGGTAATATATAGTCAAAGACTTATAATTGTTTTAAGTTTAAAGATTCGAACAAACTTCATACAGGTCTTTTGTTCTTTTCTCAAAAACACTTGTGGTTTGTTCAAATCTTTAAATATCGTTTGTAGGAATATATCAAGTTAGTTAATTTATGAAGCATAAACAGCGAATAATATCACCGCGCAACCCTCAGAGAATTAACAGTTAATTTAATTATTTTTCTGCACTAACTAAATTGTGTGTAATTTTTTTTAAAATCAAACCTTTCAAAATATTTTATCAAACTACAATTTATTAAATGACACAAGGTGCATTAAAAAAGTTAACGCTGCTAATTCCTTATTGAAATATATGAGAAAGATAGGACATGGACTGATCCCGAGGAATTTTCGTTATTCCCCCCTTAGTACGCAATTTAGCAGCGTTACTGGCGTATCAGGCGAAACGCAAGTAAAACGATAATTACTGCGCATGTAACACGCTCGTGCCAAAATAGTGTAATTCGAATGATGTATGACATATGTAATATCCTATTGCATAAACATGACGTGTAGTTTATATTATGTATGAATACATTCATCTACAATCGAGTAGGAGCGCACTGGCAGATTAATTGTAATTTGAAACGAAACGATTAAATAGCAAATGATGAAATAATTTGGAATAATTTTCTATGACACGCTACATATAACAAAACAAAAAATATAAGTGAATTAATTTATGTGAAAATATTTTATGTATATTATTTCACGACCGTAGTAGCAGTAAATTCACTTTCCAAATTCCAAAGACAATTTATTAAGGCATAATTTAATCTATTAAGTCCAACGATATATATATATATATATATATATATATATATATATATATATATATATATATATATATGTATATATATTAATAACCAACTTGAAATAAATTAATTAATAAACAGGGCCCACGTTGAGGTCGCCAAATGTAGTATTTGCATGATAAACAATTAAAATGAAATTATATGAAAGTTAGCCCACATTGAAACACTTTAATTTTACGTGAAAGGATAATAATAAAATTTTTATTCAATTACACAGACTCATTAATTTATTATATTTAAATAATTCAAATTACAAAATAATTACTCGCCGACCTGTTACATTTATTTCATACAAACAAATAATTTTTCTCTTGATCTCATGGTTTTTCCTGGACCTTTAAATAAAGAATATTTTACTCCATTTTCAAACAATCAAATTACAAATTAATATTTTACAAATTTTACAAAAAAAAACGAAAACTGACGACATTGGATATTTAATCTAACATTTAAAAAATAATTTAAATGATTTATGACTCACAGTTTTCCTTGGTATCTGGTAAATTGATTCCTTTCATCAACACACTCTCTCTCTACTTTTAAAAAATAATAAAACAGGCCGTTCTTACACTGAATTTACACTTTACTTTTCATTTAAAATATTGGCGGCATTTGTGTCTCTTTGCAGATAACAATTCCAGTTCAACACTTTATAAATATTAAATATTAATTGCCCTTTAGTTATTACAATATATACAACCAAAGTTCGTCCAACTAAAGAACCAAAACTTATGAACACGTATGCTCATTCCCACCATTCTTATTTTCCGTGTCAGCAAACCACGTAAGGCAATAGTCTGACTGACACATTTGAAACATGAAAAGTACAGAAATGCAAATAATGTGTTGCAACACATTTTATAAAGTAAAAGAAGGTACAAACAGAAGTACGGACTCTGTTGCTACATTTTTAATACTTCAACCTTTTCTATACTTCTATTATTTGTGTGGTCTTCTTTATTTACCCTATTTTTAGATTCAGAGAAAGAAGAGAAGGTGGTGTAGACAGGCTACGGAACATAGTGGCAACTCACGTCTTACAACATAGGAAATGGAGTGAAAGGGGGGGATGCGGAAAGGTAAAGCAAGGTATCCAATGGTTAAATAGGGCTCCAGGGCTACGGTTTAAGGATCCTACCCGGTAATTCGTCTAAAAGTGATGCAGGGAAACCTCTAGGAAAACCTACATCTGGTAGGTCGGGCATTTGGTACTTGTCCCACGCCCTTCTGATGGCGGGTGAGGGCTTGGCTGTGGGGTCGCAGCTTTTCATAGCAAATCCCTCTCCCGTCATCGGAAGGGCGTGGGACCAGTACCTACCAGATGCAGGTTTTCCTAGAGGTTTCCCTGCATCACTTTTAGACGAATTGTCGGTTAGGCCATTGCTTATAACAGTAATAAATATGTACGTTTTCTTTTTCACACTGAGTCTAACTCTGATGTATTCTAAGATTTCTCCTCTCAATGGAAACCGCCTGTGAGTTACTGTTCACATGATAATCAGAATGGTGTGACTTGTCTCTGTGGACGGACCTCAGCCATCAACATCCGTGTTGCTTCATTAGTTGAAGTCTGAGAGCATTTCTATTACATTAATACATTTTTTCTCTATGATATTCCATATATGTCATTCCGGGTGATTTTTGGATCTGGCATAAGCTATTTGTTGTCACTGATTTCATAAGAGTGTTGACGAAAAAGCTGAACTTGCGTACACACTTCCTTGACCGTTTAAGCAAAACGACTTCTGATGATCAGCTGGTCAAGGAGAGATTTGAATGTCGCCGTGGAGACTGAGGGGAGTGAGACCTGAGACGTCGTCGTGTCTGTGGTGGCGCCTGGCTTGGCGTCCGCACGGTAGCGTTCGGCCTTGACCCCGTTGAGGCGTGGGAAGCAGGCCAACCCGACCCCCTCTTGATCGTTGACCCCTGCGGCGCACAAAAAGACCGTCCTAATGATTTATCCCCCCGGCAGCGGGCGGCAGGGCGGCGCAAGGAGGTAAACTTGAAGAGATAGCGCCAGGCGCGCGCTCGACGCCTTAAAGAGCACCGGCTCCTAGCAGACACCTCACGGCGTCGGCGGCGTTTCTTCACCAACACTCTAATAAATTTATAACACTTGCTTGGGTTTTTTTTTATAAAAAGATTTTCACCCGCGTCAAACTCCTCAAGGATCGAACACAACTCCCTCAACATTAATTGCACCACAATTCAAATAAAAAATATTTTCTGGGTTCATCATAACAAAATTTATGCCACAAACATGAAACTAAGCTGCTCGCAGTAAATATTCTACATATCAAAATTGATGAAAATAATTCTATTGATAAACGTGAATGACATACGAATCCAACCCCCCACTAAAAAACTCAGAAATTTTTATTATTTCCTTCCCTTCTTAATCATAACTACTCTGAATCACAGTCTTTGCGCTGCCCACTTGACAGTTGTTACTGTCTCTAATGTCCACAAATGGGCAGATAGTATGGAGGTTACACATTTAATCTATACTGATACAATCCAATAATAAATTACATGAATAATAATAACAATATATATATATATATATGTGTGTGTGTGTGTGTGTGTGTGTGTGTGTGTGTGTGTGTGTGTGTGTGTGTGTGGAAGAAACACAGGTAAATAATTTTCTGTGAAATACTGCACTACACCTCGCAAATTTATTACTTTCATTAAAATTTATCCTGATATTATTTTATTTTACAAGGCTATTTCATCGAAATCACCCCTTTGATGGTAAATTACTCCATAAAAACGTTCATAATCCACCAATTCCATATAGTTAATTATGAATACTGTAAAGATTATATCAGCAATTTAGATAAGCGTGACAATGTGACATAAAAATATCGTGTAAACTCTGTAAAGCTAGTTACGCGGGTCAAACCAAATACAACATTAGAAACTCGCCTGGAGGAACATATTTCTAATATGATAAAATATCCACATACCGACAAAAGAAGTGCGATATAAATTCCACACAACGTTTCTGGAAACCTTGTTCCTTTCTTCGGGTGTTAAGAAAACTAAAGGTAGAAGAGACTAGAGCAACACAACCGCACAATACAGTTGATAACCTCAAAAGCTTTCTCAAAACAGACGTATATTTTTCATTTCAATATATTTCTAATTTATAGCAACCTTGTTCTCAGAATATATGGCAATGCAAATAACCACAGTTAAAATTGGATTACTGTCACAATACTAGAGTCTGCGAGATTAATGTCTGAAACGTTACATATTAAATATAATTTTTTGTCCATTAATACTACGAGGGTGGTCTGAAAAGTTTCCGACCTCAACATGAAGATGACAGCTGTAGTAAATAAAAGCTAGTGAATTTCGTTGTTCATCTGTTGACAGTTACTCACCTAAGTTTCAGCAGTTGGACGCGCAGTTGATGTGACAGTCTTTTGAGTGAGTTGATGTGAGTGTTTTTGTGAAAAAGGAGAAAATCGTTATTAAATATTTGTTTTTGAAAGGCAATACGCCTACACTATTCAAAATTGAGTTGGATTTTGTGTACGAGGATCACTGCACCGTCATTTACCACGGTGAAATTTTGGGCAGCTGAATTGAAACGTGGCCGTAAGAGCTTGGGAGACGATGAACGTCAAAAACTGCAACTACCGGAGAAAACATCGTCAAAGTTCACCAAATGCTGCTACACGACCGCCGAATTAAAGTGAGAGAGATAGCAGAGGTCATGAGAACGAGTTTTTCACATATTAAATCAACATTTAGGCGTGAAAAAGCTGTCAGCGCGTTGGGTGCCGCGTTTGCTCACCTTAGACCAAAAACGTGTTCGAATGAACATTTCCAACGCTCTGTTGGCGAAGTTAATTACTGTAGATGAAACTTGGATACATCATTATACGTCCGAAACAAAAATACAGTCCAAAAAGTAGACTGCAAAGGGGGAACCGGCTCCAAAAAAAGCAAAAACTGTTTTGGAAAGTTATGGCGACTGTTTCTTGGGATAGTCATGGAGTTATTTTAATCATTACTTAACAAGCTGAAGGAAAAAACGGCCACATTTGCAGAAAAAGAAATTCCACTGATTACGGTTTGAACTGGTTGACCATCCGCCTTACTCACCAGATCTAGCCCCAAGCGACTTCTTCTTGTTCCCTCATCTAAAAATTGCGCTCGGAGGACAGAGATTTTCGTCAAATGAAAAGGCAATCACCTTCGTGAACACTTATTTTGCAGAGAAAAACGCCGAGTACTTTTTGGACGGGTTACAGAGATGGGAGCATCGCTGCGAGAAGTGTGGAGAGTTACAAGGAGACTACGTTCAAATATCTTCCATCATTGTTGGGTCGGAAACTTTTCAGGCCACCCTCGTAAAACCCACACAATCTCAGCAGCATTTAAAACATCTCTGGTCTACCCATGCACATACCTTTCTTTATTTGATGAGGTCCAAGGACAGTTGACGAAACGCAGTGGTCTGTTAATGAGGAAGAAAATAATTATTAACTGCTCATTGACCATTATATATCATTAAATGATTTCAGTTGTTTAGATACAGCGATGATCGACTGTAGCCAACTCGTAATCCTGGGTCAATCAGTTTAGTCTGAGCTGTTCTTCTTTTTCGGGTTCTGTCGACCATATTTCACCTAATCATTTCTCAAACTGTATTTCCACGTCACTTATATTTGAGGAGGCTTCTTGGTTTTCCTCATTACATGCACACTCACGCACCAAAATCTATTTTGCAAATTTAATTTCGATTTTTGGAAACCGATATGATTTTTTTTGTGTGTGTTTCGAAGGACAGTCCGTCAGTTGAGTCCCGTGCTGGTAGATTGTGTTAAATCAGCTATAGAAGGTCACATTTATATCGTGAAAATTAACCGATCCATTTTAATCCGCTGGTGAGTTTGTTTCACGGGATGACGTGACGTTACACGGAAGCAAGAGAGTTTTCTCTTATTGCCCCTCCTTGATGAAACCGTAAGCGATGCTGCAACAAGGACGCGTAATAAAAATTTGCATTTCAGTCCTCTTTTTTGTATATATATATATATATGTACCTACCATTTGCATTTCAAAACAGTAAAAAGCAAACAAGTGAAATATGAAAGCGAAACTTAGAAAACGCGGAGCCCGCGTGATTTATTCGCACGAGTTTTCGGTCTGTTATGTAAGGCCGCTCCCGTTATGCTCTATTGCATCGTAAAACACGCAGAGAAAAACGGTATCGCCGCCATTGCTCTGCGATACTAACCCGCGGATTTGCATGGCCAAACAGAAAAGCACTTCATTTATGTAATACAAAATAGAGGCGAAATCGCTGCGTTTAGCCGATCTCGCGTGAAACATGGCCTAGCTGCTGAAGCACTCACGATATTGACGCCAACAGAAGGAGAAAAATTAAAAGAAGTCGCAGAAAGGGAAAAGGAAGGAGACAGGCCGGACAATAAGAAAATTCAGCTCGTCTTCAGATGCGAAAAGCCTGAGTTAAGTAAGTCTACGTCCGTATGACTGTCCTTGCCTCTTGCCCTCAACACGAACAGTTTTTCTTGCCGTTAGAAACATCTTCCTTTCCCACGACTTAATTTAATTTCCTCCCTTGTCCTTCTCGCCATGGTTCTCGTTCTTCCTCTCTACCATTACTTCCGACTCTGTTACTTTGCCCTTTCATTCCCCTTTGGAATTGTTTCTATTTCACTCTTTCACTCCATCATAGGTATTCTACCTTTGATCCAAACCAGAGAGCGAGTTAAGTCACGCAACTACAGTATCCACAAATTTCCAAATAGAGCTAAGCGTAAATCAGCACTTCATCCCAATTAAAACTAAATTCTTAGCACTCATATTGTGAAACAAAATCAAATTCTTTATTTCTGTAATGTGAAAGTAAACTAAGAATAAAGTAAGTACTGTAAATGTGTCTTCAACACAAAGGTGGACTAACAGGTTAAATAAGATATAGTTTTATTCAGAAAAAAAGAAACATGTAAACGCAGCCGTGTTGACGTGACGAATCTAAGCAAATGAAGTCGTAATAATTTGATAAATAAACTAACCAAATAACAGACGAAAATAAGTGGTAAAATAAATACCACACAACGTTTCAGCAGTCCTTGTTGCTTTCGTCAGGTTATTCAAAAACCGCAACAGTCGTAAGACAAACCAGATGACAAATTAAAAAGCTAATTAATATAAATTGAATTCACTTTACTTTTATGATAATTGCATAGTAAGATAAATGATTTTTTGCCATTATATTCATGTTTATAGTAATGAACATTTGGATACAGATCCTTCTGTAAAATGTTTCTGGATACTATATTTTCATAATTTATTATTAATAAGTACTTGTGATTTTTTTTTAAAAAAAAGATGTGCGCTACTTTTGCATTTTTCTTTTCTGGTTTTATATTAACAGACCTGTTTAAATTTCATCGTGAAGAAACATAATTTTGATTTTAAACGATTCAGTATTTATAAGATACATTTAGTGACCAATTAACAGCCTGTTTACTATTCCAAAAAAAATTCTTAAGCAGCGCTGATAAAAAATGAATTAATAATTATTTTTAAGGAGAAAAATGTTATACTTGCTCGTTTTAATATAGGTTATTATACTTAAAAACACACATTGATATAAACTGCTTTTTTTACGTTTTAGAAACATATCTTTCCTCTTATTCACTATATTTCTTTGAGACGGAATAAAATGTTTTATTTAAAATTTGAATTAATTACAATTTGGTCAGAACAAAAATAATTATGAATACGGCCACACATAAACTTGATTTTATTTTTAAAATTTCACTGGTTTTCTTTTGTGAGAAATTATCCATGCTTTTTTTAAAAAAAATTTAATTAAGTAAGGGAAAAATACTTTTCTACTAATGCCCCGTAATAAATATAATTAATTTAATAAAATTTAAAATCGATAAGGTGACAGTGAAATCTTTAATTTTAGGAAAAAACACAATTAAAAAGTAATTATTGTTCCCGGCTATAAATTCCTGTATGACTTATGGGGATGGGGTGCGCGTGAAGTCAGAACCAAACCCGTTATTCTTGGAATATTGTTGCGAATTGCGGCGATTTCACGATTTTAATATTAGGAAATTATTTAAGTTTCCCGAAACGTTCACCAGCTTATTTATTCTTAGTAAAGTTCTTCATGGAAAGAGGGAAATATAAGTGTTTATAAATGCGCTTGTTCGGAGTAATTTGTTACACAATTCATCATGGCTTCTTACGAGTGAGTAGTCACACTATTCTATCAGATTCACACGCAATTCAGTATCAAGGAGAGAAAAGTAATTCATATAAAGGAAGGGAAGAAAGATGGAAAGGCGAATATAATAGTACTTTTATCTGTAGGTGGCTTAGAATCGGGGCATTTTAGTTTCATCTAGCGTCAGGGGAATCCGAAACCCGACGTCGTCTCAATTGCTGTCACGGCTGAGTTTGTTCGTCTTCTGACGAAAACGGTAGGACCGATTTCGATTAAACTTTATATCCTTGTTATTTAGAGACGTAGCGATCAATAGTGCTATTAAAATACCACCCAGCATTTTGAGAGAAAATAAACATTGCTTTTAAGTGCTCGCGGGTAGAAGAATTAATCAACTACTCATTTTTTTTAGGGCAACAGGCTACATGAGGGTGATCCACATTGGGCAACTGCCCTTTAATAGCATAGGAAGGGATTTGAAAGGGGGCATGCGGAAGGGTAGAGGAAGGTAGCCAAGGGTTAACTAGGGCCCCCGGGCTATATTTTAAGGATCCTACCCGGCATTCGCCTAAAGGAATGCAGGGAAAACCTGCATCGGGTAGGTCGGGCATTGGGTACTTGTCCCACGCCCTTCCGATAGCGGGAGAGGAGTATGCTGTGGGGACGCAGCATTCCCTTCTCCGTGCCTCGACCAGTTTAGGAGGCAGCTGGCCGACTATTCCAATAGGAATAGCGGACAACTCTTGCCGTATGCCCAAGGTCTGCGACCCCGGAACATACACCTCTCAAAACAGACCGAGGTGCGTCGGCATGTGGAAACCTTAGTTCAAAAAAACCAGAGAGATGTGAGAGCATCCCCAAAGGTAGCCCCCGCCAGAACTCTCTGGGAAGGTTCACCTGCTTCCGGTGTCAACCATTTTTTTTTTTTAGGGCAACAGGCTAATTGAGGGTAATCCACTTAGGGCAACTCCCCTTTAATAGCATAGGAAGGGATTTGAAAGGGTGGATGCGGAAGGGTGGAGGAAGGAAGCCAAGGGTTAACTAGGGCCCCCGGGCTATATTTTAAGGATCCTACCCGGCATTCGCCTAAAGAAATGGAACTAAGGTTCCCACAAGCCGAGGCACCTCGACCTGTTTTGAAAGGTGTATGTTCCGGGGTCGCAGACCTTGGGCATACGGTAAGAGTTGTTCTCTATTCCCATTGGAATAGTCGGCCAGCTGCCTCCTAAACTGGTCGTGGCACGGAGAAGGGAATGCTGCGTCCCCACAGCAAACTCCTCTCCCGCTATCGGAAGGGCGTGGGACAAGTACCCAATGCCCGATCTATCTGATGCAGGTTTTTCTAGGGTTTTCCCTGCATTTCTTTAGGCGAATGCCGGGTAGGATCCTTAAACCATAGCCCGGGGACCCTAGTTAACCCTTGGCTACCTTCCTCTACCCTTCCGCATGCCCCCTTTCAAATCCCTTCCTATGCTATTAAAGGGGAGTTGCCCAAAGTGGATCACCCTCTTGTAGCCTGTTGCCCTAAAAAAAAATGAAACTGAAAACGACTTAGTGGTCGTCTTAAAGGTTATATTAAGTTTTGAAGACGACGGTAATAAAGTTATAGTTAAGACATTTACAGTAGTTTGCAAGTTTTATGAACATTCAGTGGATGTTATTAGCAATTTTCTTTTAATTATAAATTATTCTTTGGGTGATAACGGCGCAATGTTGCACAAAGCTTAATTTTTAGGAATAAATTGATGAGATTTTTATGTTTGCAACAGTTGAAAGTTACGAGGCGGGTTATTAGGAGGGAAATTAAATTTGTATCGTCAGGAGTAGGATAGAGTCTGATGGAGACAAGAATAAAATTTTCAACTGGGAGAATGAATTCTAAGATGCAAGCAAGGTTTCCCTATCCTGTCTAGGAGAGTAGAGGCAATGAAGGACGGTGACCCTCGTAGATTGCACAGGACGGACGACGACTTGTTCGCGGTGTAAGAGCAGTGAGTATGAGCAGTGATTGTATGAGGGGATGCGTGTTGTAAGGGCTCTGGCTCCACGTGCCGACCGTGAGGAGCCCTTGCCTGCTGAACACTGTATTGATTTTGACAAGTGTGGAAGCTTGGCATTCCCAGAGCTGCCAGAGCTGCACAATGTCGACCTCTGAAGGAACATACACTTACACGCTACGTGACACCACGCCTACGTTTGCCTCAATGCATCTATTAAATTCTATACGGAATATTTACACTCACGAAATTATATTTCACAGGGAAAATTCTTTACACCTCAAAAATGTGTAATTACGATAATAAGTGAGGATAATAATCGGACTTGATGCCGTTCAACAATTTTAATTTATATATTCATCGAAGCTATTTACTCGGGTATCCTTTCTTTCAACACAATAAATTAAATAAATTCAGATAATAATATTTAATAAATAATTATAAAGGCCTAACAGTGATAAAAGGTTTATTAATTAACAGTGTGGTTAATATAACGATTAGTTCGTAATTTGTGACTTCATCGGATAAAGATGTTGAGTTCTTAATTAATATTGTAAACTAAAATTTCTTCACGGTTCTTCAACATTCAGATAAATTTGATTGTGTACACGTTTCAGATTTTTCAATGATTAGGTACCAAAAATATTTTAATATTGTATAAATTAATTATGAATAAATTTTAGAAAAGCTTGGGTTTGCTTCCATGCCTGTTGTAGAATCACATGATGAAGTCTGGAATTAGGCACGAAACGTAGGTTGACATCCTGTGGCGTAGGGGTCAGCGTGACTACCTCACAATCACAGAAGTCCCGGTTTCGAATCCCGGCGAGGTCATGGATGTTTATGTGCGAGAGAAACTCTCGGAAGATCAGAAAAAAATTATTTCCCCTACTGAGTCGATAATAACCAGAGCTGTTGATGCGACTGTAAATAACCTTCATAAAAAAAATGGTTATAGTTGACCTAATTGTAATAACCGTAAAAAATATTTTCGCTTCCGTCGGTCATAGAACGCAGTCTATGACATTAAATTTATATTTCCGCACCTTGTGTTTACATTCAAAAATCTCCAAAAATTGTGGACGAAACGTCATATTATTGTAATTATTCTGTGTTTTAGTTTAATAATACACACTTTTTCTGACTAACTGGCCGTTTTTCTGTTTATTTATTAAATTATAATTTACTTAAAATTTAAATAAATAAATAAATTTTAAAATTAATTAATAAAATATCTGTTAATAGTCTTAATTATATTTTCTCATTAAAAATATACGTTAAAATAAAATATTAATTTAGAGTTATTATCTGTATTAATTTAGAGAAACATTATGAGTCAAGTTTCATCCCCTGAACGATAGATTCATGCTCAGATGGGTTTTATTACGGCAACGTATCTGTCAAAAGAAGTCGGTATGTGACGTCACCCTAATAATTCTCCAAAATATCGTGAATTCTTAACAGAAGTGACAGTTTGACTAACTGACTTATTGAAGATACCGAAAACCACTTCAATTATAAATTTTAATAAATACTTTGAAGAAAGGAAAAATATGTATAAAAAATTTAGCTGATGAAAACCTGGAGACACTAATAAATTAAATTTCGTAATTAAAGATATAAATATAATGGCCAATGAGTCAGAACAACAAGTATAATATGAAATATTTACATAAATGGTTACATTAATACAAATTAAAAAGTAGAAAGATTACCAACTTTTGTCCCTAATATGGGATTTTATCAAGTGAACAATATAATACTAGAAAAATATAAAACTATAATAATTAATTTTTGTGAAATAATTCGTCAATATATTAATTTTAAATTGGTATTAATGGAAATATGACCATTATTTTTATAGAGATTTTTCTGAAAGGCATCAACGGTTGAAATTAAATAAAGGAAAGAATACCTACAGTTTTATTTCTTTATAATACACACAACAGTTAAATATAAGACCATGCATCGTTGAATGTTTGAAATATTTATTTCCGTTGGTAGCATACAATGGAAAATATTAAAATATAATTTTATTATATCAAGCACCATAACGATTCTACGACCTTCATGTAATTCGACTAATGATTACTGTATAAATAATACGAGGGAAACACTCGTACCGCTTTGGTCTACTTAGTCGTAGTGGCTGGGAATTTATGTGCTGTAGTAGTGGCAGTTGTAGAAGTAACAACAGTCTCTCCTTCCAAAGATTCTGTTCGTTTCGGAGAGTAGCGGCAAGAAAGCTTTAATTTTTAAGTTCATTGTCACGAGTCACGATCGACAGTGTTAATAATAGAATTGTCCGAAGGAAATAATCGAGTCTGTGGTGGAATTCGCCGTGTCATGGCCGGACAAGGAAGGCACGTATATCCCGCGTCTTAACGTCGTTTACTAATGCACCGAATCTACTGTTCGATGCAGTGCGAGGGAGGACAAAAGCACGCTCAAACAATATCATCATGTTAGCTTTTCCTATTCCACTTAAGGAATTGTACTCCACAACCCACCAATCAGAAATATACCCCGTAGCAAGTACAGGCCCGCGTATAAAATCTTTATTCACTGCAGCGCAACACTTTAATTTTTATCCTTGTCGTCAGTGATCAACATAATATATGTTAGGGATTGGGATATTTAGTAACGGTCCCCCAATACATTTTTTTCGTAGTAAGTATGGCCGGGGAATTCCGCCACACTTTATATATTGTAGTTCTGAAATGCCGCTGTTGTCCAGGCGTAGAGTTTGCTGACGAGACTTGTGTCCAAATACATTTAGGGCAAAATACAGGGATGTTTCGCCTCGAAGTGGTTCTCCCTTCAAAGGGGCCACGGTGAGGATGAGATTTTTCCACCGTCAGACTTGAGAGGGGGAGCCATTCGCGCTGGGTTAAGGGCTGTCACGTGGCAGATGAAAATTTATATTCTCAAACAGAAAACTAACAGTTCTGCCACTGTCAGCCGAATTAAAAAATTCGAGACAACTCCCTCAAATTTGATAGTCATTTCCATTGCCAAAAGAAGAAGAAAGGCTATCCCTTGGCTACCTTTCCCTACCCTTCCGAAACTTCCCTTTCAAATCCCTTAATATGCTATTAAATGTGAGTTGCCACCATGTGGATTACCCTCATGTAGCCTGTTACCCTAAAAAATGTTTCGGGGTCACATTCCTTAGGTATACGGTAAGAGTTGTTTTTGCTCCCATTGGAAAAGTCGACCAAATGCCTCCTAAACTGGTCGAGGCACGTGCTCACAGCAAACTCCTCTCCCGCAATCGGAAGGGCTTAGGACAAGTACCCTATGACGACCTACCTGATGCAGGTTTTTCGAGGATTTGTCCTGCATCACTTATAGGCAAATTCCGGGTAGGATCCTAAAAATAGAGCCCTGGGGCCCTAGTTAACCCTTGGCTACCTTCCTCTACACTTCCGCATCCCCCTTTCTAATCCCTTCCAATTGTATTAAACGGGAGTTGCTACCATGTAGATTACCCTCATGTAGCCTGTTATCATAAAAAAATAGAGGTTTAGAATAGTAAAAAAAACATCGTTTCGTCTTCATGGAAGAATAATAGCAATCAGAGTCCGATCACTTCTTAAAGGAATAAACCTGTTAAATTCAGTCTATTCCACAGAGAGACACGACTATCGAGGCCTTAAATCCAAACTCCCTCAACAGCCACTATAAACCACGGAGGCAACTCCCCTTTTATAGCACAGCAAAGGGAGTAAAAGGGGGGATGCGGAAAGGTAGAGCAAGGTAGTAAAGGGTTATGTAGGGCCCCCGGGCTATGGTGGTTTAAGGATCCTACCTGGCAATTCCCCGAAAAGTGATGCAGGAAAACCCTATGAAAACCTGAATCAGGAAGTTCGGGCATTTGGTACTTGTCCCACGCCCTTAGGATGGCGGGAGAGGGGTTAGCTGTGGGGTCGCAGCCTTCCCTCGCCGTGCCTTGATCGGTTTAGGAGGCAGCTGGCCGACTATTCCAATAGCGGACAACTCTTACCGTAGATCCCAAGGTCTGCGACCCCGGAACATACACCTCTCAAAACAGGCCGAGGTGCCTCGGCATGTGGGAACCTTAGGTCAAAAACTCCAGAGAGATGTGAAGGCATCCCCATTGTGTAGCCTCTGGGAAGGTTCACCTGCGAGAGATAGCTCTCGCAGGCACCCTTGTCCTTAAACCGCGCAGGGAAGCCTCACTAGGATAGAAGACAGTTGCTTTCAACTCTGAGAGATGCATTGAGTTATGGATACAAAACATTTCGAGTTGTCGGCGAGTGCCGAGTTTGTTGGCCCAGACGAAAAAGACTCAAGAAACGTCAATTAAACGTTCTGTTAGAAGTCGGAAGGACCTCAACCGCCGCGGAGTGTTTCAGGACGAATGTACGGCTGTTTCTTCTAACGGAACAGTAATAAAAAGTCGTGGTATCATGGTAGACGACGTAGATGTCAGTCATTTCATAATGACAGGATGGTGATTGCTGAGTGCGTGATGCGTGCCACATTTCCTGAATCTAGGAACCTGTGGTTACTCAACAGTCCTTCAGCAACGCTGTTCCCTTATTTCGGCTCCACGTGCCTTTTTAACGTATCCAAAACCTTAATAATTGGCTTTTGAGGAAGACATGTCCGTGGATCGAACACAGGCGCTGCAAGCGAACATAATGGACGCAGTTTGAAACAATTCCCCTTTCCGAAGGGAATAGAATATTGTGGAATATGGCCAACGAATATGATAAAAATTTGTATTGTAACAGCTTGCTTTGTTGAAAATCATGAATATTGAATTTCACAATTGAGTTTATAATGATAACGGTATATATAATAAACGGGGACGGGACGGTGGAATATGTTTGGTTTTTGTGAAATCTGATAATGGTTAATTCAATAAGTTTAATTATATATAAATCCCAGTGCAAGTAATAATGAATTTCCAGCAGACGCAGAGCTTTGCATGGAGGAACAGGTTGAGTCTTTATGGAGATCGCTCCTGCTGCCAACAAGGAGATATTTGACGGCCGGAATAAAATCGCAGCCGTAGATTGCGCAAGCAACGGCGTGAGTCCGAGTAGTTGTGCTTTCTCCGCCCACACTCACTCCAGTTCCTGGTTCTGTTCTGTTCTGTTCTGTCTGCGTCTCTCAAACAACCCCGACTGTTGCGATCAGCGGCAACGGGAAAAAATCTGGGAGACTGTCTTGGATCAAAGGAAATAAAAATGAAAATATAATACGTCACTTTTAAAATATAATAATTAGAAAAAATAGCCAAATAACCAACAAAATGAAGTGATGATATAAATACAACACAACGTTTCTGGAACTTTTTTTCCTTTCGTCAGGTGATTAAAACACAAGAGCCCGGGAGTGATCCAATCGCACAATCCAACTTGTCGAAATCAAAATGTCATATAAATTAATTTTAAATAAATTTTCATCAGAATATAACATAATTTATTTTTCATTTGGAACAGACGATTTAAGATCTGTAGCAGTTGCTGTGGTCCTGTGGACAATCATCTTGTTACTCCTTTTCTGAGACATCTTCCTTTCCCGTGGCGTAGTGTCCCTGAGAACCTTACAGTGTAATGATGACGTCAGGGATAGACTCGGCAACACTTTATTACCGTATGATTAAAATTAGAAGACCCTGGAAAGGGAGACGGTGACCCAAATCCACCAATCGGAACGCTTAAAAATGAATGGCTGCAGGGACAAGCTGCTTTGCCGAGCAATCGCAGTGTATTCTACTGTTTCTCACACCAATGTGTAGTAAAACCCCAAGTGACTTTCAATTTTAATCGCAGTTTAGGAGTTGTCACGCGATCTATGATCGCATAATGTTGGTATTTTATGCAACGCTTCATTTCGTATTGCTTGGTCGGTCAGCCATTACCAAATTAAATAAAGAAAAATTTGTTCTCAATATTCACAACTCACATTCAATCTTAGTGGTCGGGGTGGACGGGGGTGACATTCTGAACATGCGAAAACGACTTATATTAGCGTCGAATATGTTTTACGGGGTCAATTACATTTACAGTGTCAGTCTCGATATTGTTAAATTAAATAATTATCCTTGGAAACATGGAAATTGGAGTCGATCAGTTTGAAAAAAAATACTTTGAAGTAACTAATATATAATTTATATATATATATATATATATATATATATATATATATATATATATATATATATATATTGTAGTAAACATTTGCCTCACGTTGTGGTCGTCATTTATGTAATATGCAAAATATTAATGAACAAAAATTGAAATGAAAGTAATATGATGAAAAACTATCCTGAATAAAACATTTATTACGACTGATCCAACAATTAATTTATTGATACATACATACTTTACATTTACAAAACAATTTCTCGTCGATCTTTACAACAATTTATTATAAATAACTGAAATTTTCTCCTTATCTCAGGGTCTTTACTGGGCCTTTTAAATAAATAATATTTATTCCTCTTTTAAACAATTATTATTTTATAATTTACTATTGACAAATATTTTAATAGAATTGAAATGAAATCGAAATAAAATCAAAATCTGACAATATTATACCTTTTATTAACGTTTACAATCTTAATTTCAAGTTCCTTTTTTTAAAATCACTGTACTGGTACCAGGGCAATTGTAAAGATTCAGCAATACACTTTCTCCCGCCATCGGAAGCGCGTGGGACAAGTACCAATGGCCGACCTACCTGTTGCAGGTTTTTCTAGGGTTTTTCCTGCATCACCTTTAGGCGAATTGCCGGGTGGGATCCTTAAATCATAGCCCGGGGGCCCTAGCTAACACTTGGCTGCCCTTCCTCTACCCTTCCGCATCCCCCCTTTCAAATCCCTTCCTATGCTATTAAAGGGGAGTTGCCACCATGTGGATTACCCTCATGTAGCCTGTTACCCCTTAAAAATAAAACTTTCACCTCGAACACTATTACAAACAGGCCATGTTACAATAAATTTACACTTTTCGTCGCCTCTCCGGACAATTTGAAGCAATACTCGGAGACTCCGCTGAGTGAACATCTGGAATAATTCTGTCCAACTCCGCCTTTCTACAATAATATGTTGATTCAGCTCACAAACACTTACCGTCGTTTTTATTGCTGCCTGCCTCTACTCCACTTATTAATGTTTTACTTCCTCTCAACTATTCCTAATACAGCTAATTTCTCTTGCCTCTGATTGCAGACTGCTAAATTTTAATTTCTTCCGTACTCAGCAATGTCTCATGGCTGACTGCCCACTCCATCAACTTACGCGCGCCAAGTCCAAACAATACCTTGCCTGTTCAATATTATCGACCATTATTCTATCTTTGTGTGTTTGACGGTAACAATTCAGTTCAATAGTTTATAATTATTAACTAATAATTTTGTTCGTCTTACAAAATTTATATTTTTTGTTATATGCCAAATGTTTCTTAAAAATGTTACTCTAATCATTGTAATTATTTTGTTCTATTTGTAGTTTTAAACTATTAATTAAAAATTAAAAAATAGGATACGTCATTACATAAAATTACAATATTAGATGCTTCAATTGGAAGTTAACATAAAAATACTATAAATCGAAAACACAAATTTCCCTGTCCAACATAAGTAAAAGAACTATGTAGTAAATATTAAAAAGAATAATTCTTTAATTCTCTGAACATTAATTGTTTACATAGTGCGTATTGAATTTATATAGTAAAGTTAATTATCGCAAAATATAGAATTACACATCACACAAGAATAAACACAAAACCTGACACACGCACACTATGAATAAACACAAACGACGGACAAGTCACGCAACAGGGTGACGAGGAATCTGCCCTTTGTAGAAACTCCAGGCCGTACATGAAACATGAACAAAAAACAAACAAAGGAGCAGAAAAGACCAACTCAGACTAAGCCAGATTTGAAATAAGTAGTTTTATGAGCAACACATTGAACATTTTTGCAGTATAACAAAAAATAATTAAACTTGAACCTGATGAGGTCACCAAAGCGATGAAACGTTGTTAATTTGATTAATACATTCTTTTTCTGAATTAAAATTCTCTGATGTTTATTTAATTAATATTTAAGTGGAATTTTGGCTCAAATAAAGGCATACGTTACAAACAACATTAATTCTTGGAATCTGTCCTTCCTGTGTGAGAATAAGTTGCCCACCTGAGATTTACTTTAGTAATCCCCTGCATTACAATTCTGCGAGCGATTTCGTACGCTCAGGAAGAATGGCCGTTGGCGATGAAGCAGGACTTTCACAGACCAAGGCTGCTCGAATTCTAAGGAGACGTAATGTGATGCTGGGATTGGATTCTACACAGTAACAAGGTTAAATATTGTACAGTCATTTGAATTAAACACTAGCGCTTACTTCGCCTTCTTTTCCTTCACCAACGGGACAAATGTTTATTAACCTTGAACTTTTTAATCACGGCCATAGAATTTCCTTTTCAAACTAAGTACGTTTAAGTAAATATAAAACTTGTCAATTCATTTACGATAACGAACTGACTTTCTCATCTGAATCGTGACTGTGTCCAACCAAAAGTAACGATTATAAGACATCTCTCTGGTGAAGCTCTGGAGAAGGCTATCTTTGGGAATGCCTTCACATCTCTCTGGTTTTTTGAACTAAGGTTCCCACATGCCGAGGCACCTCGGCCCGTCGCAGACCTTGGGCATACGGTAATAACTGTCTCCTATTCCTATTGGAATAGTCGGCCAACTGCCCGACCTACCTGATGCAGCTTTTTTAGGGTTTTCCCTGCATTACTATTAGGCGAATGCTGAGTAGTAATATAAATATAGCCCGGGGGCCCTAGTTAACCCTTGGCTACCTTCCTCTTCCCTTTCGCATCCCCCCTTTTAAATCCCTTCCTATGCTATTAAAGGGGAGTTTCCATCATGTAGATTACCCTCATGTAGCCTGTTACCCTAAAAAAAATCTCTCTGGTTTTTGAACTAAGGTTCCCACATGCCGAGTCATGCGATCTGTCGCAGACCTTGTCTTCTATTCCTATTGGAATAGTCGGCCAACTGCCTCCTAAATTAGACAAGGCACGGTGAGAGTAAAGCTGCAACCCCACAGCAAACCCCTCTCCCGCCATTGGACAAGTACCACATGCCCGACCAGCTGATGCCGGTTTTCTAGGGTTTCTCCTGCATCACTTTTAGGCGAATGCCGGGTATGATCCTTAAACCATAGCCCGGGGGCCCTTGTTAACCCTTGGCTACCTTCCTCTAGCTTTCCGCATCCCCGTTTCACTCCTTTTCCTATACTATAAGAGGGGAGTTGCTACTATGTGGACTATTCTGTCTATTATCATTAGCCTGTCTACACCTACAAAAAAAAAAGGAATTATTCTACCGGCAACTCGAGACCTAGTGCGACGAGTAAAATAAACCGAATCGTAATTCTTACATGAGTAACGAATTTGAAAATCATGTTTGTAATTTAATTTGACGTGGTTTGTAATCCGACTTGACGATTCCGGGAATTTTGTAATTTATGACATGATAATAAATAGTCGTGTGTTGATTCCCGTTGAACGCTGTGTGAGGGCGAGTGAAAGCTGTTCTGCGGTCACGCTCCACTCCCGACCACAATGAGCTTTCTTCCGACTGCACATTTCCGGAAACGAAGGAAAACGGCTCGATACTTCCGGCGTCTCGGAAGCGTGTAAACGGGAAGCCAGACACCCAGCCACCTCTTTCAAGAGGATCATCGAGCTTCAGCACGCGTCGACAGGACCTCGGGGAGGCTCTGTGGTGATCGCTAACAAGGAATTAATAATCACATTCTCGTCTGGAGTGTAAAAGCGCCCGCAAGTCCTTCATTTAATGGTGATTGCCCGGCTTTGCCCGGCTATTAATTTACAACCAACTTATATTACACACGGAAATGAATTAATTCGTCACTAACGTGAACACGCGACTTGACCGGCATCACTGTATCCCCGAAAACAGTGGATTAGACGTCAATCTTCACCGGAGTGTGACCGGAGCATGAGTTTTACAAGTTACCCCTTAACCACCCTATGGGTGGTGAAGAATATGTAGGCCTCCACCAAAAGGCAAATATTCCGGGGTAGTTTCATGGAGCTACAACTAACAAATTGTAACTAAATTATATATAAAAATCTAGATAATAAAATCTATGTAGGATGTATGCATGTTAGTATTTACGTTATTCTCTTTACAAATTTTACTGCGTGGACAGAATGCAGCAAATATTGGTCCATATTCTTCAAATCACGATAAACGGTACTGTGGGGGTGATAAACCCCTACCATAAAAATGGAAATCATTATAATTAAAAAATATTATCATTTTGAGTTACTGACACCAATGGACCGTGACGTCACGCGAGAGACGTTACTACGGGACGAATAAAGAAAATAGTGTCTATTTCTGTAATAAAACAAAGCAGAAATATTTTCATTCAATGAAAAGGATAATTTTATCCAGCAGTACTCCATCAAATGATAATAAAAAAAATACGAAAGACTTTATAATCCTTGCGGAAAGCGTAAGGTAATTTTCGTGCCATATTGGTGACTCCAATATGGCGAGCATTTCTTTACATTGTGAATGTAGTTAACAATACCATCAATTTAATCTTTCATAATATCTGAAGACTGAGGGACAATTATATCCTGCAATACTCAATAAGTGTATTTAAGAAGAAATTCGGATGTATGTTTGTTGGGATTGATGCAATAAAATTCATTGTATTTTATAGCTGTTAAATTAAAACACTATCGGTCGAAAGTATGTACGGAACTAGGAACATTTAGATTGAGGTTAATTCTTTTCTTGACTAGAGATTAATATAGAATTAAATACTTTTTCGGGTTAATATCAATAAGTACATGGGCAACGCCGGGCACCCAGCTAATAAAAATAAATGTCTTAATCGTTGAAAGTATTAACGAAGCCAAAACTGAAAATTATAATTTAATTTAAAACACATTATTCAGTCCTAATGTTGTCCGTCATCAGGATTACAATATATATTACAACTAATAGATACAATTGTACAGAGATATTAGTGAATAGTCTAAAAATATACCAACTGATACACAATTCATTAACACAACTACAAGACTCATCTCATCACCAACTAAATTCATAATTTATCCACCCATATTTACAAAATTTGAAGGATTATATTGATAAAAAACAAAATTCATAACGTAGTTTACCAATTAAAATGCAATGGTTTTTCATCCATATACATTACTCGTACAGAAACTAACAGCAAAATGTTTACTAAACGAGACTAAAAACGCATATGAAAAAGTGGGAAAATTAGGTTAGGACAAGATAAAGAATAGAAAGAACAGGCAGGATACGTAAAACATACAAAGAGCAAAAGCCATGGCTTGGAATTTATTCCAGAAATTTAAATGCCTTGCAGTTTAGATACTAGAGACCATAAATTAAAAATTAAAACTAGCAAACTCTACTCCCGCCATTGGAAGGGCGTAGGACAAGTACCCAATGCCCAACCTACCTGATGCAGGTTTTTCCAGGGTTTTTCCTGCATTACTTTTAGGCGAATGCCGGGTAGGATCCTTAAACTATAGCCCGTGGGCCATACCCTTCCGCATCCCCCTTTCAAATCCCTTCCTATTCTATTAAAGTGGAGTTGCCACCATGTGAATTACCCTCATGTAGCCTGTTACCCTAAAAAAATAATAGAAATCAAAGAGCTGACTGCGAGGGATGTTCTCTCGCAGGCAGAACGTTGTAGGAAAGACAGGATGGGGCTACCTATATGGGTGCCTTTTCCTCTCTCCGTTTTTGAAGTAAGGTTCCCACTTGCCGAGGCACCTCGGCCTGTTTTGAGAGGTGTATGTTCCGTGGTCACAGACCTTGGACGTACGGTAAGAGATGTTCTCTGTTCCCATTGGAACAGTCGGCCAGCTGCCTCCTAAACTGGTCCAGGCATGGAGAAGGGAATGCTGCGTCCCCGCAGAAAACTCCTCTCTCGCTATCGGAAGGGTGTGGGACAAGTACCCAATGCCCGACCTACCTGATACAGGTTTTTCTAGGGTTTTCCCTTCATAACGTTTAGGCGAATGCCGGGTAGGATCCTTATAGCCCGGGCTCTTAGTTAACCCTTGGCTACCTTCCTCTACCCTTCCGCATCCCCCCTTTGAAATACATTCCTATGCTATTAAACGGGAGTTGCCCCCATGTGGATTACCCTCATGTAGCCTGATACCCTAAAAAAAATCAAAGAACAGACGCAAATTTGTATTCCTGAATAGGACAATGACGGATTGTAGCAATGAAAACTGTACAAAAGAAGCCTTACAGTGGAAAATAAGTGCAGCTTAAACTTGAAAACAAAATAAGGAATTATTCCAGAAAGCAAACTGAATTACACAAATCTTTTTTAATAAATATAAATAATTATTTATATAGGGAGTGAAGTGTTGAAGAGTACCTCAAAATTGGACGAAGGACTTTTCAAAAACGTTTCTCCTTTTGCTTGTCTTTTTCTCTATGTATAATTGTATTTAATTTCATTTATAGCCACCGGGCATATGGTAAATTTTACTTTAATAAATAGATAGAAAAATAAAGTTAGATCCCACAGGACTAATTATTTGTTATTTTCAAGCGTATTATTAACACCATTGACAACTGGGATAAGTCCAAAATTTTAGATAAAGATAGAAATTGCAAAACTATAAGTGTTTCAGAGAAGCTGCACATTAAGCATAACACATTTTCTCTAAATGTCAGTGATTTTTTTAAGTATTATTTATAAAATTTTAATCCATGATATGTAATCTTACACTCTTTGTTAATTCATCTTCGACTATCCACTAATATCTTTGTATAATTATGTATATAATTTAAAAAACATCATATTTTAAAACCTAATGTGGGTCCACATTAGGACTGACTGAAACATAGTGTTTGAATTAAATTATATTGGAGAATAAATGACCATAACTTCACAGTGTGTTTCAGTACAATAGATCTTAATTATACCATAGTCAAATATTAAAAATCCACCGGTTTTAATATTTAGTATATTATATGTAATAAAGACCTAAACTGTAAGAAACTTTGGACTTATGGTCACTTCCTCTCCGTCGAAATTGAACACTCCTGTATTTAATTATAATATTTAATTGTGTATATTGGTCTTATTAATAACTGCAATATATTTAAAGTGTAAAAGCGATACAGAGAAGTTGTAATTGTGAAACGTTGCCGTATCCTAGAGGTTCGACGTTCGATCCCCTCATCTGCCACATTATTTATAATGAGCAACACTTGCGGTCTGCCACACGAACCACTTCACCCGAGGTTCTCTAGAAGGGATTTTCTTTGACGCTCTGTTTCATTTAGCAACCGGCTTTTTCTATTTCACCCCCATTTCCACGTATCCAATTTCTCCTATGAAGTTTTTATTTCTGGAAAAGGGCAGCTTAGTTTATATGATGATAATAATCATGTATAATTAGCATAAATTTTTAAAAGAGTGCTTTTACATCTATTTGCTTCTTATTAACGTAGTATCGTGTAATTTAAATTTAGTCACGGCTCTTAGAAAGGTACTTTAATTTCGTGTTATGCTAATTAAATGGTGGAATAACCGCCGCGTGTAGTTTTGTATTTAATCATCCATTCTAACTCACATTAATTCCAACAAGCTTGTGGGAAGATTGCAGGTATTTGTATAAATTAAAAGGTCCTTCACTTTTGGAACATAGCCGTTGTTTTTTTCCAGCTGATTATATAGGCGCTGAAGAACACAATTTATTTTAAAAGCAATGTTAATTATGGAATTCTTGCGGTAGTATTTCCTTTTTCACGTACGACGTGAATCGGCGTATTTGTGCTGAAGATGACGCAGCTTGGAAACGTAATAACCCCACAAAGAATATTGTGAATCGAGCCTTATCGGAATATTATTATTTTCTTTCCAAGACGAATAGTTGATCCTTGAATATAATTACAATGCTTTATACGCTAACAGAAAGGAATTTATAACAGTGATAATCCAAATACCTTTGAACCCTACTTCACCATAATTTAAAATAATGTTTTTTATCGTACTACCCGTTTTTTAAAATATTCAATATAAACTTGTTAGGTAAACTACGGCTTTCGGATTAGTTTTAAAACCTCCAATAATTTAAATTAAGTTAAAAGTATTAAAGATAAAACTAACATTTTAGATCTATATATTTTTATTTCCAAAATTGATTGTTTAGATTGTAATGCTATTATATGGGATAAACGAAACACTGTTTGAAAACCAGAATGAATGAAAATGGGGGGAAAAATTGAAATTTAACGTCCAAAATTATTTAGTTGTGTCCAAACATATTTATTTAAATAAAAATAATTTCGTTCAGCACAATTTAAGAGTTTTAGATGAAGAATTCGAAATGATTCCAGATTGATGAGCGAAAGGTTTCATATCAGATCTAACGTTTCCATTAAGGTAAAAAATGAAACTAATAATTTAATTAATATTTATCACTCGTAATCAATATGTTGTATTACATATTTTTTATTTCTACTATTATTTTAAAATTCCAAAATATTGTTAACAGCTGGGTCAGTAACAGTCATTTAGGCCTCAGCGAAGCCCGTTAGAAATGTATTAATCTAGATTTTCATATACTAGATTGTAAGTAATACTCTTATAATTATATTTATACATAATTGTTTTAAAAATGATCATGTTTTCCTTTAAAAATTTAATTAACTGAATTTAATTGTAATTGTACACCTAAAGACGACTCAGTTAGGATTTAAACGTTGTGTTTGTTAAACTTTATGTTTTAAAATTGATAATAAATTTTTCTGGCAAATTGACAATTAAACAGGCTATTAATTGTTTTCAATATAATTTAATTGTTGGCGGTACGGGTGCTTAAAGACAACAATCAAGTCGGGTTTTTCTTTGTTAACAATGGAGACTGGAGACCGCGCGCGTAGAGAACTCAGTTGGCGGCAAGACGCGAAACGAAAAAGTATGCGTCGAGAACTGGGACATAACAGTTCGGTTCACATAGAGAAATAAAAACAGTAAAAGTTTGCGGATTTAGAATTATGAATAGGGCTATCTAGGAAGTCCAACAGCGAGATATAATAGTTTTACATAAAACGCACGTAAACAGTTTGAAGGAGAGACTTATAAAATCGCAATTTAGAAGCAGAAGTTTTGCTTCACAAATGGAAATAATTTTCGCATAGAGAGACTTCAAGGAAATCTACGTCCGGCAACTGGCTGAGAGTCGGATAATCCAGGTTCCAAGATAGCAGAGATCCAGAGCAACTACCGTATGTTCAAAATCTAATGAGTAGAATCAGAGTATATGGCCTGTTTAGTGTGTGTTGACTTCAAGCTGCAAGAGTTCGAACTGGTACCAGAAGCACTGTCGTGAGTACACAAAACAATTATTAATGACTGTAAACGATAATTAAAGGGTATTGTCAGATTTCGTTCGCGTTTTTCTTTTCATTCGTTTTCTTTTACTTTTGTATTTATATTGCATTCCGTTAATTGTAATGAGTTTGGATTGTTAATGTTTTAGTTCATTGTATTTGATCTTCCTATCAAACCCAGTGGTGACCCTGAGATTATGAGAAATTCAACGTAATTGATTGTAAAATTATAAAGCTATATTTTCATAGAACGCCAGAAATTAATAAAATAAAAATTAAAATACATTTGTTTGTTAAATTGACGGAATTCGGCGTGCAAAGCGCGGCTTATAATGTATAATTATTAACAATAAATTTTTAAATACAAAATAATATTGTTAATTATTCCTATTAATTAATGATATTGTTAATTATTACAATATATTGTTTTTCATGAATTATTATTCAATAATTGCACATAAGAACACTTAAATGCGTCATGGCATTCGCTATAATCCTATAACCTAATGTAAGATGTATTAATAATTTGTAATTTCAGTATTAAATATTTTATATTGCCTTATTTGACCATTAAAATTATATCTTATGAGCATGTACGATAATTAACTATTTTTATATGCAAAAGTCTGTTACGAATTCCAATTCCTAATAACGGAGAATAAATTCAACTACCTATCATTTTCATTCCTACAGTTCTTATCGATAAAGTTTCTTTTGATCAGAGACAAAATATACGAAACAACATTTATTTCCCAACAGCTATTTAAACCACATCGTTCAACATATTATTCCCATTAACGTTATAATAGAACCAGTCCTATCGTTCGCTGACCAGAAAGTTATAAAATTATCCAATACCTGTTTTTTTGTGTCTTTGGCGGATTAGCAGGAGAAATCAGTTAATATAATAATATTCTTATATAATTGCTTTTTTAACGTGTTATGTGATTATAACGGTTATTATTTGGGTCAGTATAATGTATTTGTAAAAAAAAATTCTTACTAGTTAAGTTAACGTAAATCTATGAAGCTAGTTCGAGTCTTGAGGACTTGAGAGTAACACAAAAAAGTTAAAGCAACGTATTCATTCATTAGAAATGAATTGAATGTAAGTATTTAACTTGTCCATTTAAGAAACAATTTTTCCTGTACTTAATTACAGGTCGGCGAGGAATTTGATGTGAAGCATAGTAAGTATTGAAGTGAAGCTGAATGCTTTTCCCCCCTGTAAATGTAGGAGTATTGATTATCTCATTCAGTGAACTGGCTCTCTGTATCTCTCCGAGGCTGGCTTTATTTGAGCTGACAGCTACGATAAATATCCAAGTTGCTTTTCTCAACATCGACGGAAGTTAATGTGAAATAAACCTCCATAATGCAAAAGAACGACAACAAAACATTGCAAATGTTAATTAGCTCCTCCTGCCCCCCTCCCCCTCCTCCTCCTCTCGGAATCTTGACGTCGGCTCGGCTGCAATTGCAAATATATTCGCAAAGCGTCACTCACGCGGCGGAAGATAAATTATTTATTTATGTTTGGTATTTATTAATCTGCGTTTAGGATATAAAGCCAGGTGTCATTTATGAAAGAGCTATACATATTTACAACGCTATAAATATATCCGAGGCACGCATAACATATTCCATTAATACATACATATATTCCTTTTAATAACGTCAAACAAATAAATAGAGCTTCTGCAAACATTTTGATAAATGTCGGCGTCCGTTAATAATGAATGGAAAATAAATCGTAATACCTGAAGTTTGCGCATAAAAACGGCGAACATTCTTCAAAAAAAAAGCGAAGAGAATCAATACTTTGATTTACGGCCTGAAATGAAAGTCTGGGAAAATTAAATCTAAATAATCGGCAGTAAATTACACACATGAAGAACGATGGAAAGGAAATTAGAAATTAAATTAAAGTCGTATTAGCAAATAAAATTAATTTCATTATTATTACTATTATTTCAAGATTTAGGTACATTCTTATATGCTGGAATATCATCACTTTTCGGTTGTAATTATATATATATATCTGTGTGTATGTATTTTACTAAGATTTCTCTACCTTATTAGCCGCTACAGTCTGTGATATATAAAATAAATAGAATCATAATTATAAATCTGTAATAACTAACGTGAAAACGTTCTACGAAATATTGGTGGGATGCATTCTACATACGTCTATTTCGATATTTATGTATATATATATATATATATATATATATATATAGACTGAATAGTATATTTTTATGTCTGTTTATATGAAATATATATTACGGTTTATGACCAATTTCAGACAATTTATTTATTTTGCATTGAAAAACGTTTCCGCACCGGTTTATACTTTCTTCTATTCTTCTATAATTATCATTAAATGTTAAAAGCTATTTAACACAATATTATAATATTTCACTAAATTCTGGAAGTTCATCCAAGGCACTTCTTATCACACTATTGCGGTCGTGGCAAAGCTATGTGTCAATATCTTTTAACATTTAGTGATAATTATAAAAGACCTGAAGAAGATATAAACACGTACCGAAACTTTGTTCTTTAATAAATAATTTTTTTAAAATTAGACATAAACTGCAATATATATATATATATATATATATATATATATATAATGATTTCAACTATTAAAATGATAAAATGGCAGCCTCACGTTGAGGCGCCAATTTGTAGTGATCACAATTGAAAGACATTTAAAATAAAACAAAGTTAAAATGTGCCACCCGTTGATGACACTAATTTGTAGTAATCACCAATTAATGAAAATTAAATCGCCACGTTATTGCGTCAATTTAAATATTAAAACGAAAGGATGTTTAAATCATAATCAAAATTTTAAAATAGAGAAACAAATTAATTTATTAATTTGCGAACAATTAAATTTTACAAAATTATCAAATGAATTTTCAGAAGTTATTAAGGAATCAATTTTCAATTTTTTACATGATTAATTAATATTTTACAATAAAATTTACTCTTTCTCAGTGTCGTTTACTGGGCCTTTAATAAAATATAACTATTTGTTTACATTTAAATTTTTATGACGCCATTATAGACATACTTTATCAATGTATTATTTACAATGCAAATAAAAAAACATTAAATATTAACTTTAATTTCTGAACGAAATTCGAAATCTGACGATAATTACATTTACTTAGGAGTTTACAAATATGAATTTAGTGAAATTGTAACTTACTGTCTCTAAAAATTGTCGACCAATTGTTTGTACTAATTGATATGGTGATTTATAATTCTGTTTCTATTTCTTTTCATTTTCATATTACTGATGAAAATGTCTAATTAAGCCCAAAGCTGAAAAATAAACGACATTGTCCTACATGTTACAGTGAAAATTTAACCGCCCCCCCCCCCGAGATAATTAATTGTGTGCAGTTAGTATTATCTACTCCACCTAATTAATATGAAAGCTTATTTACAAGCACGTAATGTAGGGATAATTAAAACAGTACTTTTAATACCGTAATGTTCGTAGTTAACACGAACTATTTGTAATTTACAATAGTCTAAGTCTGTTACTTTAAGAACAGAAGAAATGCTTTCAATAAAGCTCAGCTTCAAACGGCTTTGAAAGTGAAGTAACACATTATAATATAAAGCTTTCGACTGAAGCGGAAACCGAACTCAGGAATACCGCTTATTACGCGGTTGCTCGAATCCAATATTTCATTTCCCTTTCATAACCATTTAATGCTGTGGTGGAATGAAGCCATTTCTTCTGTTATTGAATTAATTCCATGTCCTATAAATAATTTTCTACACAATATGCATTCTTCATCGAAGAATTAGATTTATTACATTGTAGTTGAGCCTGTGTTCGAGTCTGAACAGCGGACAGAGGACGGCTGCAAGGAGGCTCAGTGGATTGAATGAGAGCAAACTAAGCGATGGTCGTGGGTTCGGTCTCCGGACCTGTCTGTTCTAATCTGTTTAATCTATTCTTTAAAATTATTTAAAATGAAAAATGTGTAATTGTAGTATAATTAAAGCGTGTAGTGCGACTGAAATGAGTTACTCCTTTCACTTTCGTTCTACAAAATTAATTGTAATTTAAGAACCCTGTTATTATCGTCCTTGAAACCTTGCTTCGCCTAAGGATCTACGGAAAACGACTGATCTAATCTAATAATTATAGGTTGCACTTCAAACTAACACAGTAATTGACTGGCGTTGGAGTTGCAGTTTAAAAACCAGTAGCTTATATTTATTTTGTATTCTGAAGTAGTTATCGGGCAGTTGATATATTTATTAATCATGAGTTGATAACTTAGATATGATTTTTATTATTATTCACCTATTGAGTAATAATAATTACTGCTTGAACTCGTAAGTATAAAAAATTTATTTACTTGTACCCAAACTTTCGACAAACATGAAGGCTAAAGAAAATTCTGTCAAAGAGAATATTATAAGGAGCAATTCAGAATTGAACAAGAAGATGAATGAATACTCAGATCTGAAAAGATAAGTTCGCCAAGGTAGCGTCATAGGTCATATCCTTTTCTTCTTATATATATATATATATTGTAATACTAATTAGAGAACATAAATTGTTTTAATATAATTGAATTGTTAGCGGTACATTTCTTGACAGCAACAATCACGGCTCTTTGTCGGCGATAGTTGTTGGAAACCGCGCGCTCGTACGGAAGTCCAGTCCGGCAAACGTTTCGACAGAGAGAGGAGGCTAACCTAAAAAGTACGAATAGCGTGGTCCAGGGAGTTCAACTGCGAAATCTATTAAACTCTGTAAAACACAAGTAAATAGTTCTTGACGGAGAGACTCGTGATATAAAATCGCAAAGTGGAAGCAAAAGGTTTGCACCACACAGATGCGAACATTTCGCATAAAAGGCATCGAGGAGACATACGTCCGAGGGCTGACCGAGGGAGCGACTGATCCCAAAATTCCAAGTGGAATAACAACGAGAACTATGACCGTGTGTATTAAAAAATGATGTGTAGAATCAGTGAATAAAGGCCTTTTTAGTGAGTTGTGACCTCAAGCTCCAAGAATCAGATCTGGTACCAGAAAGACATTCATGAGTACAAAAACAATTATTTAAAGTCTGTAAACGAGGATTAAAGGCATCATTCAGATTTCGTTATCTTGTTTAGTTTTTGTTTCTTTATTGTGTTTAGAATTTATATTCCGTTCATTGCAATTTAGATTTGTTAATTAGTTTATTAAATTTGTTTGTTCTTACTATCAAGCCCAGTAAAGACCCTGAGAGAAAAAGTAATTAGATGAAATTATTGTAAAATTATAAAGTTGCATTTTCCTAGAACGCCACAAATAAAAAAATAATATAAAATTTGGTTTGTGAATTTGAGGAAATTAAATGTGCAAAGTGAGGCTGATAATTTGTATTTTTGAGGATTAAATTTTTTTAATTAATTAATTTTTTTAATTAAAGTCTTTCAGTTAATCATTACATTTTGGCTCAACAACGTGAGGAAATTTAATTTAATTCACAATCTTTAGTTAATTATTACAATATATATATAGTAGCAATTAAAAATATATAATTAATTAATAAATTTGTTTAATTCATTATTGGCGGCGTAACTCTGAGGTCATGGCATTGTAAGTGTATTGTTTGGCGAGAATACGCAGCCGATAATGCTCAATACAAAGAGATTCTCAAAAAGGCATAAATGACGTTCAGGACTTTAAGCGGATTTCATAGTAGTAGTTACCAGTTCTCAGTTTTCAGTCTCCAGTTCGCAGTAGTTGTCAAGTATGTCGCGAGAGAACAGTAAAACAAATAGCGTGGCCACTCATTAAGACCATTTATTCAGGTATTCAGAGAAAATAGAATTTGAACAGTAAAAAAACGATTGGTCAGCGAGCGGTGTGTGATCTACAAACAGTTCAGAAACAGAAAGACATCGAAAGTGTTCCAAAGTGTTTGCAAACATTAATGAAGTAGAATCAGTGCAAATGGCCTGTTAGTGAAAAGTGTTGTAAAAAAATTAAATTAAATTAATTAAGAAGCAAATCACGTGTGTATTAGCCTTAGAAGACCAGACAATGGTATGTAATTCAAACAAATTTATCATCTGTAAACCTAATAAGTAAATATTTACAGTCAGATTTCGATAACTTTTAATTTAATAATAATATTTCTTATTGTAAATGAAAATATTTTTTTTAACCATCTTTATTAGAGGCCTCAAATTGAGTTCTCACAAAAGCCGAGGCATAATATTAAAAATATAAATTCAACTAAGACTAAATTTTGTTAAATAAATAATTTTGTTTATTAAAATTCCTTCCTTTATTCATTCAATTAATCTTATTGTTCCCTACATAAATAGGCGAGAAAACGTGCTGGCATTCTATCTTTAAACAATAATAATATTTTGTATATTACAATATATTTATTTATTTACTGTCGCATCAGTGGCTAAGGTTATTATCGACTAATTAAGGAAACTCATTTTTCTTTGTCGGTGACCTGATTTGACGAGAGTTTCTCTCACGCACACAAACATCCATGCCCTCGCCGGAATTCGAACCCGGGACCTATGTGATGCGAGGTAGTCATGCTGACCCCTACACCACAGGAAGTCGATCTTCTACTTGTTATATACTAGCGATATTTCCTACTTCAGGTAGGAAAATACCAAAATTTGTCTACTAGAAAACTACAAGCATCTATGAATGAAGGAAAACTAACCGAGCATAAATCTAACGATGTCATCTGTACAAATAAACCATCAAAAGACCCACCGTTCAAATATAAATGTCACTATTGTACTGAATGAAAACAACGCCAAGTAGCTAGGCATCACGCATAGAAAAACATCGTCTAAGCCATTTTGAATCAAGCATTCGTTATTCCGGGATAAATCTATTCAATAGCCTTCCGGAACAAATAAAAACTTTTATACAAAATTTATTTATAAATAGTTGTAAAGCTCTGTTAATTAATGCAGCATATTACTCGTAGAAAGGAAGGACAGATTAGATCCTCTTTAATACAATAGTTAGCTGGTATCTTATCAAATTACGCTATTATTTTACGATGATAATATTCTAGAATTTAACTGATGACTTATTTTCTTTTTCATGTTCGACGGGAATCGATGTAAGATTTTCTACTGGAATTGAAATTGAAGATGAATTAATTATTTCTTTAATTACTAATTACTGTCATATTAATATCGTTAACGTTGTTTTAAATCATATTGTTTGGTAAAGTACAATGTTCGTTTTTTAAACTGTGTATCTATATAATAAAAAAGGATGTATATTTGTATGTATGTATGTATGTATTTACGTTGTTCTTTACACAAATTTTATCGCGTGGACAGAATGCAACAAAAATTGGTATACGTATTCTGCCAAAATCGAGAACCGGTACTGTGTGGGTAACAAACCCATAGCATAAATGTGGAAAGAATTATAATTAAAAAACGTGATCATTAAATATTAAATTACTGCGCGCCAAGAGACAATGACGTCACGCGAGAGAGAGACGTTACTACGCAACGAAGAAAGGAAATATTTCCTTTATTAGGAATGAAATAAAGCAGAAATATTTTCTTTAAATAAAAAATATAATTTTATACAGCAATACTCCATCGAATGATAATAAAGAAGAATACGAATTTCTTTACCATCCTTGGGGAAAATGTAAGTTAATTTTCGCGCTGTATTAGTTGTGAGTCTAGCTAACAATTTCATCAATGTAATATTTCGTAATGTATGAAGACTGAGTGACACTTGACAATTATATCCTGAAATACTCAAGGAATATGTTAAAGTATTCAATTAAATACTTTTTCGAGTTTATATAAATAAGTACACGAACAACGCCGGGCACCCAGCTAGTTTGTAATAATGATTCTTTTCATGTTATCTTATATTGTGACGTACCCTACTTCCTCGATCGAGGTTTAATGGAATGAATACGTACATGGCGTTACAGCCCTTGTAGGACTAGAGCCTGCCTCACTATCGAAGCCCAATCTGTTCTATCTCTTGCTTTCCTCCTCCATCCTCTTATGTCCAACTCCTTCATATCTTCCTCGATATTCATCACCCATTTGTTTCTACCAGCACACGTTCTTCCTCCTGGTTTTCCTTTCCATACTCTTTGTAGTAGAGTTCCCTTCTCACTACTTTCCACATGCCCTGCCCATCTAAGTCTTGCACTCCTTATGGAGCTCACAATTTGGGGGTCACCATAGAGTTCTTTGTTAGTTTTGATTCTCCAATCCTCGTTTTCATACTTAGGCACATAAATTCTTCGTAGGATTTTTCTTTCCCATGCTGCTATTCTGGATTCGTCGCACCTCAGTATACACCAGGTTCCTGCTGCACTGGTTTTATAAATCTTTACCTTTCCCGTTTTTGAGAGGTGCTGATATTTCAAAAGAGGAAGTAGGACCCAGTAGCATCTGTTCCTATTTGTAGTCGTTCTCTAAAGTCTTCCCTTATTGTACTATTTTCCGTTACTACAGAACCCAAGTATTTAAAACTCCGAACCCTATAAAAATTGAAGTTCTCTATGGAGATGTTAGTAACATTTGCCCATTTATGCTCCTTCCTAAGTGCAATCATATAGTTTTTTTTAATTAAAGGTTTATAATGGTCGCATTTGTTACTCATTTATCATAATAATAGGATAATTAATTATATTAACTTATTTGCAGCTGCGACTGTTGCAGATTCCACTGTAGTGTAATCATAGTCTGTTTTTATTAGGAAGAGGCGTCTGCTTCTGAATATGTATCACTCTCTCGTTTCTTAACTAAATTTATGAGCCTTTTTATTCTACTTTTTGCCGTTTTATCATTTAAGTGTGGGTAAAAAGATTCCAATACATTTATGAATGATGTAGAGGATATTTTGTAATCTATAATAATGGTTCTTGGGTTCTTTGAGTCCGTAGCATTTAGTATAAGAGTCTTTAACTGTTCCAAAGGGATAGGTGGAGCACTGTTCTCTTCTTCATATAATATTTTTAGTGGACCTAATGCAATCATATACTTTGGTTTGCTCATATTCACCCTCAACCATAATTTAGCTCCTTCCTCTTCTAATTTGGTGTACCTTAATTGTAATTTTTGGGCTGATCTGCTGATTCATACAATGTTAATACAATATTTACGTCATTCTGCTGTAAATTGACCCGCCAGGCTTTAATTCCACTTTTCTAACTGCTCTTTCCAATACAATATAAAATAGAATGGAAAGTGTGTCGCCCTGTCTCACTCCTTGTTTAATTTCGAATTTGCTGGATACTTCTCCTTGAATGAATACTTTCCCTGTGTTGCCAGCAACGGTCATCTGTATTAATCGAATCAATTTAATAGAAATTAACCAAAGTTTCAAAAACGGCATTTCTATCAGTTTTGTCATAAGCTTGTTTGTAATCGATAAATAGCATATGCAAATCAATGTTAAACTCATAACATCTTTCCATGATGGTCCTTAAGATGAATATGTGGTGACTAGCGTATTTCCTTTTCCTGAATCCGGCTTGGTATTCCCCAACTATGTTTTCCATGATTTTCTTCATTTTATTTGCTATAAGTGTTGATAATACTTTATATGCTACATTGAGTAGCGCAATGGTCTTATCCCCTTTCTTATGTATTGGTTGAATGGAATGAATAATAAATCTAAATCTAGACACCAAATATAGGCGGGAAAGAACATGTTGAGGATAAGTATATATTGATAAGTATATAGATAAACATTTACTGCAAGAAAATATATGGTTAGTTTTTAAAGACTAGTTTTAATGGTAGCCACACTGCTGCTATTATAAAAACCTGCTCCAGGAATTTACGTTCATAAAAAAGTCACCTTATTTATAGAAAGGGGAAGAAAATAGTTTTTCTCCTTGTATTTATGTTTAACAAACGAGAATAAATAAAAATTGCATCGTGCTTAACGACCAGAAACAGGGGGATCTGCGGATTGTGTCGTGCCGCAGCTCCAAATATCTCAAGCAAATGGGCTTAACACGGTTGCTAGGGAACAAACTTGACTTTATTGCATCACAACATCGTGCACGTTCCCTCCAGGCACACGCGGAGAATCAAACATTGACAATTATCTATAATCCCTTATACTATAATCGAAATTGAATACGAAACAAGGAAAACGTGCTTTTATTCCACACCATCTCACATCTCAGCTGTGCCGAGTTGCCGCGGCTTGTAATGGAGCCAATTTTAATTTATTTTTGTGTTGTTTTGCGTTTGGGTAAATCAGCTGATATTAAAATATCTCTGATAATTATTATCTGTAAGATTATTGTTGCGTGAGAGTATCATCGCTGGTTGAAGAGAGAAAACAAAACAATTGAGCGATGATTAAGTTTTATGTGAAATGTTTCCTTGTGAAATAATAAATATTTCAAAAGAACGTATCTGAATTTATTAAAAAGTATCTATCCGAGACGGAGCACCATTACCCCTTGATAAATTATTGAGACGGGTTGTATTGCCTGGTGAAGAAGGTCGGCCATCTAACTGGAATTGTATCAAGGGCTGAGCTTAACCTGAAGCTTCCTCTTCAATGGAAATAAAGTTCGTAATCTGCCAATTGTTTCAGTTATTGTCAGCCCATTTGGCCCTGACGAAAAAGAGTCGTATTTTCATAGCCGGAGCGTTGAGTATTTTTATTTCATTATATTCTGATAAGTCCCGTTATAGGCTAAAGACACGTATGTAATAGTCTGATTTTCAACGGTGGTTATTACTGTAATTATTGACTGTTTATTTCGCTTTGTTAGGCGATAAATTAATTTTCCCTGAAACACTGTCGAATATGTGGCAACAATATTTCCATTCTGCCCAGTATATTTAGTTGTTTATTTTCTATTTCGTTTCAGTAATTTCCAATGACAGATCTAATTCGTGCAGAAGCTAAATAATTTACGTCTGTTTGAATCGTGTTTTTCTCTTTGTTACACGCGTGCTAATTCTTTGTGCGGATAGTTTTCCCGAGTCTGTATCTTTAATAATCATCTATGACTAAATTTGATTTATTTTTATCCGACATATAATAATAAAATAAATAGACAGTGAAGAATGTGATGTAATGAATTTACGTGAGCCTTGTTCATGCTTATACAATGGATGGAGAAGTCTCGTGCCTTTCCTGGAGTCGACTCGGATAGGTCAGATGATAAAGAGCATCACGTGACAAGCGGGAGTCACTGGTACGACTTCCAGTTTGATCGAGAATTTTACATTCTCATCCTTTAAGTAATATATTGTAATACAAATTAAAGAGGCCATTGTTTTAATATAAATGGTTTGTTAGCGGTAAGAGTTGCCAAAGAACGACAATGGACGGTAACTCTGTGTCAGAGGAGCCATTGTTGTGAACTGCGTTCTGTACGAGAGTTAGTTAGTTGCTGATGGAGGAATGATAAGTTTGATTTTCAGTCCGGCAAAGGTTACGGGAGAGCGAGGATTTATTTTTTTATTATTTTTTTTAGGGCAACAGGCTACATGAGGGTAATCCACGTTGGGCAACTCCCCTTTAATAACATAGTAAGGGATTTGAAATGGGGGATGCGGAAGGGCAGAGGAAGGTAGCCAAGGGTTAACTAGGGCCCCCGGGCTATAGTTTAAGGATCCTACCCGGCATTCGCCTAAAAGTAATGCAAGGAAAACCATAAAAAAACCTGCATCAAGAAGGTCGGGCATTGGGTACTTGTCTCACGCCCTTCCGATAGCGGTAGAGGAGTTTTCTGTGGGGACGCAGCATTCCCTTCTCCGTACCTCGTCCAGTTTAAGAGGCAGCTGGCCGACTATTCCAATGGGAATAGCGGACAACACCTACCGTATGCCCAAGGTCTGTGACCGGAACATACACCTCTCAGAACAGGCCGAGGTGCCTCGGCTTATGGGAACCTTAGTTCAAAAACGGAGAGGAAAAGGCATCCCAAAGGGTAGCCCATACGTATCTCTACTACAAGGTTCTACCTGCGAGAGAACATCCCTCGCAGGTATTGCCTGCGAAAGAATAGCCCTCGCAAGAATGCTGATCTAAAAGTATGAATAGCGCGGTCCAAGAAGTCCAACTGCAAGATCTATTAATTTACATAAAACGCGAGTAAACAGTTTTGACGAAGAGACTCAAATAATAATCGCAAAGTTGGAAGCAAATGGTTTTGCTTCACACAGGCTGAACTAAATTTCGCATAGAGGCATCAAGGAGACCTGTGTCCGAGGGCTGACTGAGAGGCGGCTTATGCAAAGTTCCAGGTGGCAGAGAACGAGGACATAGACCGTGTTTATTAAAAATTTAATATGTAGAATCAGTGAATAATGGCCTTTTTAGTGAGTGTTGTCCTCAAGATCTAAGAATCAGATCTGGTACCAGAGAGATATTCGTGAGTACAAAACCATTATTTACAATCTGTAAACGAGAATTAAAGGTATAAGTCAGATTTCGTTCGTTTTTCTTTTCATTTAATTTCTTTAATTTCGTTAATTTTATATTGTACTAGCTGGGTGCCCGGCGTTGCCCGAGATGTCATTTATCTATAACCATCACTAAGACTCCAATTTTGGTTACTTTTGCGCAATTTTTATGTAAAGCTCCTCGAACCCTATCCCTAAATGTGCTCACCTCCCATGCCGAAGGGGGATGAAGTCATTGACCAAATATATCGGCCGTTTTTACATGTCAGAAGATGACCACCCCCACAAATATGCGATAATGAAAAAGAATGTATTCCACGCAAAAATCGGCCGATTACATTGTCTGAAAATTTCTTCAGCCGCCCAACACCTCCCAAACCCGTCGCGTTACCCAGGTTGTCACAATTAGACTCAGCGACATTAATAGTCTCAGAATTGATTCAAATCTCGGTTGTTTTTGCGGGATTTTATTTAACGTACCTCCACCCCACCTCTAAGCTTGCTCCCCTCACAGGGGTTAAATTATACACAAACAACATCGGTATAAATACTATCAAAGTAATTAACCGGAGGAAATAATTATCGCAAATATCAACCGTTTAACATGTTTGAAATTTTTCACCCCCGACCACTCCCGCTTCGGGGAGTTAAACGGTCAAGTTTAATGTCATAATTAAACTCAGTGACAATCCTGATAGTGTCTGGTTTCTTTTTATGTAATGCTACTTCACGCCCACCCTTAAGGGTGCACCCTTCCGAGTCCGAAAGGCGTTGAAATTATACACAGAGAACATGTAGGGAAATTTTATTAATCTAATTCATCACGAAATATATTTAATTGACGAAAAAACAGCCGGTCAACTCATCCCAACCCAGCCGATGCCCGCGCGTTGTCCAGATTGTCATAAATAAATTCAGCAACATCCATTACCTTCGATATGAATCGAATCTCGGTTGTTTTCCCGTTATTTTCAAGGAAATTAATTAAACTCAGTGACAATCCCGATAGTTTCTGGTTTCTTTTTATGTAATGCTACTTCACGCCCACCCTTAAGGGTGCACCCTTATGAGTCCGAAAGGGGTTGAAATTATACACAGAGAACATGTAGGGAAATTTTATTAATCTAATTCATCCCGAAATATATTTAATCGACGCAAAATACAGCCGGTAACTCATCCCAACCCAGCCGATACCCGCGCGTTGTCCAGTTTGTCATAAATAAATTCAGGGACATCCATGACCTTCGATTTGACTCGAATCTCGGTTGATTTCCCGTTATTTTCAAGGAAATCCCCTCCAGCCCCACCCCTATCATGCCTACAAACAACATCGGTAGCAATACTATCAACGTCAATGGTCCCGGCATTTATTTATTCCACGCTAATATCGATGATTTAACATGTTAGAAAATTTCCATCCCATCCATTTCCGCCCCTTTGGGGCTAAATGGCCAATTTGATGCTATAATTGAACCTAGGATTTGACTCCAATCTCGGTTGTATTCGCGTTATTTTATTGCAGCGTTCCTCCACCCAACACCTAAAAGTGCTCTACTGATAAGCCCGAAAGGGGTTGAAGTTATAATCTGTGTACATGTAGAGAAATCTCATTGATCCGGAAAAATATTTAGTTGCAAAGTTGATTAACATGTTTGACAATTTCCACTCCCGACCACGCCTGTCCCTGGGAGGTTAACTTTGCTTTTGATTCCAGCCTCGTTTGTATTCGAGTTATTTTTTTGTAATATTCTTCCACCCCCACCCCTACAATTCTCCTTTCCCATGGTATAAATTTTTGGAATTTTACTCACGTACATTGGTACAAACACTATTAATCACTTTTACCCGGAAATATTTATCTGACTGTGTTAGCATGTATGAAGAATTTGATCCACCAGAATAGATTTGTATTCTCCACCCTAAACGCTAGGGGTGCTCTTACCCCAGGGTGTAGAGGTTGAAAATTATATTCAGATATCATCAGGGGAAACAGTATAAATATCTTCGAACCCTAAAAATATTTATCCGACTGAATTATCGACTGTTTTAGCATGTTTAAATATTTCCACCCCCGTCCACCCCCGCTTCTGGGGGTGATAGACGCGTCTCACCCCGACGGTGTTTGTTTCCTGGTCGTAAAGAACACGTGTATGAAATTTGGTGAAATTTGCTCTAATGATCTACATTTGTATTCTCCACCCCAAACGCTAGGGGTGCTCTTTCCCCAGGGTGTAAAGGTTGAAAATTATATTCAGATATCATTAGTGGAAAGACTATAAATACCTTTGACCCCTAAAAATATTTATCCGACTGAAATATCGACTGTTTTAGCATGTTCAAATATATCCACCCCCGTCCACCCCCGCTTCTGGGGGTGGTAGGCGCGTTGTACCCCGACAGTGTTGTTTTCCTGGTCGCAAAGAACACGTGTACGAAATTGGTGAAATTTTATCCACCGGTATAGATTTGTATTCTCCACCCCAAACCCTAAGGGTGCCCTTTTCCCAGGGTGTAGGGGATGAAAATTATATTCAAAAAACATCGGTAGAAACACCATCAATATCTTGGACCCCTAAAAATTATTATCCGACTAAAATATCGGCTGTTTTAGCACGTTTAAATATTTCAACCCCCGTGCATCCCCGCTTCTGGGGGTGGTAGACATGTCTCACCCCGACAGTGGTTGTTACCTGGTCGTAAAGAACACGTGTACGAAATTTGGTGAAATTTGCTCTACCGGTGTAGATTTGTATAACGAACATACAAACATACAAACAAACATACATACACTCTTTTTTATTTATAAGATAATATATAAACATTTTAAAAGAGTATAAAAAACAATGGTTTGAAACACTTTTATTTTTGACTAAACGTCGTTATTAATGGAAACAACATCGGTTAAAATAGTATGAACAACACCACCCCTAAATCTGCTACTTTCCCGTGGTGGAAAGGGTTGAATTTTTACTCAAATCACATCGGTAGAAACACTATCAATCTAGTTTACCCATAAACACATAACATTTTGGCAGTTTTAGAGTAATAGACAATTCTTACCCCCAGCCCTAACCAAGCTCACCACTAATGTCTAAAGGGATTTATATTTTCAACAACATCCGTTGAAATAGTATTCACGTAATTCTCCTCCAAGAACGCGCAAGAACTGACTATTTATCTTCCCTTCCAAACCCCACCCTTTCGGGTTAAATGGCCAATTAAAAATATTTATCCGAAGTAAACTCACTGACATCCACAACCTTCGATTTGACTCCAAACTCGGTTGTATTCGCGTTTTTTTTCTGTAAAGCAACTCCACCCCAAACCCTAAGGGTGCCCTTTTCCCAGGGCGTAGGAGATGTATATTATATTCAGATAACATCGGTAGAAACACAATCAATATCTTTGACCCCGAAAATATTTATCCAAATCTAATACCTGCTGTTTTAGCATGTTTAAGTATTTCAACCCCGTCCACCCCCGCTACTGGGGTTGGTAGACGCGTCTCACCCCGACAGTGTTGTTTTCCTGGTCGCAAAGAACCCGTGTTCGAAATTTGGTGAAATTTGCACCAGCGGTGTAGATTTGTATTCTCCACCCCAAACGCTAGGGGTGCTCTTTCCCCAGAGTGTAGAGGTTGAAAATTATATTCAGATATCATCGGGGGAAAGACTATAAATACCTTTGACCCCTAAAAATATTTATCCGACTGAAATATCGACTGTTTTAGCATGTTCAAATATTTCCACCCCCGTCCACCCCGCTTCTGGGGGTGGTAGGCGCGTCTCACCCCGACAGTGTTGTTTTCCTGGTCGCAAAGAACACGTGTACAAAATTTGGTGAAATTTGATCTACCGGTATAGATTTGTATTCTCCACCCCAAACCCTAAGGGTGCCCTTTTCCCAGGGTGTAGGGGATGAAAATTATATTCAGAAAACATCGGTAGAAACACCATCAATATCTTGGACCCCTAAAAATTATTATCCGACTAAAATATCGGCTGTTTTAGCATGTTTAAATATTTCAACCCCCGTCCACCCCCGCTTCTGGGGGTGGTAGACGTGTCTTACCCCGACAGTGTTTGTTTCCTGGTCGTAAAGAACACGTGTACGAAATTTGGTGAAATTTGCTCTACCGGTGTAGATTTGTATAACGAACATACAAATATACAAATATACAAACATACAAACATACAAACAAACATACAAACAAACATACATACACTCTTTTTTATTTATAAGATTAAGCTAGCTTCAATGAGTTTGAATAGTTAATGATAGTTTATTAAATTGGATTGTTCTGACTATCAAACCCAGTAATGACCCTGAGATAAAGAGAATATCGACGTATTTGATTGTAAAATATAAAGTTGTATTTTTCCTAGAACGCCACGAATTGCAAAATTGAAATAAAATATTTGTTTGTTAACTTGATGAAATTTAGCGTACAAAATAGGGATTACAATTTGTACTCTTAAAGAATAAATTTTTAAATCTTAATATTTTTGTTTATTAATTCTTTTAATTAAGACCACCTTTTAATTATTACAATATATATATATTGTAGTAATTAAAAGGAAATAATTAATTAAGGAACAAAATGTGGACTCGCAATGTTGGCGACATAACACACAAGTCGTATACAAGAATGTGGCAAGAATGCAATGCTTGTGGGGATTGTAGAAGTTGGTTCGCTAGACGCGCAGATTCTGTGGGGAGCCGTGCTCCTGAGTGTTCTCGAGAGTATAGCAGTGGACAGACGTGAAAGGATAAAAATCCGCAAAGTGTCTTGATATATGTAACTTAACAGTTAAAATATTTAAAAGACGGTCTACAGGTTGCAGTCAGTGAGCAGTTAACTACGTCAGTCCAACGCTAAGTATTTAGAGTTCTGAGTCTAACTTTTATTCACAACTTAGACCATTTTCTTCAATTTTGGAAGCCCAGGTTATTTCATCCAGCAGTTAAGAAACTTTGGAACGTGTCAATAAGATTTGTTAAAACGAACAGTGAACCAAGCATTGCAAATAATTTTGACAAACTAAAAGTGTTGATTAGATTCAGTGTATAAAAATGACCTGTCTATAAACTGTAATAAGTGTGTGTGCACGAGCCAATTTCCTTCAATACCAGAAACATTAAGATAAAATTTCACAAAATTACTATCTGTAAACTCGTAAGTAAAAATATTATCGTCAGATTTCCAATTTCGTTCAGATTTTAAATTTCATGTCTTATATTTTATATTTTATATCTATTGATGAATTAATCACTTGATAGCTTGATAAAATTTGATTGTTTAACAAGTATTTCTTTATTAAAGGCCCAGTAATCGACCCTGAGAAATAGTCATGTTTTTTTATTCCAAAATATAATTTGTAATTTAAATTTAAATTATTTGCGTTAATTCCTTTTGTAAATTTAAATTGTTTGTTCGTAATAAATTTATATTGTTTGTTTAAATTGCTTAAATAATATTTCATATTATTGAACAATATATAAAAATTGTTTGCTCCAACGTGCAGTTTACTTAAATGATTTTAAAAATTACTACAAATTGGCGTCATCAACTTGTGGTTTTCTTTTTAAATTGAATAATTGTGGTGTAAAATACGAATCACTACAATATATATATATATATATATATATATATGTATTATCTGAAATTTTAATTTTACAATAAATTAATCAATTGACCATAACTCAGAAAAAATATTATAGCACAATTGATAAAAATATTACACAAATTTTCGTTATATGCAAAAAATTGAAAAAAATAAATTTTTAGTTAGAAGTGTATACAAATTATTTATATTCCAACTCCAATGGACACCAGATGAAGTCTTAAATTAAGGACGAAACTTGGTGTAATTATATTTTGATCATTTGCTTTAATAACTTTTTTATAAATTGTGGTGAATTTATTAAAGTATTGTAATATTTATTATTTTGAACAAAATATTCCATTAAGGGGGAAAATAAGTTAATATTGATTTTTATCTCAATTATTCATGTTTGGTAATAAATTATTACTGTTTTTAATTTGTAGAACAAAACATTTGTGTTACTCAGAGTACCAAATTAAGAAATTTTTTTAAAAGCCTGTTTTAGTTACCTTAGTCAAAACTACAGGAGCAATCGACCTCCATCTGATAATTATATTTTTATGATATAGTGAACATACTGTAAATACTAGGCCTGTATTATACAATGTAATTTTTAAATGAAAATGGCTCTGGAAGTAGCAGACTCCTGTACTTTTGACTAAGGTAAATAAAACAACCTATTAGAAAAAGAAGACTGTTCCTCCATTTTGTTATCTGAGTAACATCTTACTAAATCAACGTCCAGTAGGTTTAAAACAAATGATTAATTTTACTAATAAATTCATTTTACTAACTTAATGCAAGTCATATTTTTAAAGCAACGATTTACAAATCGTGATAAAGATTCAATATATAATTGGAACGTAATATTTTCCTTTTCAGACATGCGTCTTGGTCTATGAAGATGCATCGTCAATGAGTAGTTATTTGGATAAATCGCAGAAGACTTGGTATAAAAGAAGTACGAGTGGTGTTAAATCTTTGCATTGACTGGCAAGTGGATGAGATTTTTGGAAGGGAAAGTGTTGGGCCTGCCTCGTCGCGTCGAGTCTGGAGGCAGGAAGACAAATATCTGGAGGCGACGTTTTGAATCAAGCAGTTTACTGAGCACAGCCTGGCTCTTCAAAGAGAGCATGTAAATATTACGAGTCCAGACAAAGGCGAGGCAGTTTTGCAACAATGTGGCCCTAGGCATTCCAATTGCAGACTGTCTCCAGCCCGACATTCCTGCCAGCAACTATGCCAACAATTCACGTGTTCGCTGCTATTTATCGTAGCCCATTAACGGACGCCTGCCTTGTCTGACTTGCCTAACCCCTTCCTTCCTTCACTGTGGTTCGCGATACACCTCCTGGACATCATCTCGTGACCCAATTTTTATTCAGCTAACTCCTGTCCCTTTGGATCTATGCGGTTGGCACGACAGGAATACCGCAATCACTAACTTTGTACATGCTGATGAAATTCCGAGCATCGGCTTAATCCCATAGACTGGGAATTATAATATGATTAGCAGAAAGGGAGACTACATGAAAGAGATGGTCCTGACAGTCACTGAAGGCCAATAAAATTGTTATCTGGGCAACGCCAAAAGGAATGCACGTGTCCAAACTGACAGAATACAGTAATCACGTGTGGACCCCAGTTGCAGGTTGAAAAATGTAGTAAATTTGGAGAAGTCAGTATTCGGTTAGTCATCGCCAGTCATATAATACAAGCATGAGGTTGTCATTCCAAGCCAATATCACCTACAAAATGTGATCTCCCGATCATTAAAAACGGCCGTCATCGATTCATCATCTGATTGTTGCCTGCTGATCGGGTAATGACCACACCTTTGTGATCCCAGTCAACAGAACCACCATAGCCGTTGAATTCATAACTTAGGTCGAAACTCGAGGTCGTAAATATTTATCTTTGACAAACAGTACTTGACAAATTGGATAGTTTCACATGAGTTGCCATTAAAAAAAATGTTGCTATTTATAATTCCAGATTCTATTCACACAAAATGTCACTGAAAATAATATTTTATCATAATGCAAATCTAATATTGAAAATCTGATTATAAGGTAGAAATTCCGTTACAACAGGTCACTGGACTCAAATTTATTTATATAAAATCCATTTTTGGTGGATATTAATGAAAGAATTAGGGAATTTATACACAGTATTTTTAAGAATTCAAGTTCGAAATTACTTTCATTGTACACCTGATGAAGCCATAATTTTGGGACGAAACGCCGTGAAATTATAAAATATAAATCGTGATTAAATAAATAAATAAAAAAAATAAGTACAAAATTAAATACCGCACGAAGTTTATGGAATCCTTATTCCTTACGTCAGGTGATTAAAAATAAGAATCAAGAGCCGTAAGAGAGACGACACACTGCTTTTGAGTTCGTCACCTGATTTGTGCGGTGTGTAGATCTTAAGACTCTTCCGTTATTTGAATCACCTGGCAAAAGCAACAAGGATTACAGTAGCGTTAAATGATATTTAATTTAGCACTGACTTTTTAATGTTATTGGGATATTTATTTATCTAATTAACTGTGATTTTTAAAAATTACTTTATTTGATGTATTGACGTATGGTTAATTAATTATCTATAGTATAATTAAAATTAGCAATCAATTATAATTATCTCAATTCTTTAATTTTTTTGTGTTCTTGTTAAAAAAAATTTAACTCTGCATTATTTTAATCCCTTATATACACAATAGTTTTTACACATACTTTGCAGAGAAAGAGAGAGTTATGAGTAATATCCGCGCGATCATCCCCGTACGCCCTCTGTATGAATACAATAAATGTATTTACTTGAAGCTGGTTTGTGACTTCTGTTGAGACTGTCGACATTCCTCGTCCACTAACTTTTGGACTGTGATAATGAGGAATGTTGTCATTTCTGACAGCCGCTCATTTATAAACAGAAACTATAGGAATTTGGCTTTTAAAAAAACGGTGGACACTTGTTTAAATAATTTTGTCTGAATCCGGAATGTTTTGGTTGGGGACCTCTCATTGACTTTAGCTGTAGTCTCTTCTTTCTCTTGGCCTCCGTCCAGCAACAATCAGAGCAGAAACATCGCCGACAGCAGACATCAATTTCTCCCCCCGCCCCCGCGTCTCGTGGTCCGATCTCTAATCTCACTTTCTTACTCAACGATTTTATTATCCCGAATATGACATTTTTGACCTCCTCTCGTCGTATCGATGGATGACAACCACGCGTCGCAGTAAACTCCTCGGGTCAACGGAGGTCAAGCGGCGTCCAGCAAGGTTGACTGTTCGTCTGGTCAGTTTCAACATGGACACGAGATTCGTCAACAATTAGGTTGGAAACTTTAAGTGAAACGACAGATACATTTACGTTTCAGAGCTTCTTTTTCAGATCGAAGACAAAAAATAGTAGTAGACAGGATCTTTACATTGAAAATGGTCAATCACAGATAATATTTGGACCAATTAATCTTACGTCGTTTGTTCTGCCCATCAGCAGACCTTCTCAAATATGCCCTACACAGAAAATTATTACTGACGAACAGGATTCAGACATATATAAGTTGACAAAGAACTTAACCACAAGATCATAGATTCTACTTAATGCACCCGTGTCAATTTGTACGTTTAAAGCTTCAAAACATTCTGAAGGTTTTCCAGTCAAAATTGTTGCTATGTTTTGCTATAACTGAATGATTGTAAACAGGAAGTTTAAAATTTGTGTTCGTTAATCACAGTTTAAATGCACGTTTAGCTTGTCTTGAATATACTCAACTCCATTACCGACCAATTTTCCTCCTTCCAATTTTCTCTACAATACTAGAAAAAGCGAGTTGTAAATCACCTCACCAGAAAAACATGGCTTCCTCAAGAATAAATCCACTAACAGGGCTATGAACGATTTCGTACAATCAATACAGGACTCTCTGGAAGACAAATTAAAAGTAACAGGGACATTTGCGGATCTCTCCAAAGCATTCGATGTGGTTGATCACAAAATTGTACTGTATATACTTGAGTTTTATGGAATTAGGGGAAATGCTTCCTTACTTTTCAAATTATACCTTACTGAGTCACCACAGACAACAATGACGGAAATATTTATGTCTCTGATTAGAAATAAATGACTTGTGGTGTCCCGCAGGGGTCGATTTTTGGACGTTGGACGTTTGGAAACGTTGAAAGTGCCCTGAAGTCATTTAAGGTCTGGCTCAGTGCAAACAAATTGGTTCTCAACTTACAGGAAACTAAACTTGTTCAGTTTAAGTCCGGTAACAACGACACTGAATTAGCGACCGACCATCTCGGTGTTTAAAAGTTGACGGAAAGTTACGATGGAACATCATATGAAGGTACTCTTAGTTCCGTCTGTTATTCTCTTTGATTATTAATGCAAGAAGTAGAGACTTTAACTGCATATTTTCCATTCCAACATGTGCTGCGGAGCTTGTTCTCGCTCTGCTGCGGAAATATTTAAACTACAGAAACGTGCAATCCGAATATTATGTGACAAAAATTACAGAGAAACTTGTACACCTCTCTTCAAAGCTCTTGGAATTTTAACGTTACAACGTGCATACATTTTGGAAACTATAAAATTCGTAAAACATTATTAAAGTCTGTTTGATACCAACGGGGAATTCCAGGAATATAATACCAGGAACAGCGCGACATTACGGACAGACAAACATCATCTCTCACTAAGGAACGTAGGTTTTCCCGGTGTAGTTGCTGGATGAAGTGCACTTCACCTGAAGAAGATGGCGGTGCAAGCCATCGAAACGTAGTGTATTGTAATGCCAATTAATTAGGACATTAATTGTTTGAACATAAAATTTTAAATAGTTTGAGAAGTCTATTATTGCGGCAGGAGCTTCTGTACCGAAAATGTATCCCATCTCTGTTCCTTTGTCGGAAGGTCCGAAAATGGCGTATGCGCGCTAAAACGCAAGACGAGAGTTCAGTTCGCGGAAAGACATCGTCGATGTATAACTGATAGTTGGTGATTGGGATTTAACGGAGTTGGTTGGTGCCTGGACATTTCTGAGGACAAAGTAAAACATTCACGAAAGCATAACGTCGAAACTTGCTAAGTAAAAGCAGTTTTGTGTCCATAGCCGGCCAGAAATAGTAAAATTTCAGTTTGAGTCCAATGCAGTAAAGACTGGCAAATTTATAAACTGACGGAATTCACCTAAGGCAAGCAGTCAACAGATAGCTGACAACAAAAAGGGAGGATCATCCGAGTTCCTGACACCCTATAAATTTTGGCTAGAATCAGTATAAAATCTGTTAGTCTTAGAATCTGTGTAAAATCCCGCAATAGTGTATTTCGAAAACGAAAGGTATGCTGGAATGCTGGACAAGTGTGAGTAACAAAATACAAAATAATTAATTATGTAAACGTAATTGAAAGATAGGAGTCAGATTTCGTTCTCTGGTTAAATTGTTAATTCGTTCTAATCTCTTTAATTATTAATTTCGTTCTCATTTTTAATTTCTTTCTAGTTTAATTGTCAAGTAAATTTATTTTCTTTTAATTGTGATTTGTTTGTTAATAAGTATTTTAAACATAATTAATGTGTCCATTATCAAACCCAGTGAAGACCCTGAGATCTAATATTTTAAATTTGTAATTGTTTTCAAATTATTGCCACAATAAAAATATTGTTTGTAAATTTTATTAATTATTTTATTTAATTAACGACCTCTATTTGTATATTACATTTTGTCTTCCACAACGTGGGGCTCGAATTCATCAAATTAAATAAATCAATTAAACGACTATCTAAATGTATGTTACAGTATATTAAACGACGCTACCCGGTTGGAATCCCGAGGAAACTTCATCCATCATCTCTGACTGTTTCGAAAAAAGTGTGCATTATTCAGGAATGAAGCTATTTAATTGTCTTCCTCTTAGCATCAAAAGCGTGAGCAGTTCCAGCGTATTTATTAAGGAATGCCAAACTCTGCTGATTAACGGCGCGTATTACTATGTTCACGAATTTCTAAATCGGCCTGAGCTAAACTCACATCAGTTCCCTTGAAGATACTGGTTAATTTAAGGAATACTAATATAAATATTGTCTGTATGTCCAAGTGATGCTTCACAATTGTTTATTTGATGTCGTCCGCACGAGATTTCCGGCCACTGAGAAGAGCTGCCAGATAAATTCTTCATCTCTTTGCAAGCTCATCAGTACAAAAGATGATAAACAAATGGGAATGTTATTTTTGGAAAACGTTTTAGTGCTATTAGTGAAGTGAAGTTCACCTTACAAAATTTTTTTATTCCTAACTTTATATTTATGATTTTTTACTTGTGTAATGTTGTGTGTTCCTAACTTATTCTCCCTTATTTACGTATGTAGTATTCCTTATATTCTCCCTGAACCTATTTCATGTATTTTCAAAAGATGTACACTTCTTCATATCACTATATATGTATAGTCTAAAGCATCTAGAGTATTTATGTGCATCTCATTCATATATTTGTAATATCAATTTGACTTGTCCTATTGAACTAATAAAATCTAATCTAATCCAATCCGAATATTATATTTTGCATGCCTCAAAATGGGTATCTGCTGATACCAAGGGGTCTTTACCATTTTTAATAAAACAAGACAAACAGTTTTATAAATAATCTGCATGGTAAAACACTTGAGTAAATATAATACACTATTATAGAGGATCGTAACTACGAATCTGAACAGAGGAAATATAAAACTGAAGTCCGAAAATGTTCACTTTAAGTGAATGCAACAAACAATTTACCCACGGAAGTTTTTGAAGCATTCCCACGTAATGGAATTTTTTAATGGAAAAAAAAGGAAGTTGAAGTGGAAAGTGCCCAGAAAATTAGACAGTCAAAACTTAAATCTTATTATCAGTGAACTCATTTAAACTAATACTTGTTCTTTATATATTGCTTGAGTTTTATTCCTTGGAACTGCCACCGAGTTTTGCAGTTTTGAATTTATGGACAACAGATAGATTAGTTGTGGTGGTTAGAGAAGGATAATACTTTTTACGTGAATCATAAACAAATCTCTATCCCCGTGTCATTAGATGTTTAATATTAAGGGCATTGCTAGTAAAATCAGCTAGCCTTTCTATGCCAGTAGCAATTTCTTGTAATTATGTTTCTGGCTACATTTTCGCTCTCTCTCTCTGCGTTTAAGTGACTAATTTATACGTTTTAATTGGTGATTATATTGAGAATTATTTTTATTTCAGGTTAAGGAAGGTTTTGTGAGTTGTGTAACAAGCCAAACACGCACCAGCTCGTGATTTCAGGATGGCAACTTGTCTTGATGAACAATGGACGTCGATCCCTGTCCGATAACTTAATTACCGACAGCCTGAGTGCTGATTACAAGGACTCCTCGCTCAAAGGCCAATGAAACTCGTTACCTTTAGCGACGCGGCTTCCCTGCATGGATCGGATGGTCGCACGTTGCCAAAATCTACAGATCCTAGCTGCGTTCTGTCATCGTTACAGTGAGATACAAGGACAACTGTGATATACATACACTAGTAATTATATTCCCACTCACGGTCTCAAATCTAGCCACAGAACTGATACGGAAGCAGGTCAAGACCAAAGTAAATAACACAATCCGGGTCGCTTAAAGATGTACAGCTATATTTCGGCTGAAACAGAAAAGTCGTGGCCAGCATAGTAATTAATAATGGACGGGGGTTCGCTTTGGGCGTGGGTGCGTGAGCCAGACCAGAGTGAGAGTGTTAAGCCGAGAGCTCGAGACAAAGCGTTTCCAGGAAAGGCCGTAATCGTCTCCTCTTTGTGGCGTTCCCGACTTGGGACAGAGTCCGCCAAATCAATTGTCGAGCCTTACAAGTGTCACGCTAATAGCCTTTATGGTAATTCCTCTGTGCCTCATTAAGCAATGACTTTGTACATCCCACACTAGCAGATTAATAGTGATGTTGGCGAACGACTTTTACATTCCACATTAACGTTACCGGGATTAAATTCCAGAATTGATCACGATAATAGAACAGTATATATGTACAGTATCCGAATACCTGTAATTCACTACGGTGTTTCATAAACACAATATTATTCTGCCATGTATTGTCAGACAACAGTCGAATGTATAAGTTCACACTAGAATTTTATTAATCACTTATAACATATTTTTACAATAAATAAATAAGCTGGCTTTCCCGGTGAATTATAATTATTAATTCCAGCCTGGAAGGAGATCGAAATGCTATCCATCTACACATTGCTGTCTACGAACTCAGGTGGAAAACCGAGTAGTCTTTCTTAAATGACCATAAATGCGACAATAAGTTAATTAATCAATTGGTTATTATTAATTGGAGAACTTGGAATTGTACACAAATTATTTATAATACTCCAAGTCCAAACTTTACTTTAATATACACCTGCTGAAATCCTAAATTGAGGACAGAACAGGGATAAATTGAATTTTTAATTTTTAATCATTTCTTGGCCAATTATTAATTTTTCTGACTTACGACCAGTTGATATATTTATTATCATATAAAAATGTCCGATAATTAATTTATCTAACATTATTATAAATAAATAAAACTGCTAAATTTGACAACAATAATTAAATAACGTTTAAATATAAAAATTAATTTCGTTAGTTGACGTGACCTTAAACTACTACCAATAAAATAATTCCTCAATATACGTTATCAACATGGATTAGCAGTTTTATAAACAATTTCCATACATTGACAAAATTTTCTATTAATTTTTAACCTTTTTTACGGTAAAAATGGGCATTGCTGTTAAAGCATGCAATATATATATATATATATATATATATATATATATATATATATTGTGATATTTAAAATATAATATTAATGTGGCGTTTCTACATGAAAAAACTTAAGTGAAAACTATTAAACAAGATTTATTATCAATTTTAAAACACGTATAAAGTACACATAATATTTGGGATCTCAGGGTCTTGAACTGGGTTTGGCAGAATTTATATAATCAAGATTACATTTACCTTTTATGGAAGTTAATGCGTCTGAACATAGACAAAATTTGTGGCGGAAGAAATAATACTAAAGATTGAATTTAACAATTTCAATTTTATAAAGAATTAAGAATCTCATTTTATCGATAATTAAATAATTAAAAAACGATCTGACTTTTATCTTTTAAACACGGTTTACAAATTATTTTAATGTTTTTCTCTACTTACGGCCGCCCAGGTCTCATTTTTAGTTTTTCGTGCACAATTTTGGGGACATCACTGATTCTAAGTTCTCACAGAGTCTAATTGGCGTTGTTTGTTAGTTGGTTTAACACAAATTGGTTGGTTCTCGATGCTTTACTGCAACCTGGATTTGTAGATCTCGTGGCTTTAGTTGACAATGGACTTCATTGGTTTGTCTGAATATTGCTTTACTTTTTAATAATTTAAAGCATGTTTGTGACTGGGCCACAATCTCTCGTTGTGACTGCCGACTGTAAAACTTTCAATTAGTTCTTTTCGTCCGTTCTATTCGCTGTCTGCTGACCGACTGTACTGTTCAAATTTTTATGACTTGGAATTTTTAGTCTTTTCTCCTCGCTGCCTACTGCCCGACTGCCAAACTTCGTCTCGCAAGTTTTGAGCGCGTAGAACCTTCTCGACTCCTCAACAATGTTTTTCTTTGTCTTGCCGGTTTGTTGCGGCGTCCGCTCTATATCCACTAATAATGAGTCCGCTACAATTCAACTTTTCAATTAGCACAATGCCTTAATTACCAATTACTACAATATATACTTATATATATATGTATGTATATATATATATATATAGAGAGAGAGAGAGAGAGAGAGAGAGTTAGAGAGAGAGAGAGAGAGTAACAGACTACATGAGGATAATCCACATTGTGGCAAATCCAATCTAATAGCATCGGAAGGTATTTGAAAATGGGAGGGTGTGCGGAAATGTTGAGGAAGCTAGCCAAGAGCTAACTGGGCCCCCGGGGATTTGCCTAAAAGTGATTCAGGTCAAACACTAGGTACAACAGTTAGGTCGGGCATTTGATACTTGTCCCATGCCCTTCCGATCGCGAGAGAGGGGTTTGATGTGGGGTCGCAGCATTCCCCTTCTCCGTCCCTCGACCAGTTTGGGAGGCAGCTGGCCGACCATACCAATAGGAATAGCGGACAACTCTTACCGTATGACCAAGGTCTGCGACCCCGGAACATACACCTCTCAAAATAGTCCGTGGTGCCTAAGCTTTCTACACAAAATTTATTTATATAACGTCAGTATTTGACTGATATTGTCACGTTTCTCGAGGATTGGTTGATACAGTAACACAAACTGATATCGGTTACAGGCGTTTACTTAACGCTGAAACACTGTATACAAGCTCGCACTGCGATAATAATCTCTTCTTCTTCATGGTACATTACTATTTATACGGACGTGGAATATTCTAGTACAGAACATTCTAGTAACAGAAACTTTAAGAACTGGAAGATAAATAAAATAAACAAATAAAACATGGTTGTGGCGAGTGGGACTTGAACCCGACCCTACATTTGTGCAGTCCTACTCTGAACCGCTGTGCTAAGTCTGTCGCCAATACGAATAGAAGGATTTGTAAACATATGAAAATGATTTATAATACTCCAAATCCATTTAACATCTGATGTAGTCCAAGATAGAGACGAAACGTCGTGTTAATTTTTATGTTATTACATTATTTATGATTAATTTGGCTGTCTTTATTAATTTTAAAATAGATATTTATAATTACAAAAATAGTTACTATTACTTCAATTCATAAATTAATTTTGAAGAAGCATTTGGAAATTGCGCATAATCAACTAAATAACAAATATAAAATAATTAATGGCAATCGATTTGAACAGTTGTAGAATCTAATTATTTAAAATAATTGCTTAAATAGTTGGAGAATAAACTTAATAATAAATAAAAAAGATAGCCAATACAGACAAAAAAAAGTAATATAAATACCACACAACGTTTCTGGGATCCTTGTTCCTTTCGTCAGGTGCTAAGAAGAGCCTAGAGAAACAACACAGTTGACAACACTAAATAGCTTGGGATGATAATTATTGAAAGTATTGACTATAAGGTTTATTTGAACGGAATTTACAATACATAAAATTTCATCTACATATCTGATGTAGGAAAGAAGTTGGACAGGATGTAGAGACAGACAATAATTTTATAAATCTCTTATGACTATCTCAGAAAAAAAAAATTAAATTGCGTTTCCTTTCCTTTTGAGTTTTGTCAACTGACCAGTGCATTTGTGTCGCTCTAGGCTCTTCTTAGCACCTGAAGAAAGGTACAAGGATCCCAGAAACGTTGTGTGATACTTATATTACCTTTTGTTGTCTGTCTGTATTGGCTACCTTGCTTATTCATTATTTTCAATCATACATAAATTTTTCATAAATCTTTATAAGTTGATTCTGTCATAAATTATTTTGAATGTTTTCTAATACAGTCGCTCGTAATAATTGAGCCTTCATTTTCAAAGTTAATTCATGAATTGAACTGAAAAGTGTAACTCCTACTCGTTATTTCACCGACAAAGAAATGCAACATAGTACATAGTTGCTAATGACCTTAGCAATTTACCTTTGGGTTAAACATTATATATAAATGTCTGTTAAATGCTATTTGAACAGTCACGGCCACGAAATTGATTGTGATAATCTTGGCAGAACGTTGATCATCGTTTACGGAAAGTGGTGGCCATGAATTACTTCTGAAGTCTGCTAATTTGTTAGTGTTCCAAAAATTTATTACTTGTTGAGAGGAAAAGTACAACCGTGAGGTATATATATATATATATATATATATATATATATTGTAATAATTAAATATAATAATAATGGATGAATTTAACAAATGAAAAAAAACACAAAAGTTAAAATTTACTTTATATGGGAATCAATGCGTCTGAACATACACGAAATTTGTTGCGGAAGAAATAATACTAAAGATTGAATTTAACAATTTCAATTTTATCAAGAATTAACGATCTCATTTTATCGATAATTAAATAATTAAAGAACGATCTGACTTTTATCTTTTAAACACGGTTTACAAATGATTTTAAAGTTTTTCTCTACTTACGGCCGCCCAGGTCTCATTTTTAGTTTTTCGTGCACAATTTTGGGGACATCACTGATTCTAAGTTCTCACAGACTCTAAATGTTTACAGGCTCTAATTGGCGATGTTTGTTAGTTGGTTTAACACAAATTGGTTGGTTCTCGATGCTTTACTGCAACTAGTTGCTCTGTCTCCTTCCCGACTGAATATTCCTTTACTTTTTAATATTTGAAAGCATGTTTGTGACTGGACCACATTCTTTCGTTCTAACTGCCGACTGTAAAACTTTTCGTCTGGTCTATTCGCTGTCTGCTGCCCAACTGTACTGTTGAAATTTTCATGACTTGGAATTTTAGTCTTTTCTCCTCGCTGCCTACGGCCCGACTGTACATTTCCTGACTGTTCGTTCGTCTCGCAAGTTTTGAGCGTATTATATATCCTGCAATAATATTACTAAAATATTCTTGCCAGACTCTTCAAGTCGGGTCCATGTCGACCTTTATCTCCCCGCTATCCTTATTTGTATTTGTCCTACGGTCACACCAGGGCAAAGTGAACTGACCAGCTGAACTTTGTATTTTCGCTATGTATATATATCGCCGCCGTGTGAACGGTCGGCAGTTGTATCGTTACGAGACTAGAGAGATTGTCACTCTGTCCGTACACATTAAAAATTTCTGTAATAAAAATTCTGTAAACCAAAATTACTGGTCTACATTACTGGCGCAGTCGGCAGGAAGTAGAGACAAAGTCAAAATATATATATATATATATATATTTCACTTTGGCTGATTCTAATCATCTACTCTACGAGAACATACAGAAAAAGAATCTTTCAAAAGATTCTACAAAAAAAAAACACCAAAAAGGATCAACTCCTTCGATCATCGATCGTCGTAGACTTCAGAGGCATCTCACAGAGTCCGCAGAGCGAGTACCTGAGAACATCACATCCGCCTTCACGTCTTCAGAGGTATCTCACAGCGTCCGCAGAGCGAGCACCTGAGAACTACACAGCACGGCATCCGCCTTCACGATTTGGAAGGTATCAACAGACATCATCCCACGACCAATGCAAACCATCATCATCGCTATTCTAGTGTGAGTAATATTTTGATTAAGGAAACCCGTGTTAAGAATTTTCAAAGTAAAGTCTTTAAATATTTAGAAAAAATAAGCAAAATGGCTACGGTATCCGAAATCAAAGCATTCACAGACTCCATACCTCTTTACGATGGTAACCCGAACCAATTAAATTTCTTTATTAATAGAGTAGACGAAATAATGCAAGTTATAAATTCTGCAAACCCCCCTATTTCGTCCACCTTAAGAGCAATCACACTTCTAAATATTAAAGGAAAATTCACGAATAAGGCCGCGGAAACTATAAATGAAAGTACATTCGATAGCTGGCCTGAACTAAAAGAATTTTTGATTAATAAATTCGCGAACCGACAAACTTCAAACAATATCATGTTAGACATAGTGTATATGAAATGTAGTAAAAATCCCATTAATTTTATCTCAGACGTTTCTGAATTATTTAATAGATATAAACAGCGCCTCATGCTAGAAAATAAAAACGCTCAATTAATAATCGAACAAAATGAGAAACTCGTTGTCACCCATATTATTACCTCCTTGAAGGATCCACTCAGAAATAATTTAGCTACTAGAAACCCACGGACAATTTCTGACATTGAGAACCTAGTAAGAAATGATTTCCAATATTTAAGAAACAACTTCCTAGAACCTAGACAACACCTTCTTAGACCTCCTCATAACCCTCCCCTACGACAGCCCACTTACCCGAACACACCACAACCATTCAGAACGTTTCACCCTACACCACGACCGTTCAGGACGTTTCAACCTACACCACGACAAAACACCTCAACACAGGAAAATTTTAGACCAACACCGATGACAGTATCCACGAGACAAACGAATAGGCCACAAAATTATTTCAGAAATAACGCAAGTCCAAATTGGACATCAGAAGAACTATATTACAACGAAGAACCCCAAGCAGAAATAAAGACCGAAGAAGACTCGCATTTTTTAGAGTCAGGCCAAATTACAGACGAGAAATCTTGAGTATAAATCACAATTCTAAGTTACCATATATACAAAGTAGTAAATACGTGATACTGCTAGATACGGGTTCGTCCATTAATCTAATCGATCCAGAATTCGTAGCGAAATATTTAAAACAAAAGGTTAGGTATAAAGAAGATATTATATTCGCGACAGCTTCCGGGAAATCTTGTGGGAGCGAATATATTTACATAGAATTAAATAAGATTCCCATAAAATGCTTTCTATACAAATTTCACGACCAATTTAACCTACTCTTAGGGACTACAGCTATAGAATCTTTAGAAATAGTAATTGATTTAAGGAATAGAAGGGTTTCTTGCATGGGAAAATATCATAGCCTAAAATATTTTAAGGATGACCTACCGAACTGTAATATTTCTGACCAACAGAATTTATTTGAACAGATACGAAAGGATCACCTCAATGAAGTAGAGATCAGAGAATTACAAAGAATTATAAAAGAATATAAAGATATATTTCCCAATGATAAAGAAAAATTAACCCACACTTCGACTCTCAAGCATAGAATAAAGCTTACAGACGATACTCCAGTTTATACAAAAAATTATAGACTCCCGCAGTGTTACAACGAAGACGTTGACGAACACATTGATAACCTATTAGCAAACGAAATAATTCGCGAATCCTACTCCCCGTATTCGTCACCTATTTGGATTGTTCCAAAAAAATTAGACGCCTCAGGTAAAAGAAAGACGAGGTTAGTTATAGATTATCGTAAATTGAATAACAAAACTATCGACGATAAATTTCCTATCCCTAATATAACGGAAATATTAGAAAAATTAGGGAAGTCAATATATTTTTCCACTTTAGACCTGACTTCCGGGTTCCATCAAATTCAGATTGACGAAGGAGATATCGAAAAGACAGCCTTTTCCACAAATCAAGGTCATTTCGAATTCTTGAGAATGCCTTTCGGCTTAGAAAACGCCCCAGCTACGTTCCAAAGACTAATGAATTTTATATTAAAGGAATATATCCACAAAATATGCCTTGTTTATCTCGACGATATTATAATATTAGGAACATCACTACAAGAACATTGTGAAAATATCGTAAAAGTATTCAAAAGGTTAAGGGAACATAATTTAAAGGTTCAAATAGACAAATCTGAATTTTTCAGGAAAGAAGTTGCATATTTGGGACACGTAATAACGAATGATGGTATAAAGCCCAATCCGGATAAGATTGAAGCGATAAAACGATACCCTATTCCAAAGACGGTTAAAGAAATTAAAGGGTTCCTAGGACTATTAGGATATTACCGACGGTTTATAGAAAATTTCGCGAAATTAACGAAACCCTTAACGAAATGTCTTAAGAAAGGAGAAAAAATAAATTACGAGCATCCCGAATACACCGGCTGTTTTAAGACCTGTCAGGAGATATTAACAAACGAACCTATTTTAAAATACCCCGATTTCTCAAAAATCTTTACACTCACAACAGATGCGTCAAATTATGCTATAGGAGCCGTACTCAGTCAAAATTTTGACGGGAAAGAACACCCTATAGCATATGCTTCAAGGACATTAAACTCACACGAGATAAACTATTCAACGATTGAAAAGGAATTACTAGGGATAGTCTGGGCATCACATTATTTCAGGCCTTACTTATACGGTAGAAAATTTGAAATAAAAACGGACCACAAGCCACTGACATGGTTATTTTCCTTAAAAGATCCAAATTCAAAACTAGCCAGGTGGAAAGAGAGGTTGGAAGAATATAATTATGAGATTAAGTACAAGCCAGGCACGGTCAACACAAACGCTGACGCTCTATCGAGAATAAGACCGAAGTTTTCAATAAATTACAAGGATGGAAATATAATACACCAGAAAGGGATAATAGTACATTGTATATCCTTAGATCTCAAATTTGGGAACGATGTGTCCAAATCCATCGATAAAACCTTCCATAGTAAGATATTCTGCCAAAATAAAATTAAGGTAAAACGCTACAAAATCTCAGATATTATTCCGCAACTTTCCGCAGGTAAAAACTTAATAATACATGTATTAGTTAAGGATAAATATTCCGAAGATTTAGAAATAAATAACATAAGATTAGCGTTGGGAAAATTAAAAGAATTTTGCATAACTAATGAAATCTATGAAATAAATGCTTCAAATTCATGTTTAGGACTCGATTGGGAACTATTAAGAGAACTCATAACGGAAGTATTCAAAGACGAAACAATAACATTTAATATATTTGGATGCGTATTGAACGAAGTGAATCTAAATTCAGACATTTCCAGTGTACAAAACAATTTAGAATCCGAAGGGGATACAGAACACAGTGCAGACGAAAACGAAATCAACGGAATAACATATATGGACCAAAACGTTAACTTTGGCCAGAACCAAATATTATTCGAAACACATGCCAAATCAACAATAGTAAATACAATGAAAGTCTTTGAGACAAAAACGCGAATGACCGTTAAGTTCAATAAATTTAATTTGCGAAACGAGATATTAAAATTTTTGCGTAATCACATATCGCCCACAGTTAAGTATCACTGTCTGTTTAAAACTGAACTATTAAAGAATCAAATAGACCAACTCATAAAGGAAAATTTTATAAAACCGAGTATCATATTCATTAAATGCAAAGGATTAATCAAAGATATTGAAAATGAAGAAGACCGGTTGAAAATTGTAAGGGAATATCATTGGGGAAAAACTAATCATAGAGGAATATTGGAAACTTACAAAAGCTTAAGAGAACGCTATTATTGGCCAAATTTACAACAATATGTCCAAAAATTTGTAAATAACTGCGAATTATGCCAAGTAGTTAAATATGAAAGGACACCTTTTGAAGAACATACTAACTTAACCCCCACACCTACACGTCCTTTCGAGAAAATTAATATCGATACTCTTAGTCTCAACAAAGGAAAATTTTTAACAATTATATGCCAATTCTCAAAGTTTGCTAGGGTGTATCCCCTGAGTACATTAAATGCGACTGAGGTAACTAAACAGTTGCTCGATTACTTCTCGAATTATAAAATACCAAGTGAAGTAGTGACGGATTCTGGGACCGAATTTAATAATTTTTTAATAAAAGACCTCATGAGTACCCACGGAATTAACTTACATGTTACGACTGTAAATAATCCTAAATCGAACGGTGTCATTGAACGTTTCCATTCAACTTTAATCGAACACTTGCGACTAATGAATCTGAACAACATATACAGTAAAGACTCAATAATTGAAAAAATTAAATATGCAACGATAGCTTACAATAACTCTAAACACTCAGTAACTCAACTCACACCAATAGAGGTGATATTTGGACAAGGTAAGAACAATTTATTCCCAGTAGAGCACCCAACGCAAGACATTTTAAAAGAACACTTTTCTAAGTTACAAGAAATAAATAACAACGTTACACAAAAATTGGAACTAGATAAGCGAAACAGGTACAAGAAGGGTAAGAACCCCGAAGCATTACCCAAACAAATACTCGTTAAAGAAGATCCCCGCAGGATAGGAAAAATTAACAAAAAACTTTACAATACTAAAGAAGTAAAACATTATAACACTAGGTTAGGAATAATACAGGATACTAAAAATAAGAAACATAAAATCAATAAACTAAAGAGACCGCGTAAATATGTTACAGGATCGGAGCATGCGGACAAGACTTAGAAGATATTTCATATAATCCGGGATTTAGCTTGCTAGAGTTAGGAAATGTATATATTAAAGAATTCGATAGGTATGTATACTATGTATATGATATTCGGAATGTAAAAATAGAATACCATAAATTACTCGAAAATAGAAATAATGTCTACAACCATCTGAATAAATCTATTACTTACAGTAAAGAATTAGAAACTCACAAAAATATGCTAGAATTCAACATGGAAAGATTAACAGACAAAATGAAAATTCTATTTAACGACAGAGCCAAGAGAGGAATAATAAATGGATTAGGGTCAATTTTGAAGCAGATAACGGGAAATCTAGACTCCACCGATGGGAAAGATATGACGAATTGTTCAGACAAATTCAATCGAATCAAATATTATTGCAAACTCAAAATAAACAGATTCTCAGTCACAATCAAGAATTAACTAACAAACTGAACCAAAAATTAGAAACACTCAAACATAACGAGATAATACTAAAATCACGTATTCTACAATTCAATCAGTATCTACAAGAACAAATGACACACGAAAACATACTAAAAGCCAAAGACATATTTTATCAATTAATCACCCTAGCCACCAACCTAATACTCACCATGGACGAAATCGAAACGAGTTTAACATTTTGCAGTATACAAAAAATTCATAGCAGTATCATATCGGAAGACATTCTAAAGAAAATTGTAAACGAAACGCAAGAAAATTTTTGGGATATTACTAAACAGATTACTACCCATTGCAGAGTGGAAAATGCAATGATTTACTATCTTTTAGAAATACCGATGTACAACAAGAATATATATAAATTAAACCAATTCACCCCCATTCCAAAATATTTTAATAATAAAACGGTAATACTATCAGAAACTAATACATTAGTAAGTAAGATACAAGATTGGACGGTAATGGAAGAATGCCAAAAGCTTTCGAACTATTATTGTAAACCAAATTATACTCCTATAACTAAATGTATTAGGAAAATATTGGATAAGCAAATTATTGATGAGTGTAAATTCCATATTTTAAGCATAGACACTAAGATAGAATACATCCCAAATTCAAATATACTAATATTAATATATAATGATAAAGAAACACTACATATGAAATGTCAAACTAAGGAAATTATTAAAGAAGTCAATGGTATATATAAATATAATATGAATAAAGGTTGTAAAATAAAAGGAATAGAAATGAGAAATTTCAATTCAAGGTCGAAAGAAATCCACTACGAAAACCTAAGTGGATTATAAATGAAAGAAAATTTGGTAATTAATGTATCCTCACCAATAAATGAGAATCTAACACCAATTTCCTTGAAGAATCTTGTCCTCCAAGAAATAAACTCAAAACCCTATGTTTATCATAACTATGTAAATTACGCATTAACTGGTATCATAATAGTAGTAGTAATAGTTATAGTCATTTTCATCTATATAAAACAAATAAGGTCATTTAGTAAAGCCCAACAAGTGACCGAAGGTGGAATTCAATTTGAATTGTAAAGCGGTAGATAAAGGTCTTCTTTGAGGGGGGAGATATTATATATCCTGCAATAATATTACTAAAATATTCTTGCCAGACTCTTCAAGTCGGGTCCATGTCGACCTTTATCTCCCCGCTATCCTTATTTGTATTTGTCCTACGGTCACACCAGTGCAAAGTGAACTGACCAGCTGAACTTTGTATTTTCGCTATGTATATATATCGCCACCGTGTGAACGGTCGGCAGTTGTATCGTTACGAGACTAGAGAGATTGTCACTCTGTCCGTACACATTAAAAATTTCTGTAATAAAAATTCTGTAAACCAAAATTACTGGTCTACATTACTAGCGCGTAGCTCTCTCAACTGATCAACAATGTTTTCTTTGCCTCGCCGGATTGTTGCGGCGACCGCTCTATATCCACTAATAATGAGTCCTCTACAATCCAACTTTCCAATTAGAACAATGTCTTAATTACCAATTACTACAATATATATAATAAATTAAGTTGGTGTCGTAAAATTCTACAAAACGGCGGCTGCCAATTATGCGGCGTTGCTTTTGGGAACCGTGATTATTGTGTTAATTTTCTTATAAATTCTGAAAAAGCAAGGAACAGGTGAAATAAAATTAATTTACGATGGTAAACTATGGCCCTGACACATACTCTTGAATCAGCATCCGAGACAATTTATTACGGATAAATGAATTTAAACGTGGCCGTAAGAGCCCTGATGTAGATTAATATAACCTCTGAATATCAAGACATCTTGAGATTGCTGAAGTGTTAGGATTCTGCATAAATACTGTGAAAGTTTAGAAAATAAATTCGAAGGAAAGCAGGACAAAAAAATTTTCGGGGAATAATAAGTCGATATTTGGATTGAAAAAACAAAGAGGTTGTTTTAAGACTGTAGAGTGAATCGTGGATTAATCATCAAATGCAGCGGAGGGAAAACTACCGACTGGCGAAGGTGAAAGTAGTGAGAAAAGTTTTGTCGACAAGAAAAAGTGATGACAAGTGACTATTCTGGAGTTCCGTTGAATGATTAGGAAGAGGAAAATATTTGTGTAGGGAGCAAGGAGGTCAGAGGGTTGTCAACGACTGTCTGCATCCCAACTCTCATTTTTCTAATGACAACTCTTATTTTATTCTCGAAATAAGTCTCCACATATAACATTTTTGCTTTTTCCATTAACGAATTTAAAGAATTAGAATTGTATTAAAATAAATATTTTCCCTGTAGAAGTATTTTAACTTATACAGCATAAATAATAATTCAGGGGGTGGTACTCTTATGGTATTTCGTAAAAACCACATAATGTTTCTGCAATCCTTGTTTCTGTCGATTCTTGAAACGCAATACCCACAGGAACGATACACCACACAAATCAAGTGACAAAATGAAAAGATTTTCAGTTCGTCACCTGGTTATGTGTGGTGTGTCGTTTCTTGAAACACCTTATGAATGAAACAAGGTTTGCAGGAACAATGTCGTGTGGTTTTTATTTAACACGTATGTATTGTCTGTTATTTGGTTACTTACTGATATAATTATATTTTTAACACGGTGGTTTAATATTTTAATTTCAATTAGAGTGTCTGTAAGATTTATGAGTCATTCCTCACCCACGAAGCCGAGAATCTCGATGGACTGACTGAGTAATTAATTATCTCTCTGAACCACTGTGATTCCGCTGAAAAGAAATTCCTAAATTGTTTTTTACTTTTATCAGATTTATAGACCACCACTTTGTCCGCAGAATGAGAAAGCGTTTAATACATACATCATTTCTACAGATTGGCCAGCAGATAACAAAATTACTGGTTATGTTGCTTAGCACAACAGTTTTAGTGGGCAAAAAAACGTACCGGGCAATAAACAAAAAAATTTGTGCACATAACAGGATTTTGCTGGTGTGTTTTTATTGAGGTGTCGCTGGTCTGGTATTTTACAATCACAGCACGTTGTAGTGTTGCAGCCATTACTTTCGGTTAGGTCATCGTTGGAGAGGTCGATTAGTGAACCGATGGCGACGGGAGGGCCATATTACTCCTGTTCATTACCCACAACGCCAGATTAGCCGCGTCGGGGTTCAGCAATACCTTGCAAAACAGTCTGACCCCAATCATTATAACTCAAAGGGTTCATTCTGCGGCTCATCCAAAAAATTACCTTAATATTCCGTGGAAAACACGGACCGGGCCAAAAATTTGCCCTCACACTCCGTCGAGTCCGAGGTTCCGGGGTCACTTTCGGACCACAGGGTCTCCCACATTGAAACTATTTGATCCAAAATATACAAATTTAATAATATTTGACCACTCGGGTTAGCTGACCTGTTTTTTGATGTGTTCTGCAGGGCAGCTTCCGTGTGTGTTCCATCACATCACGCATGCTTGCTGATCTTTCAAAGGTATTTGATCTTGTGGATCACAACATACTCCTCCAAAAATTAGAATATTATGGGATCAGAGGTAACGCTTTGGCACTCTTTGAATCATACCTCAACAATCGGAAACAAAGCTGGTGAGGTTCACTTGTCAGGCATTACTTGCCTCAGGGCTCAATATTAGCTCCACTGCTTTTTCCTTTAATGATCTTCCAGAATATATGGAACCTATAAAATCTGTCTTATACGCAGATGACACTAATTTGTTAATTACGGACACTGATTTAAATAATCTCAATGCGAAGATTGAGATTGCATCTAGAAACCTAAATAGTTGGTTCGCCGCCAATAAATTAACACTCAATGTACAGAAAACGAAGTTAGTTCGTTTTACAACCGAAACCAACAACATACTAACTGATAAGTTCTCAGACCATGCGACTTTCCTCGGCCTTGCAGGTCAACAGTAAATTAAAATGGAACATGCGCATTGTGCGCAAATTTAGTTCATTGAGACTATTGATGCAACAAGTTGATACCATAACTGCTTCACTAGTCTATTTTGCCTACTTTCATTCACACGTGCGTAACGGTGCCAACTGGGGCAATTGTTCTCGTGGTGTGGATGTTTTCAAACTGCAAAAACGAGCCATTAGAATTATATTAGGTTCAGATGCTAGAGAAAGCTGCAGACCTCATATTCTGACTCTACATTGCGTTTAAATTTGTTAAACGCAACATGAACTTTTTTGCAAGTAACGGGACAGTCATGGAGGAACTATTCAGTTCTAAGCCTCAGTCTCAACGAGTCTAGCGTTCATTATTCCGGTATCGCAATATTTAACAGCCTTTCTGAATACGTAAAGAACAACTACAACTCATTCGGCAATGAGTGTAAAACTTTTATTGTAAATGGAACTTATTACTCCGTACACGAATTTTTGAATCGCTCTCACATTCGCTGACCTGCCTTGCCTACAAAATTGCCGAATATGCTATAAATATGTAAATAGTGTGTCCAGTTCTCCCCTTTTGGTTCTGTTTTCCTGCCTCTGCTTTCTCGTTTACTAAATATCCATGACGACATCCCTCCGTACCTAGCGACAGGAGATGAATACCAGGAAAAGATAAGTGTCCTGTGCGTTTTTTCTAAAGATTGTGTGTATGATTGTGGTGACTAGACAAATTTGAAAGATATGAATTTTTTTTATTTGTGTGTGTGTGTAACCTATTCATATTAATTCTGTTTATATGTAATTTATCTACTGTACATTTGTGACGAATCCTATTTTCTCATTAGAGGGCTAATGGTGAATAAATCTATCTATCTAAAGTTCCAGACGAATTTTAAGGCTTCAGGTGCTTTCCGTTCTTTGTATTCGTGCACAAATTTCCATCGTCATTGTAAAGTTTGAGTATGTATTCTTTTACGACGAGCATCTGCTGGCGTGAAATGTATATTGTCCTCGAGATTTTTGCTTCACCTTACATACTAATTCCTTTCACTACGGCCATTAACGCGACGATGGATCTGAAAACTCTTGTTTTGTGTGTGTTACATAATGGCCAGTGAACGTTTCAACGAGTTTTTATGACGCTGTATCTGACATGTGCTCGGCGAGAGCATCAGAAATTATAATGTTTCCACCATTGTTCTTCCGAGATAAAAGTGCTTATAGGCAGTAAAACAACTCCTATGCATTCCTTAACTCTTCCAGTGAGACATGAAAGAATTTGAATCGCTAATAAGCAACAAATACACTTACATTTCTCTCGTGTTGACATGGTAAAGTGGAACTTTTACTGCCGAATAGGAATGTGAAGATAATTCTTAAATTTGCGAGTGGATTTCTGAAGTTGCGGTCAAATTTCGTGTAATACACACCCTCCTTAAACAAGTAGAAATAATCGTTTGATGTGCTGTACTTTCACCAAGCCAATCGATCTAGAAAGACAACTTTCTATTAAGATTCGGGTTGCGTGCGGTCGATATCGTATCGAATCAATTCCGCTTCTCCTGTTTCCAATTAAAGACACTGTTCGCGTAAAAGGGAACTCGTGACTAATGTTACTCATCGAAATTTAAATAAATTTTATTTCTACACGATTTCATATTGTAATGTATGATTTCGGGTCATCGCGATTACGTGAGAATTTATAAGCCGAATAAAGTTTTATTACTGCACTGGTTTCTGTTCTCAAAGCGATTTCGTCGGCGAACAGTTAGCGGGGAGTCCATTAACTAAAACTGGCCCAGACTAATAATTACACATGTTAATCGCTCTTCTGGAGAGACGCCCAAATGAATGCAAGTTATTGTCTCTACAAATACAGGTGAATGTATATAGATGCACACAAGCCCCAGAAACAGGATAATGTGACATGTCGTTAAAGCGAAATGGGGCGTTAACCGTGAAATCAAACTGATTGGACACCCAGGGTGACCGTACGACTGTACCAACAAGAGACCAGGGAAGAATGCTGTATTAGGAGACTTAGAAACTGTACTGTGAAACCAGGACGATAAATGCAGATGAATGTTGGTCCCGCAATTCTTCAAATCAAAAATAAAATTTTGGAACACCCTGTACATTTAAAACACTGATCATCACCATGGAAGGCGCAGACTTACTCTGTTCGACGTAGTCGTAGAGAGACACCATCAGAATTACATCTCTCATGACCAACAGTGTTCGTTCTAGACTTTCACTCTATATTAGCCATTTTAATCATTCTTCTTCCGCACGATCTATTACTTTATCACTGTCACTTTCGCTCAACGAACCTATCCGTTTAGCTTAGCTTTCTTGTATCTTCCAGTTTTTTTTATCTTCCCTTTATTTCTTGATGACTTTCTCTCTAACTTTACTTTCTTCCTCTATTTTATTGGTACATATTTACTCGGACAATAGAATACCCGATGAATACAATAAAACAAAAGTTTGATATGAATGACTTATTAAATTAAGACAGCTATAATATTTTGCATGTTTACAAAAATGTTTCTACAATAAAATGTGATAATCCGCATAACGTAGACAGTCCCTAATTATTTTTAGCTAGCTGGTTGCCCGGCGTTGCTCGTGTACTTATTTATATAAACTCGAAAAAGTATTTAATTGAATACTTAAATATATTCGTTGAGTACTTCAGGATATAATTGTCACTCAGTCTTCATACATTATGAAATATTATATTGATGAAATTGTTAGCTAGACTCACAACTAATATAGCGCGAAAATTAACTTACATTTTCCGCAAGGATGGTAAAGTAATTCGTATTCTTCTTTATTATCATTCGATGGAGTATTGCTGTATAAAATTATATTTTTTATTTAAAGAAAATATTTCTGCTTTATTTCATTCCTGATAAAGGAGAATTTCCTTTGATCGTTGCGTAGTAACGTCTTTCTCTCGCGTGACGTCATTGTCTCTTGGCGCGCAGTAATTTAACATTTAATGATAATGGTTTTTAATTATAATTCTTTCCACCTTTATGCTATGGGTTTGTCACCCCCACAGTACCAGTTCTCGATTTTGGCAGAATACGTATACCAATTTTTGTTGCATTCTGTCCACGCGATAAAATTTGTATAAAGAACAACGTAAATACATACATACATACAAATATACATACTTTTTCATTATATAGATTTATTGTCAGTCTTGATTTGGTATATGTTCATGTACGCAGAATTCAATAATCTGGTTGTTAAAAGTAATGTAATTCAAAGCATTTAATTAAGAACTGTGTGAATATTAAATCTAACCTTTATCCTTTGGATAACCGAAGTGACAGATTATTTGTGCTAGATTTCAGTCTCCACGACACACACCTAAACTATTTCCGTTTAATGATTCGTTAATTTTCCAACACACGTGCCTTTTAAAGCAAAAATATTTTTTTCAATGTGTTTCACTTGCAATTATTTCCGCGGTAATAATTGAGTCTGAGGCTTATACTCTGCAGTTATAGTAACTGTCGTCTAGTTTAGACAGAAATGTTTAGCACTTCAAAAATGATCCTGTTATAAACTCGCAAGTAACTGTTTCATTATAGGCTACGTTATCTTGAAATTAAATTTAGTATTTTCTAAGTACATAAAGATTCGTTGTTTTTTTAAAAAATAACAACAAAGAAAACAAGTGAATATTCTAATAAATGTAAATGCCAAAGATATTAAATTTCGAAAATGCTGCTATGAATTCTTAGAAATAAATTAGTGATAGCTAGAGTTGCTGCCTGCAATCCTCACCCCAGTGCTCGTGTATATTCCAATACATGGCAGGGAGATTAATAATTGAATTTTTAATATAAATATGACGTTAAGTAAATATCGCATGAAGAAAGTAATTAAAATACACGTCCCGTTTTATTATTCCTGATTTAATTTTTAATAACCAGTAATATTGATCTAGCAGTAGGTTGTTATTTTGTTTGCCGTCCAGAACGAAACTTCAATATGCAGCCAGAAATTGTGCAGATATTTGTGATATTTATTTTTTTCGGTTAGTGATCTCTTAAATATCAAACGTTTTTAATAATGTAACGAAATCTGCAATGCGTACGCGGTAATTTAAAATGTTTAATTAATATCGTATTTTATATTGATATCCGTAATGTATTAGCCTCTGGGCAGAAGCGTAATCCGAGGAAGGGGGGAAAACACCACAAACAAAAACCGAAAATGTTCGTTGTCGCATAATAACGTGGTTATGTTCGCTCTTCAAAACTACTGTACCCTCATAGGGTGCGCCATTTAACACAATCAGGAAGACTTCTTCCTGTATGTTGGAGAGGATACGCCTTCATAGTGCTCTATAAGAACAAAATATATTGTTCATAACTCGCAGCAAAAGAAAATACGAGTATGATAAAATAAACAGTTCTCGGGCTTCTAACGGAGGAGAATTAACGTAGATCGAAAGTTTCTACGTTTCAGTCACCACGTCGCTCTATGTTAATTCTACTCGATTTGAAGCCCAAGAACTGCTGTAATGTTTAAAATTTCCGCTGCCACCATTTAATGTTTAAAATTCCGCTGCCACCATATATATTAATCGAATTTCTCCTGGTCTCGCTAACAGAGATATTTAGGAAGAAATTGTAACTTGGGTCCGGAGTGCGCGCTAAGTCGCACTCTATAATAGCTTAAAGGCTTAGAGAAATAACATGAGACTTTAGTCCATTAGAATAATAAAGAAGTTTTATTAATCTTAGTCTACAGCCTAGAGCTAAGTCAATAACATGAAAACAGAAGACAGAGTGGCATACGCACCACGTTGAAGTAAGATACAGACTTCCCTCCATCAGAGAAGTCTGGCCCTTTTATACATACGTTCACAGAGCTTCATTGTATTCAAGCAGCCCCAGACTCAGCAGGACACATGGGTCTAAATTATCTTTGCTGCCGAGTTGGAAATTCTTAAATGCTTACAAGTATTTTGTTTATTGATGCTTACTCCGAGAACGTGGGTAACCACAAAGAAGCTTTGTTTCTGAGGCTTACTCAGAAGTTCCTTAGTGCCCACAAGGCAGACCTAATATATATGTCATATATATTACACTGCTTATACATAAAATATACAACATACAATTCAATAAAATCTTCAAGTTTTATTAATCAATTATATATATATTATATATAAAGGAAAAATATCAATAAAATGTTAAAAAGAATAATTATAATTAAAAACATATTTTAATTTTCCAATAAATAAATTGGCCATACGGTGGAAAAAATTAATAATACAATTAATAAGATAATTTCAGAGAAAGAACTTAATATTATTTATTTCATAAAATTTTATATTAATTTTATACTAATAACACTCCCAAGTCCTAAATTACTCCAATGTACACCAGGTGAAGTCTCAAATTAAGGACGATACATTGTGAATTTTTTTTATGAATTCTTTATTTTTTTCCTGACTGATGGCCAATTTGTTTGTTAATTGCAAAAATCAATAATTAATCACAGCCAGTTGATTACATTACACACGTGGTTACCGCAAGAACTAACTCAAACTTATACAAACGCTCTGTTTACCAGACCACGTGTCCACGCGATTGATAAAAACAAGTAAATAGGTGAATTAAAATATGTCATACGTTCTGGAAGGGGGGGGGGGAATGTGAACAAAGATTTGTTGGGACACGTAGAGAAATTAAGTTTTTGCAGGTAGAAATTAGTAAATGACTCTGAAAAGATTAATATGAGAAATGTTCCCGCCATGAGAAGCTTCCTTTGGGGATGCCTTCACATCTCCCTGTTTTTTTTTGAACTAAGGTTCCCAGATGCCAAGGCACCTCGGCCTGTTTTAAGAGGTGTATGTTCCGGGGTCACAGACCTTGGGCATACGGTAGAGTAGTCCTCTGTTCCTATTGGAATAGTCGGCGAGCTGCCTCCTAAACCGGTCAAGGCACGGCGAGCCCCTCTCCCGCCATCGGAAGGGCGTCGGACAAGTACCAAATGTCCGACCTACCTGATGCAGGTTTTATAGGGTTTTCCGGGGGCCATAGTTAACCCTTGGCTACCTTCCGCATCCCCCTTTCAAATCCCTTCCTATACTATTAAAGGGGAGTTGGATCGCCCTCATGTAGCCTGTTAACCTACAAAAATAATAAAAAAATAGATAAGTTCTGAGCTGATTCTGCGGGGGCTATTCTCTCGAAGGCAGTACATGCGAGGGTTGTCCTCTCGCAGGCAAAACCTTGTAGGAGAGACAGGAAGGGGCTGCCTTTGGGGATGCCTTTCCCTCTTTCCGTTTTTGAACTAAGGTTCCCTCAAACCGAGGCACCTCGGCCTGTTTTGAGAGGTGTATGTTCCGGGGTCACAGATCTTGGGCATACGGTAAGATTTGTTCACTGTTCCCATTGGAACAGTCGGTCAGCTGCCTCCTAAACTAGTCGAGGCACGGACAAGGGAATGCTGCGTCCCCACAGCAAACTCTTCTCCCGCTATCGGAAGGGCGTGGGACAAGTACCCAATGCCCGACCTACCTGATTTAGGTTTTTCTAGGGTTTGTCCTGCATTTCTTTAGGCGAATGTCGGGTAGGATCCTTAACATATATCCCGGGGGCCCTAGTTAACCCTTGGCTACCTTCCTCTACACTTCCACATCCCCTCTTTCAAATCCCTTCCTATGCTATTAAAATGGAGTTGCCGCTATGTGGATTACCCTAATGTAGCCTGTTACCCCCCAAAAGAAAGGTTCCCGCCATCGGAAGGGCGTGGGACAAGTACCCAATGCCCGACCTACCTGTTGCAGGGTTTCTAGAGTTTGTCCTGCGTCACTTTTAGGCAAATGCCGGATAGAGCCTTTAAACTCCAGCTACCATCTTCTGCCCTTCGGTATCCCCACTTTCAAATCCCTTCCTATACTATTAAAGGGTAGTTGCTGCCACGTGGTTTATCCTCATGTAGCCTGTTATTCTACAAAAAAAAAAGGTGAGTTAATCACCTGACGAAATCGACAAGGATTGCAGAAACGTTGTCGTGTGCTATTTGTATTATATCATCATTTTGTCTGTTGTTTGGCTAAGTAATTAGTTTACATTTAACACAGAAGTATTATATTTCTATTTCAATCTATAAAATAGTTTGAAGTAAATAATAGTGTGGTTAAAAAAAACTCTTGAAAAAGGAGCAGAAGGATAACAAGTCCTAAATTTGGTTTATACATCCTGCCTGTCAATCTTCATTCTCAGGTAAGCTATAGCGTTCCCTCTATTTTTTATATAGTTATTAATCATTTATTTAGAAAACATTGTATTTGGTGTGTACCAGGATTTTTTTTCAGCATTCAAGTCATTATCTGCGGAATGAGTATAATATACTAATGCTTGTAAGTTTTATTGGAACTGGCAGAGTAAATAAAAATCTTAAATACGTGAAACACTACTGAATATATAATTATTTATAAATGTTGAATGGTCACAGAGTGCATCTATAAAAGAGTAAAAGGTAGTAGATATTAAATGTCGTTGAATATTTTGAGAATTTGTTGGTGACTACTGATTACGGATTTGAAGACAGACCCATGCAGGATGTAATTTTGTTGAGTATTCAGCTGTTTACTCACGTTCCCATAATGATTCCTGTAACGTTTCCTCCTCGCATCTTTGCCACAAACAAATCCCGTATAGACGCGTCGCCGTTCCAGTCATCTCTTTGGAGTTCTTTGTGACCGAAATTGAAATTTCGTTATTGCGCTTTTTAATAGAGAGTAAATAACGGAACATCTTTTAACAGAGCGTTGTACTTGGACACCTTTGAAATCTAGTTTCTTTTGTCTCCTAACTACATGTATTCTTCTCCTCTCGCGTGGTGTCTACCTCCTACACAAAGACCACGTCATTTTCCCATCTCCACTCAGGCAATGAACAAGGCCTTTGAGCTTTATGGCCATTTTTATCCACCGTGGAGAGAGGTGTGGCAAGGAGGAAGACCCGCGACTCATTACCTGACGGTGTTAAACACTGCGACACGGCCGAATATCCAGCATTACAACCTCAACTAGAGAGATTCTGTGCTCAAAGATAAGTAAAAACTTTAATACATTGCATTTTGATCATTAAAGGTGTAACCAATCAACAGACAAAAATTAAGCGTTAAAATAAATACCACAAAATGTTTCCGCAATCCTTGTGTCTGTAAAAACAACACTGACGATCTCAAGCATTGTATTAGATTAGATATTAAACTTTATTTCTAGAAACTGCATGTTCCGTGAATTCAATTAAAGTCCAAATACTACAATAATAATAGAACTTGTTCTACGAGGAAAAAACAACGCTCCTTAATTGTATTCGTTAAAAATAAAATATTTTTCCGTGACAGAAGACATATTATTAAATAATTTAAATAGATAAATAATAGCCAAACATCAGATAAAATTAAGCGGTAAATTAAATGCCACACCATAACGATTCTGGAATACTTGTGACTTTCGGTCAGTTGCAAGAGAAGTAATAACGACACAAACCAGGTGACGAACTCAAAATTTTTTGTATGTGGTAATAATTTATCAAAGCTGTGAAATAATTCCAATAAATTGCTCCTTAACTTAATACAATAAAAGATTATCGGTTATTAAATGGGTCAATCGTTTATTAAAGCATCTGTCACATCAGTCACCTGACGACGGACATGACTTTTGCAGAAACGTTGTGTTTAATAAACAACTGACCCGGAGGATAAACCGTGAAACTTTTATTAAATCAATACCTGGGGAAAGCCGACATTATTTTATTGTTCCTTTACACTTCACAGTCAGTATTCACGCTGTGTAATTACGTTATGCAATGTTTATTTATTATCTTTTTTAAACAAATAAATATAATGGTCAAACAGTCAGAAAAGGTTTGAAACTTGACGGTGCAAATAATATAATAAGACTACGTTTCCTCGCTAATCTTCGACATCATCAGGTGAACAATATTTGAAAAAAAATATTAGGCCTTAAAGATTAATTACATGACCCATTGTTGAATATTCTGATGAATTTAATTATAAATACTTCAAAGAATTTTAACATTATTTAATATTGAATAAAATAATTTTGAATAAATTTAAAATATTACAGCCGTCTAGATTCCCTGCCTTTTTTAATAGATAATTATAAATATATTGACCATGTAGTGGTCTCACCTCTCTGGTAGCATAGAAAGGGATTTGAAAGGGGGGATACGAAAAGGTAGAGGTAGCCAAGGGTTTAATAGGGTCATCGAGTTAAGTGATGCAGGAAAACCCCTAGAGAAACCTGCATCAGGTAGGTCGGGCATTTGGTACTTGTCCCACGCCCTTCCGATGACGGGAGTGAGGTTTGCTGTGGAGACGCAGCATCCCCTTCTCCATGCGTCGGCCAGGTTAGGAGGCAGCTGGCCGACTGTTCCAATAGAAATAGCGGACAACTCTTACCATATAAAATTGAGCGAGGTGCCTCGCAATAGTTCAAAACAAGAGCTGTAAGAAACTGTATGTTGAAATCTTCTCATAAGGTTCTCGGTCATTGAGGTGATGTCCATTTCGTTACATAAAGTGTTGTTTACCTCGCAGTAATATCCCTCATTTCAAAGTTTAACCACGAAAAATTTGTACTATTCCTCCCGGACACTATTTTGTTTAACCAGATAGAATTTAATTTTTCTAAGGTTGATGTAAAATATTTTATTCCAATTCTTGTCATAACTGTAAATTATTCACTTAACTCAGACTTAGCTTATTATAAATCTTGGAATTTTTCTGGTCGTGTAGGATAAACATTTCTGTTTTCTTTGACTTAGATTTAATTATTACCTTTTTTATATTTCTCAAACAGTAATCTGCCAAGACGAATATGGAAAATAAACCATTTCCAGTCCATTCTATGAATTCTGTAATGAAAAGCTCTTGTACGAAACAAATGGTATAATCGGTGCTCCATATGTCTATAAAATTAATCACCTGACGAAAGGAGATAGAATTCCGAAGAAGTTGTGTGGTATTTATATTATCACTTCATTTTGTTTGTTAATTGGCTGCTTTATTTAATTAGTATATTTTCGTTTAATAATGAAGTTAAACTTGACTCTCGTGATGACTTCACCTTGCTCCGTGACGTCATTTCATCCAACGAGGATTTTCTCCGTCCATACACATGCTGACGTTAAGTAGCCTCCTTAATCATTGTTGCTTAGCGTTTCTCTTAATACATAATAATTAAATTAATAAATTATGGCCGACACTTGAGTACGCATATTAGTGAAACGAGCATATGGAAAACAGTTTACGCATGATTTACTGTGGCGTCAACTTTAAGCAATGCCTTTTAATTACGATATCGTAAGAACCTTGTGGCTATTCGCGAGTCAGCTTAAAGTATATTTATAGACGCTCTCAAGACGAGATTATGAAGTCCCATTCCAAATTACGCGGAGAACCGTAGTAATTTATGTGACTCGATTCGAACTTCTGTGAAGTGCACCTTTATGAAACGAATACGCTACGTTATAAATTTAGGGTGGAAACTGAAAGGAAAATAAGACTAAATCAAAATAAGAACAATTATATCCGTTAAATATAATATTTTCTATGGGTTCAAATTTTATTAACATGAATCAATGCCAAGCTTCATAGTGGTGATGATAGATAAAAAGGCGATACGAAAGAGTGTAGCAATTTATCCAAGAGTTAACTAGGGCTGCCGAACTATTTTTTATGGATCCAACCCGGCAGTCGATAAATAATTATACAGGACGAACCGTAGAAAGCCAGTATCAGGTAGGTCGGGCTGTTGTTACTTGACCCACGCCCTTCCGATTAATGGAATGTATCTTTTTATATTAACAGGCTACATGACGGTAATCCACATGGTGGCAACTCCCCTTTAATAGCATTGGAAAGGATTTGAAAGGGGGGATGCGGAAGGGTAGAGGAAGGTAGCCAAGGGTTTACTTGGCCCCCCTGGGTATGGTTTAAGGATCCTTCCCGGCAATTCACCTAAAAGTAATTATGGAAAAACCCTAGGAAAACCTGCGTCAGGTAGGTCGGGCATTGGGTACTTGTCCCACGCCCTTCCGAGAACGGGAGAAGAGTTTACTGTGGGAGATCAGCATTCCCTTGACCAGTTTAGGAGGCAGCTTGCCGACTGTTCCAATGGGAACAGAGGACAACTCTTACCGCATGCCCAAGGTCTGTGACCCCGGAACATACACCTCTCAAAACTGGCCGAAGTGCCTCGGCTTGTGGAAACCTTAGTTCAAAAACGGAGAGAGGAAAAGGTATCCGCAAAGGTAGCCCGTTCCTTTCTCTCCTACATGGTTCGGCCAGCGAAAGAATATCCCTCGCAGGTACTGCCTGCCTGCGAGAGACTAGCCCCCGCAGACGAGCATAAAATGCAGCTGGAGTTCTTTTTTTTAGGGTAACAGGCTACATGAGGGTAATCCACGTTGTGGCAACTCCCATTTAATAGCATAGAAAAGGGATTTGAAAGGGGGGATGCGGAAGGGTAGAGGAAGGTAGCCAAGGGTTTACTTGGGCCCCCTGGGTATGGTTTAAGGATCCTTCCCGGCAATTTGCCTAAAAGTGATGCAGGACATACCCTAGAAAACCTGCATCAGGTAGGTCGGGGATTTGGTACTTGTCCCACGCCCTTCCAATAGGAATAGCTGACAACTCTTACCGTATGCCCAAGCTGCGACCCCGAAACATACACTTCTCAAATCAGGCCGAGGTGCCTCGGCATGTGGAAACCCTAGTTCAAAAAACCAGAGATATGTGAAGGCATCCCCAAAGGTAGCCTCCGCCAGTGCTCTCTGGGAGGGTTCACCTGCGAGAGAATTCTCTCGCAGGCTTTGACCTCTTCCAAGTATCAGCTGGAGGTCAACAGTTTTTTTTAGGTAACAGGCTACATGAGGGTATTCCACATGGTGGCAACTCCCCTTTAATAGAATAGGAAGGGATTTGAAAGGTGGGATGCGGAAGGGTAGAAGAAGGTAACCGCGAGTAATAGAAAGTGATTCACCGGACTAAAACATTCAGTTCGTATATTATGGTATATATTAGTTACCTCGCTTGAGTATTATATTATACATCAATGTGAAAGTGGTTTCCTTCAAAATGGATACATTCTTTAGTAGTGTCGAAACATTAATCACATTGTCGTTCGCTTTTGTTGTATCTGTACGTAAGACCCGGCCTTAGTGTTTCCTTTTCAGTTTAGTTGACTAAAGGTATTCGTTGGAGCAGAAACAAAGTCCTCTCCACTCCTACCCTCCGGCAAACGCACACTCATTTGCCCTCTTCATTTCATAAAAAGCCCGCAGGCCCAATATTGCGTTTTTTTTTATTATTTTTGTTTGCTTTCTTTGTGGAGAACATTTTTAATGTTTAGTGGTCTGTTTTATTCTTTAATGGTACGTTATTGTGCGTATAAATGGCATTTTATTATAATTTGTTTGATGGTATTTTTCTGCTCTGAAAAAGAGTCGTAATGAAATTGAGGCCATTCATATATTATATGAGCAGAACAAAATTCAATTAATACTAACATGGTTGATGCTCAGCGAAGCGTTATTCGCAACTTTTTTTAAAAAAAAATATAAATATAAATGATGAATTTTATCTCCATAAAAATTTTAATAATGAAGTTGTAGACTTGTAGTTTTCACAATTAATGGAGCTCTCTCCAAACGATGCTGTTTGTCTGAAATAACGCAGTTTAATTGAATACGTATGGAGACTACATCTTAATATGTGCATTACTATTTCTTTACAAACTTGTGAACTGAAAAGGTACATTCTGAAACGGCATTGGTCGCATTGAACTAGTTTGTTGATCTTAGTACACAAATCCTAATAAAATTGAAAATTACAGGTCAGAATGACTTTGAGGAAAACGAATAAACCGATCCAAATCTTAAAGGGTTTCTAATTAGACAGGTGAACAATCCCCCCTTTATCATTTCATTTGCTGTCCCAAGAGCTGCGTAAGTGTGACATGAACACCCCTTTTATCAGAGAAGTGCATCCGTGTAAATAAGTATTTCACACATGCTGATAATTATTTAGTACAGGAATTACTTCAATAGTTTATATAACATAGCCCAAAAATTTTGTTGAAAGTGAACTAATGGACGAGTAAACTTACTTAATACTTCGTAAACATATTACAAAAAAAATTAATCTAACACAAACTTCGTATCACCGGGAAATATTTTCGAATAAAAATATAATGTACGGATACAAAATTGATATATATCTGACTCTGGGTTGAACCAGTAGGTCATACAAGACTGATTATCCAAGTAGATTATATAAGAAAACCACAAATTCAATTAATAATATTTTATTTTATGACGTTTCATTAACGCAGTATAATTGATGCATAATTTATGTTATTCATATATATATTGTAATGATAAAAGGGCAATAAAGAATTTCGAATTACAAACTATTGAACTGAATTGTTGCCGGCGAACACACAGAGATACGATAATTGTCGAGAATATTGAACAGGCCAAGACATTGTTAGACAATAGCGCGCGTAAGTAGATGGAGTAGTCAGTCAGCCACGAGACCTTGCTGAGTACGAAAGGCATTAAAATTTGTCAGTCAACTACGAGACATTGTGGAGTACAGTATAATTAAATTTAGCAGTTGGCGAAGGATTTCAGTCGAGGACGGAACTAAAATTAATACAGTTGGAAATCAGAGGCGAGAGCATTGAGTTGTGTTAGCAGTCGGCGGTCAAAAGTGATCTTGTATGGAAGTGATCGAGAGGATCTTAAGACATTAAAAAGCAGTGAGAGACGAGAACGTCAATCCTGTAACTCGGAAAAGTCTCTGAGCGCTACGTAAAATTAATCTTGAGATCGACGAGGACGAGATCCGTGCGGTGCCGCCAATAGTAACGTGCAACAGTTGGAAAAAGTGTAAATTCAGTGTTACATAGCCTGTTCCAAAGTGTTGCAGCTAAAAGTTTTTTTTTAGGGTAACAGGCTACATAAGGGTAAACAACATGGTGGCAATTCCCCTATAGAAACATAGGAAGGGATTTGAAAGGGGGGATGCGGAAGGGTAGAGGAAGGTGGCCAAGGGTTAACTAGGGCCCCCGGGCTACGGTTTAAGGATCCCACCCGGCAATTCGCCTCAAAGTGATGCAGGAAAAACCCTATAAAAACCTGCCTAAAGTAGGTCGCACTTTTGGTACTTGTCCCACGACCTTCCGATGGCGGGAGAGGAGTTCGCTCTGGGGTCGCAATATTCCCCTCGCCGTGCTTTGACCAGTATAGGACGCAGCTGACAAAATGTTTACAATTTCTCTGGTACCGGTACAAACAGTGAGTAAAAAGGAAACAATTAAAATTAAAATTGTAAACGTTAATAAAAGGTAGAACATCAACAGATTTCGATTTCATTACGTTTTTATTTCGTTTTATTCGATTACATTTCGAGAGTTTATTAAAAATATTTGTCAATAGTAAATTGTACAATTAATTGTTCTTTATTTAAAAGGCCCAGTAAAGACCCTGAGGTAAGAGAAAAGAACATTTTTTATAAAATTGTTAAGTTCAGCAAGTAATTTGTTTTGTAAGGTAAAATAGTTGTGTATAATAAATTAATTGTTTAATTAAATTAAATAAATTTTATTATTTCATGTTCCTTTCATTAGGTAATTTTCAATTATTAGTTCAATTTAATTAATTATCCTCATTATTGAGTATCATAATTTGATGCCTTAACGTGTGGACAATCAATGCATTTAATTTGGAATGATTGTTGCTTATTATATGCAGGATAGTTTTAATTAACTTCAATTAAATGAGGGTATTACAATTCATTAAAAAACAAAAAGATATTATGAAAAAAAAGTAAAAGAGATCTAAATAAAATTCATGGAAACAACAGAAAGTCTTCATGACCTAGTCGAAGCTAAATTTGGAATAAAATAAGTGTACAAATTCAATTATCAGATTCCAAAAATATTAATATATCTTAGAATGCATGCAAGCTTGAGTTTGAAATACGAGGCCCAAAAGTTGGGTCGAAACGACGTACTACTTTCTCTGTTGTATAATCATGATCTGTAATTTTCTAATTTAATGATATTAAATTAAAATTATTATGACTTTATTGCCTTATTGATTTATTTTTATAATGCCCGGATGTTCATCTCGTTCTTTGAGTTACTAGGGTTGGCCAACAAGTGTTTACACAATCTAAAACATGGAACTGGTAGTATCGAAACAAGTTTGTTAAGAGTTTCAAAATACTTCATTGGTGACATGGGGGATAAACGCAACCGTTTGATGAGTGGCCTCACGGTTTTTCGCCCGGACGATGTTCTGCGTCGATACACAGGTGTCGACGGAACGGGGATCCAAAAACTAACCAAGTGGTGGGTTTCTGCAGGTGAGCGGGATCCGAGGTTTTCTTGCTAAGAATACAATCAAATTTGTCACCACTGAATAATAATAATAAAAGTTAAAGCTGTCTAAATTGTCCAAGAGGAAAGCGTTTTCTTTATGAAGATGTTTGTATATGCACATGTCCGCAGTTTCCAAGGGGAGAATTTAAGTTAAAACTGTCGCCGGTTATACAGATTTGTCCCCCTGCGGCCATTTCCTTATCTGCAAATCCAACAGGATCGTTGCAGGAAACAAACAGTTATTTTGAGGAACCTTCCGTTAACATACTGTTTGGAGAAACGCTGGATGAAATTTCAGCTTAGATATTAAATGAATGGACCCTAAATATTGATTTTTTTAACTATTTTTGTTATTTTGGACCGTTCTCTTGTGCGTTAGGTGTCGACGTTCTGCAAACTACTTATATGAATGTGGACTGGAATTCTTAATCTGTACTTTGGCGTTGAGTTCGCTTGATACCCCCTTAAAGGAAGATCCAGCAGACTTGAGGCGGATAGAAACCGAGCCCGAAAAGCATACACTCTGCCTACCAGACCAGAAGAATCCGTGTCGAGAGATGGGGAAAAAAAAAGAAGTATATCTTTTAATTGAGTCGCAGTCGTAAATAATGTTAGCAATGTAAACAAGTTGCGGAGAAGAATCGCAGGTCTCGGGGACGACACTAAAATGCCTATACAAGTGAGTGGGAGAGGGTGGGGTTTGGGGGGGTTGGGATCCTCTCGAGAGACCTGCGACCTGAAAGCCGTCAATGGACACTTGTCGCACAATCGTCACAATGCACGTTGCCTAATGAGATGCTGGGGTCCCCCTTACTAATTAGTGCACCCTTAATGACGGCGAAATCTGTTACCCAGCCACGAGAGGAAAAAGAAACTTATTAAGGCGTCACGTAATTTAATTCGGCACAGTTATTAAAATAATGAGGCGAATATTGATTGAGGTCGTAATTAAATGTTCACATCTCAGGAACACCAATTATTAGCGGCTGAGTGGCGTGGGTGGGCTGCTTCTTACGGTCCCACTGGCCACACAGATCCGAGTGGCTTAACGAGCGAAAAGGGCTTCTCAAATCCAATCACATACTACCGCTCTATTGCTTTCTTCAACACTCGTAATTATTTCTCAAGGCTTCAGTTGGTCGGATGCCTTCAAAAACATTCAGTAACTAAATCTGTTTCTTTTCTTTTCTACGGATTATTCTCTCAATAAAAACTTGATCAATTAAAAAATCTCTTTCATTCTAAATCGCGGTAAATCTGCTTAAATAATTTTTAAACTCTTCTTTGAATATGAGTCTTAGATCTCTCTTAATGACATCAATAAATCCTTAATAATACAAAAACATGGATGCTCTTACATACGTAATGAAAATTCCGGCAAGATAAATATAATAAAATAAATAATTATTGGTTGACCAATAAAAAATTCTGTTTAAAATAAGGTTTTCCTAACCATTTCTACCTTCTTCAGGTACCGAAAAGTTGTTGTAATATTAAAATGGAGTTTGCTAAATAAATGCCTGTTATTTATCATAAACATCTTTTGATTTTGTGTAATTTAAACAGATGTCAAATCAAAAACAATAATAATACAAAGTAGCAATAAAAGCCTGCTAAACATGGAATAATTATGAATTATACAATTGTACTTTCCTTCCTTTAACTGGTTTCTTGATCAGGCAGAGACGACTGCTAGATATGACAGAGTCTGGGCTTAGCATTGACACAAAAATCCAACCAGGAGCCTGATTGATGCTAGGCAATGACGCTGACCACTACACTACAGAAAACTCATCATGGAGCATATCAAGAATGCCAGGGGCTGGATTGATCTAGAAACTTTGAAAATATAATAACAGCGAGATCAGAAAGAAGTCCAAGTATGAGGTTAATGTGGAATACGGACTTGGTTCTCTGGATAAGGGATGGGCCCAGGCGAGGTGTAGATCCATTGATGATGATGGTGCCATGTATTCCGATGGAGATGCGATCGCGGGTGAAGCCAGTAACTTTAGGCCGAACGAATGTGTCCGAGTTTCAAGGAAAAGCAACAAATCATATTTAGCCGGCTAAAAAATATTATTGAGAGAGTTCGTTTTAATTAATGAGTTTTTAGAGAAATGCAGTGACGAAGAATAGTCGGCAATTGAGCACAAGTATGGTTTGAGGAAAGCAAAAGCAAATGTAGACGCTAAGAATACAGTGGGAAATCACCTTGGTGGTATTGCGACGTGTCTGTTTCGTCAGTTTTATGAACCGTCTAGTAAAGAGTCCTTTAAATGAAATGTGTACTCGTAGATTATTCGCGTGCTTTGTGTTATTTATTTCTCCGCCCGTCCTTTTGTAGGAGATTCTCTCCGTCAAACAGCGTTGTCTTACAAAAACACGATATTCATTGTGTGTCGAAGTTATTGTTGGACGCAAGTACTGGACAATAACCGCGGATAACTGTACACGCCACGGCGTCGCTTGATTTTCCCCCATAAAGCTATTAGCTGCGCTCATTGTCGCACAGTTGTGGCTCTGGAAATGGCCGCTAGCTCGCTAGCTCGCTGCCTGGAATAACGGAACGGACCTGCATATTAATGTTCTCACTCGCTTGATAGAAAAACTCCGGCCAGATTACGAGTAATCCGGAACAAGATTGCTCCACGTGTTTGGCCCTCATTAAGGTGATTTCTACAAAGGAAGCCTCGAGGACAAGAAAACTCACAATCTCTGTGTATAATACACTTCTTAGAATGACTCATCCACGAACTACCATCTAGATTTATTTCAGTAATATGTGAGACATTACTTACCACTGAAGTGACCGTCCAGCATCTGAAACAAAGAAACAAACAAAAATTATTACTTATGTCCCACTAGAAACAGTGATCTGTTGTAAGACACCGCGCTGAGGTAATTAGCGGTTAATATTCATCAAAACGTCTCATAACTCATAAGAATGATCCTGTGCGCCTTGTAAGTACAGAAAAGTAAAACTAAGAACTGATGAAACACACAATAACTTAAATATGTGTTACTATACATTTAAAATAGCTTAATTTATTTTACATGAGTGCCTCTGGATCTAATACTGTGAGTTGACGTCACTGAGTAGCGTCCGCACTCTGCTAAAGTCTCACCTTCACCATAACCCCTGGCACTGAGAACAGTATTACTTTTACATCTTCCAATTGTCCAAATATGTATTTATTCATTTTTACAATATTTATTTTTCAATTAGATTTCGGAATATTGTCATTTAAAAAATTTAATTTAATAATTAAAACTCCATATTGTACAAATGTCACTGGGCGTTTAAAATATTGTAAAGAACTCAATAGCAGAGGCATTATATTAAATTCCTATTTGTGGAAACATCATTGGGCATCAGTAGGCAAAAAGGATATTTCATGTTTTTATGTCATAAATATTGCTGTACATTTTTTAAAATACATATTACACATCTTTTTACATATTTTTAAAATAAAAATAAATTGTGTGTTTGTGTGGTACATACAAAAAAATTACAAGAGTATAACTATAATGATGGACTAATTGAAATAGTTTAGTAATTTGAGATATTTTTTTTTAATTACTGATAAGTATGACAAATTTTGTTTCGAAAGTTACTGATTTTAAATATTGACTAAATTTTAACATATTGTGATTAAAAAAATATTTTACGTTAATTAAATGAAAATAAATTAAACACTAAAGTACACTAAAAGGAGTAGAGTTTGGGATATCATCAGGTACTATATACATATATGATATAATAAAAATATTAATAAAATACATACATAATCTACTTAATAAAAAAGGCTGTATATTTGTCTGTATGTATGTATGTATGTGTGTGTGTGTATGTATTTACGTTGTTCTTTATACAAATTTTATCGCGTGGACAGAATTCAACAAAAATTGGTATATATATTCTGCCAAAATCGAGAACCGGTACTGTGGGGGTGAGAAACCCCTAGAATAAACGTGGAAATAATTATAATTGAAATAAGTTACGAATTAGTGTTAAATTACTGCGCGAGACGATGACGTCATAAATTTTCAAGACATTGACGCATCCTAAATATAGTTCTCTATTTCGTAATGAAATAAAGCAGAAATATTTTGATTGAATAAAAAGTAAAATTTTTTCCAGTATTACTCCATCGAATAGTAATAAAAAACAATACGAAACACTTTACCATCCTTGCGCAAAGTGAATTTGGAATAGTTAATTATCCCGCTATCTATGATAAAGCCAATATGGCGCCTTATAATACATTCAAATGTGTGTCGGTCGAGATTTATAAAATTTCATAATATAACGTACTATTGTATCCTGTATAATAGTTCAGAAGATAATAAGATTTGTCTAAGGTACGACTGCTGAATTATATGTTTGTAACTATAAAAGTATTGAAAATGACGTACGGAACTCCGAAAGTTTTTATGGACGTTATTCAATAATGCACTATCAGTCAAAGGTATGTACAGAAATAGAAACATTTATATTGAAATAAAAGTACAAATTATTGTACTTTACGCAACGTATTTCTATAAATTTGTATAAATGTAAACAAATTATTACGTGCAATTTGTGTCGTGAAACAAAAATTTGAGGTTAGGATAGCAGTATTTGTTTTCCATTTTTGAGAACGACGTTATAGATGTTCAATTTCTGAGAAATGAAGCTGAGCAAAAATATTTTGATTGAATAATAAGTATAATTAAATCTACCAAAACCACATCGAGTGATAAATATAATTTATTATGAAAGGTTATACAATCCATTGCATTAATTTTCTTTTAAATAACTTGACTTTTGACGTGGAATATTTAACGGGATCAGGGACCAATATGTTTCCCAATTATATCTTGCAATACGCACTGGAAGATACATAGAATTATGATAAAAACAATACTTAAATGTTCAAAATTGATATTTTTTTATTGAAGACAGCGTATTTCGTAATGTTTTGTGCGGGGGTAGAAATTTCCAGACAATGTAGTTGGTTGATTTTTGCGTGCAATAAATACTTTTTGATTATCGCACATTTGTGGGGGTGGTCATCTTCTAACATGTAAAAATGACCAACATATTTGGTCAGTGACTTAAACACCTTCAGCATGGGAGGTGAACACATTTAGGGATAGGGTTCGAGGAGCGTTACATAAAAATAGCGCAAAAGCAACCGAAATTTGAGTGTATCGGGACATCCCGGGCAACGCCAGCACCCAGCTAGTATAATAACAAAAAATTGAAATAATAAATATAACTATTAATAATTTTATAGATTTTAAAGTATTATAATTTTACTGCCTGTAAATTTTTTAGTCTCAGATAAACAGCAATTTTATTTTTACTTTAATTTATTGGTAATAATTTTTTTTAATTAAATACCATTAATTTTAAATGTTGAAATTGTTATATATGTTTATGTCAGACAAAAAAATATTTATAAAATCATATCGGTCATTCAAAAGGGATTTTATTGCATAAGAAGTTCATTAAAATATTTCTCTTTACTGTATTTGTGAAATTATATAAAAACAATTGTGTGCATGTAATTAACTAATGTACCATCTTTAATCAATACAGACAAAGGAATTTACCGAGTACCGAAGAGATACAATTAGTTTTAAAAAATAAAGGAAGGTACTTGGTAAAATGTAATGTACGTCTTAACCGAACCCTAAAAATAAAATGTATCATACGGATCAAATTTAACGTTTTTCTATTAAAGTTAATTTACAGTAACTGTGTAATGCGTATGTAATGTAATTATGATATAATGTAAGTAAATAACTGTGACACTTATATGACAACGTACATCAGGAGGTTTTTGTTGTGGTCGCTGATGAGCTTCTAGTCTATGCGATCTTTATAAATTTTATTTTAATTGTTTCTCCCATAAACTGAATTCATATTAATTTTTATTAATTTAATACGACGTCAAATATATATGTACTAAAATATAAAATGATGAAAAATATGATATTTATAATATTATAAATAAACAAATGGCCTTCAGTCAGAAAATGATTTATTAACAAAAAAATTAAATATTCTGACGTTTTGTCCTTATTTTAGAAACTCTTCAGGTTTACATATTTCATATATGAAATATTGCTTCTAAAAATTTTGTATGATTTATATGTAAAATTACTAAGCTTGAAAAGATCCGAAAATAAGGACGAAACGTCGGTAGTTTTTTGTTAATAAAAGTTTTCACAACTCAAGGCCGTTTATTTATAAAATAAGAAACTAATTGTGTTTGTTAAATTTACGTGCTACAAAGTTTAAATTCAGCCGTAATTTTTACCATTTTTAAAACTTCTTTTTGTGTGTCCTACACAAAGGACCTCATATAAGGCTTATCAATGTTACTTAACAGGAGTCTTAATTTGCAAGTTGATTTGACGTGTATAGACCTCGCAATTAAGCTTCAATTGTGCCCGTATGTTTATTATTTGACTGGCCTGTGTGCGTGGGACGGTCATTATCAAAACATCGCTTGTAAGACGCCATAATTTTCCGGATAATATTCAAAGTGAATTAGGTTTCTGTAATCACAGGCCAGTGGAAGCTTTGAATACAACATGGCGGGAACTTTTCTAAAGAGGCTGCTCGGTTAATAGCTTCCAAAGGTCAAGGGTCAGCTCCTACAACCCACAAACAAATTTGCTTATTCCGTTGTTTTTCTCCACATACTCACACACATTCACATACGTGAGAAGGCACTAATACTGTCTTTTATTCGGCCATAACAATTCTTTTGCTGTCGGATAGGCGATAATATCGGTCGGAGAGTATCGGGCGCAAAGGCAAGGGGGTGGGAGGCAGCTGGGGGGAGGGGGGAGGTGAACCTCGTTGTCGGCAAAGTTTCGTCTCGCCCGCCGTAAATTAAGAATTAACTAGCTTTACGATCCTCCCTCTCCCCTTTTTTTTACTTTTAATTAAAACTCAGTAATGTAACTATATTGTATAATAATTCCGGAGGAAAAACTAATTTACGCGTTTTTGATGTACTTTGTAATATACGTTACAATATTTTAACGGAAGACCAGGGTATAAAATTGTAGAATCTCTCCCGGTAGGATTCAACTCGTAAATCAGGCCGCTGTGAAATATACTAACGGAAATTTTCAGATGTTTAGACTAATTAGACTTCATTTATAATATATATATATATATATATATATATATATATATCTGACGATCCAAGGAATAATTGCCTATTGGAGTGACTCATATAAATTTATAGATCGTAATTGTGATTAATTCGATGGTTGATCGTATGATGGAGGTATAATTGCTTTACGCCGAGTAAGGAGGATTTTTCGTCTGTAGTATTGTGTGTGGGATGAATCTTATTGAATTTTGAATGTAATGCTGAAGCCTACATCGTCTTAAATGGCCAAGAAATTTATAATTAAATAAATAGTTGTGAAAATATTTTCCATAAAAAGTAATGTATTATTTTGAATCATAATTGGAGTTTATCAGAAATTTGAGCGTTTCAGTTTTTATCTCTTTGTATGTATTTTAACCGCTGTATCCTTTTATGTTTTTATAAATGCCATTTTTAATAAGACCAGAATTTTTTCATCACCAAAATCACATAATTTTAAGGTAACACTTATCCGTGTTTACAGTGTTACGCGTATTCCATAATATTCCATAGGTCTCAAGAATGAGTCACGAATCGTATAATAATATCTCAGATTTACTATCTTTATACGCTTTAAATTAAATTTTAATATTTGTCTTGGTCATATTTACAGAAGGTTTATTAAAAAGTGAATTTTTATTCTGTCATTGCATTTATAAATAGTGGAATTGGCTAAGAAAAATTAGTTATAGTCAATAACGAATTCAGTAACAAGTCTCCAGAATTTTAATAAAATATAATTTAAGAAGCTTTTGGCTAGATGTCAAGAATAATGTACAATAATTATTTAATATTCTAAATTATTCCAGAGGAACGCTTTGCCCAGTGTTAACCATCTAAATTATTTAACGTACGTCTCATTATACACATAATGATTGGTCGTCTTTTTAGTTGAGTTATTTTTTTAACTGGCCTATTCTTCGTCCCCTTTCGTGCCTCATTTAGAAGAGCTACGAACTAAACTGTAAGTAAACCGTTTAAGTTTAGTTGTCTGTGACACTATCACAGTTTTACTAGTTTCGCCTTTTCTGAAAGCAAATCCACGACCGTAGGTCCTAATTAGTAGTGATTCGCGTGCACGTGTGCAGTGAATTGTGGCGTTTACGTATCGTTGACTTGTCACATATATATACCTCGGGTCTTAAATAGCTACTACTTGTGTGTGTCACGAAACGCTCGGATGATCATTTTGTCATTTATGAATTGTTAACGTTATTTACTAGCACGCGGACTAATTAGGCGAGTACGCACATGGGGGCGGCGACAAGTGGCAACTTCTGCGTAACGACATAATTGTGCGAAGGTGTTGTCACGAACGATAATTATCACGCCGCACTTAATAAGCGTCGTCGCATTGTGGCGTCGAGCATTAATTACCGCGATCTGGCGAGTTAGACACGCGGGGTTTGGCAGAGGAGAGGAGAGCCACAATCCACGCTTGGTTCACTACGTCCGATCCCAACTTACCCCGCAATTACGTCATACGCTCCCGCTAGGGAGACCAACGAAACATTCTCAAAATCGCATAAGCAAATGTACTGATTTGGTCACTTGTAATAATATTAGTCTCGGAGTTCATGCAATCGTGGATTGCATAACGTGTAACGATGATATGTTCCGAGATTGCAAGCGTACGTGTAGATTACATAACCTGAAATATGGCCGGGTAATTTAATAAGAAGTAAACAGAACATGCACAAGTACAACCTAATCCGTCTTATTCATGCAGACATGACGGTTATATTTGTAGTGAAATGATTTTTCTGCCGTTTCACCAAGTTAAGGGCACAAGTTAAACCTTACCAGATCCTAAACGGGTTACCTTTCCTAAGAATTTTTTTTTTTTTAGCGACAGGCTACATGATGGTCATCCACGTTGTGGTAACTCTCTTTTCAATATCATAGGAAGGATTTGAAAGGGGGGATACAAAAGGACAGCTAGATAATCAATATTTAACTAGGGCCCCCGGGCTATAGTTAAGTGACCCTACTCAGAATTGGTCTAAGCGTCATAGGAAAAAAACTCTGTTGGTTCTTGTTCCACGCTCTCCTACGATAATTAGTAAAAAATTTATTGAACATAACTTACAATTAATTAAATGTACAGTTCGTTCCAATGATTCGGCCATTAACGAATGATAGTAATAATTTAAATAGAATTTATGATTCCCTATTGTTGTAATCCGTTTAATGTATTTAAAATAATTATATTTCCATTGTTTCTTTAAACTTAACAATGCTCTCAACAGCTGTAAACATAACAGAATGTTCGCCTGCAATATGTGAGCTAATCACATCTAAAATATTTATGACCTCTTTATTTAATTGTAAGTAATGTTCAATAAATTTTAAATTAATTGTATTATCATGCTTTTGTTGGAAATTTTAGAAACACGGATTTTAAAATTATATAATTTAATTGACTTTACAGCACCTGAAGAGGTCTTAATAAATTAGGGGTGAAACTTTGAGAATTTTTTTCCATTATAAATTTATAACTAAAAAGGTTGATATTTTCATTTATTTAAGGACGTCAGATAAATATAACTGTTAAAAGATTTGTATCTTAATTGATCATTTCTAAGCATATTTATTAAAGTGATCACTACCAATTGAAACAGATTCCATATTGTAGATAGAAATAGAAAATATAAATCGAGATAAATTGCAGAAATGTTATACATTAAACTTGTATTACATTCACTTAATGTTAAAACCGAGACTGATTCGGATTCTTTATACCTACTCGTACGGCGGTCAGGATTGCGTAAGTGGTTCGGGGGGGGGGGCGGTGTCGAGGGGGTGATGGTCCGCTCGTGCCACGGCCGGACATCGCACGACACTCCTCGACCATGTTTGATAGGCAGCTGTTCCAATGGGAGCAACGGAAACACTCTCAATGTATTCCCAACGCCTGCGAGTCCCGAACTTACACACTCAAAGATGACCTTGGAGACTTGGCGTATGGGAACCAGAGTTTCCATTTCCTCGATTCAAACCTCCCTTGTGAGGAGTAAACGAAACGTTCACTTTATAATCAATTTCTGATATGTCGGCTGCGAAGGAGAGTACTAGGGATTTTATGTTTAAATCCGCACATTGTTAGATTGATTAGTGATCGCTCATTGAAGTTGTAAGCTGTCGCGTCACTTTAATTACGTTGCATTCCTTTCGTTGTGCTAGTTTTACACACTTACTCTACATCTAAATAAAAAGTGTTCGATTAACAAATTTAATAAAAGAGAATAAAGGAATTCTCATTGGTTAATATGTTGAATAAAAAGACAGAACGTTTCAACGGATAACTTTGCCATCGTCATCAGGTATGTGTTATATTTTTAGGTACACAATGACGAATGATAGACATTTGTTGAAGTTTGTAACGCGAGTCCGTTCCTATGCTTCCTGGTTAAGTGAAAGTGAATTCAAGGATCCTTATCACTTAAATATTTGCATAGTTTCATAACTTCGCTATTAATGAGGTAATAATCCACAGCGTCCACTCCTTGCCTTGTATCCTGAGACCGATACGGGTTTCCTTACGGTTCCCTGTACTATTTTCTCCGCACTCATTCTCCATTTATTCATCTCCAACTTTCTCTTCGTCCCTGCCTCACTTTTACCTTTCTATCTCTGGTGAGTGAGAAGAATATTCCGGGTCCAGCAATACTCCAGTGCTCAGATATTATCGAAGTTACACTAAAGAAAGCGGACCTTATTTTACTTATTACTTTAGAAACTGTAAAAGAAATTAGGTAACCAAACAGAAATAATAAATCAGGAATAATTACAGGGAAATGTAAATGAAGTTTAAATATTAACTTTTAGTGAGGAGAGAGAAGAATTTACACAGGAACAAGTTTCGTCGTAGGTTCCCTCCCGACCAAAGAAGTTTAAACTAAGAAAGACGAACTTCTGACTTGGCTTTGAGTTGTTATTAATGGGCGCCATTACGGCTCGAATTAATTGAACAATGCGCCGGAAGAGAATTGCGTTCTGTTTAAAACTGGTGTGTGAATTATTGTCCGCTCCGGGATCGGAATCGATCACGACGTTCCTTCGCCGCGATCAATCTGCCAAAGACGCAAACTTCCACCCGTCGTCATTGCAACTTTTAAATAGAATGTTTTATTATGTAATTAATCTCTTGCCGCGGATCCTGTGGAAATCATTTAAAAGACAAGTTTCCAAGTCTAATTAATTTTTCAAGCCTCGCGGAGGGGAACAGACCGGAGGATTTAATTTATGTCTCCTGGAGCATGAAACAGTGGAGTAAAGTAGTGGTGCCGTGGGGGTGGGGATAAAGACCAAATAGTCCCTAAACAAGTCCCGGATTGAGGATTTATGAGCTTAGTCAATACACCTTATCTGATAGGCTCTAGAAAGAAAATACTGAAGAAAGGAGCATTACAGCAACACTTCTCACACATTTCCTGCAAGAAACATATGGTAATGCCAATTAATTAATTAATCAATTAATTGTTTTTAAATAAATCTGAATTGTTAGCGAACAGTTTGTATTATAGCGAGAGCGAGCAGAGCGACAATGAGTAGTCAGCTCTGTACCTATTATTGAGAGCGCGGAATGTCAGTTACGCGCGCAAAAGCATAGTTAGTTAGCAGTTAGTAGCAAAAGTCAAAAGTCTAATTCGAGGAGCGAAAGAGTAAAGTCTACAGAGAAAAGCGGAATAGAGAAGTCGATGTCTAAGAGCAGCCATGAAAGGATAGACTTTTTAAAATAAATCTTTACTGAGCTTATATGCAGTTTCAATCCAAACCGATCAGTAAATCGGTTACTCGTAAGATTCCTGTAAGCAAGCAGTCATCAGATAGCTGACCAACTTGGAAAGGATCATCCGAGTTCCTGGAAGCCTAGAAATTCCATAAGTGTAGAATCTGTGAGAAAAACTTAGAATCTGTGTAAAAATTTTGCAATATAGTTTAGTTTTTGAAGCGCTAAAAGAATGCTGGTACCAGCCGAACAATGCGTAAGTAACAAAAACTTTAATAAAAATCTGTAAACGCTAAGTAGAAGGTTAAAGTTAGATTTCGTTCGTTTTTCATTTATCAGCATATTATTTTCGAGAAAATTTTCATTTGTATTGTTAATCAGATCATTCAATAATATTCACTGTAAATCATTAAACCGAGTAAAGGCTCTGAGAGAACAGATCTCAAATTTTGTTTGTAATTGTCTTTTATTCTTTGAAAGCCACTAAAGGAAAAAAAATTATTTTGTTTGTTAATTTTTTATCTTTTTCATTCAAATAAATTATTACATTTAATGTCACCACAATGTAGGGCAAAAATTAAATAAAGTTTAATTGTTTATTAAAATATGTAGTACTCATTATTGTTGGCTTACATTTCAGATTGCAAATTCTGAGCAAACTCGAGGGTTATTATAATCACTGAGATTTAAAATGAAACTTCTTTCTACTAAGTAAGACATAAATTGGTCAAAAATGTTTCGGGGCGTTGTTTGGAATTATTACAGGGAAAATAACCTCCTGAGTTTAGCTAAATGGTAGGTAGGAATAAATAACTGAATGACAGTAAGACAAAGAGAATACAACAATTTATTTTCTTTGGATCGACGTGTTTGTCGACATCATTATTTTGGTTGTAATCCGTTGGATATAAAAAGGCAATAAAAATTAGTTATGAGAGTAATCGAGTGTAACAACAACACGCATATTACTTGTATCATAGGAAACATTACTCTGGGTCGACAACGTTTGTATCAGGCAAACGGTACATGAATTACCATTCAAAACTTGATCTATTCAGTCACATCTACACATCCTAAAATTTTATGAGGGGAAGTTTCGAGCACCATCTGGAGAAGGTTCTTAATTATAACAAATTGCCAGAGACAAAATGACAAACGTTCCAAAATGTTGTTTTTAAGTGGTTAGACAGGAATTTTATCACCATAAAATGGAAAACGACAACGGATCTGCTGTGAAATCGGGAATAACTCTCAGAATGTCTAAAATTCTCATTCTTCATTAGAAAAACATGAAACCAAAAATTCAGTCGGCCCAATTATTTTCTAGGGCCATGTCTTGAATTGTTGACAAAATATTTGTTGTCAAGCGTAGGCGAGACGATAATATCATTAGATGGAGACAAGAATTAACAAATTTCTAATTGAATATAAACACATTAATTTTGTCAATGTGATCCAACTGCTTCCATTCACTCCCTCAGCTATTGGGCAAATAATTACTGTTTTTAAATCTTGTTTCTTATTGAATATATATATATATATATATATATATATATGTATTGTAATAAAGAATAATAATAGTAATTGAAATGATTTGATTGTCCACACGTTAAGGCATCAAAATGTGGTTACTCAATAATGAAGATAATTAATTAAATTGAACAAATAATTGAAAATTATCTATTGTAAGGAGAAATGAAATAATAACATTTATTTAATTTAATTAAACAATTACTTTAATATACACAACTACTCTACATTACAAAACAGATTACTTGCTGAACTTTACAACAAATATCCTTTTCTCTTACCTCAGGGTCTTTACAAATTTTACAACTTACTATTAACAAATATTTTTTAATAAACTCTCGAAATGTAATCGAATAAAAACGAAATGAAATCGAAATCTGACATATTTTTCCATTTATTAACGTTTACAATTTTAATTTTAAATGTTTCTTTTTTACTCACTGTTTGTACCGGTACCAGGGAAATTGTAAAGTTATTGCAACACACTTTCACCTCCAACACTTACGAACAGGCCATATAACACTGAATTTATTTATTATTGTTTGCAAACACTTAAAACTGCTGATCTCTGCCAATTATTTGGAACTTGCGACGGAAACTGGAGACTTCTACCACAAAATCATCAGCCTCTGCTTGCAGACTGCTAACACAACTCAATGCTCTCGCTTCTCATTTCCAACTCAATTTATTTTAGTTCCGTCCTCGACTGAAATCCTTCGTCAACTGCTAAATTTAATTATACTGTACTCCACAATGTCTCGTAGCTGACTGACAAATTTTAAATTCCTTCCGTACTCAGCAAGGTCTCATGGCTGACTGACTACTGCATCAACTTACGCGCGCTATTGTCTAACAATGTCTTGGCCTCTTCAATATTATCGACCATTATTTTATCTCTGTGTGTTCGCCGGCAACAATTCAGTTCAATAGTTTCTAATTATTAATTGCCATCTTATCATTACAATATATATATATATATATATATATATACATATATTTCTGATATTCATTTCTATGTTGAAAACACAAACGAACGGCACATGCTAAAAATCGTAAAGTTTGTGATTTTTTTTGTGTGTGTCAATAATCCTTTTTCAACTGTAATCCAGATTTATTTCTGTAAGGTCCATGAGCACATATATAAATTATTTTAATAAATATTTAAAATCCTTGACGTTGAAGCATTTAAATTTAATTTTTGATGAGATGTGAAACACACGAGCCAGTAGAAATAAATTTACTTCTCTGCGGAGCTGCGCTAATCGTTAAAAGTGACACGTTACATTTTTGATGAACTGAAGATTAATTCAGTTTGCTAATGCAGTTTTTGTTTTATTCAAATATGTCACGCAAAAAAAAATTAGAAGGAACAGGGGATGTTTGGACGGAGTTGAAGAGGTGTGAATGTGAATGTTCTCCAGTAGCGAAATATAATAGTTGAAAATAATTATTATATAACTAATTTACAGATATTGTTAATTGGTAATATTGATAATTACTTTCAAATGTGAAGATAAGTGAGTTTAATTTCATATCTCAATTTATACAACTGCAACCTGGAATGTTTGTGAGAGACGTTCCAAAAATAAATTTTAAGTTCTCTACCCCGGTGAATTTTAATAACAATTAAATATAATTTGAAAGTGAAACAACTAAAATGAAGCAGGCAGAACAATAGTAGACACAAATAGATAGGCAAGACAAATATGTAAAAAAATGAAATATAATCTGTGCAACATTCTTGTGTTTTATAATCAAAAACTTCTTGCCGGATCACTTCTAAAAAAATTATTAATGACGCATTTATATCGCGAATCTTTGTCAGTATTTCTCTTAATAATAAAATATTTATGGTTTCATTTTGGTAAAAATTAATAATAAAACTTAAATTTTATGTTCTCCGCCCCGGCGAATTTTAATAACAATTAAATATAATTAGAAAGTGAAACAACTAAAGTGAGGCAGGTAGAATAATAGTAGACAGAATTAGATACGCAAAACAAATATGTAAAAAATTGGAATACAGTCTGAACAACATTCTTGTGTTTTATAATCAAAAACTTCTTGCCGAATCACTTCTAAAAAAAGTCGTTAATGACGCATTTATATCGAGTGTCTTTGTCAGTATCTCTTTTAATAATAAAATATTTATGGTTTCATTTTGGTAAAAACGTCTTCAGTTGTTTCAGTTGCTATAGAAGAATGTCCTGTTTTTCAATAAATAACTAGTATTTTAATATTTCTGTTTATGTTGCGATTTTCCTTTAATATATTTAACTTAAGGAAAACAGTTAGCATCAATCCTACGAACATGTTCCTGTCTCCCAGTAGTCTTAAATCATACAGCAATGAGAATAATGTATGGTTGAAAGACAAATTGTTAGTACTTAACGTCCTGCTAGAGACTCGTAAAAAATATTTTTTTTAGAGTATAAATTATTTTGGAAATTAAATTATACTTTTTTTAATGTATATCTTTAAAATAAAAACACTGAAGCCAAGCAATATTTGAATTGCGGTTACTGTTGAAATTGTGCATTACTCTTTTATAACAAACAAGAGTCAAACATACTTGCATTAGGGAAGAGACGCTCAATTTTTTATTTGAGGAGGAGTGTACATTCCTTACATTCACGTTTAGATTTTCTTAATTTGCAAAGTTAGTAAACGCTACGTAAAAGGCTTTCGTCAAGAAATACGCACAATAAATAAACGTCTGTTTATTTAATTATGGACTTTGAAGAAGGTCTATCTCAGGCTAATTACTTATTAAGACGATCGCTTTAAAAGGTGCTTTAAGTACTTAATATATTTACATTTAATGACTAGTACTGCAAATCTCATTCCCCAATACAAAGAATATATGTAAGTGTATGTTTGTGTGTGTTAGGGGCGATGTTGTCGGTCACGAGAGGAAGCTGGTGTCAGAGGCGCGTGCGCACCCCGTGGATATCGACATCTGTTAGGGAGACACAGGAGAGCTGCAAGGAAACAGGGGTCCAATGTCCCGGCGAGGCCCGCAGAAACACTTTCTACACGCACTGACACACGGACATTTCAAATCTCTACGAAGGAAATCACCGTATATGAGGTTACTAATGGATGTGGCTGGATCCTTAATACGAAAAGTCAATACAAGAATAAAACTCGCGGTAATAAAATTGAATTCAAATGAAATCTGAAAGTTAAACATGTACTCCCAGTAATTCACGTGACTCTCACAAAAGATGCAAGTTGTACGGAGAAAAATGGAACAGGGAGCCATGTTGGAGAAGAGGTGCTTTAATAATAATTCTGCATTCAATATTAATAATGGAATGCACAAAATAATAAAGTTTTCTTCTCGATATATTTTGAAATTATTCTGGCTGATATTTATTGTAATTAATTTATAATTTACCCCGAGGTTTATTTTAATTTTATTGTGATACTGATAAAAAAAACTCGGAATAATTATAAATTCATAAAATAAATATGATTAAAAATAATTTTAAAAAATTGAGGAGAGAAAATATAAAACGGGGAAAGAAATAAAAATTCTAAAATTAAATAAAAAAAAGGACTTTCGTAAAAGAGGAGCTTAATGTTGATCCGTGTTCCTTTACCGGCTGTTGAACGATGATAATAGTTCTGAAGTTGGTGGCAGGTGAAGAACCAGCTAAAAGCTCTGTTAGGCTGTTAGAAGCTCTCGAGTCCGCAACCTATTGACCTACTCAGTTCATCCCATCCAGGGATACTGGGTCGGCTTTCTGCGTCAGGTAGGAGATATCGTTTGAGGAATGACACTAGGGTAGCGGCGGGATACAGCAACGACGGAGAAAGTATAAAACTAGAAACCACGAGACCCTACGAGAGGAACAACTTTTAATGTGTGTGATGAGGACTGCGCGGAGATCCAAGTTGAGGAATGATGGGATGAAAATAACACAACGTAATAGTAAATTGAAAAAAAAAAACTATAATTCATAGGCTTAAGTAAGGCAGGCTACAATTTTTAATTGTGCGTTGAAACATCTGACAGTGACTAGAGAATAAAGACATTCCTGGACTAACACGAGTTGAAACCCAAGAAAAGTTTATTCTGTGGCCAGAAATTTGTTTTTATTAATGATATATATGATTGCTGACTTAAAATGATCATGCTTGGTGTTGTATGCAGTCGACATACACGTGAAATCGTCTTTAAATCCTGTGGGATGACGTCATCACGGATGAAAAATTGGTGTCCTCCGGAATCCTGCGGAACGTGTAGTGCGATAGTTTATAATTGGTATATATATATATTATTTTAATGTAATTAAATATTATCAAGGGTTGAGAGCTTGGAAAGTTGGAATTTGTCCAGGCGCCGCCGTGGCGGATAAATAATCCGTTTGGTCTGGACTTAGGCACGTAGTGAGTTAACCCTCGGAAGTTACCTGGACTGTCGCACCATGGGAAACGTCTCTACAAAAATTCCAGAAATTGAATTAACACGTGATTGCCTGAACCAATCATATTTCTTGGTTCAGGAAAGATCGATCCAAAATTGGTCGAGAACATCGATATTTCACATCCAGCGAAGGGGCTGTAAAGAAAGTGTAGAGAGACTCCTCGACGAACCGTCGTACGTACGTACGGACGTATAGCCCCAAAGTTGCAGAACCAGAGGACTCAGAGGACGAGGGTGCCACATGATCACGGCCAGAGATCAACGCGAGGTAACTACCAAGTGCCTCAATCCTTACGCGCCTGGGGGAATTACCGTAAAGTATGGTTTAACTTGGAATTAAGGGATCCTATTGGTTTGCCCGGCTAACTGAACACATATAATTTGTACTTATTTTATTTTTTCCATGTTCAGTTAAATAATTAATAAATTGTGGAAACTATCCCTTTATTTTATCATTTAATAAACCAACTACTACGAACGTAAACGTAAGACTGCAACGCATCATATGCACCAGCCGTTCCTTAATAAGGATTTTGGAAAGGAGAGAAGATGGACAATAGAAACTTGTAGGCAGAAGAACGTCTTTTTGAACCAACAAGAAGACGAAGAGGGTCACATTTGGGACATTGCCTTGTTGCGTTCATTAGAGCTTGGCAAATCATTCATGATTGTACGAAGAGTAGAAATCAAAATAAAGCATTATCAAATTACGTGTTCTGACGAATTTTGACGTGAACAATGTTTCCTGTCTACATGGACGGTGCCACACGTCACGCATCCTGATTTTTTTTTCCGGAACGATGATGTGAACTTTGGACTTACTCTTGCTCGGTTACCTGAAACAGCTTGTCTTTCCGGATTGTGACGAATGAACATGAAACCATTTCCAACTTTTCCAAGTAATGTGTGAAAAAGTCACAAAATGAACCAGAGGAATTAAGTTGGTTTTTAAAACACAAAAGTCCAGTATTGTTTCTCTACTGGATGTTAATTATGACATTATTGGCAGCTGAGACTGTTGCAAGAGTCCCGAGGACCAGCAGGTGATTTTCAATTGATTGCGACTGGGCGGCACGGCGCAGTATCGGCATGTTGGAGGAAGGGCAACGTCCAGTAAAGGTTATGGGAGTGTCCGCTGCAGCACAGCGCTCGCTCCAAGTGCCGCTGTCCATCAACTGTCATAAACACATCACATAGAAATAAATTAAATTAACTCGCCTCGCAAACGCACACGCGGAATTCCTGTTATTTGTCAAAGAACGTCATCTAGTGCGTCTACGATAACAAAGGGGGCTCTGTAATACTAGGGAGACATTAAACGGACGGTTTCAATTTAATTTCATTACAAGTGATTCTCCAAATGAATCGCCTTTTTTCCGGGAACTCATATATCCTGAATTGTAAATATTTCCGAATAGCCTGATAATTCCCTGATAACAGAGGCGGAATTGTGTATTATTGACGTTGCATGGAATATTGTCCTTGTGGATCTGAGACAGGTGGAAGAAAAAAATTATATCAAACAGACAAAGAATAAAAATTTGGCAGAGATTAAATTAATTTTCCACAGAGGAAATGCCTTGAACCAAAATATAAATTTATATGAGTATTTACTCCGTTTTGTAAAAAGGTTCTAATTTTTATTTTTGTAAGCACTGCACTAGAATTTATTATCTTCTTTGCTAGACAATTACTTTTGGCATACTGTATTTTAAACGGATTATAAATAAATCAATAAAATGGATTATACACATTAAAAAGTGTATATAACCACGGAGTTCACTGACAGGGGTCTTGAAAATTATTTTTATTAACGAGCTATTCCCGGAAACTCATTCAGAATAATTCTGAGAATTTTCATACATTATTTCGGATCTATAATTGGGATATTTTTTAAAATTCTAATTCACCCTAAATACGAAAGCTGATTACTCATAAACAAACCAAAAAAATATAGTTACTCTCAACGAATTAGTTGTTTTTTTTCGCAAATTAGCATTATTTATTGGAAATTCCCAGAATTACTCAACGGACAGCGCATTAAAATTCAGTTTGTGTTATGTGTTTGGAGTTTGAGCATACATTTTCTGTTTTTATTCGTGAAATTAAAATCCAGGTATAAATTTATGAGCAGATAATATTATACCTAGCAGTTCTCGCTTTATTACAAACTTATTTCGCATTTATCGTCAAAGGTATTGATTTAATAGTTACTAACATATATTATACAGTATTTACCAGTAGACTCCTTAAACTTTAAATACAAGTCTAATTATTCAAATTCTACGTTTGTTTGCATTTAATGTTTCGGGAAATGATTATCTTTTCCCTTGATAGAATTCAAAAATAACTTCATGCAAATTATAAAAGGTTGTTCTAAACGTAAAGTATCAATTTTTTTTAAAAAAAATCACAGATTTTATAATAGGTAAAATAACTGATTTATAGGAAATTAATATTAAGTATGAAGAACTCAGATTTGTATTTTTCCTCTTTTAAAAACTACATGAAATATATATTTCATTAAAAACATATTTTGTCGCGTCCGAAGTTACACTTACCGTAGTCTTTAAACAAGTTAGTATTTTGTATAAAAGGCGTAAATTTATTGTTAGCAACAACGAGACTTGCTTTACATATATTCAAGATACTCGTAATTTAATGTTTTATGCTTCTTACTTTTCCTTCTAAATACTAAAAATATTAAGGATGAGGGTGATTATTTCAATCTAGAAATTTCACGTTTACTTTTCGCAGTCAATAAATTACAGTATGTCGTAAATAATTATTAACTCTTTTTCTTGAAGCAGGCTACGTAAGGATAATCGAAAAAGTTCCGGCATCCCGATAATAGCATATGAAGAATTACAAACGGGGCTGCGGAAGGGATATCAAGGTAGGCTACAGGCTACATCAGGGTGATCCACATTGGGCAACTCCCCTTTAATAGCATAGGAAGGGATTTGAGAGGGGGGATGCGGAAGGGTAGAGCAAGGTAGCCAAGGGTTAACTAGGGCCCCCGGGCTATATTTTAAGGATCCTACCTGGAATTCGCCTAAAGAAATGCAGGGAAAACCCTAGAAAAACCTGCATCAGGTAGGTCGGGCATTGGGTACTTGTCCCACGCTCTTCCGATAGCTGGAGAGGAGTTTTCTGTGGGGACGTAGCATTCCCTTCTCCGTGCCTCGACCAGTTTAGGAGGCAGCTGGCCGACTATTCCAATGGGAATAGCGGACAAATCTTACCGTATGCCCAAGGTCTGCGACCCCGGAACATACACCTCTCAAATCAGGCCGAGGTGCCTCGGCTTGTGGGAACCTTAGTTCAAAAACGGAGAGGAAAAGGCATCCCCAAAGGTAGCCCCTTCGTATCTCTCCTAAAAGGTTCTGCCTGCGAGAGAAAATCCCTCGCAGGCTTGGTCAGAATGAACTAGCGCCACAGTTTTATACTTTAAAGATTCTACTCTGCAATTCACGTAAAAGAGTTGCAGAGAAAACTCCCAGAGAAACATGCATCACGTAGGTCGGGCTCTTGGTACTTGTCCCACGCCATTTCACTATGACTGAAAAGTGGGGACGTAGCATTCCCTTCTCCAAGCCTCGGCCAAGAATCGGAGGCATCTGGCAGATTGTTGCAATGGGAGCAGTGGACAACTCTTGTCCGCGACACTGCATCATTCACGCCTCATAACTGACCGACGTGTCTCGGGTTAGTGAGTGCTCGACGGTGAGAGAGATTATTATGCAATATATGTATAATCGATGTGATATTGATGGTGCATCGACCGTTGGACTGGGAACCTGTTGCGTCACATTCGTTACAAAAAATGGATTTTACGACATCGTGTGTTTGCATGCAATTTGGATTGTTAACTATACTATTATCTAAAAGGATTTGTAGGAGGTATTGGAGGTTTTGATTTTCCAGGTTCCTCTTTTTCTGTGTAATTTTAAGGGATTGTCCTCATTATCTATTGTAATGGAATATGTTTGTGTTAAGCTCTGTGGAGTACAGACGATCGTAGGAATGGCAGGCCGGCTAAAGCTAACGATCGTTCTTGAATTTGGATATTGTTCTCTAGTGCAGTGAGCACGGGGACAAACACGATTTCCCCTGTCCGTGGAGGGAAACACGACCCTTCCATTATGAAACTGTGAGCTCCCGGCGTGGATTCAGACTTTGCAAACTAACTAGTTAGTTTTATAGGCTCCGCAAAGCCGTTCTGTGCGTAGGGAGTGTTTAATACAAGTTAACTGCTGCTTAAACGTGCACGCTAATTACTCAGTTCTAAATGTTAGGAGGCGGATCTGCGCTCTGGATAATGTGGGATCTAAGGATAAGCTCCCCGTATTCTTCTTCCACTACTACTATGCCAAGGGAAAGATAAGAAGAGAAACGCGATTGAATTTCTCAGACGGTGCAGCGATTTTCCCCGTCGAAATAAGGACGCGCTCAGCAGGTAAAATATGACATACCCAGACGATTTCATTTTTTTTTACTTTCGCCAAGTCTTTAACAGCCGCACTAATTCTGATCTTGGATCAAATAAAGTGTGTCTCAAAAGGTTTATTTTTTTCCTGCTTTTCCCCTGAAATTACTTTAATTAAAGGAGTTTCTAAATGCAAATAAGATTTCTTCAGGAATGGATATATTAACAAGAGCTTTCGGAACTCTAATTCTATAATCAGCTTAGTATTAAGTTATATATAAGCACAATGCTTCTAGGAGAACGTTTACAAAATTTTATAGACACCAGTTTAACACAATTCTTCTCCCCATTAAGTATTGACCACAAATTGTCAATCTTTTAAATTATAATTAAACTCCAGAAAAAAATTGTCATCGTATAAAATCATTTTTTAAATTTTTCGAAAGAATATCTGTATCACAGAAGAAAAATAAATGGTAAAATTCTGTACTGAAAAATATATAGTTTAGTAATTTTTGTACACTCTTATCATTTCAGACATAAAAATATTTAAATTTAAGTTTCTTTAGATTTAAAAAGATGCGAGATTCCACGAAAACAATACACTTTTTAGGACATAAATTAAATTAACTGTTGTGACAGAATAATGAAAAAATTCTATATTTATCATTAAACGATTATAAACAGACGTAAGATTATATAGGAGAATTAAATATTGAAAGAAAGGTTTTAAAAACAGTTTTCCATTAATTACAAATCTTATTATTTTTAAAAATTAGCAGAGAAAAATTAGACAGGATCGGGAATCAAGGACTGGACCTCCGATTGGTACGCAATTCTCTTACCATCTGAGGTACCCTGGTCGACCACCCGTCAGACCATCCGTTGTAAAGACCTGAACAGACTCGGCTGCAATTTACTAGATAAGGACTTTACTTTTGGACTTCAATGGTTGGGCCTGAGTTCAATTCCTGGTCCTGCCATATTTTTATACAATCGGTATATCTATTAATATTTGTTATTTATTGGAAACTATTTCTTAAGTTCTTATTTTTTTAATATTCAATTCATCATATTTTATCAAAATTGATTGTTTAGTGATGAACATGAATATCAGTGAATTGATTGACTGAAGCGTGTCCCAAAAAGTGTTTATGTGAGGGAATTTTGCACATGGCTTTAAAAGAAAACTCAAGTTCAAGATTTTTCTCATTTCCCTTAATTTACTTTCATAATTATTAGTTATGAGCTTCGATTGAAAACTCTTCATCTGTGTTCCTTTAGAGTAGAACAGTAAACTTCCAAGACTTGGTGTGTCTACTTCTAACTCTACCTGCCGGGGAACGCCTTACTTATCCAGAGCCCATTCTACTCACTTTCTGAGCAAAGCAGCGTTTCACGGAAATGACCAAGAGAAGAATTGCAATATTTGGGTCTATGATTATATTGTAAGATCACAAAGGGTGAAGATGAGCGCATTTCTTGAAGTTGTGAATGGCCGCGACCTGAGCTGGCTGCTAGTGGTGCCGTGGCGGTGCGAGCGCCTAGATCGGCCGAGTGGCGTGACGCCGGTCCTGACCTACCCTAGACCGCCCACGCCCACACCCCCCACGCCGCTGAATGGCGTGTCCCCAGGGTCGCCGCTCCTAGGTCAGTGCCGGCCGCCCGGGTATCGACCCACGCGCTCGCGTAAACAAACAGACGACCATAGTCCGGCCGCGCCGCTCCCGGCATGCGACGTCGTCGTCGGCGGTCCTGTCCAGGAAGGATCCTACTCAACATGATGGTGTGATTAGTCCTACGTTATAATAAGTGAGGAGCTGCGTCCCCTGCTCGCTTCGCCCGCTGCCCCGTGGACGTGCGCCACGCGCCAACGGTCTCTGCTGATCCAGAAAAACGTACGAGCTACTGGAACACGGGACAGCCGAGGATCAGCACGCTGGGGGTGGCAGATTAAGCTCACGGGTATCTCTGGTTGAAATGACCGCCTGTTGCCGTCACGTACTGTAACGCTGAAAACATCTAACAACGGTGAAGAAAATATACGGAACGTATCGAAAGTGTATCGTAAATAAAACTGATTAGCGTCAAATTTCTGTGGATTAATAACAGAAGTAAAATTTTCATTCTGTCTGTATTACTTTTTGTGCATATAATTACGTTTATTGAGGTAAGTTAATAGTTTGAAGCTCACTGTGACCCTCCACGCTCACGTTTGACCCAAGGTGCAGTACATTTACCTCACATACCAAAATTATATGTTCTGTTTACGTGCTACCTGATCTACCGCAAAGGGTGGCTCGAGTGAATCACTGCCAAGAAAAAATGGTTTAGTTGTAAAAAAATAGCTATAGTTTCTACTGTGGTCACAAAATGAATGCTAATGACTGAACCATATATATATATTTTTTAATAAAGCAAATATACTGTTTAAGATGAATTTAACGAATATGGAAAATCTAATGAACGTGGAATGTAAGGTTAAGGGTAAACGAGCCTCGGCTCAGTGGAGTATTACTGCAATTACGCAAGATTGGAAAGCTGGCTCTCTACCTATTTCTGTTCCTCAAAGTCGTCCGTAACATGTTACGAAACTACGCCACTAAAATTATTGCTCTACGTCTGTCTGCTTCAGTTCCAGAGACGCCCATTACAATGAAATTGCATTGCCTGAGGTCTGTATTGTTTTCTCTTCCGCTACAAATCAAAGTTATCAGTTTTTGTAGATCTTTCCAGGAACTTTTATTTGCTCATAACAAAAACCGAGTTTAAAATATTCCGAGTCCCTAACTACATAAAAGTCGTAATGTTCCTTTGCCCTTTTGAATAATAAACTCAGGTTTTGTTAATGGTTACAGGAATCTGAATAATTGTTTTGTGCGAGGCAACTCCAGTGGTACTTACAAGTATAAATACATTCCCATAATTCACTGTCCATAAATTAGTCGTATGTTCTCGTGTTAGCTTTACAGTGTAACGTATGTATGACGGTAACGGGAAACACGTTTACTTTTGGTAACTTCAAGTAAATTGATGTTATAGTTATACGGACAACATTTTCAAAAATTTGTTGTGTGTGAAATGACTTCCTTCATTTTGACCCTGAGAAAGCAAACAGAAAGGCTTTGGGTGGAATTTTACAATGGCATAATCAACAACAGGAAAGAATCAAAAGTGTTGTCTTCTGCCAGGAAGGGACAACCGTACCTGCATACCTTAGGGACAGACTTTATGTTCTGCCACGATAGTGCCGGCCTCACATCCCAAATAAGTGTAAATTTCCTGACATTTACCACCTCACGTCGTCATTTCGTTACTCCAATGAAAAACATAAACTAGATTTTTTTTAGGGTAACAAGCTACATGAGGGTAATCCACATGGTGGTAACTCTCCTTTAATAGCATAGGAAGGGATTTGAAAGGGTGGATGCGTAAGAGTAGAGGAAGGTAGCCAAGGGTTAACTACGGCCCCCGGGCTATAGTTTAATGATCCCACCCGGCATTCACCTAAAAGTAATGCAGGGAAAACCCTACAAAAACCTGCATCAGGTAGGTCGAGCATTAGGTACTTGTCCCACGCCCTTCCGATGGCAAGAGAGGGGTTTTCCGTGGGGACGCAGCATTACCTTCTCCGTACCTCGACCAGTTTAGGAGGCTGCTTGCCGACTGTTCCAATGGGAACACCGAACAACACTTACCGTATGCCCAAGGTCTGTGAAGGTAGCCCCTTCCTGTCCCTCCTACAAGGTTCTACCACAAACTAGATTGATGGCTCTGGTTATTTAAAGACGAAAGTACGAAAAGTAACTTCCAGAATGTCAACGAAGTCTGAAGAAAATCATCGGTGGAACAAGATTATTTTCTGTAATGGGGACGACTTGAAGCAACAACGTCAAACTTTCGAAGAATAAGTAAAAAGTGTTTCGTTAAAAAATTATAGTGATTAATTCATTATTCAACAACTATTGTATATATAGCTTCAGAAGTAATCACTCTAATTCGTATCAAATTGCGTCATGAGTTATCGGAATATGGAAACGTTTCAAATTGGGAATTAAATTTTCAAAACATTTAATAAAACTAGGATTTACCACTTTTTTCTCCATTCTCGCTTTTTTTTTGTAATTTGTCTTTTCCCCGCTGAACACTTCTGTTAATGTTCCATCATCAGAACGTAGTTAATATCTTAATAATTTTCAGAAGGACGTAACAGATGACAGACTCCTGCTAATATTAAAAACTATTCAATCTTTAATCTACATTCACTGATATTAATTTAATAATATGGTTGATATTTTTACAGAACGGATATATAAATATTAAATAAATACTTGGCAAAATACGACCGAATTTATCTGAATTTATGTAAATTCTATCGTACTACTGTACAAAATATAATTTTAAATATTTTCGTAATTTAATTTACAAAACAAAATTGTGCTGTATTTAGTATTGATCATCATAAAAGAAAGACAGCAAAACCGCTTTCATCCGGAAGTCTTCCGGACATTTGGAGAAACCTGACTAGTCTTTAACTCACTTAAAATGGTAAGGGAAGGCTGAGAAAGTGATAAAAGATTTAGAAGTGTTCTTTGACACTCTGCAACGCAAGAAAACCGACTGGTTATATCTAAAATGTGGAAGGGAGACAATAATGGAAATTCGATGACTCATAAATATATAGCGCGCCTACAACAACTTCTTATATATATTTTTTCTCCCCTCACAAAATACGCTGTGTGTGTGTGGACGGGGGGTTAATATATCACATTCCGTAGATCCTGTATAGAAGCCAAGTTTCAAAGATGTGGAATGTGTAAGGGTGTAAGATTTTGCTTTAATAACAAACTCTAGAAAAAAATGCACCAGGAAGATCGCGAATATCCATCACCCTGCCTCCACCGTTTTAGGAGGCAGCTGGCCGACTATTCCAATAGGAATATCAAGGTCTGCGACCGCGGATCAAACATCTCTTAGAATTGCCTTAGTTCACAAAACCATAGAGAGTAAAAGGCATCCCAGCTCTTCAGGAAGGTTCACCAGCGAGAGAACAGCTCTCACAAGCTCTCCCCGGGCTGTGGGATATCTGGTTATATTTTGTTTTTTTTAGAGTAAAAGGCTACAAGGGTAATACAGGTGGTGAAAACTCCCCTTTTTTATTTTTTTAGGTAACAGGCTACATGAGGGTAATCCACATGGTGGCAACTCCCCTTTAATAGCATAGGAAGGTGTAATATAATAGTCTACACGTGCCATATTATCATAACGTCTCTTCCGCATAGCGAACATACGTGGGCGCAGCTGTAAGAAAGCTGAGTCTAGCGCAAGTCAGCACCTTAGGTGCCGTGTGCAACAATGTCTACGACAGAAGAAATCTTCCTTTCTCTAAGAGCTCTCATTGGAGACTTAAAACCATCAGGGAGCGGATAAGGAGTCTTCGAACTGTTCAGAGCTTCTTGGGAACGGCAGTCGTGATCCAACTTACAGACGGGTCGGTGGCTCCTGGAGCTATCCGCCAGTTTGTCTTCTTTATTTTATTTCTGACTATTAAATCTCTTTATTCTTCATCAACTCTTATTTGACTGAAGTGCAGCGAAACACCAAACACTACGCCTAGGTTCAATTAGTTGAACCCGAACCCTCACGTTACCGACTTTCCTGTTTCCTATTTCCTGTTCTTAATTCTTCCTTTATCCTCTATAACGGAGGTATAGCTCAGTTAGGGAACGATCTATCTGGACTTCCCATTCCCAACTGCTGGAATGTTACAAAGGGATTTGAAAAGGGGGATGCGGAAGGGTAGAAGCAGTTAGCCAAGGGTTAACAAGGGCCCCCAGGCTATATTTTAAGGATCCTACCCATCATTCGCCTAAAAGTAATGCAAGATAAACACTAGAAAAACCTGCATCAGGTAGGTCGGGCATTGGGTACTTCTCCCACGCCCTTCCGATAGCGGGAAAGGAGTTTGCTGTGGGGACGCATCATTCCCTTCTCCGTGCCTCGACCAGTTTAGGAGGCAGCTGGCCGACTATTCTTACCGTATGCCGGAACATACACCGTCAATAGTATAGGAATGGATCAGTGAGAGTTACCAGTTATAGTTGAGAATGATAATCAGAATTCGTCAAAGCATCACTGAAGTCAGAATGCCAACGTCAACGACCGCAAACACTGCATCCCATGAATATACGCGCCAGGATCACGAATTGGGCTAAAGTGTGTTCAAATAATTCGTGGTCTGAGAGATTAATTAACTTACATTTTCGCTATTTTAATTTAACTGTCTCAAAACTCTACCGCAGAAGTACCTAGACATGTGTCACGTTAATGTTAATATTTTACGAACGTAATTGCTTGCGATAAAAACTATTTGTTGGCAACTATATAACGTTTTTATAGATAAATGTCAAATATTTAAGCGATGGATAAATTGTTATTTGAATATGAGCCGGGTGATTTCTTGGAATGGCCAGTAAAACGAGAGAGTCGCCTGCCTGGCCATATTCTGTCCTCTCCAGTCGCACTTTATGGAAATGGGACTCTCTTGATGTCGTTAACTTTTAATGATCACGTGGAGGGTTTAAAAAAAAGCTACCAGAGACTACATTATTTAGCAAAAAAAAAGGTACCTTGTCGTGGAATTGATGCGCTACACGGTAGAAGCTGACCACAGCAGTAGTTGCAGGTGTTCATAACGGCACCGTTCCTCCACTTTTATTAGCAGAAAATTGTCAGTTTCCCCTGAGAAAGTGACTCGCAAGTGAGGAGACAAGTGGCACTCTGTTTGCTTAGTTGTAGCATTCCCCATCATAAACTTCATATAAATAGCTTCTAGTCCCCACATGAAAATTATTTCATTGCCTTATTTATCGGATAAATATTTGACAATTGACAATATAATGTTACGCTAAATATCTCTAACTTTTACCGTAAGCCCACGGGCTGCGACACCAGAACATACACCTCTGAAAACAGACCGAGGTTCAAAAGCAGAGAGGAAAGAAGACGGCATACCCAAATTGTAGCCCTCACTGTCTTTACAAAAAGGTTCTGCCTGCGAGACCTAAGGGCTTGGATAAATAATTGATGTTTTTTTTAATAACATGCTTCATTTCCTTCCCGCCTTCGGAAGGACGTAGGACAAGTACCTATTGCCTGACCTACCTATCTAGGGTTTGTCCTGCATCACTTTAAGACGAATGCCGGATAAGATCCTTAAACTACAGCCCTGGGGCCCTATTTAACCCTTGGTTACCTTCCTCTACCCTTCCGCATCCCCCTTTAAAATCCCTTCCTATGCTATTAAATGGAAGTTTCCACCACGTCACCTCATGTAGCCTGTTATCCTAAAAAAATACATCAAACTAATTTTAATGTTTCGTGAACTTCTTAACAGAATAAATATCCTTGTCAAACATAAATTATTTCAAATGATTTGTATTCTTCACTTGTTTTGTCACAGGATTTCAATAAATATTTCATGCACTTTTAGACAACTGGTTGACACCACAATTATTAATTGTTTACGGAATTGTCTTCAATTTGATTCAGCTTACGTTTGCCTGAAACTTTTCTGTTTCCAGTAGGTTAACTATGGATTTATCTTCTCTTTTTAAATAGATGAATTTCCAAACAAATTGAACATTTCCTTAATTTAAGTACATTCAACTCGACGTTTCCTTTTCATTACGACAGTAATCTATACATTCTGGACATAGTAAGCTGAAATTATGTATATATATATATATATATATATATATATATATATGTATATATAAATATATGGTCAATAAGTTGGGATTAAAACTCATTTAAATACACAGAGTATCCTAGAAGAAATTACAGATGATGACAGATAAAAATCTGTTGTTATATAATTATAAAGTAAATAAATACCCCCTATATATATATTTTTAATACTGTGGTCAGTTTATGATGTGCCAAGGGATTTCATACGAACTTTAATGCTTGTAGGATTAGATGACAATGATGACTAAAAATTGAAAGTTCCTATAGCAAAAGTACTTAAAATATGTGACTCTGAAAGTTGTTGTTTATTCATTTTGTTATTTCATATTTTTCATTTATATAATATTTTAATTGTAAGTGATATATTACATTGGAGATAATATTCTGAAATTAAATGCACAGAACCAATGAGGAGAATAATGGGTACATATATTTGTGTATGAATAAAAGGAAGTTGTACCAAATTCTGGAACAGATAATTGTGAAACACCCTATACGTACGAAAATTATTGCTTTTACACTCCAAGAACACTTTAGATATTACAAACATTAATATATAGGTGTCATTTTAGACACCGTATGATTTATAAATAAGGAACTAATGATGATGTGATATTCATAAATTAATTAATTAATATGGACTGAAAAGGGAAAGACAGAGGCTGACTTGCTTTAAATTGAGAGTTGGTGTCGCCACGTCGAATAGGGAAATTTTCATGGGCCAAGACAGGAAAGGACTGCGTCTCATATTTCAGATTAATCAAAATGATTAATATAATTGCAATTTTATGAATTAAGAAATACAATGCCAATTACTTTGGAAGTAAATTATTTATGAAATGTCAATGAGAAACATTCCGTATAAGTATGAACATAATTATAAGTTTGTGCATAATTTTCTGTTGGCCTGCCTCGAAAGTTAACCTCAACATATTGAACATATATAGAACGACAACTGTATTCTGGTGTGGCTGAAAATTTAGCTCGTACCAGCAAATTTAGTAGCCATTAAAAAGTAGCCATAAAAGAGAGTATAAATTTATCGCTCTCATTTTATCGCGCAGAAGCGAGAGAATTCTAGCTGAAAGTTGTTCCTTCTACTTTCTTTAAGTGTATTGCTTTCTTTTCTGCATTCATCAGATCGACGAAATGTGTGCTTCATCACCTCTTGTACCGAACTATGTTCCAATCAGGACAATCAATACTATTGTCACATTTACACACGCCTCATCGGCCGGAAATGAAGGCTTACGTCGGAGAAACATGAAATTGTGACTTTAGGAGTGCAACGTGACGGAAAAAGCAAATAGTTAGATAACATTACTTCGTTATGAGGAGGGAAAAAAGGCGAGGGTGCTGGAACGAATAAAAATTGATTGAAAGAAACGACCGAGCGGAAAAGGTCGAAATGAAAGTAGGCTTATATCTTACTAAAAAAGTGAAAGTAAACATGATAAAGGAGGGTAGGGGAATGATCTAAGGTTCTATATTAGAAGTGATAATATGTATGAAAGAAGGGAAGAGTTTTGCGTGCGTCAGTGGCGCGATCTATCACACGTTAATTCTGACTAATGTTAGGAAGTAATTCCTGATACCTGGCCGGCAATTATCGCACGAATCATCAATCACGTATCTAATATGACTGCGTAATGAAGTTAAATGCGCATCGCTATCGATTACTCGTTTCTTTGTCTCGGGCCGTGATAAATACGTTCAGAGGAGAGGAGAGTAGAGGTACAACTTATCGATTCGCCAAAGGCTTACACGAGAGCTTTCACATTCGTAACTCAACTTTGCCCATACGCGGGACGGCATCAGCGGAATCATTAACATAATTGTTGTTGAGCCAATCCATCTACATTATTATTATATAGATTCCGAAGTTTGTTGACAATGGTGTTTATTCTTTATAACATTTAACATTAAACTTACTGCGTACATCTGTAAATAGTATTAAGCAAGTTTGCTGGAAGGTAATAGAAACGTGTTATGTGAAACGTCCATTGACATTTCTCCCTTCTTACATTATTTCATTTTTTAATTTAGTAGTAACACCTCCACGAGTTTATTTTTAATGACCAGCATCATGATCGGATATTCTTTGCATTTCTTCAATTACAAAATGAATCGTGAGGTCCTTGTGTACAGTTTGAATTACGTACCATGGAACATCGTGATTCACCAAAGTATACTCGAGCCTTTGTAATATTCTCCACAGTTGCAGTCTGTAAGTCGGTACAGGTTTCACAATCCTTTTGTAAGCCAGAATTTAATTCTGTGGGATAGTTTTAATTTGTGACTTAAGTATTTTGGGTCAAGTTGTCTACTTTTATTTGCTACATCGTCGGCAAATTCATTGATTTTTTTATCATTAGTTTCTGGAGTATCTCCTGACAAGGAAACTATCCAGTTTTCTGAATATCTATTTAAATTAAGTGGGTGTGAAAGAAAGAAGACTAACAATTATTCCTTCTTTTCAATCTGTCTTCAGTTCAGTCTCCAAAGTCCAACACTCATTCTCAACCCTGCCCCTCCCCCCCGGTCCCCCCCCCATGACACTTGTGATAATAATTTACCAAATTATTATTCAGACAATCCATAATGAATATTTCGACAAATAATCAGCCTAATAATTATTATTGATAGAATTTTTTTAATTTTCTTATGATTACTATTATTAAGACAATCTGTCATAAGCATTTATCATCTGATTCTTTATAAAATACACAATAATAGAATGTGGCCAAGAGCAGTGAGAATAAATTTTTAAATGAATACAGAAGCAATTTACAGTAAATATTTTCAGTTTACAAGAAAAATTCGAAGCAAAACATGGCGATTCTTTCCATAATTTTGGAACATCTTCAGATGTATTATATTCGTATAATGTATAAGTTAGACTTTCTTCAATAACTTGTATGACTGTTCTTGGCTATATGTAATTATTGAATAGCAATTATGAATATTAATAAGATAAATAAGTAAACAAATTTTCTACACTCCTCGTTGCTTTCGTTAGGGGATTAAAGAAACGCGTTTATTGACGAAAAGAACAAGGATTGCAAAAACTTTATGTGGTATTTAATTTAGCACTTCGTTTGTCTAGTATTTAACAATTTATTTATCTAATTAGATTAACTACATAATTTTAATTATTACAACAATTATTATTGTTGTTAGTCTTATTTAATTTAGAACAATGTTGGGCTAGTATTTAACCATTTATTGATCTAATTGGATTAATTATATAATTTTAATTATTACCACTATTATTACTGTTGTTAAGTTCAGACAATCCATTTCTGGCAATAGAGTGTATATTGTCGTTTTCGTCTTGACATGAAAACAATTTCTAAACGCTGGTATTGATTAGAACGAGTTACAACGAAATTTATAGAATATATTTTCTTTTCCCCTTCACTGGTTTTTTTTCTTAACGTAAATATTTCTCTCGGAGATATTAGAGATTTCAGCTGATCGTCTAAGAGTGGCGTGTGCTTTATAAGAATATTTTCCCCAGTCTCGAGTCGTCGTAAAGTGGAATAAAATAATTTGATTTATGTTCGAATAATATACAATTTTGTATATAAATAAATCGCAAAAAATTTGACATAGGTTAATTTTTAAATAGAGTAAATTGCCTGTTTTGATGTACTGTATTTCTTATTTCACTCTGCTGATGAGATTAAGCGATAGCGGGATGCTATTAGTTTGTAACCGAACAGAAAAGCGAGAAGTACGTGCGTGAATTTGGGCGTGCGAGTTTCCCACAGTCGAGGAGGATTCTTAGAGAATTTACTACTCGGACGCTAACTGATACCGAAACGGTCGAGTACTTTTCGCAGCACGACGTAAATATAAATTGAAGTTGAAGGCTTGTAGGATTTATCGCCGCCCTCTCCTCATACATTAACGCTGTCACTTTTGCAAGGGATAAATAATAGGGCACAAGCACTTGTTTATGTTTCTGGCTTGTGGTACTGTACTCACTGGTACATCCGAGCCACCGTTCTCCTTCTCTGTCTAAAGTAATAATACTAGACTACAAAAGCAGATATCACTCCCCCACCCGAGCGCCATCCCCGGCCGGGGGAGTGGGAGGGGGCGGGGGTGCGGGAGGGGCGCCGGCGAATTGGAATTCCAAAGCAGCAATGGCTGACGTTACATGATGAAGTTGCTACACTGGCACGCGGAGGCAGCAACGCATGCGCCCGCACCGCAGTACAACACTCAAATACAAATCAAACTACTAATACACTAATTAAATACGCCAAAGCGCTCACAAGCGTACGAAGCTCCAGCTACACTTAAATGCCATTTACTTTATTTTTTTTACTGTAATTTAATTTATTTAGCAAGAATACAACTGCTTTGGATAAACTAGCAAGGTAACTCAACCATTTACACAAGAAATTAAATAAATATCATTTTTCTTCCCGTCCATATATTATTTTAATTACCACCTTAATGAGCATTTTTCGACAAATCGCAGACTTTTATTTAGGAGAATTCTATTTTAAAAGCCAACAACGTTACGCTACACATTTGTACCTTCTTCATGTTTGCACTTTTTTTTCACTTCGACAAACGTATAAAAAAATTAGGAACATATTGTATAATCGCTTTTAAGTATTTTTAAAGCCTTTATGGACAGCCTTGCTAAAAGGTCACCATGCCAAGTAATTGTAAAACAATTTCAAAATGTTTAAAGTTTGTCGAAGGAATAGAAGACTTACTACCTGTACGAATTTCTACCGAAAAGTTAGTTTTGAAATTGATTATTCTGAACAAATATCACTGATTGGTCGGAAAATTTTTGGTTTTATTTAATATAATAAGAAAGCCAAATACAAATAAAAATAAGGGTAATACAAATACCACTCAACGTTTTCACTTATTTGGTCTGTATTTGACTATCTTTCTTATTATTAATTTTCAATCAGACGAAACATTTTTAATTATATGTAATATATTTTTTAAAAATTCAGAGATGCTAAAAACAAAATACAACAACTTAAATATTTACATCTGTTGTTTCATTTTTTATATAAAAAAATTATTGCTCAGTTGATGACAATTTGAGGTTAATTAACAAACACTACGTCTCGTCTACTCTTGTGACCTTCCTTAGTTGTCGCCTTATAGAAACAATGATTCACAAACGAATGGTGCAAAAAATATTACATGCAGAATAAGGTTCCCTTGTCCTCGTATAGAGTGAGTTTTCAATTTTCATTGAAGGTTAGTAAAACTAATAGTAAGGAAAATCATGTGATTCCTTTGCCTCTAATCAAAGTTATATATTTAAATATTTTATACCTCACAATGCAGTTAATTCTGCAGTTTATGGAAGCAGAGAAGAATGACATAATATCAAGCTAGAATGAATAATATCACAGGAGTATAGTTTCATTAGTTTTAACATTTATTAATTCGGTGTCACATAAAACTGTTATAACGGTTTTTACAAAATGACATTTTTGAAATTAAGATAACACTTAAACCTATTGATCACATGTCTCCTCGACGTGCTGTCAAATGTATTGGAATTTTCTTTTACATAACTGGGACTAGCAATAAATTGGAATCATTCAGGAATTTCTAATGTTCATGAGCAATTATACCTGTCACATCACCGATAAGTTACAGACGCTTAAAATAAAAAATAAAATTTTCTTTCTGTGTAATAATGCGGCATATATGTACAAGAATTAAATTTACCATGAAAGTAAATTATAAATTAATCAGTACATATAATATTTAGTACAATTTTCTAAATTAGAATAATTTCATTATTTTATATTTAATTGTAATTTTCTTTTCGTTAACAACGCTACGTTTCGGTACTTATTTGATCCTTCTTCAGACGAACCACACCCGGAAGATGGTACCAGTAAATACGAAAACGTAGCGCTGTTGAATTAAAAAAAATTCATTTTATTTTTTTAATATTATAATATACTTAAATAGTCTTTGACGAATCATATTTCTTTACTTAAGAACTATCGCGGAGAAAAAAATTATAATGTAAGTTATACCTAAAATAATTATTTTTCCCTTACATGATAAGAAAAAGTGCTCTATTTTCGTGGCCTGTACATATTTTAATATTCGGAAATGTTATCAAGACCAGCATTAGTAATATATAAAACTTATCCTAATGGAGATAATAATCGTTAATAGAACCGATAGATCTAAAAAAATAAGAAGTTGCTACTGAGATAGTTATTTTTCTGTAATGCAAGTGAAAAAATATACTACGTATAAAAAATAGTCAAATAACACAAAAAGATAAGTGCTAAATAAATAACACAGCGTATCTGAATAACTAGTTGCTTTCGTCATGTGAATCAAGTAAACAAAGATCCGCAATCACCTGACGAAAGCAACAAGGATTGCGTTATTTATTTAGCACTTATTTTTGTATGTTATAAGTCTTTGTACTTATTTTCTGTGTTAAACGTTGCAGTGCTTGCGGAAAGTCGGCAATGACTTTTACGTTGACGCGAATAAAAACGGTAAATAAATAAAAAGTATACGATTATCTCGATAAGATAATATTAATGTAAAATCAAATATTATTTTAAAATGTGACTAATAAAAGTATGCTTCAAATTCGTTACAAATTAATATTTTTGAGGAGAAATCAGGTAGAAGTCTCCTTTGTTTTTCTCCGGGGTTGGAGATCAACTTATTGAATTAATTTCAGCACAATGAGATGTGCAGTTGTCTTATGGTAAAGCATACTGACGGTTTTTGTTACAGATTTTGTTTAGATTTGGTAAATTCACCTCTTTAGTTGGAGTTAGAAGTTAAGTAACAACGTAAATAAAATGGTTATAATGAATGCTACAAGTTCTTAATTATAATTGATAAGATATGATGGACTTTTGGGTTGAGATAATTAACTGAAATTTGTAGATATATATATATATATATATATATATAATCCTATCGAATTTCGAATGCATTTAAATAATTTTTTTTTCACTATCGTGACATCAACGTCTTGATGTATACAAATACGATAGCATTCTGATTAAAGTAAGCGATTATTTTTATTGTTAAAGGATTTATATTCGCGTCTTAGTTTGAAAAAAGAATTTTTTTTCCATGTCTAAATCAATCCATCTATAATACCACATACGCACTTATCAGTGTAATTTCCTGATGTTTTAGTAAGTGACATCAAAGTAAAACTGAGCTGATGATATTTTAAGAATTAGGCATCATTGTGGTGGCCGGGGTAATTAGTTAAGTAATGTAACTATGGAGACAAAAAGACTGATCAGACTGATCGAAACATTCCAATAGATAGTTTGGTGTGCGCGCCTTCATCCGTTTAAGACACGAAAGCTGAAAAAAAGGGAAAATCCACTGCAGAGTGAAATTGGACGAAGTTTATCGTAGGAAGGAAAGGAAAGGCAGTGCCATAATCATGCTGTCGGAAATCTGTACGAGCAGAAAATTTTGGCACCCTACGCAGGAAGGTTCATAATGGACTTGTGCCAGCATTGGAACATCCGCTACAAAGGGAAGGAAAAGGAGTGGGGGATGAAAAAGAATGTTCGTACTAATCACATCTCTGTCAAATCAAACATTGTCCCACGCTCTTTAAACACGGAGAACGTTTTAATTCCGCAGAATAAGCGAGACGACAAGTAGAAAAAGTAATCGAAAGGACGACGAAAATGAAAAATACCCAAAAGTATTATTCACACAATATAGGGTAACTAATACAATCAGAGGTGATCATATTTATTGCCCACCAACAATCCCTGAATTCATTTCAGTGGAATCAATTCTTCTCATCAATACTTTTCTAAATTAAGGTATTTTATTTTTCTCAAATATTTATATAAATATCTATCTACACAAAGGTGATTCGACAGTCATGGGTAAAACTTTGAGGGGATTTACAGCTTACTAAAACATAATATTTTTGTATGGCAGTGTATTGGCGGAAGTTAAACGTTGAGGCACCAATACAAAAATAAAAAAAATTATTTTTTAGTAGCTGTACCACCCCTTTATGTTTGTCCCATGTTATGTGTGAGAGAGATATTCCAATTAATAATTTTAATAACCTAATATATATTTACTTAATTGGTGTACTCACAATTTTATTTTTCTATGCATTTCCGCAATTTCTTCCCTCAATTATATATATATATATATATATATATATATTAATGTAATTTACGCGTCCTGTTTACTAAAGAGAGACCTAAGGGTACCAATAAATCAAATCAAATCACAACTGATCACGAACAACGGTATAAGTTAGCAATAATAGTTGAGGTAAGCTGACGGACAGGGCGGCAAGCAATTAACTCTGGGATCTGCGAATGATGTTCTACCTGCATGATTGATCGTGTCGTCCTTTCGGCCACCAATAAATTGCGTGTTAGACGCGCGGACTCCCGACCGTGTTTATCCCGTGACAAGGAACCCTCCCTCCCTGTGTCTTCATCTGGAGCACTCTCCCAGCTATTCTAGGAACTCGGTCACATTTGTGTGTTTATTTACGGGGGACAGGAGGTGGGGTAAATATCATCAGTTCCGAATTCCGTAATTAGAATTTCAGATATTATACATGTGTATAAATATTAAAATAAACCAAGCCTTCAACCAAAAGTAATGAGGTGAATATAAATAGCGGGGCTAATGAATTAAAAACATTTATTTTTAATATATGTTATTTTTGGAAGCATTGAATTGAGATTAAAATTTTAATAAAAAGACTTAAATTATATGTAAATGACAAATATTTATTTTACATTCAGCAATGGTAATAGTGATTGAATTTTATATGCTTTCGACGTGGGGGGTTGATAGACTACATTATAAGGAAAATGTTTGTGGTAGTGTCGTGCTCATCTCTGGGCCTACAACGGTCAGTGTCATGGAACCTCAGTACTTTATTGTCAACGTGACTTCACATCTTTCCGACATCTTCTATTCCTGAAGATGAGACGAACTAGAATGCGTTCACCAATTTAGAAAACGTGTCAATAATTTTCAGATCGATTATTCTGGCCAATCACATCTAGTACAATTTTTATCTTTATAATCGTTACCACATAAATTACCGAATTAAAGCTTGAATTTCCGGGAGCAAACAAAATAATTATGATAATGTAGCCCACGTTTCGTTCTATTCAGAACATGTCGTGCCTGGATAATTTTCTGTCTCATGGCAACAAAAGGTTTTACACGTGTATTATTATGCTACGTGATAAATAAGTACATTTTAATTCTATTAGTCGTAGGTTGACAACAACAACGAAGAAGGAAAATAAAATCCAAGCAGCCGATATGAAGTTCCTGAGAGGAATAATCGAAAAGGCACTGTGAATAAGATCGTAAATTAAGAAAGCAAATAATAAACTGGGGAAATTGGATACCTGAAACTACGATACTTGATAGCGATTAGTAATGTGTATGGGTTTGGAAATGAGAATGAAAGGAAATATATATATATATATATATAGGGCATCATGCTACATGAGGGTAATCCACGTTGGGCAACTCCCCTTTAATAGCATAGGAAGGGATTTGAAAGGAGGGATGCGGAAGGGTAGAGGAAGGTAGCCAAGGGTTAACTAGGGCCCCCGGGCTATATTTTAAGGATCCTACCCGGCATTCGCCTAAAGAAATGCAGGGAAAACTCTAGGAAAACCTGCATCGGGTAGGTCGGGCATTGGGTACTTGTCCCACGCTCTTCCGATAGCGGGAGAGGAATTTTCTGTGGGGACGCAGCATTCATTCCTCCGTGCCTCGACCAGTTTAGGAGGCAGCTGGCCACTATTCGAATGGGAATAGTGGACATCTCTTACCGTATGCCCAAGATCTGTGACCCCAGAACATACACCTCTCAGAACAGACCGAGTTCAAAATTATGTATTTCTTGAACATGTATCGTAAAAAGACTAGGGGAGGACGTACAAAGATGTGGAGTAAGAATGTAGTGAAGGAAAGAATAGATAAAGGGAGGAGAAGTACAAGGAAGGAAAAGAAAGGTGGAGAGAAACACAATTGCGGAGGTCCTTCATTCGCCAACAGGACACAAAAGACTGAAAACGTAAATTCAAGAAGAAGAACCAGTACTCGGTATATGAAATGGGATACGTCATTATTAAAATAAATATAGGCTTTTTATTGACCATTTCACAATTAATTGTTTCGTAAATTGTTCATCCATCGATATGAAGTTTTCGTCCTTTACAGACATATTCATCAAATGCTACACATGTAAACCAGGATGTGTAACCTCGGCGCCAAAGTCATGTATGTGTTAGTCACCGAGGTTACACTTCCTAGTTTACACGTGTAAGCATATGACTTAAAGGACGAAAGCTTCATAATGATGGGTGAGCAATTAACGAAAAAATTATAACTTTTTATAATATGTGGACTGGTCAATTTAAGGCTTATGCGTATCTAGAGGAAATGTAGAGATGTTTACAGGCGTTTTTTCCCTTTAATTTAAACAATAAACAATAATGTCTACGTTTTCTGATGATATGTTGTGGTGCAACATCAGTGATGAAATATAGTAATTAAATTAATTAAATATTGTAATTTTAACTTATAGACAGCGGCAGAAATGTTATTGTCTATATTTTAATTTTTTCCAGATGATTATGGCCAATGAATTAGGCGTAGAGCTCCTATGTATCTGTATGTGTCTGATAAATTAGTAGAATAAAATTTACTGGTAATATGATGACTGTACAAGGGCTTTTATTTCCTTGAAAAAGAGGCCTATGCATATTTTAATGCCTCACTGATAGCTGTCCTTTTCTAATTAGAAATTACAAATAGGTACTAGAAACTACGTTATGTGAACCTAGGACACAAAATGTTTTCTGTATAATATAACTAATAATATACTATAAAAACTAATTAATAGGTTTAAATACAAATAAATTACAATACAACACATAAAACGGACTTAATATTACTAAAAGTACAGTTTAATATTTAATGAGTATTCTTACAGTTCATATTAATAAATAATTATTTTTAAACTAATACGAAAATAACTGAACTAATTAAAGGTGGAAAAACTGTAATGTTAGAGAATGCAGGATGCATCAATAATTTCATATTGCCTATTTCTTTCTGACGATCCATAATCTACTGCAGATCTTGTACGGCCATCATTTAAATTTATTTCTCCGGTTTTAGTGTTTGAACTTCACTGTCTTGTTATAAAAAATAAAGATTCTTAATCCAGAGTCTTAAATCGTTTCTACGAAAACGTGTAACAGCGAACACTCAACGTGACTTCCAACAATCAACGAGTAGAAAGACACAAACAGAAAACTAGAAGAAAAAACCAAATGGATTTAGATTGTGTGAACGAATGTGACTGAGACGAAGGAATAAAGAGTCAAGAAGGAAACTAAGTAAACGGATAATATACAGTGAAAGTAGAAGTTAATCATACGTTTCGAACAGCAAAGTAACGCTGGTCGTCTTCAGGGAATAGAGGAGCAATCAGAGCTAGAGTGCGATCCGTTGATTTTTCTGTATCATTTTATGTTTTTCTGTTGGATTTTTCCCCCTCTACCGTTTATTTGTTAATCTTCGCTCTTCCTTTCATCTTCTTACTCAAATAATAATCTTGTTTTATCCAGCAAATTATGTCATTAATATTACAATGTGATGGATGGAGAGTCAGAGCAATGAGAAGTAAGGACTGATTTAACTTGTGTATGTAAGGTATTCCAGAGAAATAGATGGCTATTTATTGGTGGCATGTGTTTGCGCTTGCTGCCAGTGTTGAGATGCTGCGTCAGGTGGTCCGTCCGTTCCGGGAATCATTGAGCAGGATGATGGCCGTATTCCTTTGACAGGAATTGCTCCTCGGTGGTAACGATCTTCCGGAAGCCACGTCCCGTGCCCTCGCGGTCATCAGACTCGAAATTACGCCGTTCTGTATTCAAATGGAAGCGTTTACATACACCAAAATATCGCTAAACAAACAGGACCGGCCTGGACACGTAATGTAATGTATTTTAAAATTACGCTTTGCCAAAGTATCGCTAATACAAAATGCATACGGAAAATGGGCCTTGATTTATAGACACAATTGAATACTCATTCGTCTCCGTATTCCAGCGCCATGCATTATTCATTCATGTGATTTTGTTTGTAATTAAGTATGAAAGTTGATTTAATTCGCCGGCGGGGGTCCATCAATAAATCATGGCGCCGTCCGTAGTGGCGTCCGCTTGCTTCCCTCACGCTCACATTCGCACACACCTGGGCATCTTTACACACATATACTCTGTCTCTTGTGTTCTCTAACGGGAATACTTCTCTCCTCAGAACGAAAGACAAATAGATACAGCTTCATGGATCCTATTCCTCAGCTGCAACAATCTACATCGTGTGTGGATTAGAAGAGTGAAAACCTCATACATTCAGTATTGTTTGTACTGCAGCTTAATGATGAATTCAGTAATTGGACTGATAAAGTTAGGAAGGAGAAAGACGAAACGAGTAATCGGGGCAAAGATTGACTTAATTAAAATTGAATTACAATACGTTTGTATTTAAAGTATACTAATTAGATAAATAGCCAAATGACAGAAATAATTAAGTGAAAATATAAATCAGACACAACGTTTCAGCAATCCTTGTTGCTTTCGACCGGTGATTCAAGTATGGTATTATCACTTAATTTTGTCTGTCCTTTCGTTATTTATTTATCTAACTAGCTGGGTGCCTGGCGTTGCCCGAGATGTCCCGATACACTCCAATTTCGGTTGCTTTTGCGCTATTTTTATGTAACGCTCCTCGAACCCTATCCCTAAATGTGCTCACCTCCCATGCTGAAGGTGTTTAAGTCACTGACTTAAAATTATATTTGTAGACATATAATTTTTCCATCTGAAATTAAACTATTTGGTGGTTTTAGCAATCTGCAGTTGGTATCATTGTATAAAATTAATGCAAAACATTGCGAAATACGCTGTCTTCAATAAAAAAATATCAATTTTGAACATTTAAGTATTGTTTTTATCATAATTCTATGTATCTTCCAGTGCGTATTGCAAGATATAATTGGGAAACATATTGGTCTCTGATCCCGTTAAATATTCCACGTCAAAAGTCAAGTTATTTAAAAGAAAATTAATGCCATGGATTGTATAACCTTTCATAATAAATTATATTTATCACTCGATGTGGTATTGGTAGATTTAATTATACTTATTATTCAACCAAAATATTTTTGCTCAGCTTCATTTCTCAGAAATTGAACATCTATAACGTCGTTCCCAAAAATGGAAAACAAATACTGCTATCCTAACCTCAAATTTTTGTTTTACGACACAAATTGCACGTAATAAATTGTTTACATTTATACAAATTTATAGAAATACGTTGCGTAAAGTATAATTAATTGTACTTTTAATTCAATTTAAATGTTCCTATTTCTGTACATACCTTTGACTGATAGTGCATTAATTGAATAACGACCATAAAAACTTTCGGAATTCCATACGTCATTTTCAATACTTTTATATTTACAAACATATAATTCAGCAGTCGTACCTCAGACAAATCTTATTATCTTCTGAAATATTATACAGGATACAATAGTACGTTATATTATGAAATTTTATAAATCTCGACCGACACCTATTTGAATGTATTATAAGGCGCCATATTGGCTTGATCAAAGATAGCGGGATAATTAACTATTCCAAATTAACTTTGCGCAAGGATGGTAAAGTGTTTCGTATTGTTTTTTATTAATATTCGATGGAGTAATACTGGAAAAATTTTTACTTTTTATTCAATCAAAATATTTCTGCTTTATTTCATTACGAAATACAGAACTATATTTAGGATGCGTCAATGTCTTGAAAACTTATGACGTCATCGTCTCGCGCAGTAATTTAACACTAATTCGTAACTTATTTCAATTATAATTCTTTTCACATTTATGCTAGTGGTTTGTCACCCCCACAGTACCGGTTCTCGATTTTGGCAGAATACGTATACCAATTTTTGTTGCATTCTGTCCACGCGATAAAATTTGTATAAAGAACAACGTAAATACATACATACATACATACATACATACAAATATACATCCTTTTTTATTATATAGAAGATTAGAATCGGCTTTATTAAATCGAATTTGGAAGGTTCAGCAATAAAAATGTATGCCAGAGAATTAAGAAAATCCAATTCAGTAATCAACACTTTCACAGCTGACGAGGAAAACCACTGGACTCATAAAGTTCCAACAAGAAAGAAAAAAAGAGCACAGAATTGTGTGCGTTATCGCAGGAATTTTTCGACAATGAACGACTGATAAAGAAGAAGCAAATTAAGTGTGAGATACAGAGCGGTCCTTGGCTCTCGCAGGCAGAACCTTACTGGAGAGACGGAGAGGGGTACATTCGGGGATACCTTCTCCTATCTCATTTTTAGAACTAATGTTCCCACAAGCCGAGGCACGACTGCCTGTTTTGAGACGTGTATGATCCGGGGTCGCAGAGTTCTGGATTACGGTAAAAGTTATCTGTTATCCCTAGTGGAATAGTCGGCCAGCTGCCTCCTAAACGGGCCGAGGAACAGAGAAGTGTTAATGCTGCGTCCCCACAGCAAGCCCCTCTCCCGCCAACGTGTGACAAGTACCAAATACGCGACATACTTGATGCAGGTTTTCTAGGGTTTCTCGTGAATCATTTTTAAGGGTTGGATTCTTAAACTATACCCCGGGGGCCCTTCCGTATCCCCCCTTTCAAATCCCTTCCTATGCTATTAAAGAGTAGTTGCCACCACGAAGATTACACTCACGCAGCCTGTTGCTCTTTTAATAAATGTGTGAGATAAATACCAGACGTGGTATCTGCAATCCTTGGTGTTTTCCTACCTGGTTTGTGCTGCTTTTCGTTCTTACAGCACTTACGGGTTGTAATCACCTGACGAAAGCAATAAAGATAGGAGAAACGTGTGTGGTCTTAATTTTATCACTGGATTGCCTACTACTTTATCTAATTATTCTTCTTATGAAACAGACGTTTTTATACTTCAGCGAACTCGGACGAAGACTAAAATTAATTTTAAATTGCAGTTAGCTCATATGTTGATGACTACGCGTTCTTCGTTTAAAGCTGTAGCGTACAAGACTCAACTATAGATTAATAACTTCCATTGCGTATAAAAAAAACAAGAGAAATGTGAAAATTTATTCTCATTTCACTTAAATTTCCATTGGATATTTTATTAATAACTGAAAAAAGGGCACCTGAGGTATTCAGAATACAATCCCATTGTTTTATTATTTTCCTTCTTAAATTGAGTTTCGCAACGCGGCACAAAAAGTTTCTTAAACATTTCATTCGCAATGAATGTAAAAAAACATGTAATTAAGAATTTCAATTAATGTAATTTCACTTTCTTCGATAAAGCCAAATATACAAACGATAATTACAAAAAATTAAATTACATTTCTAATTAAAACATGTTTCATCTCATAATAATAAAGAAGTAATGAATCATAGCAAACTTTTCATTGCATTTGCCTAAAATAAATTTTAAAAAAAGAGAGGGAGTACTAATAACGGACGAAACAAGTTACGGAACGTACTGTAACAATTTCAATTAAATTAAGCAGCGGAGAGATGGAAAACAAATTATTTCCCTTCAAGAAAAATAAACAGAGTCGACGACTGTAATTACGAAGAGTAATTGTGGAGGACCGGCGAGTGATTCTTGTGCAGAAATTTGCGCTTACCAGAGGTAAGACTTATTGGCGGGTCGCCTTCAAGACGTTCCTTTTAGTATTATTATTATTATTTTCTTTGCGGAAATAACTGATTCCCGTGTGATCCGTATGTGATTAGTTGAAAGGGATGTCACTAAGTACCGAAGAAAAAGCACTGTGAGGATAAGACGCCTATAGATAGGGGTGGCATTTAATAAAATTTCAAAAACGATAGTGATTAGTCTGTAATAAATAGTGATCGGGATCCATTACGGAGAGGATGAATTGAAGGGGGTAACAAAAATAATGTGATATCCAGTGTTATGGCGGTTAAGTCTAATTTCAAGCCCCATTAATACAGAACGGAGGGTTGGAAGGGGTGAGAAGGGAGAAAAATCCTCTATAATGGCCCATTCACTAAAATACAACCATTTTCCGAGCATCTGAGGTGAACAATGATGTTCACTTTGGGTTACGAATAGATTATTGTCGAATTAATTCCGGTCTAATATGTATTTTAATACTAATTAGAGGCCATTGATGATTTTGATAATTGGATGTTTGTAGTGGATTGTTAGCGAGACCTATTTCAAAGGCGAAAATGTATAGGCGAGCTTTGTTTGGTCGCGAGCGCTTCTTGAAAGAACAGTCGGGTGTTGGAAGTCAAGTCGGAAGTTGAAAATCAGACAGCGAGCAGCAAATTCATCCGGAAAGATTGGACAGTAAAATTTCAAGGATAAAGTTACAAGCAGTAACCAAATAAATGACGCCGAAATAAAAAAAATCTATAAGAACTGTGACCGCCACCAATTCCAGAGAGAAATAATTCGGAACAATTTGTCCAACCAATAATCCAGAAGGAGTTTGCAGCTTTCAGTTTCCAGAGGAGATCCAGAATTACGACAGTGTTCTTTAATCCATGTAAATTCAGTGTTTTTATGGCCTTTTAGTTTTAATTGTGAGGTGAGCCGAGTCCAAGAGAGTTAAGCCTGGTACCAGCAGATGTTTTGTAAGTACGAACAAATTTGATCAAGTTTTGTAAACGATAATTAAAGGTAAAGTCGTGAAATTTCGATTTCACGTTTTATTTGATTGTTTAACTTCTTAGGTTGTAAAGGAATTTGATTGTGTAACGTAAATATAAAGGTTGTTTCTTTACTTAGAAGGTCCAGATAAATGACCCTGAGAAAAGAGTTGTAAAGTCTATAAAATTGAAAAACTTTAAATATAAATAATTTCATTTAAAAAACTGCTGTAAATTTCAACTGAATAAAAGTAAATTGTTTTGTAAAATTTTAAAGAATTTCGTAATTACTTTGCAATCCTTCACTTTAAATAAAAATTAATATAATTGATTCATAAACCAATTATGGAATTCAAAACATTAATTAATATTTGGTTTTATAAATTGTTTAATTAATTAATTCTTAACTAATTATTACATTTTTGGCTTCACCAACGTGTGGAAAATATTTTTTTAATAAATATATTTTTTGTATTAATTACAGTATATTTAAGAATGTGTTTGGTAAGGTACTATTACGCAATAATCCTGGGGCACGTACATGTTATATTATCCTTTATACAGAGCACTTCTAATTTGACACTTACAATAAGAATTCATCGTTAAAAATCAATTTTTACCCTTAAAAAGAAACTACCTGCAATATACTAACCTACTCAGGGTATATGACTGGACTTTACTCTGGGTTGAATATTTAAATTGGAACAATAGCTTTTAATATTAATTTCATTTTCTAAATTTTTAAAGATTTAACCTAAATTTCTTGAAGAGGACTTTCCACAAATACACCTGCATTATTTTAAATGTAGTTCGACCTATTTAGGAACGAAAACCTGCCAACATATGCTTTTTCTAATTTATAATTTGTGGTCCTTTAGGAGTTTGCAGCTAATGATCTTGACCCACATGCCAACTTTGCGATACCAACTTTCTTTACAATTGTTCCCATTTTTAGTTCTCATGATCTGGCTCTACTCTTACAAATTTAACTATCCTTTTCGGAACTTTCGTCAACGATTTTAATCCTAAATTAGTCTTACTAAAGTTAAGTGTATCACCTCCTTAAATTCCACATTATTAAATGTAAGCAATTCCACCCTGTTCGTGTCTTTAACTTCCATCAACGGTTATATAAATGCGCGGGAAACAACGGGTTGTCAGATAGTAAGCAAATAAAACATGGCACCACTGCAAACATAATGATTATAGGAAATCAAGAAAAAGTATATTTAATTAAAATAGAAATGATAATAAACTAAGATATATAATACTTAGCGACATCCATAACCCCGGATTTAACTCCAATATCGGTTGTTTTCGCGTTATTTTTATGAAACACCATTCCACCACCAACCCTAAAGGTGCCCACCTCCCATACCGAAAGGGTTTGAAATTATACACAAAGATATCGGGAGAAACGCTATCTGTGTCATTGAAATTTATCTTTCGAGGTAAATATCGGCTTTTTAAAATGTTTGAAAATTTACACCCCGGCCCCTGGGGTTAAAAGGCAAGTTTAATGTTATAATGAAACTCAGAGACATCCATAACTCTGGATTAGACTTAAATCACGGTTGCTTTCGCGATATTTTAAAGGTGATCTCAATAAATAAATGGATAGATATTATATACAAACAACATCGAGAGAAACACTATCAACCTCATTGACCCCGTAAAATATTTATTCGATGCATTTTAGCACGTTTGAAAATATGCAACAGCGTCAACCCCTGGGCGTGGTAGACGTGTCTTACCCTCACAGTGTTTGTTTCAGATTCTAAAGGAACACGTGTACAAAATGTGGTCAAATTTTCTCCAATGGTGTAGCTTTTTATGCGGAATAACCACATATGCTCACAAACATTCTATTTAATTTATTAGAGAAGATTAACATGTAACTGCATGTATAAAAATATACATGTAGATTACCCTAGTTAATAGTAAACACTTGGAGAATATTGGCACATCATCCCTCGAGTCACTCGCCAAAGTGGACAGTAACATGGAACCACTTCAGTCAGTCCCACCTCGCAATTACAAATATATATTGGTGACAACGTATATAAATACGGACTCCACACATTTAGGTTAAAAGCTATCGACCGCAATAACAATAAAGGAGTTTCAAATCATCTAAATTTTGCATAAAGTTTTATTTCATCCCAGTCAATGCATTTTTGATATGCTATTAGGAAAAACGAATTACGTTTTACCAATGACGTTTGCAGGACTACTTTTTGTGTCTGTGGAAAATGGTGTTGTAACTTTATGATGAGTAAATAATTTAGGTCGCAGGAAAGCAAACGTGTTTTAAAAGACATTTTCACAGCAAAGTTAGTGGGGCACTGAACGACATCTTGATAATGTTTACGATCTTAATTTGTGACATCTTTGGTATTTATGTCTGTTATTTAAGGCCGTTAATGTTTAGTTTTAATGAAACACTGTAGCGAAGTATAACACTCAATGAATTAATATATAAGCGTGTGTGTGTGTGTGTGTGTGTGTTAGAGAAAATATAATATTCAAAATTTTGTAATGCAATTAATAATTACAAAATTCTTGCATAAGCAAAGAGATTACAGATAAAAATATGTGAATTCTTCGGGATATTGCAAAATTCTAATGGCTTAATGAAGGAAAAAAGTACTTAAAAGAAAGAAACTGAAATTTGTATCAAAATGCACACACTTTAATAGTGTGATATATTGAGTTAAATAGAAGTGATGTAGGAATTCACCGACGGTTAAAGCTTGCTATATGCCTCTACTGAAGATGTTCCCCTACGCTTTTTTAAATTTAAATAGAAACCAATTTTTCTTTCGTCGCAGATGTTAATTTTGAGAACATCGAATGCGATTTGAGCTCGTAGCCTATTAATAAAATGGGTAGTAGTGGGGAAAGGAAAGAGCGTCGGCCGTGATATTTGCGTGCTTATTGATAAACGGATTGCGTTCTTGAGCTTAACATCGTACTTAATGTCATCCGGAGGGGCTCAATTCAATTAATAGTCCGGGCAGCAGCTTTCGCCGAGCTTAAGGTGATTATTCCCCATCCGAACTAGCGGGAGTATTTCAAAATGGCGGGTCGGCACACTCTCTGTATAATGCACACTTTGTATTCGCCGTTCACAGCGAATTGGAATGGCAGAAAAGATTCCTTTCGGAACGCCCTGCTTCCCTCTCAAGCCACCCGCACCTCCCCTCACCCCCATAATCAGATGCCTCGTGTATATGCATAGACGCTCCATATGGAATACATCTTCTTTTCCCCCCAGAGAATACAACTTTTCTTATTTCTATCTTTTATTCCCTTTCATTCCTCCTTCTTCGAGGCCCTCCACCTTTCCCCGACCTCCATCCATTTTTTTTTCTTTTACTTTCAATATACCCCGGGCACAATCATGTACAGCGTTAAGAAACGAGGAAATATTGCGCAATACGACCAGCAAAGAAATGTCGGAATGTGAAATTAGTGCCAAGACGTAGTCGGTCCGCGTACGTATGTAATCGATACGTTGGAGTTCACTCGCGCCGCCTCCTCCTTAAAGAGAATCAATCTGCAGCAAATATGTCGACTTTAAAATATTAACTAATGCAGTTGTCCAATCGTCCGCACAGTGACACTGGAACACACACGGCTCTCGCAAGCTCCAGAAGATGGTCGCTTCTATTACAATCACTACACCAGAGAACTCACTCGTACATGTTCCATTATATATGTATATATGCATGCATTTAATAATATAAAATTCTGCCAACAGATCTATAATAATTGTTTACATATTTCTTGTAATACAAATTATACTGACAAAAATAATTCATTACGCTTGTACCATGAAAAACAAAAGAAATATTGACTGTAATAATCACGGTTTAACACGCAGCTTCACTTAAAATTAGATTATTATTTTTATTAGTAGAGAAAAACGCTACCAATATAACAGGGATTTTGGATTCTGTAACTGATTCCAATCAGTATCTTTTTCCCACGAAAGATTTGCACTCTCCTTTGTGGTAAAAACCCAAAACTAATTCTATAGTTTTTCGTTCCCATGACAATGCAGTGGGATCTGGACGGGGCTAACTATTCGGATGCCTTCTCCTCTTTCTGCATGATGCATCTCGGCCTGTATGAATTGGAATAGTCGGCCAGCTGCCTCCTAAACTGGGCAAGGCGTGGGGAAGGGAATTGCTGTGACTCCACATAAAACCCCTCTCCCGCCATCGGAGGGGCTTGGGTCAAGTACCAAGTGCCCGACCTAGCTGATGTAGGTTCTTTAGGGTTTTCCCGGGAGCCCTAGTTAACCCTTGGCTACATTCCTTTCCGCATTCCTCCTTCAGTCCCTTTCCTATGCTCTAAGGAACGAGTTGCCACTAAGTTGATTACACTACATGTAGCCTGTCTACACCTTTATCTTCTTCTTCTCCTTTCGTTCCAATGACCAGTATTAAATCTTACAAATTCAGCTGCCCTTTCGGATCCTTCACCAACGATTATATTTGATATTTTCGAAAGGGATCCCGCATATCAAAAATTGAATGCCTAAGCTGCAACCTTAGTTTTAGACACCCCAATATGAAATTCAAATAATTCCACGATTTGAAGGTCGTACATGTGAAATTTTCATTAAAATATTAACACAGTTTGCAAACACAGGAAATTTGAAGTCGCGGCAGGGTAAGTTGTGGTGACGTCACAGAAAGTTATCTCAGACGGATTAGAAATTGGACCTTCATCGGAGACTGTATGGACGCTACGGTTTTTAACACACTATAGAAATTTCTCAGTACTATATATATATAGTCTTCACCTCAGTAGTACGCCAACTTCAGAAAAATTATTTCCGTGCCATAATTCTGAAAAGAAGGAAACCAGTTGATCTTGTGTTACATGCGTAGCACAGTCCGTGAGTCAAGTGAACACAGACCAGAAGAATCTAGAAGAAACATTAGATAGATTATATTCGACAAGTATTTAGTTAAATATTTTAAGAAGAAAATTAACGGTTAGTCTTTAAAGACTACTTTTAATAAAAGGTCAACAGATGCTATTATTATAAAAATGTTGATTCAAGTGTCGGAGTAAGAATAACAGATAGATAGATAGTTTTATTCACAATTAGCCCTCTAATGAGAAAATAGGATTCGTCACAAATGTACAGTAGATAAATTACATATACACAGAATTAATATTATTACGTTACACACACACACACACAAATTCATATCTATTCACATTTGTCTAGTTATCACAAAGAAGGAAAAGCAAAGATCAAACATAGGGAAGTAAAAAGCAGATAATAGTGGAAACAAGACGATAACAAAAATAATAAACGAAAAAAAAATCAGTTTAATCTCTCTTTTTTTATGTACTTTAGTCTACTGGGAAATTCTGGAAACATCAAGAAGGTGACATCGCAGTATTTTGTAAATATTTAGATAAACTTATACCTCGAACTATTGTGCCCAATTTTAGCCGTCATAAACCTATTTTAATCTTTTGATTAAGCCATAGACACTTTAGAATAAACAAGGAATAACATATTTTCAGTTCTAAAGCGCTGTATCGATGAAAAACCTTCTGCTTTATATGAAAACTATTATTATTTTGATTATATACTGTAGAGGACTTCCTTTTATTTGGAAACATTTCGTAGTGCCATTCCTTGCTAAAGTTATAGATGTAATGACGTCCGTTCCGCGTTCCTTGGGTATCGTACTCTTTTTTTTCTGACAACTTCAGATATCCAAAAATTTAAAAAAGTTAGGGTGAGATCTGGGAGTCGAAACATCGTGGGAATTGTTGTTCTACGGACCATACGTGAATGGCGAAAAATGACTTGCAGTTCCAGTGTGCTCAAAGTAAACTGGGATGTTAGCATCCTTGCCTATCGAGGACGAGAAAGTATCTTGGTGCAACTGATTAAGATACTAGTCGGGATTTTAAGATGCCTTTATCTGTAAGTGGGTCAATATTTCTGTCATCCTGACGGTCATTTAAAGGAATATAAACAAAAATGACTTGAGTAGAAGAAAGATTACTTTTCATATATGCAATGACACTTTTGGGACACCCAGTTTTACGAGATATATGAATACAGAAAAAAGACAATTGGCCTCTATCTCCCCTTTAGTACTTAGGAACAAAGCATATTGGAAAACTTCGTTGTTCCTTGCATATTGACAAATATATTCAATTTTCTTGTCTGCCAATGCGAAAGACTTTCCGTTCCTTGGTCTAGAATCATGCAAAATCTGCGTGGCAGCGTTTCATACTGTTCCCTTGTGGTCCCGCTTCTATCGTTCGCTAATTGATCTACAGTTTCTGCAACTAATTTAACATTTAACGACACGATTCCGAATAACTGTTATCGTAGCTTTTATTAATGAGGCACGTACTTGTACGTAAATTATTAGTTCACCACATGAGGGCATAAATTTAATTGACCTTCGTAATCAGGTATCAAAGCAATTGAATTAAGCTTGTTAAATGCAACTACATATCACTATTATTCTTTGGAAGAAGAATAAAAAAATGACACGTAATGTGAATTTAAAGTTAATTTAGAATCATAAACTGAGCAATAAATAGTGTAAAACACGCCATTATGTTAATTCATGTATTCGATATCTTGGATATAAGCTTAGCAACATTAGCATGGATTAGTACTACTGAGAATTTTAAATTTATTGACAATGTTGCGTAAAAAAATTTCGAGTATTCCAAACTGTATGTTAGAAGAGATCTAATTTGGAAAAACGAAATAAAAGGCAAGAAGTGATAGAAACTAAGCAAAATAATAGTAGTTCCAAATTTTGTAACAGTAAAAACACAGTCGTCGTCAGGGAATGACGTCCGATAACCGGAAATGAAATAGAAAGTAAGAAGGCGTAGACCGGCTATTTATAGGATAATCCATATATTTTCAACTTCCCTCCAATAGCATAGGGACTGAAAGGGGGGATGCGGAAAGGTAACCCCCGGGCTATATGTTAAGGATCCTATCCGGCAATTCGCCTTAAAGTGATGCAGAAAAATCCTATAAAATTTGCATCAGGTTGGTCGGGCATTTGGCACTTGTCCCACGCCCTTCCGATGGTAGGAGAAGGGTTTTCTGTGGGGTCGCAGCATTCCCTTATCCGTGCCTCGACGAGTTTAGGAGGCAAGTACCTAGGAGTTATTATTGACTTGAGCTAAAATTTAATAAATATGCAGATTATGTTGAAAATAAATTGGTAAAAAAAATAGTAGTAGTGTGTAGGCTAAGAAATATTTTCTCCTTTAAAACCCAAAAATAACGTCAATAGTAGTTCCTCATATACGTTATTGGAATTCATTATTTTTTGGTATAAGTAGTAAGTTTATTAATAAATTAGAAGTAATATATAATAAAGGATTAGGAGATATCTTGAATGAAAATAAAATAGTAATATTCTGGATTTGTAAATTAGAATTGTTAAATAGTAGATTCCAAATTTTGTATTATGAGTTAGTTTTTATTTATAGGCCCGAATATTTAAATATTTTTATAAAATAAAATTAGAAGTCCATAATCATAATAGCAGGGGTAGGGAATTTTTTATTTATTTAGCATCTGATTCCAAGAAGTACTAAAAACTCGATGTTTGATACAGGGTTAATATTATATTATGAGTTTCCTGTAGCAGTAATGAATACGAATAGTTTAAATGTAGTTTAAAAACAATTGTTGTCAGAGATAAAAAAATAGTGATAGGTAAATAGTTGTATTGAAGCATATGTAATTAACTTTAAGCTAAATTGTTCAAATAAATAATTAAATAGTAATAACACGGAAATTGAACACTACTTTGAAACATGCTAAAGGAAATATTTATCAGTGTTAAATAAGACACTTTTCAAATAAATCCCAAGTCTGATTTTATTCATGTTTGTAATTAAAATGTGGTAAGAGTATTCGAAATGTTATTTTTCATCTATAACTCTAACTCCGTGCTCGTCAGCCCATGGCCTACCAAGACGGCTGCCAGACTGTCATCTTACATGACACATTCTGGATTTAGGAGTGACACCTGGTCAGAATGTCGATTCTCCCACAGCCTTAACCCCAGTTTTCTTGACCAGGACGAACACAAACATCCATGCCCATGCCGGGATTCGAACATGTGACCTCTGTGAAGCGAGGAATTTGCGCTGGCCACTACACCACAGCAGGCCGGCTTTTTCATTTATAGGGTGCTCTAAATTTTTTATTTTTCTGTATATATATATATATATATATATATATATATATATATATATATATTGTAATACTAATTAGAGGCCCGTAGTGATTTTGATCATTGGAAATTGATGGTGGATTGTTATCGGTAACCAATATCAAAGGCGACAATACATAGGCGAGCTTTATTAGTCGCTAGCGTTTTCTGAAACGGAAGTCAGACCGCGAACAGAGTGGCGGGCACATATCCATCCACAGAGGCTGCAGGTTGAAACCAAGTAAAATTTTTCAGTCTGTGGTTCATCGAATAAAATTACAATAAGTAACTAAATACGTCACGCCGCAATAAAAATCAATAAGTACAGTGAACGTCACCAATTTCAAAGAGAGAGAATTTGTAACAATCTGTCGAACCATTAATCCGGAAGGAGTAGCAGTTTCCAGTTTCCAGTAGAGAGATCCAATAGTTACGACAGTGCTTCTTTAATTAATTTAAATTCAGTGATTTAATAGCCTTTTAATGTGAACTGTGAAATGCGCCTGAGCCCAAGAAAGTTTAAGCCTGGTACCAGAAGATGTTTGTAAGTACAAAGAAATTTTATTAAGTTTTGTAAGCGATAACTAATGATATAATCGTCAGATTTCGATTTCACGTTTGTTTCATTGTTTAAATTCTAAGGTTGTAAAGGAATTAGATTTGTTATAATGTATATGTAACGGTTGGTTCTTTACTTAGAAGGCCCAAATAAATTACCCTGACAAAAGGGTTGCTAAAATCTATAAAACTGAAAACTTCAAATGTAAATAAACACGTTGAGAATGTTGTAAATTTACCTGAATAAAAGTAATTTTCTTGTAAAGTTTAAAGAATTTGGCAATTATTTGAAATCCTTCTCGTTTAAATAAAATAAAATATAATTAATTCATCAATCATTCAATTCTCGCAATACTGTTTCACCAACGTGGACAACTCTTGAATTAAATTCATTTAATTAATTATTATACAATTTACTATTATAAAAAGATCTCTTTCTCTCATGGGTCTTTACTGGGTTTCATAACGGACAGAACACTTAAATAATCAAAGAACCCAACATTTATCTTTAAATTAAACAGAAATATTTAATCGTCTAGACATCGACGAAACTTATTAACGAACTTAGAATTATCAGATTAATTCTAAATTTATTTTATTAACAAAAAGAAGAGAACGATATCTGACTGTATCTTTTAATTCCGTTTACACATATTAATACCATAAATTTCAACTCACGATTACTCAGGAACATTTGGCTCGTTCATCACACACACACTTTATAGACTGGACGTTTACACACTGACTCTAACACATATTATTGGTTCGACGATAGCTGATTCTCCATACTCGGTGAAGGACATCCCACTTGCTCTTGCTGAAACTACTCGACGCTGGATGCTGTGTCCTGGTATCCTAACATCGAAGACAGTGGTCAAATTTATATATTACTACAGATTGAACTTCTGCATACAAAAATGTTTATCGTTGACATAAATTTTCTATTTCTCTCGCAGGCTGCAAATTTTCTTCATACTGGGTGCTCACAGCTCCCCCTCCGCTCTGACACTCAACTCCAAGCTCCACCCTCAACTAACTCCACTCCTCGACTAACTAACAAAATCTTATCTTCTCTTTATATATATGACCGTCCCTTCTTTCTTCTCCTTAGTTCCAAAACTACGTCGCAACTGCTCATTGACAGCCTCTCCATTATCCCGAGATTTACACTTTGCAGCTGCTGCTCCCCAGCTAGAAAATATCTAGCCGCTCTGTCTTGTTACATCGAGACAGGACCCGTAATTACTTTGCACTTGTATCCTCACCCCCACATGTGCGCTGTTCCAAAATTCTTCAGACCGTCCAACTGCCCCTTGATCCTAAGTCAACATTGCCACTTCCTGTGACGGCCAAGACACAATGCCTTTCCTAAACTGATTTATCTTGTGACAGGCCACCCGCGCGTGTGACTTGCCCTGCTTTACAAATCCTAAGTACACATTGCCACTTCCTGTGACGGCCAAGACCATTAATCCAAAACCATGCATTCCCTTAATGCATTACAATATATATATATAAAATTTGGTAAATTTAGGAAAGTTCTTACGTTTGGACACAGCCTGTTTTTCTTTTCCAATATACAGAAAAAATTTCAGTACCTTAATTGAATACAGTGGTGTCGATAGGTACAATTCCCTGTTAGAATTGATTCATTAAATGCCTACAAGGTCAAAATCAATATAATAACATATATTATGACGTCATAATATATTATACCCGTGTGAAAAAGGAGAACTGTTTATACAACAATTACACCGGGAAAGTCTTCAATCTTTACTCATAATTTTATTTTTTCCAGCGTGAATGTTCTCTCTGCAGGAATGCATTAACAGTAAAACACCTCGTGTCCGAATGCCCTCAGTACGACTGGTCTAGAGGAACCACACAAGAAGAGATTTCTGCGCATTATCTGTAGTGATCCACGCATTGCTAGAGTTCCTCACCGACACAGGACTGGACATAGAAACATGTTGTATGGTTATATTATTTATTATTATGTACAGTCGCCAAAAACGTTATAAGTTGACGCGACTATGAACAACCCAATTTAAAAAAAGGTTAAAATCGGATGAAGCGAGAAACAATAAAGTAGATTTTAAGACTGGACTGAAAGTTAGAAAAGTAAATATACTCACTCCCGTACGTATTTTCTTGAGTCCCACTTTTTTTCTTTTAAAATTAAAATTATCATTTTAAAAAAAATCAGAACGGAAATTGCGTTATTCCGGAAAATGTTGTTCATAACGACAAGGGCACGCGTGACGTGGATTAATTCACAATTGTTAGAATCTAATGTTTTATAATATACATTTAATCCTAGAAAGTAGGAAAATTATGTTTGATGGATTTGGTAGAATTCATGAAAAGTGTTGAATAAAATCAAATTTTAAATCATATTTAACTTTAGTACACGAAAAAGATATCAGTGACAACTAGACTAAAAGAATCACTAAATAAAAACAAAAATAGGTGATATAAACGTAGAAATGCTGAAACATCGAATCCCATTACTGCTTAACAACTTTAATATAAATTTAGTACTGCATAAAATGAGGCCCAATATAAATCCGCAAATAACATGATTACATTTTGATTTTATTGACCTTATGACGTTAACGTCAACATCACATTGATCGAATATGATAGATTAAAATATTTAGCAGAGGGAAATATTCTGAAGGTGATCTTTAAGATTCTAAGACTGTATTTGCAGCATCATAAATATTTTTATATTGCCGAAATCTCTTAATTGCAACCAAATGAGTAATTGAAATCCTGTTAGAAATACTTTCGTTTGAGGAAAAGTTATCGCGGGAAATTATTCGAGAGCAGTGAATATAATAAAAACGATTTTCGATTGTATAAACAGAGGAACAAGAAAAAAAGTTTGTGAAAGGCAAATAAAATAGATTTTACCTGAATTTTGTCATCCGCAGATAATTAACATTTAATGTGAGTAGGAGAGAATATTTAATGAAAGGCGATTCAAACAAAAACAGTTTTGAAAGTCAATCAAAATTCATGAGAAATTAAAAGTATGTATGAGCACAATTTTTTTTAAAAAAAAATCACCAGGCATTTGAATTCTCTCTGGTAACAATTACACAAATCTATGAATACAAGATTAACAATCTGAATATAAATATAGTTAAACGAAAAAAAGGATTTCTGTTAGAGGAATAAAACTGACTATTTCCCCAGATGGAATCAGAAACATTTAAATTAATCATTTACATGATTGACGACGTTGTTGATGTCAGTCACAAGATAAACAAGATTCCACACTCATTCATGCACATTAGCAACTTCCATTAACATTCCCTTAGTTGGAAGAATGTGGCTGTGATTCAGCAGCAGTTGCTGGAGATGCGAAGAGCACAGAGTTGCCGTTATTCATATAGAATCAGTCTTCTATAAGCAGGCTTCTAGACTTACTTCTGACCAATGTTTGAACTTACTGAAATGTATTACTTCGGATTTCCGTGATTTCAATTCATTTCACATCATAAAATTAACTCTTGTGATTGCAACTGTATTTCTGTGGCTGTGAATTTTGGAGTCCAGCGACGGAATGGTTGACGTCTAGAGGAAGGAGGGTATTTAACACCTAAGTGTTCCTGTAGGTCAATCATCCGAGATGCTGACAAAAGAACTTATCTAATTTTTTTTAGGGTTACAGGCTACATGAGGGTAATCCACATGGTGGCAAATCCTGATTAATAGCATAGGAAGGGATCTGAAAGGGGGGATGCGGAAAGGTAGAGGAAGGTAGCCAAGGGATAACTACGGCCCCCGGGCTATAGTTTAAGTATCCTACCCAGCATTCGCCTAAAAGTAATGCAGGGAAAACCTTAGAAAAACCTGCATCAGGTAGGTCGGGCATTGGGTATTTTCCCACGTCCTTCCGATTGCGGGAGAAGAGTTTTCTGTGGGGACGCAGCATTCCCTTCTCCGTACCTCGACCAGTTTAGAAGGCAGCAGGCCGACTGTTCCAATGGGAACAGGGAACAACTCTTACCGTATGCCCAAGGTATTTTTTTTAGGGCAACAGGCTACATAAGGGTAATCCACGTTGGGCAACTCCCCTTTAATAGCATAGAAAGGGGGGATGCGGAAGGGTAGAGGAAGGTAGCCAAGGGTTACTAGGGCTCCCGGGCTATATTTTAAGCATCCTACCCGGCATTCGCCTAAAGAAATGCAGGGAAAACCCTAGAAAAACCTGCATCAGGTAGGTCGGGCATTGGGTACTTGTCCCACGCCCTTCCGATAGCGGGAAAGGAGTTTGCTGTGGGGACGCAGCATTCCCTTCTCCGTGCCTCGACCAGTTTAGGAGGCAGCTGGCCAACTATTCCAATGGGAATAGTGGACAACTTTTACCGTATGCCCAAGGTTTGTGACCCCGGAACATACACCTCTCAGAACAGGCCGAGGTGCCCCTTCGTATCTCTCCTACAAGGTTTTGCCTGCGAGAGAACATCCCTCGCAGGTTATCTGCGAGAGAATCCCCTCGCAGGTTGCCCAAGGTCTGCTGTGTCTATGCATGTAAACATAGCCTTTGGAATCGGATAACACCTGGGGGGAAAAAATTGTTTTACAACAGGGTTTTGGTTTGATTCCATATCCCTGTAAAGCCGTGGTACTGAAACAATTAGACAACCAGGTTGACGGAGGCATAATCGTAATTAGAAGACCAGGCATGTATGATTCTGTATTAGACAGAAAAGCTATGAAAAGAACAGTCAGAAAGTATTTTAATTAGTCACCATGTAGACATCAAAGATACAGCTAGAGACAGAGGGAAGAGGATAGTAGTGAGTAAAGAAGGAATTTTTAGAACAGGAATAGGTGGAGTGTGTAGTTAATGAAGAGTCTTTGGAAGGTATTTAATAAAGAAGTCTTGTGTCAGGATGAAAGAGTGGTCTGTGCAAGATTTTATCCTACGTCGTCGGTGTAATTCTTTATGGATTACGAGAACGCTCCCTTGAAACCTTGCAGCAATATTGAAACGGCAACGAATAATCTAGGTTATATTACACGGAGATAAAATAGTTAAGCATACAACAGACGCGGGAGTCAGGATTTTCTGCCGCGAGGAGGAAGTTTATTGAATTTGGAAAACCTTGATCTTATGATAAATGGTCATTGAAACATGGCAACAAACACCATGTGTTAAGCTATATATATTGCAGTAATTATCGATTAAAATACCATTTAATTAATAACAAAACCCCACGTTGAGGTTCCAATTAATAGTAATTACTTTTAAATGATCAGTAAATTAAAATTTAATGATTGGATTTTAATTAAAATCAATATTTTGAGCATACAAAGAGATTAATTTATTAAATCAAATTATTGAAGTTATATTACATATTAAAACTTGGCAATATACCACGGCTAGATCTCAGGGTCGACCATCGGGCCATCAATAAAGTATATTTATGTTAAACAAATAAATTTACAAAGTTATTAAAGCATTAAGTTAAAAAATCGTTACAATATAAAAATATAAACTATGAAATCTGAACACGAAAATCTGACGATAAGATATCATTTACTGGCGGGTTTACAGATAATAAGTTGTGCAGTTTTACCTTACAGTTTTGTTGTACCAAGAAAATGGGCTCGTACACACACACACACACATGATTATTATTGACACTTTAAAGACAGGCCATAACACATATAATTTAATAGGCAAAAACTTCTGCTTGCCAAATTTTACTCACAACACTTGCTTTTTTTATTTGCTGGATACAATAACCTGACTCCTAATAATTGAAGAAATGTGTAACTCGTGAACGTAGGCTATACACCGAAAATATTCTACATCAAGGAAAGTAACAGTTGGCGTAGTATCGTTGCAGTTATTTTGCTGAAAACTGGAAACTATAGATCGTCGTGAATATTAGAGCTGTTGGACTACATACAGCCTTGCCTCTCCAAACACACTTTCTGAAGTTTTGTCCTTTTTCCGCTGCCTCCCAAAAACACACTGGAGCTCTGCGCGTCTCACAAAATGTACTTCGACAATCCCAGCAAGCATGAAGCATGCATTCTCGCCCCATATCTATTACACAACTTGTGTGTTTACGCCGGGAACAATACAAGTCCTAAAATCTTATTCATTAATTACTTATATTTCCTTTTAATTACTACTATATATATAATGTAATACCAATTAAACAAGCTATTAATAGTTTTTAATAATTAAATTGTTAGCGATACGAATGCGTAAAGGCGACAATCAAGGCGTGCTTTTCCTTTGTTTAACAATGGAAACCGAAAAACCGCGCTTGCAGAACAGAGAGTCTGCACGGAGATACGAGACAGAACGGTCCACATAAAGTAATAACACAGTAAAATTTACTAACATAAAAGCATGAATAGTGTTATCCAGGAGGTCCAACGGCGAGATATAATACTTTACATAAAACGCAAGTAAACAGTTTGACGGAGAGACTTATAAAATTACAGTTCGGAAGCAGACGTTTTGCTTCACAAACTGAACCAATTTCTCATAGGGAAACTTTGAGGAGCTACGTCCGGCAACTGGCTGAGGGGAGATGATCCAGGTTCCAGGATAGCAGAGATCTAGAGCAACTACTGTGTGTTCAAAATCTAATAAGTAGAAACAGTGTATAATGGCCTGTTTAGTGGGTGTTGACTTCAAGCAAGGAGAATCAAAACTGGACCAGTTGCCCTGTCGTGAGTACAAACAATTATTAATGAGTGTAATTGATAGTTAAATGTTATAGTCAGATTTCGTTCGCGTTTTTCTTTTCTTTTTAGTATTCCAATTTTGTATTCCTTTAACTTCAATGAATTGTTAATGTTTTAATTGGAGTTTTCTTTTATTAAACCTAGTTATGACGCTGAGATATAGAGATTCGATGTATTTGAGTGTAATGATATATGAACTGTATTTTCATAAAATACCACGAATTAATAAAAGAAAAATTTAAGTATTTGTTGTTTACTGGATGAAATTCGGTGTGAAAAATAGATCTTATACCATGTAAAATTATCAGCAATAATAAATTTTTTAATTTAAATCTTAAATTAATTTAGTTAATTATTTCAATGATTTAAGACCACCTTTTTAATCATTATATATTTGACGTCTTCAACGTGTGGCTAGCTATCATTCAAATTTTAATCAATTTTTTGTGTTACTTGATTCATTTAATTAACCCTATCAAGGTATTTATTACATAAATGGCTTCCTAAACGTGGGACTAATTAAATTAAATATTTTTGATCATTACAATATATATATATATATATATATATATATATATATATATATTATAATGATTAAAAGGGAACTAATTAATAAATTAATTAATTAACAAAATTATTACAATAAAAAACTTTTAATTTGCCAAAGATTAATTTAACAGGTGTTTATTTAGTTTTACAAATGATTTGCACGCCGAATTCTATAATTTCAAAATTAACAAACAAATATTTTTTATTTATAATTTGTGGCGTTCAAAGTAAAATACATTATTTTATATTTCACAAACAATCAAATTTAATAACTCTTCTTCTCAGGGTCTTTAACTGGGTTTGATAAGTAAGAACAATCAAAATTATAAATTAAATAATTAACAATTAAACCAAATTGAAACGAACGGAATACGAAATCTAAAAAAAATGAAAAGAACTAAATCTGACTAATGCCCTTAATTACCATTTACAGAATTTAATTAGTTTGGTCTGTACTTACAAATGTCCTGCTGGTACCTGACTTAGTTTTCGGAGCTTGGGGACACAATTCACTAAATGGCCATTAATCACTGATTCTACACATCATGGTCAAAGCACACGGTTTAGTTCTTGTATTATTCCTCCGGGAAATCGATCAGCCGCACCTCCGGTCAACAGTCGGACTATTATTTCTCAATGCCTTTATGCGGAAAAATGTTATTTCGGTATGTGTATGTATCTGAACGTGACGCTAAACTTTTTGTTTCAGCTTTGCAGTTTTTATAATGTATCTCTCCGACCAGACCTTTTTACTTAGATTTTTAAAACATATAAATCTCTCAGTTGAATTTTTAAGCTTGGGTCACACTGTTCGTACTCTTAAATTTTGCTTCCTCTCTCGACCATAATATCCGCCAGACTGAATTTAGCCAGTCCTAGCAGCTAGCAACAAAGTCCGCCGACAAAGAGCCTGCCGTCATTGTCGTCTTTTAGAATTTGTACCGCTAAACAATCCGATTATTTAAACAATTAATGGCCTCCTTGATTAATATTACAATATATGTATATAAACCATTTTCTATTTTCATCATTTCATTTATATACCATGATCAGTGAATATTGTTCCGTATCTGAGAGAAACTGGCTTATAGTTTCCTTATTTTATTTACTGTAGTTATACTATGAACATACCTGCTAATAATTCTATTATTATACAGACTAAACATTTCATGACGTTATAAAAACACCTCATTAATACTTGTATTATTACTGAAGCAATTTTTTTGCTGGTTGACGTGAATATTTGACGGCACTAATGATATTCGATTGATGAAAGTAGTGTTACAAGGCCAAATGAATAATTAAATAGGAAGATTAATCAGCTATAAGATTGACGTGATATTTAACGTTCGTGACTTTTGTGTTGATCACTTAAAGTTGTTGTGCTCGCGGTACAAACGTCTGCCTTGGAGGTACTGCTCTTTGACTAGGGTACAAGGGGACTCAAGGGAACATTAACGGTGGGTAGGGGAACTTAAGAGACAAAGGGGGACTCTGAGAATAACGATCGAAACAATCGAATAAGACGTTTGACAACTGTGCTTGAGACTCACAATCATTTCATATCCCTGATGGAACAGGGAAAATGTAGCAGTCTCGGCACAGATGGAAGGAAAATATTGACACTGGCTGGAAAAAAACACATTGAGTTACAATTATCCCTTTCCCAGGTGGTTTCCCTAACGTTTTGATTTGATAGAATTAAGCGCATTTTACATATCCGAACGGTAGATTTACTAGAAAGTCAACTTTCTTGTATTTTTCTTACCTTTGATAACTTAAAAAACCATTTACACTTGATAAATATTTGCGTCGTACAGGGTTAAATTTTGTACTATTATTGTTTTTGTAAATTATATATTCGACGAGGACTATGCATAATTAAATTAACTATAAATATATTAGCTTTTAATCTCCTTTTTATACAAGTCCTTCTAGCTTTCCGTTAAATTTACTAAAGTAAAGAGGGCTTTAATCGAAGAGCGCTGCAGGCAACTTATTCCGATCCTGTATGGTAGAATTTAGGAATGGATATTTGGCTACGTCTGTTTCTAAACTCTTGCTTTAATTTTAAATTCCTTATTCTCTCTTCAAAAAGTATCTTCACAGCCTTTCTAATTTTATGTGAGATTAGTGGACGATTTAATAAGGCAGAATTTTTATTATAATGACATGTAAGAGTCATAAATTCTAATTCTGAAAGAGTTCTTTGTATTTTTCCTTGATTAAAAGTCACATTACATTAATCAAGAAACCATTCTCTGAATCATTAAAGATGATGGGATGTTCAAAGCAAATATATTTTTATTCTATTAGATAATCATAATTTTGGTAAAAAAAACCTTAACTAGAATGTAGAAAGAGCTTAAGGTAAACTAAACAAATAAATTATATTTTTGTAGACAAAGTAAAGAGTTGAAAAGACCAGCATAAACAAGTTAAGATATAAATACTTTAACACTTAAACACTTTTTCAGTAAAAACCAAAAATATATAATTATTAGAGGAACGATCAAGTTAAAAAAAACGCGCATTTTAGTAGAATAGTTTTACACTGATTCCCAATACTCTTGTAGTTATTAATGTTCTTTACAACTGGAATTGTCACTTTCCTCTACGAATTACCCAAAGCAATCATAACACATGCTAAAAAGGACTCCTTATTATGAATTTTATAAGAAACATAAAAATAAATATTAACATTAAAATTAGTCACAAGTAAAATTTAATTAATAGATTATTAAGTTCTTAAAATGTTATATTTTTAAATTACTTTTGTTATATTTATGTCAATAAAAAAATAATACAGCAGTTGCGATTATGTAATTGGAAAAAATTGATTACTGTTTATATAATTTTTATCGAAATAATAAAAAATATTACTTAACTCAGTATTAATTATTTTATAAATTGGAAAATTAATTTAATATACATTTTTTAAATATCACGGCAATACATAATGATTATGGCTGAATTCCTGTGGTGAAGGTCAATCAAGTTTGAATTTCTGACAGTCATCAATCAATATTCGTAGTTGCAGGATCGACTATAAAATTATAATATGGCCAGGTCTCAGTAGCAAAACTTCAAAAGATTTTGAGGGTATTACCCTAATCCAATTTTGTAAAATGTATACTTTTTGTGTCCTTACTTCTACCGTATTCAGTGAAGTGTTGTTCGTTTGAGACTACCAATAAAGTGATTTTCTTGTTGTTAATTGAGAAGCCGTTAAATGAAGAACCAATGAAGCATCTTAATGAATGATGCATTATTTTAAGGAGCTGGATAGAATACTGGAATCTTCTGTTAAAAAAGAAGCAACTTCATTTTTCATAGAATGGTTTTTAATTAATGTGTGTCACGTTTCATCAATAAAAATTCTATACAGAACCCTTTAAAAATTCCGAGTTACGTATTTTAGGTCGACAAATATTTCTAGTGGTCAAAGAGATTAATAGTGTTTCTATCGATGTTATCTGAGTATAATTTCAACCCTTTACAGCATGGAAAAACAGCACCCTTAGGAATTGGTTTAATTATGACATTCAATTGGCTCTTTAACCCCAGGAGCGGGGATGGTCAGGAACGGAACCTGCAATCAAGGTCTATATTTGCTTTTAATAAATATTTTCAGTATTAATTAGATTGAAAGTATTTCTGCCGACTTTGTTTTTGTATAATTTCAACCCCTTTGGGTATGGGAGGGGAGCACGGTTAGGATGGAGGGGAGTTACAGGAAAACAACAGAGATTCGCGACAAATCGATGTTATGGATGTCGCTGAATTTATTTATGTCAACCTGGGTAACGCACGGAGGAGGGCGGGGGTCATAATATATTTTAATATATTCTGTGTATACTTACAATCCCTATCGGCTAGGGAGGAGATAACCATGAATGGTAGGGTAAAATTCAATTACAAAAAAATAACGCAAAAAAATAAAGATTGAAGTCGAATCCGGGGTTATGGAGAGATTTATTATGAGATTCAACTTGCAGTTTAACTCCCACTGCTGGGGCTGAACGGGGGTGGAAAATTTAGTCCGAAATTTTCGGTGTCAATGAAATTCATAATATTTCTGTAGAAAGTCTGTGTGTATGATTTCAACCCCTATCGTCATGGGAGGGTAGTACGCTTAGGTGGTGGTCGGGGTGCATTACATGAAAATAATGGGAATAGACCCAGATTAGTCTATTCTGGGGTTATGGATGTCGCTGAGTTTCAATGTCACAAACTGGGTAACGCCGGGGAAGTGGGGGGAGGGGGAGGGTCTGGGCGGGGATAGAAATTTTGAAACAATGTAACCGGCCGATTTTTTCGTGGAATAAATACTTTTTGTTTAACCCTTAGTAGGGGGGGGTGCAATTTTTTGAACATTTTCAAACGGCGATATATTCGTCGAAAGAAACTATTTCATATGAGTTCAACCTCCTACAGAATGGTAGGTGAATACATTTAGAGATAGGGGTCGAGGTGCGTTACATAAAAATAATGCAAAATGAACCTAGATTGGAGTCAAATCGGGGATTACGGATAAATGACATCCCGGGCAACGCCGGGCACCCAGCTAGTTTATAATATAACAGAGTTTCTGCCCTTTTTCAAATCGTACACATGTCATCAATCTTAGCGATGAATTCACGTAGAGTTAAAGCCTAAGTCATGAAGATATGGATAGGGGAGCAGGATTTTAAAATTAAAACTAGTGAGTTGAAATCAGACGTTGCCAAATATTCATTCCTAAACTGTATAGTAGAGGATTGGAATAAGTTGCCTGCAGCGCTGTTCGATTAAAGTCCTCTTTATATTACGAGATTTAGCAGAAAGCTCAAAGGGCTTGTATAAAATAAAGAGAGTCTAAAAGCAAATATACTTTTATTCTATTAGATGCTCATTATTTTGGTTAATATAATCGTAACAGGAATGTATAAACTGCTTAATATAAACTAAACATAAATTATATTTTTGTAGACGATTAAAATTATTTTTTATATTTGTATTAAAATGTTTATTAAAAGTTACATAAAACATAACTCTTGTATGACACTTAAATATTATCATATTTTTATAATTATTTCGTATATGATGGTTTTAGAAAAGTTTACGTCTCCATTTATATATATCACAACATATTGATTATTTCATACAAGATGAAAGCTCCCGTTCTTAAATTGATAAGTTTAATGTGAAGCATCAAAATAATAGTGATTTTTAATGGAAGTTTTAACAAACATTTTAATTACATTAAATGATAATATAATTATCCATTTGCTACTTTTAAGGCACCTAATTTATGCAGTCCCGGATTATGTAATTTGTTTGACATAAAAAAAATTTCCTCGTCATGTTAACGACGCACTTGTTCAATAGTAGTATAAAAATATATTATTCTGATAATAACTCGCAAAAGTCAGTTGTATACAATTTTAATCGAAGGAGAAAACAAAACAGTTTACACAAACACGGAAGGTTGTCTAAAGGACTTCGAATGAATAAACTCTCTCTACTATTATTACGTTCAAAGTAAAAGAAGGCTCAATTAGATATATACTAATTAATAAAGAAATCGCCATTAATAGGAAAAAATGTGTTTTTTGTACGGAAAATGGAGCTCATTAAACAGAGCGCCTGTTCTGGAACACGCCCCGGGAAAATACCCAGGTGAAAAGTAATAAGCCAAGTGTAAATCAAAAAATTATATTTTAATCTTAAAAAGGAAAGAGATGACAGTTGTTCCTGAATCTACATGTTTCATTTCTAGCATTCTTAATTTCTGGTAACACTAATATTATTATTTAAAAGAAAATAATTAGATTTCAAATATAAGCTCTGTACAGGATAAAGGAAGGTAACCTTGAACTTTGAAGCAATGCATTATTAAGAGGTTGGTCACCCCACGGGCAGCAAACGTTTAAGCCATAGTATGAAGATGATATTACGAGGAGAGGAACGTGCCGGGGTGCGGACCAGAATTTTCGAGGACAAGAGACAAGTTCTGACAGGTCTCTTTGCTATTGAGCGAAATTTGAAATCTAAATCCCATTCTCTCGGCACACTGCTGCAAAATCCATTTCGTTTTAACTCCACGTCCAAATTGAATGTTTTGTAGTGCTGGAGGGAGGATGAGGAGAGGCAGGGGTGCTTTGGGGTGGGGAGAGAGAGTGAGGGGTGGGGGAGGTTCGGAGGTGGGGGAGAGAGGGAAAAAGTGCTCTTGATAAGCGTGATTTAGCAGCCCGGGGATATTGATTTTTCCTCCCCACCCCCCACCGCGCGCCCCGTCTCCCTCTCAGTTTTATATGTCTGTTTTCTTACTGTAATAGCTCGTGCGCGCGCCATGTTGGATTGTAAGGGGTGCGCCTGCGGGGGTGCCGGGGGCCGGCGGGAGGCGGGGGCGCTGCCGGAGGGGTGGAAAGATGGCCTCCGCCGCGGGAAGACGCGTGGCGCGGCGCGGCGAGCGTTTTTGGCCATCCCTGCCCCCCAGACCTTCCAGGGGCTGCTTTTTATACACTTGTGGCCCCAGATTACGGGTCTTGGCCGCCGGCGCTTATTAAGTACCTGCAGCGAGCGGATCGGAGCACTTGTTGCCCGCCTGCCTGGTCGTCGTCGTAGGATCGCACCTACCCCCGACGAATTCGCCAATTATAATATTGATCCTCCCTCTCTGTCGCGAGTCTTCAATTAAATAGACCATCACATGCTTTCCTTCATGTCATCATCTCTAAAACATTACTTTTTCGGTTTCATACAGTGTTTATTTAAATTTATTATCCATCTTTTTTTACTCATACACAATCATACTACAGCCGACATAATTAATTACTTAATCTATAAATTTGAAAACACGAAACGACTTTAATGCTACGCACAAACTATTAAAAATTGGAGTCCTGCTCGAGTACTTTTAGACACATTACTGCACTAGGAAGACAGATATAACATTTAGTAAAATCGTGGTTATATGAATAAGAATATTATAATGCAAAAACGGCCAACTGATCGGCAAAAATATACTCTTCAGCTAAAACAAAATATAATTCTAAGATTACAACGTTTCGTCCCCAATTTTGGGACTTCATCAGGCAATAGACTTAGATAATTATACAAAAAATTAGAATTGTAAAATTTAAATAAATTATTTAAATTTAAATTTTTAATTTATTTAATTAATATATAAATCAAATAAAAAAAGTAAGTTTAATAATAAAATATAAGTGTAAAGTTATATAATTTATGTTATAGCCAAATTAATTTGTTAAAATATAAATTAATGTTTCTAAATAAACTATAAATATAAGTTAATATAATTTTAGTTTTAAAGAAGTTAATGCAAACTGTAAATTTCAATAATTAATTCAATTATGTTATTGTGAATTTTACATTTCTAATTTATACTACAACATTTATTTAGTTTATTTAGATCCATTACCCTATGAGGTCCAAATATTTTTGACGAAACGTCCTAAAATTATAATTATTTCTAGTTTTAGTTGAATAATACATTATTTCTGGCAAATTAGCAGTTTTCATGTTAGTTTAATATATTATAATTATCAAATCAGGTTAACTTAAGTATTAAAAGACAGTTGTTTGGCTGACATAATGAATAATCTTCGTCAAACGTTTCGCATCACAGCTTCCACAGAGGCCTACTTAACTGCTGGCTGTGTCACCCTCAGGGGTTGAATCCGTCGTCGAGGCAATGAGAACTACGCAAACCCGCAACACACGAGAGTGACGCCAACAGTCTGACACTTGAGCGGTCAAGATGAAAGGAGACGGCAAACAATTGGCCAGCATCATTACTTGCATAATAGCTAGACAATGTCGTTGGGAATAGAACAAGATACGTCGTAGTCATTACAAGATTTATTTAATACATTTGTAGGTTAATTGGATTTCTTGGCCGCTATACATAATATATTTTTCAAAAAATAAACATTGATGACGTTAAATATTAAACGAAGAAAAATAAAATTCTCGATATTATATTCTCAAAATTAACAGAAAATAAATTATATTTTGACGCAATTATATTTATTTTCATCCAGCCGTCTCGTTTCTGATTTCTCCTTTCACGCATTTATTCTTATACGATTTAAAGTAAATAATTAATATTTAGTGCTCATATTAACTGTCTTAAACTAATTAAATATGAATGGGAAGCCTAGTTAATCCATTAACAATATAAAACAACGGAGGATAGTGTCTGTAAAAAAATATTTTTGTGACATAGTCTCTGAAAGAAATTTATTCCAGCAAAATACATTAAGGAACGAAGGTATAGCAGGATGGGGCAAAAAATTATAAGCAATACAACGAAAATAAAAATATTACGCGATAAAAAAAAGATAACTTGGAACTAAAAACATATTTAAAATGAAAAAATTTGCGTTTGATTAAAAATATTTAGTAAAAAAGTATTATTCATTAAAACATATTTGTAAACCTGAATATAGCAGAGTACGAATCAAAATCATGAACCCATGACCGATTTAAACCCTCAGAACAACAAAATCAAGATTTTAAGTGTTGGAAAGTCACTGGATACTCCACCAACACACCCCATTCTAATTTTTTACCTTATTTATTTAAATACTTTAATAATATACGAACACAATCATAAAATCCTAGTATAAAATATTCTGAAAAAAATTAAAAATTAGGAAAAAATGAGAGATTTAGACAAAAAACAAACAGAGGAATACGTCAAATACAGCATTAAGCACACACACACACACACAAACATGTATATATATACATATATATATATATATATATATATATATATATATATATATTCAGAATAAAACAATTTAAATATTTTTTCAAATATAATTAAAACTTGTGTATTTAACACTCATGTTTCATTGCATGACTGGGTGAATACGAACCGAGTTATTTTCTGTTGGGAAAGTTTGTCCAATCAATGAGTTACCTGTCCTCCTTTACGCAGATTTAATTTATCTCCATATCAGTCTTCTTTTATTTTTTAAAATTGGCATTGGAATAGAGAAATAATATTATACTCCATTATATAATACAGTCTCCCTGATGGCGTTTTATCATTACTCCCATACAATTTTTTAACAGTGTATTAAGGTAATTTAAGTGCTGGCAATTCCCTTTAATAGCATAGGAAGGGATTTGAAGGGAGGATGTGGAAGGGTAGAGGAAAGTAGCGAAGTGTTAACTAAGCCCCCGGGCTGTGGATTAAAGATCCTAACCCCGGCATTCGCCTAATAGTGATGCTGGGAAACCCCTAGGAAATCTAAATGAGGTAGATGGGGCATTTGGTACTTGTCCCACGCCCTTCCGATGGCCGGAGAGGAGTTAGCTGTGGGGTCGCAGCTTTCCCTTCTCCGTGTCTCGTCCAGTTTAGGACGCAGCTGGCTGACTATTCCAGTGGAAATAGAGGACAATACTTACAGCATGCCCAAGGTCTACGAACCCGGTACATACATCTCTGAAAACAGGTTGCGGTGCTTCGGCATGTGGGAACCTTAGTTCAAAAGTAGAGAGATGAGAACCCGCAAAAAATTATGTAATCCTGACGTTGTTACAGAAAATTATAAATGAAAAAATACAATAATTTTTAATAAAATGTTAATTCAACTGATAATTATAATGCATTGAATAAACGTAAAAACAGCTAATTTGTCTGGAAAAATGTATTGCTCAACTAAAACAAAAAATAATGGCAATATTTCGACGTTTCGTTCACAATTTTGAGACTTCATCAAATAATAGACTTAGATAAACGAAATGTATACAATAAATTATAAATCTTAAATTGACAATAACTTACTTAGATAAAATATTAAAATTTACTGATTTAAATTAAATTCGTTAAAACATTAAAAACTGAAAGTTTGTATAATTTATATTTCCACGAATCTGTAAATTGAATAAATTATTTAACTATGCAAATTTCAATTCTACATATCAAATTTATTGTATAAATTTTGCTTATTTAGGTGCTGAAGCCAATAATTGTGAACGGAAAGTTGTAATATTTTCATTACTATTATATTTTGTGGAATAAAATAATTTTAAGTCGCATCAACAACTAGGCCAATAATTTTTTGGTTTAGGTGAAAAATACATTTTTTCTGATAAATTTAATGTTTTACATATTTAGTAATGAATTTAAGTCACCATTACAGATTTTGAACTTCTTATGCCGCAGTAGGATAAGTCGGAGAACCTTGCCCCCTCCCCCGTTATTTCATATCCATTACAACAGTTAGCCACATGCTCCCTAAAATGGTCGTCGCATGGAAAAGAAAATGCGGCATCTGTACTCCAGTTATCAGGAAGGGCGTGGGACAAGTTCCAAGAGCCCACGACCAACCTGATGCAAGTTTTTCAGGTTTTTTTCCAGAATCATTTTTAGATGGCTACCTTTCCGTTCTTTCCTCTTTCCCCCTTTCAAATAAATTCCAAGACTATTAAAGGAAAGAGGCCACATCGTGAATTACCCTCATGTAGCCTGACACTCTAAAAAAAGCTAGAAGCATTACTCTACCGTAATTCCTCAGAATGTCGAGGGTGCGTGTGTTACTTGCACGAGACTTTGGTGTGAAAGGTTCCGAGACTGAATGGAGGGGAGAGTATAATAGAAAGTTCCGTCTGCAATGATTCTCACATACGAGGATCTCACTACCGTATTTATGGCTGTCACTGCAGTGGTTTTTGTGTCCGGTGCAGCACCTGCATTCACAGCCTTCTGTAAAGGTCGCTATTAAAAACTCGGGGAGAATGCGGTAATTATACTTGGCGTCGCGTCGCTATTCAAATCGGCCGGGGGGGTTGGCAGGCCTGCAACTCTTGCGCCTGCAGTAAGCAAATACTCGCCACCGATACATATTCACGATTCGCAGACATTGTATTATGAAATTTATTGAATAATTTTTTTTTTCCTGCAGCCACACATTTCCTGGACCGACGTCCAGCATGAATTAATTAATTCTCCCGAAAAATTACAATAAATGTGTTTTGTGTGTAGGAGAGAGACAGAATGGAGCTTTTTATCGTTTTCCAATACGCGACTTCTCCGCAATGAATGTTAATGTATAATATGCGGAGGGAAGGGGTGCGAATTTCAGGAACGGAGAGAGATTCGCGGGAAATTCTGGCCCCGGAGACAACGTTCCTCATTCTGTCAAACTTTATGGAATTTGGAAACTTAATATTATGCGGACATCAGACCGCGATAATAAAAGTTCAGTTGAAATAATTGCAAACTGTGTTAAATTAAACTTTTATCTTAACAAATGTAGTTTTTAAGTTTTAATTCATGCAAATTCGAACAGTTATTTAACCCGCACGGAATTAACTAAAATATATATAACCAACAAATTATATTATGATTCATTATAAAAGTTCTCTGGTTGTCCGGCCCGTGCTGCAATTTTTACGGTCAGCTCGACGACGTAGGAGATAGACGATGAAAAGTCCTTTTATAAAGACTGCAGTCAAGTGTCGGAAAAACTATTTTATACGGCAATTTACCGGAAATGTGGTCGAGGCACGGAGAATAGAATGCTGCGTCCCCACAGCAAACCCCTCTCCCGCTATCGGAAGGGCGTGGGACAAGTACCCTATGCCCAACCTACCTGATTCAGGTTTTCTATGGTTTTCCCTGCGTTACCTTTATGCGAATGCCGGGTAGTATCCTTAAACTATAGCCCCGGGGCCCTAGTTAACCCTTGGCTACCTATGCTATTAAAGGGAAGTTGCCACCATGTGGACTACACTCATGTAACCTGTTACCCTAAAAAAAGTCTACCTTCTATTGCATTAATTACAAAATTTCCTATAGTCCTCTTTTCCACAAACCGAAACAGCGAAGATTATTTTTTCTATATACGGGAACTTATGTGAGGTCCTCTAATGCACAGAAAAGTTTGTTATAAATTTGGAAAAAAAATACAATATTGACTTCTATTGGATTGTTTATCACTGATATATAAAAAATATTAATAAGTCACAAACTATTTTATTTATTTTATCAAAACTTTCGACAATTTGTCGCCATCAATCTAAAACATTCATATAAATTATAGTATTTCCTATAAGCAACCTCTACATTAACTTGTAGAAATTTTCATCAAATGTTAAAGAACTGAATCATAAATTTTATTTTTTGAAAACATCAAACTAATACATACGCATCAGTTCCAAACAAAACTTTTTTTCGCCGAAGCAATATATATTAATTTGAATAGTAGTATATTTAAATGTAAATTAGAAGTATCTGAAATATACCTATATTATGAAGACATAATAAATGCCTCATTGAGATTAAAGTATTAATATAAAATATTTTTTATTTTATTAGGAATTTTGATATATACGTGAAACAAAATATATTTTCTATATATCGATCAACATTTATCAATTTATGTAAAAAATAGTCAAATTACGATCAGAAATTAGCGTCAAATGACACAATAAATATTTTAAACTCTGTTTCCATTCATTTTAAACTACAAAATGAAATATATTAGTCATTGTTTTTATTGTGTATATGTAAAAATGTTAGTAACTTCTGAATCATTTCCATGCTTTGATATTATATATTAAAATGAAAATACTGCAGAAAAAAATATATTAAAATTTAATATACTCTGACAATTATCACTTAATGAATAAACAGAAAAATAGTCTATTTGTCAGAATAAGTGTATATTAATCAAACAAAACGGAAACAAACATTACAATCCGACGTTTCGTCCAGAATTTTGGTACTTTATCGAGTAATAGACAGTTTTAAATGTTTTCATATTGTAATATTACAAGCAAAAATATAAATTTATTGCCATGGATTGCAATTTCTCTTACAACCGTTCACTACATTTGGACTTCTAACGTTAATGTGAACATAAAAAAAGTGTCTATTACTTGATGAACTTTCAAAATTCTGGACTAAACGTCGTATTCTAATGATTTTAATACGCAGTAATTAGCTGTTTTTATTTTCATTATTATAACAGATAATATAATTAAGGTGTTAAAATCATTACGTAAAATATATTTTACAATTATTTGCCCATAATTTTAGAAACATGTTAAATTTATTCAAATAAATAAACACTTCCAGCTTTATACAATCTTATAAAACAATCTTATAAAACAGTTCTGTAATTTCACTTCATTTTACAGATTTATAATGGTTATTTGTAGATATCTCTTATTAAAATAAATAAAACTGTCTGGAGTCTGATTATTTACGGTCAATATTTAAAATTAATTAACCAGCATAATTACATTCAACTTTAGGAATGTAAAATCCGAATTACATGAAATTTGGAAAAAAAACGTAATTAATATAATCTTTTGGTACTTACAAAACGACGTTAGTCAGTTGAGAAACCTGGAAAATTAATGTGCGTATTTAGTTACAGGAATGTCAGAATATTAAGCAGTTTTATTTTTTTTAAATAAATTAAATGATTCGTATATCATAAATATTCAGACATATCATAGAACAGGGAATAAAATTTCATATTATAGCTATGATTTGTTAAGTCTTGGGTCAAAATGTTCATATACGTGGCATTGACAATTTATAAAATACCAAAGGAGGAGATAAATACAACTTTGTATTTGCTTTCTTATTGATTGCCACTACCTTTGATCATTACATTCCTTCAACCCAATTTTCTTATCCTTTTATGATTGTCTCGATGTATTGAAACAATTTAATTGTTAAGTTCCAAGCAAAACCTCTACAATCAGTAGTATCCACTCAATATTTCCAAACTTTTACAAAATATTTTAGAAAATACTATAATTTATTTTACTTTTACACATTGATGGTGACAGTTGTCGAAAGGTCTTGATAAAATAAATAAAATATATCAATAATAAACAATCCAATAGAATAGAATTTTTTCTACATTTTTAACAAATAAACTATACGGTAAAAAATAGTTAACATTCCATGTTATCGCTTGATGTAACGGCTCTTTTCACTAATGAATAGGGAAGATAGCCAATTCTGACCAAAAAAAAGTGATAATATAAATACCACACAACGTTTCTGGTATCCATGTCCCTTTCGTCAGGTGCGAAGAAGAGCCTAGAGCGACACAACTGGACTTGTCAGTCGGTCTTTTGAGTTTTGTCAACTGACAAGCGCAGTTGTGTCACTCTAGGCTCTTCTTCGCACCTGAGGAAAGGCACAAGGATCCCAGAAACGTTGTGTGGTATTTATATTATCACTTTTCTGTCTGAATTTGCTACCTTCCCTATTCATTATTTTCAATCAGACGTAAATTTTTTCATCTTTTCAATAATGTTCCCAACTGTTTTATGATACACAGTATTAAATCTCGTTGGGAAGAAATAAATCTTTTTATAACATTTTTTGGCAAAAAATGGACATTCAACAGTTTTTCCAATTTGATAATATATCTTACTAACAGATAAAAGGCTCCTTATGGGAACACCGATACCACCTATTGTTTCTGAATTTGTTATGACAGATAGAAACTCATTGTTCAAACAAATAATAAAACAAACCTATTAAATGGTTTAGATATGTTGATGACATTTTTTGTACAGTAACCAAAAATGCAATTAATGATATAATCAATTTTTAATAATTACCATGGTAATGTCCAATTTACGTATAAATTGGAAAATAATAATAAAAAATTTGCTTCTTAGATGTTTGTATTATTAATAACAATGACTTCATTTAAACGAACTGGTTCCGAAAAACAATATATTCAGGACGAGTCCTAAAATTTTTTATCCAGCCACCGTATTAACAAGAAAAAATATCATAATATTATAAGCCAAACCTTACAACTATATAATCCCAAATATCACGCAGAAACTATAGAATTGTTAAAAAATATTTTAGAATGCATACCCTTTAAACTTTATTAACAAACATATTTCAAAAATAATTATCAAACACAAATATAATTGAAAAAATAACAGTATAACTGACAATAAAAGTAGCAAAGAAGGAAAATAATTCGGTGTTTAACTAAGTTAGATTTTAAAATTATTTTAAAAATTAATAACAAATTCATTAAAAAACGGAAAATGTAAAATTGATTAAGAAAATCAGCGAAATATAGTATACAAAATTAATTGTAGTGAACCAAATGGTAATAAATGTTATATAGGACAAACCAAACGCGAACTGAATATCAGACTTAACGAAAATAAAAATAATTATTAAACTTCGAACCAAACTGTGGTCACTACTCATAGACTGAACGAAAATAATTATTTCGATTGGAAAAATGTTGAAGTTTTAGATGTAGAGCAAAATTTATGTAAACGTAACTTGTCTGAAATAATTCACATAAAAACGACTGAGAACACCAGAAACTAGCAAAATGGTACAATTAAATTAAGTAAAATTTACAATGCCCTAATTTTTTAATTCTTATTTATAATTTTATATAATATTAGAATTGTATAATATCTTTTAAAACTGTTAGTTAAGTACATTGGTTTGTGAGACGCGTCCCAAGGTCACACGGACAGACCGTAAATACCTAAGGAACTGGACAATTTTATTACAGGTTCTTAGTTATCTTCAGTTGGGCTGTGACCGCACAAGTGTTTTGCTTACAAAAAAGTGCCTCGGATAAACTTCCAAATTTTGTGGTTTTTTGTATTGTGATGTGTAAATAATTTTTTTAACAATTAGAAATAATTAGGCTAGTATTTCTCAAGTTACATTATGTTAGTAGTATAATAAAATTTATCAACCACTTCTGAAAATTCATTACCTTTATGATAACAACAAATTTGTGTTTTATGATTTCGCCGTAGGAAAGACCTGATGAAGGTACAAACACGTTTCGAAACGTTGTTTCAATACAATAATTAAATATTGTCTGTAATTGGTCAAAAACATCGTTATAAATTTCGATACATTGGGAATGCAAGAGTATCGATTTCCAGAACTGTATTTCCATCAAAGGAATATTTACTCCATTTGTTTTGTGTATGAGGTTTGGAAAACAGTTTTATAAATAATCATAATAGTAGAAAGAAGTGGTACGGAGTTCCACTGGTTTGTTGAAAAGAGAGCAAGGTTAATTGAGAGGCGCTTTGCCCAGAGGGAGATCGCGTGTTAACAGCTGTCTGTTGGTCGCGCACAGAGGTTGAGAGGAGAGGCGAGGCGCGTGCCGGCTTCCATCTTTAATAAGCGTGGTGGTGGCGGCGGCGGCGGGTTCCGGCGGCGCGGCGCCCCGAGCGGCCGCCCAGCGGGGGCGGCGGTTTCCGATACGAGAGAGTGCTACGTTGTCGTAGGTCAGGCCAGGGCAACAGCTGCTGCTCAAGGGCAGCCGGCCAGCTCAGCTCTGCTCAGCTCAGCTCAGCCAGACACGCTCTCACCCCTAGCCTAACCTTTATCCCTCCATCTCCTCAGCCATGTAGACATTATTACCATTCAGAAAAAAAGAGACAGTTTCACACAACACGAAAAATTGGACAGTTATAAATAATTGGGAACAACAGACATCGATTGGGAAACGAGAAGGAGATATTATGCCAAATAGAAACACCTTAATATTCTGTCGCAAAAGTGTGAAATTTGAAAAATAATGCGCATGACTATTAGAGACAAGCGTATCAAATTTCAGCTTAGTGAGTGAGTGATGGGACTGCTCAGAAAATAAAAATATCGTTAAACTCCTGTGTAGTCCTACTGTATCCATGGCTTTCCCAGTATGAATATACTCGTAATAATTTAAATGAATATACGTTACTCTGAAGTATTGTTTAATATCAAAGGACGGAATGGAAACAAAGGTTGCGGAAAATAATGCAACGTAATGAAGGGTTAACCAGAGTCCCGCTGAGTAAGTTTAAGACAATTAGGAACATCCTAGAGTAATCTTCATTACGCAGGTCGGAATCTTGGTACTTGTCCCACGCCCTTCCTAATGACTGGAGTGGGGTCCCTAAACATGGTGACATGACACAATCCATAATTATGCTGCAAAATGTGTGAGGCACCCCACACTGAAAAGCAAATTCCTTCTTGAGGGTGTGGTAAGGCTGTTTATGGAGACTCCTCATTTCCATTTAAATGAATTTTAATTTATTATCAATTTATTTTGGTACATTTATTTCACTTCATACTAAATATTGTGCCCTTTCGACCAGATATATACAAACATTTAATTTTAAAATCTCCGGGTGGAAATAGAAAAACTATAAATTGAAGTGGCAAGTGAAATATTTTTCAAAAAATGTAATGAAAGTTAATCGCGGGATTTACTCAGTTAAATATGCCGGTGGTTTCCAGAAAATACCGGGCAGCGTAACTTCTTCTTCTGTAGATCTCCACAAACCTTCGTCGCCTGCCAGTTGTCGCGTCCCGCTTCTTTGCTTTCGTCCTCATGTGTCTATCTATTAGGCTCGTTTCACATTTACCCGACAATCGGCTAAACGACATCAGATTGACTACAGAAATGTTATGAGACGTTTCACACTAGGTGTCGTCGTCGTTCACCCTGCAGCCGACAGTCGTCCAGGTCCTCCTACCGCAGAGTCCCGACCGTCGTCCAAGTGCCTCAGCCTAGAGGGTGATTAAGTCATGGAGCGTTTCACATCCACCCGGCCAGATTCGTCTAGTCTACATTCTTCCCGGTTCATCAGATGCGTTCCTTAAGTAAAATAGTTTTGTCCTTATATTTTTTTTCCATTTTCATCACGGAGGATGTAAATTTAATTCATGATCGACTCGATTTGGGGGACAAAAGTCGAAAATTATAGAATATAAATTCTTGAGAAGAAATTTTCGGGAAATTAAGAAATGGATATGAAAATATGGATGATAAAGAAATATGGGAATACGGTGAGTACAATACAATACCCATATTGGTTTTGTTAAAACTAATTGTAACAGCTTGGAAATTCTGGTAGTTCCAAAAAATATATTTATGAAGCACACACATTTTGCCAGTTTTGTTTTCGCGTATATTAAATGTAAGACAACTGCTATTTTACTGAGTCCGTGTGAGTTAAAAAGGAATCATCATCGCGTTTCTTACGTTATTTTCTGCACTTCCTCCGCATACTCGTCCACTTATCCTTGTACTTCTAAACCCAGGTACAGACAAAGTATCCGTCCCTTTCAACAACAAAATTATGTAAAACTTTACAAGCCTTTACAATATCAATTAAGGATGTAATTTTATAACTCTATGAAAAATCCTCCATTTTTTACACATTCTACAAACTTTATAGCTCTCGAGATGCGATAATTAAAACGCTGTAAGGATTGCCATTGTGCGTCCACTAAACAGTCGAATTTATTATTTATTTTTATTAAAATGATAGTATCCATCTGAAAAGTTCGGATGTAAAGCCTGCGAGAGAATTCTCTCGCAGGTAACCTGCGAGGGACGTTCTCTCGCGCGCAGAACCTAATAGGAGAGATACGAAGGAGCTACCTTTGGGTATGCCTTTTCCTCTCCGGTTTTGAACTAAGGTTCCCACATGCCGAGGCACCTCGGCCTGTTTTGAGAGGTGTATGTTCCGGGGTCGCAGACCTTGGGCATACGGTAAGAGTTGTTCTCTATTCCCATTGGAATAGTCGGCCAGCTGCCTCCTAAACTGGTCGAGGCACGGAGAAGGGAATGCTGCGTCCCCACAGCAAACTCCTCTCCCGCTATCGGAAGGGCTTGGGACAAGTACCCAATGCCCGACCTACCCGATGCAGGTTTTTCTAAGGTTTTCCCTGCATTTCTTTAGGCGAATGCCGGGTAGGATCCTTAAAATATAGCCCGGGGGCCCTAGTAACCCTTGGCTACCTTCCTCTACCCTTCCGCATCCCCCCTTTCAAATCCCTTCCTATGCTATTAAAGGGGAGTTGCCCAATGTGGATCACCCTCATGTAGCCTGTTGCCCTAAAAAAAAAAGTCTGAAAAGTTCGAAAGCATGGTGATTGAATTTTTATTGTATGTTTTCATTTACGTCTGACGATTTGCAAATACATTTTATTATAATAAACTAATATCAGATAAATATAACTTAATTTTATTCTATTGTGATTTGCAACATTTGTATAGAGGTTGTGTGTCACACATTCCCTCAATCATGTGTTGCGGCTTTGCATGGATTTTTCTATCCGTGTAAAAAGATCGTCGAAATTTTCAATATCCATACGAAATAAAGTAAAAAAACTTGCGTTCAAAATTTCGCAACTACTCAAAGTGAACATGGAATGCCCTCAGCATGTATATTTTCATAATCATTGTATAAAACATTGCACTATTAATTTTTTGCGTTTTTAAAAACATCTATACGGGACTATGCAAGGGAATAACTGACATCAGCTAGACATTAGTATTTAAAATACTAATTATCTGATTCATTCTCATCGCCAGACCTTTGATAATATTAATCAGTTGTCTTGTTCTGATGCATCTTTGGATGTATACATAAATTGATGTTGCAAAGCTAAAATATAAATTGATTTTCTAGAAGCTCTTTTCCTTCATATTGTTTGAAAGCGACACGTGACGCTAGGCTAAATCTGGAGGATATGAAGGATGAAGAACATTACTGTATAGATTCTATCGTGATGCAGCGTCCAGCCTGTTTGTTGATCTGAAATGTGGTTTATTTTGCGATTGATAAAGCAACTTCTTCATGGACAGGTTCATTTCCAGTTTTGTGTTTGCTGATACTCAACATCTTTGCCAGAAGAAGACAGCATGGGGTCTTGTCAATATCAGTACATTTTTCTACATTGAGCTTTATTGTTTTTCGTCAATGTTTTTCGCTAATATCAAATTCAATTACATCGAAAAGAGAAGATCGTTTTATTTTTAAAAAGTAATAAAGACGCGTTTTTGTGCTCTTGTTATAGATCCAAATAATTGTGAAGTTAGTACGAGTTTAGAAATGCGGCCGTGGAACGAATAATTAGTATTTTTTCTCGGATTGGTTGTTTTTACAGGACGCAGCGATCTTGAGCGTTCTCTCACCCAAGAAGTGATTTTGATCATTATGATACGCTCTCAGTTTCGTTTGTGTATATTCACCACGTATATTAAAGGAAATTAACGACTTAATCCCGATAATGAGAGTTTTCTCTAAATTAGGAGTGGTTAAGACGGTCGCCGGAGCGTGCGAGATGGCGAGCTTTAATTACGGGAATCGGGCAGAGCCTCGTCTCGTCGCGTCGCGTCGGGACGCGGGATTCCCCCGCCCGCAATTCAGACCTCAGCCGAGCCGAAACGTGTCAATTAAGTGTCCGCAGAGAACCTTCAATTATATTGTAATTAACGCCACAAGATTTCTCTCTTGGCCTCCTCCTCGGTGAAGAGGGAATAGCCGAGGACTCTCGACGCGAGATATCGATAATCATTTACGACGCCAAACCATCCATCGAAGCGTTACCAACAGCGGCGGCCTTTCATCCCGAGCCGGGCCCGACATTCTTCAAGATAGCGAATCTTTGCCAAATAGACGCAAATCGGCGTAATAACTCACCTTCCTCGGCCGGGCTTTAATACTGTGGAACACGTGTACCACTCGACTTTGAGACGCCGCTTCTCACTTGCAATGAAGGACATAGCACCTTCCATTGTCTGAGGAGCAGAGGGGAGATGAGTGCGAAAAACTGGGACTATTGCGAATATAGAAAATTAAGGTAGGCAGAGCTGAGTACCTACAATTTTTTTCTCTCAAGAACTTGAGGTTTCACAATAACAATTAAATTTTAAGGTTTCATATTTCAATTTAGGAAAATAACACATTTTGTTTTCTTACTTACGCATATATTAATACAGAAAGTTTTTTTGGGGGGGTAACAAGCTGCGCGAGGGTAATCCACATGGTGGCAACTCCCCTTTAATAACATAGGAAGGGATATGAAAGGGGAATGCGGAAGGGTAGAGGAAGGTAGCCAAGGGTTAACTAGGGCCCCCAGGCTATGATTAAGGATCCTACCCGGCATTCGTCTAAAAGTGATGCAGGGAAAAACCTAGAAAAACCTGCATCAGGTAGCTCGGGAATTTGGTACTTGTCCCACGCCCTTCCGATGGTGGGAGAGAGATATCTGTGGGGTCGCATCTTTCCCCTCCCCGTGCCTTGATCGGTTTAGGAGGCAGCTAGCCGACTATTCCAATAGGAATAGCGGACAACTCTTACCGTATGCCCAAGGTCTGCGACCGCCAGAGCTCTCTTTTAAGCTTCACCTTCGAGAGTATTCTCTCGCATGCTTACGTAGAGAAAGTCTCGTTAGTCCTAAGAATAATAAGAATGGTTAATGATTATTTACGTGGTCCTTTATTATTTTAAGTTAAACTTATAACAATTTTTTTGAATTTAAACTTTTTATATGATGTGTACCAGTGCTATAAAAGCAAATACTGTGAAAATCTATATCAAAATCACGGACACCAAAAAAAGGAAACGACACAAGTGGTGATTCCAGCTACGGAAAGTTCCAGTGTATCGGCAAACACAAAACCGTTCATCAAACTTCCAAGTTTCGAGGTGACCAAACCAATCTCAACAGGTTGAATGCGCAGCACAAGTGTTCCTCAGTTTCAGGTTTAGCACCATCAGCGAAGAGGGGTGGGGCTATTTCCTTGAAACCAATGAGAAGAAACGCATTCGACAAAAAAATTCACTTTCACTGCAGTAGGTGAAATTAACATGGCTGCCTCTTACGTCATAAACACGATTACGTATGAAAACTGGCAGAGAAACCAATGCACTACTGCTTCATAATTAAACTGCTGCTAGGAATATATTTTAATATCGGTAAACATATATATTTATTAGAATGGTCCGGAAAGATTTATCATGGAGTGTTTCTAATATTTCTTAAAGTCTCGTTCCCCACTTTACTAGACAAATAGCTGGCACGTACGTACTACTGGCTCAAATAAACGGAGTCAATTAAATTGGCAACAATATTTTTCGCTTGTGGCTTCAGTACAAGACTGCGACACTCTCCATTGGCATCTCATAATGCAGCAGGAAATTGCGTGGCATCCAGCCACATCTACTACTAATGACAACATTGAGCACTAACGTAGCTGGAGGAAGTGGCGAACCACGTGAACAGCCATGGGTGAATGGAATGATGTATAAATGGCACGTCTTTTTTTTCTTTGGGTATTGGAAAGCTTGTGGAACCATGGACCAAGTGTATTGAATACCAGGATTGTCAGCTAAGTGTACGTTTTGTATTGTTACTATGGAAATTTAAATTAATTTGAGTGCACATAATTTTTGACATACCCTGATAATAATTTTTTTTCTAAAATAAGATTTATCTGAACAGCCAAACTATTTATTTAGGTTTTCCTGCAGAGTGTTGTAAGGTGAATGTTGAAGAAAATGTAAATGAATGTGTAATTTGGAACGTGCTCAGGTGTTTGGGCCAAGAGGCAAAACACAGGTGACCCAGTAAGCGAAAGTAATTACTCAGACTGTGGCTGGCTGTAAGACTTTCTGCACGATGCACTGCTGCTGCTCTCCGAGATAAACGAGCTGTCTGCTGAATGAATGAATTAGAGCAGGCATGCGCTACGCCATGTGTACGTCGCACGTTGTCTCACGCGTGATCTCAACGGATACGGGTCACTTACAGTCAACAAAGTTTCTCCTTGTCTTCTCGGAAATTATTCCACTCTCGTACAAAACATAACTCAACATTTTCCCCCCTGAGTAGAGATCAAGAGAAACTACTGAAGCTAGAAAGGTGAAATTCGGAGATAGGTTCTCACTACGATCTATAGATCAATCCCTAACGCGATAAATGGGGACTTCAAAGGATGAATGGTCACTTCAACAACAATAAATGTGAAAAAGCGGGTCTATTTAAGCGTCTTAATGATCTAAGAAATACTCGGAACTGTTTTTTTAGTCCAAAAAATCACCCCTCAGCTTTCTAAGCAGCGCGGAGTATCTTTTCCGCCATGGAAGTGACGCCACAAAGTAATGTTGTTTGAGCATTCGTATCATCGTATACTTTTACTTACTCCTTGGCTATGCGGGAGTATCAGACTTAGCCTCTGAAAGTAATTTTCGGTTCTTCTCTGTCCTCTGCGTTCTTTTTCCCTCTTTCCATTTTCCAGTCTGTTAGGTCCTTTTCCACATTGTCAAACCATCTGATTTCTGGATTTCCAGGATTATTAGCAATTGTTTTATTGACCTAATATCATCTATTCTGATGATATTCCCCAGCCATTGGAGTTTTTTTGTTTTTATGTCTGATACTAGATCAGCCTTTATTCAAGCCCTGCAGGTCATTTTTCATTCTAATTCTCAAATATATGTTCTTTACTGGTTCATAGGTGTGTCTTAATATCTTCCATTACCAAACTTTTAACTTTACCATGTGTTTCTTTAACATAATTTAACTGTCAAGAACCGTGAATAACAGACAGACACATTATGTAATTTGTGATTTATAAAATTGAACGTAGGTATTGTTAACGAACCAAACGTATTTGAAACCCACTATGTAAAGATCACATTTTTATCGCAAACTTTCTGTTGTTACTTAATATCCTGATGAAGCTTATGTTTTTGTTTCGTGACGTATTTGTTTCCTCATATTTATATACTGTGTTTTTAGATTCAGATGTTTCGCGATTTGTAATGAGCTAGAATTAAGACCGAAACGCAAATAAAAAATATATTTGTGTATGCACCTATTCTCTGCCGCATTCAAAATAATTATTTATTTCTCACCTAATTTAGTGCTGTTCTAGTCCTATTTTAGGACTTGAATATATTGTAATGATTAAAAAAATCTTTAATTAAATAAATTCTTAAACAAAAGAAATTCAATAAAATTTGAATGATAGTTAGCCACACGTTGAAGAAGCCATTAATGTAATGATTAAAAAGGTTAACAATTAATTCACCCCTCGTTGTGCGCCATTTATATGAAGATTAAAAAGTGGTCTTAATTAATAGCAATAATTAACAAAATTATTATGTATTTAAAAATTTATTGTTGATAATTACACATTATAAGCCCTGCTTTGCACGCCGAATTCCATCAATTTAACAAACAAATATTTCAATTTTTATTTTACTAATTCGTGGCGTTCTATGAAAATATAGCTTTATAATTTTACAATCAATTACGTTGAATTTCTCATTATCTCAGGGTCGAAACTGGATTTGATAGGAAGAACAAATAGAATGAAATAAAATATTAACAATCCAAACTCATTGAAGTTAACGAGTACAATATTAAATACAAAAGTAAAAGAAAACGAATGAAAAGAAAAACGCGAACAAAATCTGACTATACCCTTTAATTATCGTTTACAGTCATTAATAATGGTTTTGTATTCACGACAGTGCTACTGGTACTAGTTCAAACTCTTGCAGCATGAAGTCAACACCCACGAAACAGATCATTATACACTGATTCTACACTTTATATTTCTGAACACACGCTAGTTGCTCTGGATCTCTGCTATACTGGAACCTGGATTAGCCGACCCTCAGCTAGTTGCCGGACGTAGATCTCCTTGAAGGCTCTCTATGCGAAAATTAGTTTAGTTTGTGAAGCAAAACTTCTGCTTTCAAACTACGATTTTATGAGTCTCTCCGTCAAACTGTTTACTTGCGTTTTATGTAAACTATTATATCTCGCTGTTGGACTTCCTAGATAGCCCTATTCATAATTCTAGATCCGCAGACTTTTACTGTTTTATTTCTCTACGTGGACCGAACTGCTATGTCCCAGTTCTCGACGCAGACTTTTCCGTTTTGCGTCTTGCCGCAGACTGAATTCTCTACGCGCGCGGTCTCCAGTCTCCATTGTTAACAAAGAAAAACCCGCTGCAATTGTCGTCCTTAAGCACCCTTACCGCCAACAATTAAATTATATTATAAACAGTTAATAGCCTGTTTAATTGGTATTACAATATATATGCAATTTGTTTCGAATAGATTATGTAATTGAAGCGGATTACTTAAAGTCAGTGAAAATAAAACTAAGGCAGGCTACACTGGGATTGACACTTATAATATAAAAGTATAAAAAGAAAAGAACTTCATTTCCTATATTTCATTATGTTTTGTAAAAGGATAAAAAAACATGACTGTAGTTGTGTTGTAACCGTTTTGATAATAGAGAAAAATTCTTCACATCGTCTGCACTTATTAATAACGTCTGTTTAAACTTGAGATATATTTTACCATTTCCTCGCAGCAAGCCAACAAAATTCCATGTACGACTGCGTTCCATATTACCATCTGTAATAAGTGCTAAGGGTGTAATTACACTCAATAAATGTGGCAAGTAAAAAATAAAATATCTCTTGTCCATTGTGCAAAATTCCATTAATAACGGTAAATGTACTTTTTGGGGCAGTTCCCGGGGCTAATTGAGAAGAAAAATGGCTTTGATAAATGGATTAAATTAGTTGCTCAGTTAAATTACGTTGCAGTTTGTCTCGCTTAGAGACATTAATAACTGCATCTCCTCCTCTAGGCCTATTACTTTATTTGTCGCAATTAAATTCACGGTTGCAGCGAGTACATTAGCGGCACAAGTGGGCGAATGTTATCAGCTCGGTTAATATGGCCGACCTAGATACCGAGCAATATTTCACGCAACTAAGGAGATTACGTGGAGAATATTTTGAACGTAATTAGATTCATATCTGCCGAGGATATTTACTTCGGGGCCCGGAATGTAAAAAGATTCCGTAAATTGTCTTCTGTATGCAGATGGCGCTAGTCTAGTTTCTTGTCGATATTTCATTTTGCAACGTTAGGCTTTACCGTACGTAGAAGGGCTTCTCTAGACCGTCCTAAATTAAAATATACTGCCCAAGTAAAGTATGAACAGCAATCGGAGACTGCATTGCTCAAGTCGGAGACGTGAATACTTTACTTACAGAGCTGCAAAATCTTCTTGTCAATTACAACTTGAATTTCGAACTTTGTTGCAAGTATTAGTATCAACATTACAACTAATACCCTGAAGTTAATATTTTATCCTATAAATTAAATTTCTTTGTTTGGTATCAGTCAAAATATTATTTATAAAAGACTGATTTAACTCTAGTGAAATTCTGTAAATTAGTTGATGGAATAGGACCAAACACCTTGTTTTTGTATTGCCTTTTAACTGTTTCATGTTTTCTTGGAATTTTTTATATACATAATTCCCTACTGTGTCTTGCCTTGCCTGTAGTAGTTTGATCTGAATTGGTTGTGAATGTATGACTTTCATTAAACTGCCAAAAGCAAGGACACTTCGATTTTAAAGTATTTATAACGGACTATACAATCACACACATTCTGATATTAACTTAGATAACGAATTTGCCACAACAATTCTACACAATATTCCTTTACTCATTCTCGAGACTTTCTGAATACAATTCTCATAAATATAGCAATATTGTTGAGCGATATAAAGAAGTATTATGGCGTACGGGGAAGCGCCTCACTTCCTCTAAAATCATATCTAAAAAAATCGTAAACAAAAGGTAGCGGTCTAAACTAAAGATGGGCATATTCATTAATCTTATTGGGAATTAATTATTTGAGGTGTTCCTCAAGGATCGATTCTTGGGCATTTACTTTTCATTCTTTATAGTAATGATCTTCCAGGATTCGTACGTCCTCTGAAATCGATTCTCTATGCAGATAATCTTGTTAGAAACGTAGACATCACTCTTGGTTTAAAGTCAATAAATTATCACTAAATCTAGATAAAACCAAGTTCGTCCAGTTCTCAGCGGATGGCAGTGACAACCTTCTACAGAAGTTCTAGGCTGAGGTCTTCAGATTGATAGTAACTTAAAGTGGATCTGTAGATCTGCTAGCTGGGGTTGTTATTGTCTCAGGACCTTAATACAACATGTTGACGTCAACACTACGAAAATTGGGTACTTTACGTATTTTCATTCCCTTACGTGTCATGGCATTGCAAATTTGGGCAATTTCTCCAGGAGCATTGAAGTATTCAAGTTGCAAAAGCGTGCCATCTGAATATTTTATAATACAGTTGTAAACCGTCATTCAAAAGTCTGCGAATAATAACTTTTCCCAGCGTGTTTATTCACGAAATTTTAAAGTTTGTTAAGCGGAACTTGAATATTTTTCAAAGGAATGGCGAGTCTCACGGTTACGAAACTAGAAATCGCTCAGGTCTAAGCTCTTTTCTCTCTACCAGAGAAGTATTCACCATTCAGAGATAGTTTTATACAATAGTCTTCCTCCAGATGTAAATAACAATAATAACTACAAGAGTTTTGGGATTCCATTTAAAAATATTCTAGTTAACGGTTTTACTCAGTGCAGGAGTTTCCTGATCGTTGCCCCTAATAATTAATTTTTTTTAAAACTGTAAAAGTGTTCAATGTGTTGCTAATAAAAACACTTATTTCATAACTTTCTTATTCTCTTGTGGTCTTTTCTGCTCTTTTGTTTGTTTGTTTCATGTACGAAGGGCCTGGAGTTTGTAGATTCCTCGTCGCTCTGTTTCCAGAAGTGACTTGTTTGTCGTTTGTGTTTCCGCCTAGTGTACGTGTGTCAAGTTTTGTGTTTATTTTTGTGTGATGTGTTAATTCTATATTTCATGATAGTTCATTCTCGAATCATGAATTATTTATTAGTACATATTTTATATTTTTATTAGAACTGTAAATTTTATATCATGCCCTTAGTATATTAAAGAATTATTATTTTTGTTATTATTCATATTATTTTAGTTATGTTGGACTGGGAAATTTGTGTTCCCTAATTTTAGTATCTTTATGTAAACGTCTAATTTTTTTATCATTGTAGCATCCAATTCTTATATTGCAATTTTATGTATTCACGTGTCCTATTTCCTAATACGAGTACTAATGGAATAAAATAAATCAAATCAAGTCCGAATGACATTCCTAAAACATGATATTGATCTAAAGACATTGCTGTTATCTGCATGAGTGTTTTTTCTTTCGTGTAATCCACCCCACATTTTTTTACTTGAAATTCGGCAGGCACCGAGTCTTATTTTAAAATTCATTTAAATCTATTCACCCCGTTTGTTTTAGTTTTCCCAGTTGAAACGGGCCCTATTATTTATACAGCGGTACCGTAGCCTCGGTATGGAATATTTACTGTATGAAGTTAGTATATCTGAGGCTGTTTCGAGAACCGATGTCTTTCGACATTTTGGGTTGCTTTACGGGTTGGAATTTACGAGCCTTTCGGTTTTATAGGTTCTCTCGCCCAACAAATTCGGGTATTTATCCGCGCGAATATTTCCTTCGATCGCTCGACGAACTCAATACAAAATCAATTTACGTGTCAATAATCAGAATTAACAACAGGAAAGTTGAAAGTAATTTAGTTGACTCGCCCGGTGGAATGAGGTGGGGAGAGGGAGGAAGTAATTTACTAGTTCTCCATTTTCAGCCGTCGGCCTAAATGTATTCCGTGTTTATCGCGTGAGTAGAAATTCTTCTGCAAGCTGCGATTTGCAAACGAATATTGGTGAAGGAAAATTCGCTATGACTTCATGAGCTCGGCGCTGTAAATATGGCGTCACTGCATTGAATGTTAATAAACTGACCTATGTCAGAAAAAAATAATAACTGAAATGCAATTAATATAATATAACTGTATGATCACGACATTTTGTCCCTAATTTGGTTAATTTCAGTTAATTCTTAAAAATACATGTCATTAATGTAAGAACAAAAAGTTCTTCAATGCAGTGAACTATTATGTATAATTTTTATGCAAAGTTCAAAATTAAAATTATATAAATTTATTTTGAGTAAATTTCAAAGACATGCACCGGCTTTCCTACCTGTTGCAACAGAATATTTGTAACAATTACGGTACACCTGATACAGTACCAAATTAGGAACGAAACGTCGTGTTAAATGTATTTTTATACTTAGTCAATTATTAATTTTGACGTATGGCTACTTTATTTATTTATTGTATTATTAACTAAATATTAATTTATTTAGAAGGCCCTCGGCTGACGAAATATTTACACTGGCCTTTATATAAAAGATTCAGTATCAGAAAGAAAAAAATTGATAGGATATATTGAATTCTGGAAGAATTATGTTCCTTACGTCCAGCTTAAATTTTCTGAAACAAGGAACTATAAAATAGTTATTCATAGTCAACAATAAGTTTACTGTGTATGATACTTTAATTTTCGTCAGTCTTATTCGTAATATAAATTAAATAAGTTAAAGATCTTCATTTACAGACATTTTAAAATATTTTACTTAAATAACAACGACGTTTCAGAACCTTTTTGTATTTTAATAATAATAATAACCCGATTAAAGTTAAAGCTTAAAGAAAATAAAAAGTTACTGTATCATTAGTATATTGAATAAAATATTTTAAAATATCTGTAAATTAAGTTTGTTAATTTATTTAAGTTTAATGTAAAATTCTGAACGAAAGGGATTTTAGTTCATAGGGAAAATGTCACTCGGTACAAAATTAGAGATTTTTGGGGAAAATAACTAATTTGGCATACATGTGCGTCAAATGTTTAATAACTGATTCTCAGATTATCAACGGGGTCATATTTTTGTCAGAATACAACGTTTTCGCGATTATCATAATCGCTGTTGTCAGTTAGACGAAACATTTGACCCGGTTGATAAACCGATAATCAATTATTAAATATATTCAACGGGGAAGCCTACGTTCATAATTTTAAAAGCCTAACAGAGCTAATATGTTTAATTTATCTCAAATTTAGAGGACTCTTCTGTAGATCTACTGACTATAAGTTGAGTAATTGAAACCCAAGTCACTGAGACAGGAAGTATGCTAACTGCTTTGAAAGGCTGAGACTGAACTCTCCTTGTTTCCCTCCCCTAGAGGCGTGATAAATGAATTACATGGTTTATCAGCAACCCGACCTGGCGCCTGCACTTGAAACCATCATAATAAATAATTGACTTGTAATTCTAGCAACGTGATTTAGACTACGCATCGAGGGTAACACCCCCTAATTTATTTATTTGAATAATCCAGATCAGTAAATTGAAAAAAAAAATCAAATATTTAACGTGCAGTGTCAAATTGAATCGGCAATTAACTGCATTATAATCAAGGTGTGTTATTTGAAATTCCAAACATTCTCAGTAGGAACAACTGTTATCACTGTTAATTTTAAATGTCACCTTATTGTTTTGTTTTCATTTAGGTGCTCGCTCGAACGAATAATGTACATTATTGAAAGAGAAAAAGACAAATTTTAAAAATAGAATTTATAGTGTTACTTACAAAAAATATTAAGTTGCCTAAGTTGCCTAATTGACTATTACGACTATTATTTGTAATTTAAGGTAACAATCGAAATACTAATTTTGTATCATACAACAGTCAAGAATCATAAATTATATTTAAATTATTTCTATAATGTTTTAACATGAATAGCCAAAACATCTAATATGCAAAATTTCCCTCATCAATCAGGGATAATAAATATATTCTACATCTACAATCTTGAAATTGTGCCAATAGAAATTATGTTCGTTTAAATAAATGTGTTTGGACACACCTGAATAATTTTGAACGTTATTTTATAAATTATTTTTCTAGTTTTCAGAAATCATTTCGTTTGCCCGATATAACAAGCGTTACCATATAAACAATAAATTTTGTAAATAACATGTTTATCTCTAGTGTTAGTTTTTTTTCCTTAATATTTTTAACTAAATTTAAATTGGACTTTGGAAATAATGCTAATGCCACAATTATTAAACAAGTCAATATGTTTCTATTGTATAATTTGAATGATAAAAATTAGCTCTTAGGCTTATTAAATGGTATGTTTTTATTTCGAACTGTATTTTAACCAATATAATTTTGATATTTTTGTAAATATAAACTTGTAAGAATTCATGAGAAAAATATTAACAATTTAAATGTTCCTTTAACTACATTCTAACATCATTTTAAATAGGGTTGATTTTACAATAATTATTTAGTTTTGGGTGTCTGAATGTTAATCTCTGGTAATACCAGCAATTCAGAACAAGTTTCCAAAGCAACAGACTGGATGCTGCACCAAGTTAATCAAAGGTCATATTTCACGAAAATCGTTGCTGAAGATAACATTTAAATGTGTTCCTCTCTATAATCGAGATCACGTGTCTTTTATCTGTAATGAAACACGATAGTAAAAATCGGTTTTGTTATCAGAAAGACTCCTGATAGAAATTTTTATTGACACACACACGCCATTTATATATATATATATATATATATATATATATATATATATATATATATATATATATATTCTGACCAATTCAATTAATCCAAACACAATATTTCGTTGATACGGAATCATATGTAATGAGGCATGTATATATTTTCTTCTTAAGAGTGTATACTAATCTTCAAAATTAATTCATATTCATTTAGTGCCGTCAACTCTGTAGTCACAGATTGATCAATCTATAAGAAATTCCGTTTACAGAGTATTTATTTGCAAATGTACGCGACAAACACGGAATGTAGTTAGTTCCGTCACAATTTCATCGTCTACCAATCAGTCCACATTGTACGTAGCGAGAAAACTAAATTATCTTCAACGAAACTACTAATAATAGTGCTTTTAAATCACGGGGTTACGGTAGCCCTAATTAGCAGTAATAATGGAAAATCAATATGAAAATAACAAATACAAAAAAATACTTGAATATCTGTTAATATTCTCTACAAGGAATCAATATATGTTCGGAGCGCCGACGCGGAAGGTAGTTTGGTAAATTACGCCCCACAGCAAGCCGTGATCTTCCGATATCGGATTGGCGTGGGGCAAGTAGCAAGAGGCCGATCTACCTGATGGATGTTTCTCTATATTTTGTCCTTTTAGGCGACTATAACTAGGAGGCCACGGTTACCTTGTTCTCCCTTCTATATCACTGTCTCCATCCCTTCCTACTAAAGGGGAGCTGCCACGACGTGGATACCACTCATGCAGCCTGTCTCTCAAAAACAACGCAAAAATGAATTGTACATTTAGAAAATACTACCTCAAGCTTCGACTGTAAAAGAATACAGTTTTAAAATTTCTTTATAGACGATGTTTAGTGTCGAATTATTATTTATTTATTAGCAGGAAACTGTTTAAGCTGCTATTGGAACTTCATTACATCAGCTTCGCTGAAATTTAAATTTAAAAAATATCAAACCGGGTACCTAATTTATTTAATTAATTATATGTGGAGTTTAAAGTTAAGGTATATTCACTTGAATATAAAATCAAGTCAGTAAGATTTTCCCAAGAATATATCGGCTTCATTCAATAGTTTCAGACAAAAATAAACCAGCGACTCTCCGTCTACAAAATTGCAAAGTAGAGATATTGTTCTTCATTCAACAAGCCCTACCATCCGACGTGTGTAAACATTCCCTTTAAAATATGTTATGATAAATCTTAAAAATATAGTAAATTTTCCCATGCGGATTTACTAGGGCTGTTACAGCTAATTAAAACGCATTAAGACGGCTGTGAAAGACGGCACACAGAACTCCATAACAGGAGTTTTACTGTAAGTAATATTAAATATGAATATCGTAACTGCTTATTAGAAAAATATTACTTATGATACAAGAGAAGGAAAGACGTCCATGTGCATGATACATTTGATAGCTTCATATATCTGTAGATGGACTAATTTAATGGTCAGTTGGATTCTGACCTGACGTAAATCACCGTGGAATCCCATTGTCGATTCAAAGAAGAGGAAACTTGGGATGTTCTAATGCAATATCAGCGCCTCGTGGACAGCCGCAATTCGCTTTCGAGAGTTCCAACTGCTAGGCACTTAACTCCCATTTCGGATTTTCCACACCAAGGAACAATGAAGGCTGTCAAAGGTAGAGGCCGAAACCGCTAATATTTGTAATTTGAAGAGACACTCGAATCCGTCAGGTAGGAATCCTCTGAGAGCAGAGCAGGACAGGGCAGGGGCCTCGTAATTAAGTGGCCATGCGGTAGGAATGCGTAATGCAGTTGGAAAGTGGTCCGTCTGTCCGTCCGTCCGTGGTCACGCGGCGACCGCGCTTTCGCGGAAATATTGTGGGGACGGATCGTCTGATTGCGTAAAACTGGCCTGCGAAAGTTCGTCATTGTTGAGTGCCTCCCTGTCTGCAAAACACTACCAATAGACCTTATTTCTAAAGGAATGCTTTCATACATTTCGAGTATATTTTTCATTACTGCTGTCGCTTCTGACTCCACAGGCTTACCGCAGTTACCTTGGCTATCCCATGCAGTTTCATATCGTAGTTTGAGACCTTAAGATAAGTTCAGTAGGGGATGCACTCGCTTTGCTTGTAAAAATTCCCGGATTTGACCTCCGTTATCTCCAGGAATCTATGTTTTTAGTAACATCTTCGGTACATCAAAGATCAGTAGTAGGATTTCTTTTGTTCCTGATTTCCCTTAAAAGTTTTAAGAACTTTAGAGGGGACTCAGTAGTTTTGTTCTAAAAACAAAAATAATTTCTAAAAGGTTTTTGCTTACAATTTCATCACCTATAAAATATTAAAAGGGCTTCGGATATACGGGAGCTGAAAAACTTCTTATTGGCACTAAATTGTTGATCTGAAGCAAATGAAATGGAAAGATAAATATTAGGTTAAAGTATAAATAGGGAGAAAATACCTCAAGTAAACCTCTGTAAATATATTGGACTTTAGCTAAGAATTTTGCCGTTTGCAGGGAACCTTATCAAAATATTCTTATAGGGTAATACACGTCATTTTCAAGATTTACTTTACAAGCCAAAGGGTTACTATCTACTGTTTATAAAACTAATCAACTCGAATTTACAACGTATTCATAAGTTAATGGATAAAACGTTTTAAAAAATATTTTTCTCTCACGCTAAAAGAATGAAAGGGAATCACGAACAGCATAAAACTGATTACTGATCCTTAAAGGCACCTCTGATTTTACCAAATAATTAATGCTGTGGAGAAGCCGGGAATCGAACCCTGGACTTTTCAAGTGCAAAGCGAACACTCTACAAGTGAGCTACATTTGATTTGGGTCTGAGGTGTTTGACAATTAATCAAAATTACGCTTATATTCTATTCGGGGAAAATAGAAAAATATTGAATTTACTTAAAAACGAATACGTTAGTAAATCGGAAAAAGACTATGTTGGTCCTTCCGGTCCCAGTGGTGTATGTTTCTTAGAGGTCCTGTAAATCTAAGCAGCGTTGGTAAGAAAGTTTTGAGAGTTTGAAAACCTTTAACTTCTTATTTTTAGTTCTACTTTTACTAAAATTTGGAGCACAAGTATATTTTAGTCTTATAAGTTGCCTAACCTAATTTCATCACAATTTGTTTAAAAATATTTGTCGAGGTATAACGCATATTAAATGACGTTATGTTGATTTATTATCGGATATAAATAAAATTCATTAGCAATTATATAAATAAATAGCCAAATAACAGACAAAAATTAGTGCTAAATATATACCACTCAACGTTTGTTCAATCCTTGTTGCTTTCGTCTGGTGATCATAAAAAAACGCAAGAGTCGTAAGAACGACACACCGCACAAACCTGACGAAAGCAACAACGATTGTAGAAACGTTGTGTGTCATTTATTTAGAACTTATAGAATTAGTACTAATATTTATTTATCTAGTTTGTATAGTTTTTTAACCAACGTTTTCTATGTTATAAAATCCAATAGCATTGGATTTATAAATAAAGGAAGGCACATATAAAAATCGTTACTGTATAAGGGGAAAGTGGAAGGAGCGAATATTCCAGTCCTGTAACGAGAAATTCAGAATAAACGACATTTTGAAAAACCAACATATTTAAAACATACCCGAAGGTATGTCTGCTTAATGGAAATAAAACAATTATATTGTTATAATAACGCAGAATGCGGATATGAATCCTAATGCGTAACTTATAAACTAAGACAGTTGCCGTTTCAAACTAATATGAAAATAGAGCAGATAAAAATTCTTATTTCATACATATTTTGCCGTAAAACAAACAGATAAAGGCAGATACTCATAAGAGAAATTTTATTTCTGGTTAAAACCCACGTAGACTTTTTAAAACGTTATCACCGTCCATATTCATATTTATTGATTTTTACCCACAATTTGACGTCTTGAATCAGTTTTCGTTTTCTCTGGTCACTGTTTACCCAGTAGCTGTTAGGAAATCGTGAAGTGGTCTGTACTGACTGACTGAGTCGGGTTAAGGAAACCTCTTGAGGTTAAAATCCCAGATAAACACATATACGAGTTCGCGGTGTTAGCCCTAAAGCTGATACCGTTACAAGACAAAAGAGGGAAAACACTTTCAAACAATTATCTTCTTCTGTGTTGTTGTTTTTTCGAGATGAAAACATCCATTTAACAGAGCTCACAGCACACTGAAAGGCGACCTCGATGGATCCTACGAAATACAAAACTTTGTTGGTAAATGGAAAGAAACTAAACTTGCGTAAATATTAACACTTTCTCCCAACAAAAAATAAAACAAATTATAAAAAAAGTATATTTGATTAAATAATTAAAACTAAAAAATTACTAAATAGGCCTGTAATGCAATTTAGGAATATAAATTTGGTACAACACAGGAATAATTTAAGTTTCAAGGAAGCATAACTCTAACCCGTAGCGTTACGCTATAAACATCAGCTAGAAACAGTGAAATAAACAAAAATAATTTAAGAAAATTGTGTCGACAATAAAGCTGATTCGCGGCTGATTGCTTTGTGAATATTTTTATACTTCTTACGCTTGTAGTCACACCAAATAATTCTGGAAATGTGGCAACGTTTTGAAAATTAAACAAATAAGGAGACAACTGAACGATCAGGCGAGAAAATATCTCAATTCCGGACAGAAGGATTTTCCAGTATGGAAGTCACCGATTAGATTGAACAGTTTAATAAATTATACGACGCAAATAAGGTAGATCACATGTGAGTAACGTACTTCAGAATAATTTTTTAATTCAGATTAACTGGGAAAAAATGTTACAGTTTCATTCTAAAGCGAATGTAATAAATAGAAGTATTTTAGTGCCATAACGATGGAGTGAGTAAGTCATTAAAATAATATTTTTTTGCTAAACGTTAAACTACGCAGTGATAGCAGGGTTAGAGTGAAAGTTTCAATCTTCAGGGGAAGAAATGAAATACGTTAAACGTGTCGGAATATTATTTTTGGTTCTGTATAATCTTATTTTTAATAAGTGCTGACACGAAGTTTAAAATTAATTCCAGTAAATAAATTGAGTCATTTAATCAACAATATACAGCGCAAATAATCAGGATTCGTATAATTTTAAAGGGTCTACCAATAATTGTGTAACTTATTATGAATTATAAATCGCGACACATAAGAATCAAAATTCTTTTATGTAATTAAAAAATAAATTTTAGTTATTCTTTTATAAAACAAGAATATTGAAATAATAAAATTTCAAGTCGTGTTGGCATCGTGACTTTTTAAAGTTTCGTTATTTATAAATAACCGTCGCAGGTTCATACGACAGTAAGTGATTATGGCCAACGTAGCAGTCAAGATAATAAATTAATTTCAATTCATCGTCCCCTTCTTCATTATATTCTTCCATTGTTAGTATGAGATATTTATTAGTTATAACAGTAGTCACTGTCCGAGACCCGCAGAAAGTGAAAGAAGCCGCTTATAAATGCCACATTCTCTCGCCGAAGTCAAGTCACTTTGGACCCAGGAAATCCTATTTCCCTTGCAAACATCGCGCTGACTGTCGCGGGGGGAATTGTTTGTTACGTCCGTTCGGGTGTCTTCCTCTGCAGCATACGTGGTTCACCGTCACCGGATAAATTCATTCGTGAAACCCTCACAGTCTGACCGCGCTCGAATCGAGTAGGTCCACACTATGCACATCACAACTGAAGCTCCTTACTCCCACGCTCAAAATGTGTTTAGTGTTCAAAACTTCCGTCCTTGCTCCTTTACCCAGATCTAATTTCCCTATTTACCAGCCTTGTTTTAATCTCTAACTCAGTCATTGAACATCCGAACAGCATATTTGTTCATTAACAATTAATTTCAAATCCAAGTCTGGATGGTGATAGATGAATGATGTCTGAAGTTAAATATTCAAATGATAGGATACATGAACGTTATTCGCTTTCGTAGCTGCCCTCCTTAATAGCGCAGTAAGTAACGAAAAGTGTGGAACCAAAATTGACAGAAAGGTAGCCAAGGTGTAACTATGACCCACGGACTGCAGTTTAAGGATCCTACCCGGCATTAGACTAAATGTGATGCAGGACAAACCCAAGGAAACCTGCATCAGGCAGTTCGGGCTCATGGATCTTGTCCAACGCACCTATTTAAAGGGGTATGAGGATATTTTGTGGGGGGTCAACTTTACTCGACTCCATGCCTCTAACAGAACTAAGAGGGGGGAAGAGGGAAGTTACACCTCTCAATGACAGCTTTTTTTTATATATTTGTAACAGACTACATGAGGGTAGTCCACAAGGTGGCAACTCCCCTTTAATAACATTCGAAGGGATATGAAAGGGGGCATGCGGAAGGGTAGAACAAGGTAGCCAAAGGTTAACTAGGACCCCCGGGCTATGATTTAAGGATCCTACCCGGAAATCGCCTAAAAGTGATGCAGAGAAAACCCTAGATAAACCTGCATCAGGTAGGTCGGGAATTGGGTACTTGTCCCACGCCCTTCCGATTGCGGGAGAGGAATTTTCTGTGGGGTCGTAGCTTTCCCCTCGCCGTGCCTTATCCAGTTTAGGAATAGCGGACAACTCTTACCGTATGCCCAAGGTCTGCGACCCCGGAACATACACCTCTCATAACAGGCATGTGGGGACCTTAGTTCAACAAATCAGAAAGATGTGAAGGCATCCCCAAAGGTAGCCAGAGAGCTCTCTGGGAAGGTTCACCTGCGAGAAAATGCCCTCACAGGCTTCCTTGTCAAACAGGTTTTTTTTTTATTGTAATCCACATGGTGGCAACTCCCCTTTAATAGCATAGGAAGGGATTTGAGAGGGGGAATGCGGGAGGATAGAGGAAGGTAGCCAAGGGTCAACTAGGGCCCTCGGGCTATAGTTTAAGGATCGTACCCAGCATTCGCCTAAAAGTAATGCAGGACAATCCCTATAAAATCTGCATCAGGCCCTTCCGATAGCGGGAGAGGAATTTCCTCCTCCGTGACTCGACCAGTTTAGGAGTCAGCTGAGAGGTGTCACGGCTTTTGTAACAAGGTTGTCCTCCATCAAACACCTCTACATGGCACAATGTCGCAGCATCCTAGTCAAATAGATTTCGTGTATGGACTGCTACCAAAATGAGGAAAAATTGATTGATCTAGTCCAGCAGTGCAGTATTTTCAATGGCTTCCAGAGTGGGTCAAATTCGTCGCTCTCCTCTCATTTTTCAATTAACTCGTGTACCTAGCGAAAAATTCGGCATTATATAGAATCATATAATACCAGCCAGAACACAATACATTTTACTAAGAAAACAACGCTCTACAATATTGAACAAGCATTTATTCATCGTCAGACGAATTGCTGGACATGACTATCACTTGATGAAGAAAGAATTGTCACTGGTTCGCACTCAATTGTACGCGTTCAGTTCGACCTTTGTCTTAGGCAAACGACAACAGCTTTCTCATTTCGTTTTTTTTCATAATAATGGCCGTATTATTCGCCTTCTCAATCAGCAGTTGTGTAGCCTTCAACTTTTAAACGTAATTTTGCCTCCGACCATTACCTTAACGTTAACGTATGTAACTGGATCACGTGGGCAGACACTTTCTTCTCCCAGTGGAGTGATTTACGAAGAGCATCCTCCGAGTGTCCGGAGGAGCAAGAAGGCCAGAGCAGGGCAGCGCGCACGGGTGCACGAGCGAGCGACGACAGTGACAGTGAATTACACAAGGAAACGAGTGTTTCCATAATGCACGCCGTGTTACGATCACGTTCAGCGCGTGCGAGCTTCGTCACGTGGAGGAACGCGTGACCCTCATTCCACATGGAGATACGTCGGCTGCTGCATCTCTTCAAGAGTCGCTTGCCCCTTAAATATTCCTAATAAATGGAACCACGGGACAAACTCTGAGGCTCTTCCTCTGTTGGTCACAGTCGCACGCGCGCGCGCACGAATATGAGCTAGAATCTGCCATCGTGAATAGCCGAAAGGTCATTCATGTATACACGTTCGAATTAATATCCCCTACAGAAAAGTGCTACATAAGCGCAACTGAGCTTAATACATTTAGCAAAGCGAGAATACAATATTCCAAATTAAACTTTTTATATGAGGTAAACGACAGTTTACAGCCAACAGCGTCGGCCGACACTGACCAAGCACCAAGCATAAACTACCGCGTCAACTAGTATACACTTCTTATTAATTTCTACCATAGTCGAGTTGTCTCAAAAATCGATTATTTATCACGACTCTTCCGCACTTCTCCTTGAAAACATGGAAAGCTGCCTGCGAGGGCTATTCTCTCGCAGGCAGAACGTTTTAGGAGAGACAGGAAGAGGCTACCTTTGGGGATGCCTTTTCCTCTCTCCGTTTTTGAACTAAGGTTCCCACATGCTGAGGCACCTCGGCCTGTTTTGAGACGTTTATGTTCCGGGGTCACAGACCTTGGGCATACGGTAAGAATTGTTCGCTGTCCCCATTGGAAAAGTCAGCCAGCTGCCTCCTAAACTGGTCGAGGCATGGAGAAGGGAATGCTGCGTCCCCACGGCAAACTCTTCTCCCGCTATCGGAAGGGCGTGGGACAAGTACCAAATGCCCGACCTACCTGATGCAGGTTTTTCTAGGGTTTTCCCTGCATTAGTTTTAGGCGAATGCCGGGTACGATCCTTAAACCATAGCCCGGGGGCCCTAGTTAACCCTTGGCTACCTTCCTCTACCCTTCCACATCCCCCCCTTTCAAATTAATTCCTATGCTATTAAAGGGGAGTTGCCACCATGTGGATTACCCTCATGTAGCCTGTCACTCTAAAAAAAAGTCGGCCAATAACCTCCTAGATTCGTCGAGGCATGCACCAGGTAATGTTGCAACCCCACAACAAACCCTCCTCCAGTTATCGGAAGGGCGAAGGACAAGTACCAAAGGTACGACCCATCTGATGCAAGTTTTCTAGGATTTGTTCTGCTTCAAATTACAGCCCGGGGGCCGTAGTTAACCTTTTGCTACCTTTCTCTCCCTTCCGCAAATCCCTTTCATACGCTATTTAAGGGTAATGACACGACGTACATTACCCCCATATACCCCATGTCTCTAAAAATAATGTAACTAAATAAATTATTCTTTTATACTGATAAACATAGTAAACGAAAAATGTATAGACTGCAATTTTCACTCGATCAATAGTTCTCGGGATTGAAGCCGGGAATCGACAAATGAGTTTTTAATGTTTATGCAAGAAGAATTGTTTTTGAAAGTCATAGCAGTGCAGCTGAAAGATTACTTTGAGTTGAAAGTCACGTACACACAAATCTCTACAAGTCTCCAAATAAAGTATCTTCAGCTGAACTTGTCAATTTTTTTAAAAATATGCTTTTAACACCAAACGATTTTTAGCGTATTTCTGCGAAACATGGAAAACGTTTCATGTGAAATTGGAGACAACTAAACAATTAAACTGTCTAATAAATGTCTAAATAAAACCGTTACTGACAATCAAACCTCACGATTTAGCAGAAATGCACCAGATAGACGAATCATTAAGTTGTAAGTAGTAAGGATCCATCCACACCTTTGTCCGACGAGGTAGGTAGGTACCTGACCAACCATGGAAGAGGCATTGACCCCGACCATTAAAACATCCCGAATCGAAAGACGCTGACAAAGCTGAGGGGTACGCGTACGCGCTCACGCATAATCGACCAACACACAAGCTCGAGCCGCATTCATTCTGCGAAAAATACTTTCATTCTGGAACGACTCATCAACCAGTCTGGAATGTAGAATTCTGCGTCTCTGTCGCTAAATGTCGTCCGGAGATGTTTGCAAACGCTCTGTAAGCTTCCCACGGCCAGGGAATTGGGCGGATGAGAAAATATGTCCCGTCCGTCTTTTCCAGAAATTAATATTTTATTTATAAATAATTTTTCTTTCACCGTTTCGTGTTTGGATGTTTCTGTGCAGTAGACGTCGCACAAATACGCATAATCGACAAGTTCAGCTGAAGGAACATTATTGGGACTCTAGAACAATATGTACTTAAAAATTGTATATTAAGTACCTATCGTTACGTACTGTAAAATATTATTTCCGTCTTAATAATTGCTTTCTGAGGGTACAAAACTGTTTGTATAAAAATATATTTGAACGATGAATTTCCTAGATATTGTTTGCATTCTCATAGTACCAAATGGACAAAGAACGGAGGGATGTTGACGTAAGAATAAGTGTTTTTGCCGCGACCTCGTTTCAGTCTCAAGAAACCCCCCCCCCCCCCCCAAAGTCCACCAACCAAGTATTTCATAAGAAAGAGAAGTGAAACACTGCTATCAAAAGAGGTTTATTCCGATCATCGCAATCGCTGCTTGTGTCGCCAACGCTTTTTGTCTATTAGGCATGCTTTCTCCTGACATCATGCCAAGGTCCTATTAAATACTAGATTGTGTGTTCTATTAACCAACAGCAGACTTGACTAATCCGTTCCCCAATTCCTTAAGAACAGACGAAATGTGGAACTCAAATATAATACACAAATCTTAGTCTTTTCAACGCCATTGATACAAATAATAAGCCATGTCCAATTTACTATTATAATAAAATAATGAAGCAACAACAAGGAATATTCACCAAACCAAAAAAGTATCTTAAAACAGGCCCGACGTTTCATCCTTAATTTTCGGACCTTTCCAGGTGTTTTAAACTTCAATTAAATGATAGATTCGTAATCTAAAATTACAAAGAGAATCAATTACTACAAACATGATTATTTATAATACAATTATTTAATAACGTTTGAGCAAATTTCACTTTATAAATTTATGTTCATCTACATATTAAGTAATTAATTTAAAGAAATGTTCCGTAGTACTTTACATAATTGTATTATAAATTATCATTTTTATAAAATATTGTTTTCTTGGTAGTTTTAGATTACGAATTTAATTTATACAATAACGCAAGAAGGTCCAAAATAGTGTCAAAATGTGGTGCCTGTTAAATCATAATATTTTAATAAAACAATTGATGACCTTATACAGACACTTTTTATTTATTTATATTGTAACGTCGTTTCTATACCTATTTGTAGCTTCTTCACGTGTTTTCCTGAAATACAAATAGGTATCGAAACATCGTTACAATATAAATAAAAAATATAAGGTCATCAATTGTTTTATTAATTCAAAAACAGACATTAATTTAAAACTTATTATATTATAAAGTATTCATAAATAATTTTTGACCAACAGGCTGATGTATTATTTTTCATTTATAGTCTGATAAATATATTGTAATAATTAATAAAAATCTTTAATATAAAGAAATTCTTAAACAAAAAAAAATTATTAAAATTTCAATGATAGTTAGCCACACGTTGAAGAAGTCAATTATGTAATGATTAATAAGGTGGTCTGAATTAATAGGAATAATTAACAAATTTATTATGTATTTAAAAATTTATTGTTGATAATTAGACATTATATGCCCTGATTTACACGCCGAATTCCGTCAATTTAACAAACAAATATCTCAATTTTATTTTAATATAATTAGTGGCGTTCTATGATAACTTCATAGTTTTACAATCAATTTCGTTGAATTTCTCATTATCTCAGTGCCACCACTGGGTTTGATAGGAAGAACGAATACAATGAACTAAAAAATTAACAATCCAAATGCATTACAGTTAACGGAATACAATATAAATACAAAAGTAAATGAAAACGAATGAAAATAAAAACGCGAACGAAATCTGACAATACCCTTTAATTATCGTTTACAGGCATTAATAATTGTTTTGTATACTCACGACAGTGCTACTGGTACCAGTTCGGATTCTCATAGCTTGAAGTCAACACACACTAAACAGGCCAATATACACTGATTCTTCTCATTAGATTTTGAACACACGTTAGTTTCTCTGGATCTCTGCTATCCTGGAACCTGGATCATCTCATCCTCAGCCGGTTGCCGGACATAGATCTCCTCAAAGTCTCTCTATGCAAAAATTTAGTTTGTGAAGCAAAACTTCAGCTTCCAAACTGCAATTTTATGTCCCTCCGTCAAAACTGTTTACTTGCGTTTTATGTAAACTATTATCTCGCCTTTGGACTTCCTAGATAGCCCTATTTATAATTCTGGATCTGCAGACTTTTACTGTTTCTGTTTCTTTAAGTGTACCGAACTGCTATGTCCCATTTATCGATGCATACACCACGCATACTCGACGAAGACTCTGTTCTTTAGGCGCGCGGTCTCCAGTCTCCCATTGTTAACAAAGAAAAACCCGCTGCGATTGTTGTATTTAAGTACCCGTTCCGCCAACAATTAAATTATATTAAAAAAATTAATAGCCTGTTGAATTGGTATTACAATATATTGTCTAAATCAGTATCTATCCTATAGAAATTTTCTGATATCTTCCCAAAGAATTTCATTGTGTTTATTATTTGAAATATTGATGTAGTTCAGTTATACTCCTCCGAAAAGGAGCAAATAATATTACTGGAAGACATTTTTTATTTTGATTAAGAATTACGTAAAATGGGTCAGAGTCACAAATGTCAATTCTGGGTCATTACTCTTTTTAATATTTATAAATAGTTAATCAAAAACATGACATCACATTTTCCAGAAGTCACAGTTTGCAGAAGACCCTAGCAGTTTAATAAAGAATAAAGGCAAGTACAAGTATAAGAATAAGAAGCAGCTAACGCTGCATTAACTGCACTGTGTTTTCAGATAATGGAGTAGCAATTAAATGTGGGAAAACGAATTTGATGCAATTTTAAATAAAAAAATTAGTGAATTTTGAATCACAAGATTTAAAATCAGTGAAGTTCAAAGTGGATAATTAAGTAAGCCGGAATAATGTATATAAATAATTTTGCTAAGACTTCCCGCGAAGCGTAGAAAAGCAGTTGGTTGCGCTTCTGTTCGCGTATTATATGTTTTTGTCTTTTTAATAGACAAAAGAGATACGGTGAAATCGTTTTTACCCCTCATATAATTCTTGACGGATCTCCCCCTTCACTTTAAGAAGTTGCAATATCCAGTGAACCTTGTGTTAACGATCAGAGCTGGGGTTGGGGAGGATAGCCTACCGAAGACTGTGAACTATATTTTTAGATCACCATGATATTCTCTTTCACCTTGGGATTTATTTGATTTTACTTTCTTCTGATTAATCAAATGATGATTAAATATTTTCACAACAAATAGCTATTACGAGCATTTAAGATATTGTAATACCAATTAAACAAGCCATTAATTGTTTTAATATAATTAAATTGTTAGCGGTACGAATGCGTAAAGGCGACAATGAAGGCGGGTTTTTCTCCTTTGTTTAACAATGAAAAACCGTGCGCTTGAGAACTGAGTATGCGCTTGGAGAACGGCAGTCAGGAATCGGCGATGAAAGGTGAAGGTGTCTCAAATCTGCGTACGAGAGGTAAAACAGTTAAAAGTCGACGGGGAGATATAATACAGTTCAGTTCACCTAGAGCAACAAACAGTAAAGTCTGCAGATATAAAGTACAAATAGCGAGATCCTGTATTTTTACATGAAAGCAAGCAAATATTTTACGGAGAGATTTACATAATAATTTTCACACGGTGAAGCAAATGGTTGCTTCACGCTGATTGAACAATTTTCGCATAGAGGAGACCGGCATCTGACCAAAGGGGGCGGCTCATCCGAGGTTGCAGATAGCAGAGGACGAGTATTTTAATCGTGTGTATTAAAAATTTCAATGAATTGTAGAGTCTGTGTAAAAAATGGATTTTTAGTGTGTTAGTTTTCAGGCTACAAGAGAGATCTGGTACCAGACAGACATTCCGTGAGTAACAAAACTTTTATACAAATGTGTAAACGATAATTAAAAAGGTATAGTCAGATTTCGTTCAGTTTTCGTTTCATTTAGTTTTCTTCTGTTTCACTTATCTTCATATTGTTTTAGGTTAACTTTTTATATTGGAATTGTTAATTGTCAGTTTATACATTGCTTTTGTTCTAATTATCAAACCCAGTAGTGACCCTGAGATATAGAGTTTCGACGTATTTGATTGTAATGATATAAGAATTATATTTTCATAAATGCCACGAATTAATAAATGAAAAATTAAAGTATTTGTTGTTAACTGGATGAAATTCGGCATGCAAAATACAATGTAAATTTATCAACAATAAATTTTTAAATATAAATCAATTTTCGTTAATTGATTCATTAATTAACCCTAATTAAGTGATTATTACATAAATGTCTTCCTAAACCTGTTGTTTATTACAGTATACTTATTACTCGTTCGCTTGAAGAAAAGAAAATTGATGAGAAAAACAGAATGAGAGGTTCTCATATAATTTCCATACACTTCTTACACTAATAATAAGCAAGATAGCCAAATACAGACAAAAAAAAAGTGATAATAGAAATACCACACAACGTTTCTGGGATCCTTGTTCCTTTCTTCAGGTGCTAAGAACAGCCTAGAGCGACACAACTCCACTCGTCAGTTGACAAAACTCAAAAGCTTTTGACGAGTGGAGTTGTGTCGCTCTAGGTTGTTCTTAGCACCTGAAAAAAGGGACAAGGATCCGAGAAACGTTGTGTGGTATTTCTATTATCCCTTATTTTGTTTGTATTTGGCAATCTTTTTTATTAAAATTTTCATTTCTATTTATTACACTAATATTAGTGTACGAACGGGTTACAAAAATTATCAGAGCATTTCTTGATGACAGATATCTGAATAACTCCGTTAATTTAAAACAGAACGATAGGTCATTTGCTATTTTGTGATGCAGTTTGGTGATTGATTTGTGAAATACTGACAGGGAACATCTGCTGTGTAAAAGAACTTAATTTGTGGATTGTAGAGACGAGTCCTTGGTATGCCTTCAGAGGCATTTATGGCATAGGGAACGCAAGCAGCGTCTTTCTAGCGCAGACAATGGAGCTCTAATAGCTAACGCTTTGGTCCCACTACTTCAGCTCTCCGCGGAGATTTCCCCTACGCGAGAGACTCCAAAACGATTACTCTAATGGACGAAGCGACTGTGCAGGATAATGAAAACCGGTACAAAGATTAAGTGCAATAGAAAAGAATCGAAGAAAAACTCCAGGATAACTCCTCATCTGTCACGCATAATATATTTTCTTTTCTTGGGAAAGTATATTCTCAAGCTGAAGAACTTTCCCGATCACATTGCGGTTCAGGAGTCCAAGACATTGAGAAGTAAATAAGCAAGGCTTAAACAGTAATCAACGATAAGACGTTCTACTTCCAATTTTATCAGGTTTCACGCAATTTTAGACCTGAGTAATATTAATGGGAATATTCTTTTCAATAACTGATGTAGGAATCTTTCAATTAATAGGAAACGGGAGAATAGAGATTATACAGGGGAAAAAATAAATAACGTTATTACGGTAGGAACATACACACACACACAAACATCGCGTCAAACACAGAAGTTTTTTTATAATTTTTTATTCAGGAAACTTTACAATCTAAGGATTTTACAGTTGTGATATTTGTACATGTTATATTATACAATATATCCTGTAGAGCATTTTGTTTCACCTCCTGTACGTATGTATTTTATTTATTACTAGCTGGGTGCCCGGCGTTGCCCGAGGTGTCATTTATCTATCATAAGACACCAATTTTGGTTACTTTTGCGCTATTTTTATGTAAAGCTCCTCGAACCCTATCCCTAAATGTGCTCACCTCCCATGCCGAAGGGGGATGAAGTCATTGACTAAATATATCGGCCGTTTTTACATGTTAGAAGATGACCACCCCCACAAATATGCGATAGTGAAAAAGAATGTATTCCACGCAAAAATCGGCCGATTACATTGTCTGAAAATTTATTCCCCCGCCCAACACCTCCCAAACCCGTCGCGTTACCCAGGTTGTCACAATTAGATTCAGCGACATTCATAGTCTCGGAATTGATTCGATTCTAGTTTGTTTTTGCGGGATTTTATTTAACGTACATCCACCCCACCCCTAAGCTTGCTCCCCTCACAGGGGTTAAATTATACACAAACAACATCGGTATAATTACTATCAAAGTAATTAACCCCAGGAAATAATTATCGCAAATATCGACCGTTTAACATGTTTGAAATTTTTCACCCCCGACCACTCCCGCTTCGGGGACTTAAACGGTCAAGTTTAATGTCATAATTAAACTCAGTGACAATCCTGATAGTTTCTGGTTTATTTTTATCTAATGCTACTTCCACGCCAACCCTTAAGGGTGCACCCTTTCGAGTCCGAAAGGGGTTGAAATTATACACAGAGAACATGTAGGGAAATTTTATTAATCTAATTCATCCCGAAATATATTTAATTGACGAAAAAACAGCCGGTCAACTCATCCCAACCTAGCCGATACCCGCGCGTTGTCCAGATTGTCATAAATAAATTCAGCGACATCCATTACCTTCGATTTGACTCGAATCTCGGTTGTTTTTCCGTTATTTTCAAGGAAATTAATTAAACTCAGTGACAATCCCGATAGTTTCTGGTTTCTTTTTATGTAATGCTACTTCACGCCCACCCTTAAGGGTGCACCCTTATGAGTCCGAAAGGGAATGAAATTATACACAGAGAACATGTAGGGAAATTTTATTAATCTAATTCATCCCGAAATATATTTAATCGACGCAAAAAACAGCCGGTCAACTCATCCCAACCCAGCCGATACCCGCGCGTTGTCCAGATTGTCATAAATAAATTCAGGGACATCCATTATCTTCGATTCGACTCGAATCTCGATTGTTTTCCCGTTATTTTCAAGGAAATCCTCTCCAGCCCCACCCCTATCATGCCTACAAACAACATCGGTAGAAATACTATCAACGTCAATGGTCCCGGCATTTATTTATTCCACGCTAATATCGATGATTTAACATGTTAGAAAATTTCCATCCCATCCACTCCCGCCCCTTGGGGCTAAATGGCCAATTTGATGCTATAATTGAACTGGACGACATCCATAACCTTGGATTTGACTCCAATCTCGGTTGTATTCGCGTTATTTTATTGCAGCGTTCCTCCACCCAACACCTAAAAGTGCTCTACTGATAATCCCGACCCGCTTCTGGGGGTGGTAGACGCGTCTCACCCCGACATTGTTGGTTTCCTGGTCGCAAAGAACACGTGTACGAAATTTGGTGAAATTTGATCCACCGGTATAGATTTGTATTCTCCACCCCAAACGCTAGGGGTGCTCTTTCCCCAGGGTGTAGAGGTTGAAAATTATATTTAGATATCATCAGTGGAAACACTATAAATATCTTGGACCCCTAAAAATTATTATCCGACTAAAATATCGGCTGTTTTAACATGTTTAAATATTTCAACCCCCGTGCATCCCCGCTTCTGGGGGTGGTAGACATGTCTCACCCCGACAGTGTTTGTTTCCTGGTCGTAAAGAACACGTGTACGAAATTTGGTGAAATTTGCTCTACCGGTGTAGATTTATATAACGAACATACAAATATACAAACATACAAACATACATACACTCTTTTTTATTTATAAGATAAATTTAATCTTTTTAATCAGTGATGTTGGATGTGAGGTGGAGGAGAAGCAGCTGAATCAGATATTAACGGGTTGGGGTGAATTATGACTTTTTTATATTGAAGAAGTATGTATTTGGTTGTTGTTTGGTAGATATGTGGAATATTGAGGTAACTATGGATGCGGGAATTGGAGAAGTACCAGGGACAGTTTGTGATATAACGAAGGATTTAATTTTGAAATGTTTGGATCTTGTTGATGGGTGTTTTGTCTGCGGAACTCCAAATGTTACAGCCGTACTTTCACAATGGAGAAATAAGGGTTATATAAACAAATTTTTCATTGAAAGAGGTAAAGGAGAATTATGATTCATTAATGGTTGTAGTATTTTAAATCGCCGATTGCTGATATTTTTACTGTGGCTGGTGTGTTGGGACCATGTTAGCTTTGAATCAAGTATTAATCCAAGGTATTTATGGTTTTGTTTGTTTGTAATGGGTGTGTTGTTAATATAAATATTGTTCGTGAATGGAATCTTTCTTAGGGAAAAGTGGACTGTGATTGATTTGTTTGGGTTTATGGTTATTCTGCAATTTTTAGCCAAAATGGCTGCATGGTTAATGGCAGTTCGAAGTTGTATTGTAGATGATTCGTAGTCATAGGACTGGCAAAGTACGGCTATATCGTCGGCAAATATGGCAGTTTTTGTTGCTGTTGTTTGGAAGATATCATGGGTATAGTTGGAGTGGGCCAAGGAGGGACCCCTGAGTGAATAGGGTATATTGGGGAAAAATAATTTGGATATTTAATAAGGTAAGAGCGGTTTGTAAGATAGTTGGATAAGAGGTTAAAGTAGGGGTTGGATAGGTGAGGTTTTAATTTGAAGAGGAGTGATGGATGGTGAACCTTGTCCAATGATTTTTCAGAATTCAAGAATTTATTTTTTGTTTTCAAAGGATGTATTAATGTATTCTGTTACTATGTTAAGACGTTGAGTGGTTGTTTCTGACTCCAAATTGTTAGTTACGGATTAAGTGCGAGATTTTTTTTTGTGGTAAAAGTAGTTTTTCGAAAACTCTTGCAAGTATTGGTAGGAGACTGATGGGTCTGTAATTGCTGGGGATGGATTTATGTTTATTTGTCTTGTTAATTAGTATTATCGTTGCAATTTTCCAGTAATTGGGGATTTTGGACGTTTTTAGTATGGCGTTATAAATTTGTTTAGTAGGATTAGAGACTTTTTGGGTAGAGCTTTTAAGTGATTGGAAACACGAAAGTTAAATATTCTATTTGGGAAAAAATAGTCTGTAAAAACGACATGAAAATTGTTTGAAGTTGAACATTCATCAGAAAACAAGGTAAATATAGTAACAGAAACCAAGAACTCAAGATGGTGTCACTTTCAGACATTTAATGTTTACATTTGTAAACAAATATTCTTAAAGGAAAAGTTTGGTAGACAGGAAATTTCACTCATTAATAAATTTAACAAGCTGACATTTAAAAAGTGAAATTTTCGAGATTTCGTGAGAAGCTGTGAAACGTTAATATTAACGATATTTTACTTTATGTCTGTATTTTAATAAAATAATAAATTAAACGTCAATTCTAACAGAATGTTAAAATACTATATTCAACTCAATAACGTTTCTGTACATTTTTTTTACTTTCATGAGGCTGTTCATTATGTTTCTACGGTAAAAGAATTTTTCTCAATATATTTTAAAAAAATTTATTACGTATTTATTTTTTAATGTAATAATATAAATAATGTATAATAAAATGTAAAAAAAATATTACAGCTGATACATAACATAAACAACCCTATGAAAGTATAAAAATGTACAAAAACGTCGTTGTGTTGGACAAAATATTTTAAAATGTCCGTTATAATGGTCGTTTAATTTATCCTCTTATCCTTTAATATATTTTTCTGGGAAATTCTTTACTGAAATAAATTTTTTTTATTGATAATAAAAGTTTTGTCAGACGTATGTTTTAATATGAAAGTTAAAATATTTTTGAAAAATAAATTGACTATCATAAGTGAGGATACGGTATAATTAAGACTTTTCGCATATATGGAGCTATAATTGTGATTGTTGACGTGATCCACTAATCACATATTCTACGCTGATAACGAACTATTCACGTTCACTTGAAATCGAAATCTATGAAACGTACAATTTATATAGAATACTCAATTGACCGGGGTCCGTTTCGCTAAACAACCACGAACAATAAATAAATCAAATTGGCGATGATTTCTATGTTGTGAATGCAGTTATAATCGTTTCGCACGCCGTTTAACAGCGATGATTCGAATTAAAGCCTATTAAAGTAGAGCGAGTAATTTATAACATCCACACAACACAAAACAACGCACAGGGCGGTCGCGTTCTTCGCGTTCATGTCCGCTCTGGTGAAGATTGTTCATCGGATATAACCAATCCCATTGTTGTATAATGCGATATGATTTATTCTGAATTTGTATATATATATATATATATATATATATATATATATATATATGTGTGTGTGTGTGTGTGTGTGTGTAACAAGATTGGGAGGATTGGGCATGCACGTTGCAGGTCGTCAATTGAAAATTAAATGTTTGTTTCGCAGACAGAAGACCCTTGTTCCACTCCCGACCATTCTTGTTTCTGTTCTCAAAACCTACAAGAATTAGAGACGGCCGAAGCGTATTTTCTGTTGTATAATATATATTTAGTACTCTAACGGATAGTTGTTCCAAACACTAAAGTACTAAGTAATATTTATTACTAAATCTTGAAGAACAGGAGAAAAGTTTTCAATGAAGCTCAGTTCTGAAGGGTATGAAAGTGAATTAACAGATTAGGTTAGTGACCGTATACTCAGTGGTTCCTGGATCCAATTCCCGGTCCAGTAGAGATTTTTCTATCATCTATTCAAATATCACATTTTCTTAATTTTGTGTTCTCCTATTTCTAGTATCTATAATCTTCGTATTTCTTATTTTAGGTTCTCAATCACATATATTTTCGAGTGAAAAAATATCAAACTTAAATAAATAAACGTCAGCTAAAATTATTGTTAAAAAATGTTATTCTAATCATTGTATTTGTTTTGTTCTGTTTGTATTTTTAGACTTCGACCTGATGAGGTCGCAAATTAAGCGATGAAACGTTCTTAATTTAATAAATTATATTTTTTGACTTAAAATTGGTTGATGTGTATTTATTTATTAGTTTTCTCAATTTGTCAAAATATATATTTATAAATATTAAACATACTTTACTTTTATGTATAACAACATTATATCTGGTATACAATACTTTTCCGAATTTCAGTATTATATTTCACAATTTATGTAAATGAATATTACTGTATTTTGCCATTAATAGTTCAATTTTTCACTTTATTTTCTTAATTCTATACTCATATTTATTTCTGCATTTAATTTATATATATTACGTACCGTATTTTCACCAATAGAAAGAATGTCAGAAACACAATAAACTACATCAATAAGACCCCCAATGTTTTTCCATTCCGACTAATATCCTGACTCCTCAAATATTACCTCTAAATTTAACGTCGGATTCAATTACTAATTAATAACGCGACATTAGTTTCCAGACAAATTTAATGAGAAACAATTACACAGAAAATAATTTAATCATTTCTAAGCCACTTTGAGTATTTCTCTAACAGCATTTGAACATAATATATATATATATATATATATATATATATATATATATATATATATAGAGAGAGAGAGAGAGAGAGAGAGAGAGAGAGAGAGAGAGAGAGAGAGAGAGAGAGAGAGAGAGAGATTTGATATTCAAATGCTGTTATAGATAAAAGCAAAGTATGTTCAATACGTTTAATATTTTTTCAGTGTGATTGTATCTGAAATTAATTTTCGCCTCTCCTCTCCTCTGACTCTCCGACAGCGAGAGAAGGAAGAGGAACCTCGCCGAGGGGATGACGTGCTGTGCTTACATCATCTCGAGGACAACAACAAGCTAGACGAACATTAAACTCCCCTCTTATAGCATAGGAAAGAGATTTGAAAGGGGGGATGCGGAAGGTTGGAGGAAGATAATACTTACCACTATTTATAGGAAAATCTTCAAGTAAACGATTATACAAAAAACTTCTGTACGATTATATATAATTTGTTCAATGGAATTGGATATTAAAAATTATTAACTTACATTATAATCTTCTTATAAATTAAAAGCCTTTCATTATACTAGGAAGTGAATAAAAAATTTACGTGAATAAATTTTTGTGTATTTTATTTTACTTAAAAATTGTATCTGCAGAAAATATATTTCTTTTGATTTCCACTCCGGTTATATTTTCTCTTCAATTATATTCTCATTCAATCAGAAAAGTTATATTCCATTTACACATAGTTTTAAAGGCCTCCCTATTGTTTTACACGTTTGTCTACTTACGTATATTTTTTAAAAAAGTAATAAATCTGCTAGCGCACTAAATTTTATCAGTCATACATTATATAGTTTTACGCTAACGTTTTGCCTTAATGTATCAGATAATTTTTATTTTTGTGTTATATTTCCTAATTTACAATTTAGATTTACTTTTGTGTAATTTATTAAATTTGACGTTTTCGGTCATTTGCATATCACGTGCCGCTGTAGCGACACTTAAATTTATGGATGAAAAAATAATTACCAAGTAAGATACAAACTTTTTCATAAATTTACGCTCATAATTTTGTAATAGCATATAAAACATATTCGTAAATTTTAAATAATTCCATCAAAGTATTCGTTTGGTGGGATTCGTGACCAGCTTAAGGAACTTCTTGCAAGCAAAGTGTTGTTCAAGCGTCGACTTTACATGATCACAATAATAAGTCATCTAATTTCCTATTACGTATTTATTAGTAAAAGGAACACATATTTCTTACCAATGTCTCCTTTCCGTAGATGAAAATTGGAAATTTAAGGGTCGTATTTAATTTACAATACAGGCTAAAATGTTCACGAATAAAAAATATAGGAGTAGAAAAAATCGCAAAAATAAATAATTTAAATATATAATCTAAACGTTGACTAATTATATTTTTAACATTTGCTTTATTAATTTTTCTGAACATTTAACAATTTACTTATTAAAAAATTACAATCTCCCATAATTATAATTATTAAGTAACATATTTATGAAATTCGTGTTTTAGAAAAAATGGAAAAAAACTGATCCAACATCCATCTGAATTTTACTGGATCCGTATTACATAACTATATTTTAAGCATCTTATTATTTTCTACAGACATAACCTTTATTCGTAAACATGTCAACTTGTACACGAGCCAATAAGAAATATATATATATATATATATATATATATATGATTATATAATGATTAATAAAAATAAGTTTGTCTTTAATAAGCTCCACGTTTTGGTAGCCATTTTGTAATATTTAATAAAGTGGCTTCAAATAAAAAGATTAAATTTTTAAACAACAAACAAATTTATTTTATTTCTTGAACAATTTAAAATAAAAAGATCTCAATCTCTCAGGGTCTCAACTGGGTTTAATAACGGTGAATCATACAAAAATAATTAAAGAACACAAAAATTAGATTTAAAAGGAAATATTTACTCGTCTAAACATAGACGAAATTTGCTTATCCACGAACTTATACTAAAAGGTTGAATCTACTTTAAACAATTTATTTATCAATAATAAAAGAACGATAACTGACTTTTATCTTTTAATTCGGTTTACAAAATTTATTGTTCTCTTGTTACTTACGGCTGTCCAGGATACTTTTAACTTTCGAAGCACAGTGACGGTTTTTTTCACAGATTCTATTGAACTCACAGATTCTAATTTAAATGTTTCTATTTCAAAATCAGGAACCAGGAACCCCTGCTTCGTCTCTCCTTCTCTCGGTTGAGTCAATCACAGCTTGCCCAGCTTACTGCAGGTTTCTAGTTCTGCTTGCGTAAATGTAAATGTTTGGTCTCGTCTATTTCAATTTGACCAACGCTCCCAGCCACCTCCAGACTGAACTTTTTCATATAATCTCTCGTCGATTTTAAAACAATCTTTGCTCAAACAACCTTCCAGCTAAACTCAAGACTGAAATTTTTAATATAATGTCTCGACGATTTTCAAACGATCTGTGTTCGGCACAACCTTCCAGCCGACTGAAGACTCGAACTGTCCTCTACCAAATCATAACGCGAACTGCTTCCTGTCTCGTAAATTTTAAGCGCGCATTCTTCTTCCGCCAAAACAACAATACTGTCCTTCATTGTCGCTTGTAGTGTTCGGTACCGCCGTCAATAATGTTTCTCCGACAATTTAGATTATCAATTACAATTAATGCATAAATTAATAGGAATTACAATATATATATATATATATATATATATATATATATACATAACTTCATTTATATTCCAGTTTTGTAATATTAAATATATTTAGCTTTTTATTTTCAGGGTTGTATTTCTTACATTTATATAATTTTTTTCTAACAGGTTACATGAGCATAATCCACGTGGTGGCAACTCCCCTTTAATTTAAAAGGGGGATGTGGATTGGTACAGGAAGGTAGCCAAGTGTTAACGAGGGCCCCCGGGCTGTAGTTTAAGGATCTTACCCTGCATTCCCCTAAAATTGATGCAAAACAAACCCTAGAAAATCTGGCATTGGGTACTTGTCCCACGCCTTTCCGATGGTGAAAGAGATTTGCTGTGTGGTCACAGCATTCCTTCTCCGTGACTCCACCAGTTTAGGAGGCAGCTGACCAACTATTCCAATGGGAATAGCAGACAAGTCTTGCCGTATGCCCAAGGTTTGTGAACAAGTAACATACACCTCTCAAAACAGGCCAAGGTGCCTCGGCTTGTGGGAATCTTTGTTAAAAAAAAAACAAGAGAAGAGAAGGGATCCCCAAAAAGGTAGCCGCCTCCATAGCTCTCTCGGAAGGTTCAACGCGAGACAATGTTCTCGCAGGCTTCATTTATTTATTTTGTTGAATGCTGCTGGTTTCAGTATTTATCATCTTTAATTAACTGAAAGTAAAAACATATTTATAAAATGAGATTCTGAAATAGGGTATTTCTTCCGTTTTTCTTATGGCTTGAAATATAATTAATTTTGCAAAACATTATAGAATTTTTTCTGTATATTTTTCTGTAGAGTTTTGTAGTTAACGTTTTAAGACTAGTAGATAAAAGAGAATAGTATAGCATTAGATAGAAACACTTCGGAGAAGACTTTAACTCTCTAATAAGCAGAAAAGCACTTGTTTGTCGTCACTTGAGAAGAAGTATAATAAATCAAGAGTAACTTGAGAGCGAATCTTGCGTGACTAGAACAAACACATTATTTGGTTGAGATGTTGCTTTCGTCCAGTGAGGCGACGAGCTGATTTACGCGTGAGCTGATCGGAACTGGCCTTCCAATTGGTTTACTGCAAGCCTTCACAATTTACTGGTACAGCGCATTTGCTAAGTGCTGCGCTGAGTAATCGAATGACGAGGCTGACCGATTGAACGGCTTAGCGGTTCCTCGTTATGAGTTGCGGCCGCCATAACCGCGAGCGCGAATTACAGCCAAACCACCAGACTCAAGACTCAGACACTCAACGTCGCTTGCTTTGTCACGCGGAGCCTCACAGACTGAAAGTGGTGCGAGGGTTGACGTTAATATCGTAAAGGCTTGCACTAAACGTCACCGAAGAAACCACAACTCCAACATCTGAAGACAAAAAAACTCTAAAAGGGAAATTCATAACTAATCCAAATCTGTAAATTTGGACATGGAGCCTAAATTTCCCACTGTAAAATCACTTCAGTCACAAATAATTGTTTCTGGAGTCATGACGGATCACTAAGATCTCAATGAAAGAATCTTAGTAATATAAGTGATCGTAATACTTACTAAATATTTATACGTTACTAATTTTCTCTTTATCTCTCTTATTTCATATATCACCTGACGTGAACTCATTAACTACTTTAACGTGACCGAGGTTTTCTGTCACCAAAAGTAACAGTGGTGATGTGATAATAAGAATATGGCTAAATGCAGACAAAAATTTGAACAAAGACCAATAACTTTATATTTACGACGTTACTTTTTCCAGACTTTCTCAAGTACAACCTTCAATAAAATAAAATTTTTACACTAGAAGGGTGGGAAAAGAAAGAGTGGACAGGTTTAAAAATATGTGAAGAAAACGTCGTATTTGTTTGGTCTGACTTCTGGCCATATATGTTCACACTCACGTAGCCTCAAAAGAAAACGCCCTATCGACCTCATCCCCAAGAACATTCTAGCACCTCCTTCACTGTAATCCATGTATAACGGTTAATACCCTTCCTATTCTTCACGAAAAACCTTAGTTGACATTATAATACGTTATATTGCAAGTAGTATTATGGTTTCTTCACACCCATTCCATCCAACCCATCAAATTCAACATCACCAGTGAACCATCACAGCCCAATAATGTAAGCTCCTCAGACACACAAATTAAGATACTAGAATAAATATTTTGCAAAATTTAGGTTAATTTCTGGATTAATTAGAATTACCATTCTACCATGTAAATTATGTTCCTATTTTAAAATTTGTATATACTATAACTATATTTAACCAACAAATAATCTTATGATAAAATTTTATCAAATAATTTTAAAAAAATATGTTTATCGTAATATGTATGCACTGACGTAAATTATAACACGACCTAAATTAGAGCTGAACGAATAATTTTTCTGGGGCACAAAAACTAATAGTGTCACTCGATGTGCTTAATGTCTAACTTTATCCCCTAATGGAATAGAGGCGCAACCTCTAGGAGTGAAAAAGGGGTGGCATGAAGATAATGCGGAACAAACTGAGATTGGTACCGAACTCATGTTGATGGGAGTCGCTGTTTTGAACTGTGACACACACCGTACCGCTTAAATCACCTGACCATTCCCGGTTACTATAAATTACTAAGCGTGCAACACCTGTACACAATACTAATACTAAATTACATAAACAATAACCCACTGTAAAGTCTCAATAAATCTTTATAATACACACTCAAAGGTTACCATGAAGCCTTCGACGTAAAAAAGTCATAGTCATCATTCCCGTGTGCATACAATTTAAAACGTTAACAAACTGAAGATTATTAAACATTAATGTACTTCATATCAAGAAAATCTTTTCCCTGCAATTGAAAACGTCCCAAAATGTATTTTCCGTCCTCTTATAAAGCTAGGTTAGCGTTATCCGGGATCGCGACGTTTACGACTCCGAGAAACGATAATCCAGTATGCAGGCAGATCCCGCGAGCTCTCCCCAGCTTCAGCTTGTACAGTATCATTGTCGCTAATCAATATTACAACTGCTCTTCGCCGCCATTTTCCAGCGAGTTAGATTAAACAAGCTTTATTGGTGTCACTGCCATTAAATTCATTAAACGTGCGTTCCATAATTCAGCAGCCGCTTGTATCGATCTTTAAGTCGGTCGACGTCGGAGCCGGCCTCGTTCCTTGGTGTAGGGCGGGCGTTGCTTCTCAAGTCACAACTATTTAATGCGAATTAAAGAAATATTGCGGCCATTAGGAATTGCAAAATCTCATAACGACCAATCCCAATTAAATTAAAGAGATCTAATTTTGGAACAGTGCGAACTTAAAAGACGAAACAAAAGTAAGTGGATAAAGAAAAAAAAGAATATGGACGAAAAGTGACAGCAGCAACCTACATTTTTGAACTGTGGTAACGAGTTTATTAGACCTAAAATGTGGCGATATACAGAATCATAAAAATAATAAAAGTTTTTAAAATAAAGTGAGACGATAAACTATGAGTAAAAGAATTTTATAAACGGAACCTTTTATTAAACGGCCAGTGAGTAGAAACTTGATAACTCACAAGACACCCCAGATTTATTTAGCGAAGGTTCCCCTGAAACATTGCACTATATTGTTGGAAATAGAAATTTTTGACATTGTGACAAGGTTGAAGGATCTACTTAGATCAACAGTGTCAAAATAATTCAGTTGATTGTCCTAGCAACGATACAATAGTAATCGGTACATTAGTTTCAATCAATTTATTAAGTGTTTTTTTTAAAAAAAATTGTTTAACACTACCTGATATTTTAAGAATCTATTGTTATTTAGCTTCACTGTAATCCATGTATAACGGTACCGGTTACAAGGTCTGCGAGGGCTATTCTCTCGCAGTCAGTACCTGCGAGGGATATTCTCTCGCAGGCAGAACCTTGTAGGAGAGACACGAAGGGGCTACCTTTGGGGATGCCTTTTCCTCTCCTTTTTTGAACTAAGATTCCCGCAAGCCGAGGCACGTCGGCCTGTTCTGAGAGGAGTATGTTCCGGGGTCACAGACCTTGGGCATACGGTAAGAGTTGTTTTCTGTTCCCATTGGAACAGCCGGCCAGCTGCCTCCTAAACTGGGCGAGGTTCGGAGAAAGGAACGCTGCGTCCCCACAGCAAACTCCTCTTCCGCTATCGGAAGGGCGTGGGACAACTACCCAATGCCCGACCTACCTGATGCAGGTTTTCCCTGCATTACTTTTAGGCGAATGCCGGGTAGGATCCTTAACGTATAGCCCGGGGGCCCTAGTTAACCCTTGGCTACCTTCCTCTACACTTTCGCATCCCCCCTTTCAAATCCCTTCCTATGCTATTAAAGGGGAGTTGCCCAACGTGGATTACCTCATGTAGCCTGTTGCCCCCCAAAAAAACATGTATTACGGTTAATACCCTTCCTATTCTGCATGAAAAAAACCTTAGTTGACAATACGTTATTTTGCAAGTAATATTATTGTTGCATACATCCTATTGTAAATTATTCAAGCTGAAAAATAGTGGAAAAGTTTTCCTAGGTATTTCACGGAGTGCGTTAAGAGAATAGTAAAGCAGACGGAATATAAAGGAAAAAATAGGAATTGTGTCAAGTACACGAAAGAGGAAAACACGAAGTGAGTGATTTGAATATCGGAAATAAATGTAACAAAAAATATGAATTTAATGAATTCGTAGAAAACACTGATTTATTCAGGAGAAAAGACGAGGAGAATCCAGAGCTGATGCATTGACACTTTATTCGGTCCAACCCTGGCAAGGCTTGGAAGAATAAATCATACAAAATTATGGATCTGATATTTAATGACAATGGTAGATTTAAGGGTGGGATACTCTTATTCGCGTGTTCCACTGTCTGAATTTTGAGAAGAAAATAAAATTTGGCAAGAGTACCACCTAGTGGAGGTCCGGTCGAGATTTTCCAGTCTGTTCGTTTAATTTAATTTCATACCCTTTAAGTGCCGACCTTCGATTGAAACCATTACTTCTGTTATTGAAAATAAAATGGTGGCATGTAGAGAGGAAACCGATCAAAGTAAAGAAGAGAGGGAACAACGATAGCCTGAAGTTTCAAACAGTAAACAACATAACTCATACGCAACACATGTCGATTACCTGTAAATTTCCGTGGACTGAAGCGAGTAGTATTCACCAACCAGGACAACTATGACATTATAATATTTACTTCCTAAGATAAAGACTTTTCGCAACATCGGTCTATCACTCCCTACCACCTTTAATTGTTATTTTCTTATCGAAATAAGGCAATGCCACTTCCGAGCAATATTACCCCAGTATTAAACATATTTGTCTTTTTAATCCTCAAAGTCACTGAACGTCTAATTCCTGAAATCTACTCAAGTTCTGAAATTTTATGAAGAAAAAGTAATGAACAAGAGAGTTCTGTTTAAGAAACTTAACATAATTTATAAGACATTAAGTAGATATTTTAAGAAAAATAATGTAGAGTCTTACTGTCATTCGCGTCTGTTTGAAAGTGAACATGACTGACAGGCATCACCCGGAGTTCCTGTTCGGATTAGAGGTGAAAATTTGTTTCGTGTTCATACTGAACGAATCGGTGAACACATTCGGCCATTATCTTTCCGTACTAATGTATTAATGCAACGAGCTTTCAACGCCTGCGTAAATGGTATTGGGATTAATAATTCCTTTCAGAGATTCGAGATAATACAAGGACGAAATCCGGGATGATATTAAACGTTGAACTACGAATCATGGATCCTTCAACTTCTGACCAAGTGACAATAAAAGCCTAAAGTATTAAATATTAGTTTAACACATTCTAATTAATTAAAAATGTAAATTTTTGTATTTGTTACATTTCTTCTATAATTTTTACATCATCAAACATATCGTTAATTGAAATATATTTAAATATAAATTATACGTATTAGAAAATAAAAGACACATTTAAAACTTACACAATACGGAAAATACCTTCAGAATTCAAAATATTATACTATGTGTTTCAAACGTAAGTATAAATTATTTAATAAAAATTAAACTCTTTATTCTTATTATGTTCTAAGTGTGCTATATTTTATTTTTGTCTTGTATATAATATGCTAGAAAATGTTCATTTTGGTGTTACGGAATTCACTTCATTTGCTTCGCTTTTTTTAAAAAAACTTCCTGATTAATAAACTTTCGGGACATACTGTATATATCCGACAGGCGAGAACGAAAGCTGTCACGCGCATCCAAAATATTAACACGTATAACAAACAGAAAAAAAATATGATGCAAACTATATACCAAAAATAATACTGATGCGTAATTTCAAATATTTTACAATAAATATATAAATTTGCCATAAAACTGTAAATACTTAATGCAATTGAAAAAAATATAATTTCACAACGTTTCGTCCTTAATCGTCAGAAGTGCATTTATTATCATTTGATTTAAATTTTTTTTCTGGCTTATGGACATTTTATTTATTTATTGTAAAATTAAAATACGCCAGATAAACTACAAATGATATCTTTATGATTATATTGAAGAGCGTGCATTAATAATTAATGAGTTGACCTCATTATACATTATAGCATACAGTGGCAAAGTGCTAAAGACATTTATGAATAGTTAGGAAAAGAATTTGTCGTAGGAAGTCCGCATTCCCCTCAAAAACAACTCATGCCATATGCCCAACATCTGCGACCCCTCAAAACCGTACACGCTGTCACGGGAAACTTATTTTGAAATCTTTGACCCAAAGTCTGGTAGAGAAAAATCCCGAAAATGGAAGTTATCCAGAACTTTAGTACCCGGATTACCCGTAGTATTCTGTGACCCTCTCCATCCGTTTGGCTTATGGCGTGATAAAACAGCACACAAGTTAAATTGGCATAATCACAGATATTTCTCATGTTCCTTCAATCTGGTGCAGTTGGACCTGCCAGTCTCACCCATATTCGCACGAGATTGTGTATACAAATTTAGTAACAAACATAGACTTGGCGATCCTTTACTGAGGGAACGTATTCTCCTATTCTGTTTATACTCTTGCGTTCACGCCGTTTACGCCGCCGATTCGCACAGTCACGCCTCCCCCATACGGAAGAAAGGCTCTGATTGTGTGTCTGATAGAGTGGCTTTCCAATGATTAAGAGTCTACATATAGTATCATTAATTATATCCAATTCTGGTTTAAAGCCATCTTCAGAAACGATCTTTCTTTCGTTAAGCATTCCTGATCACAAAGATTTCTGACTCTTTTGAATAACGTTTTTATGCGACAACTTTTTTAGTGTCGGGTGGTGATGGGATTTCCATTCGTGTATCGGTTTTTGAACTAAGGTTCCCACATGCCGAGGCACCTTGGTCTGTTTTGAGAGGTGTATGTTCCGGGGTCGCAGACCTTGGGCATACGGCAAGAGTTGTCCGCTATTCCTATTGGAATAGTCGGCCAGCTGCCTCCTAAACAGGCCAAGGCATGGCGAGGGGTAAGCTGCGTCCCCACAGCAAACTCCTCTCCCGCTATCGGAAGGGCGTGGGACAAGTACCCAATGCCCGACCTACCCGATGCAGGTTTTTCTAGGGTTTTCCCTGCATTTCTTTAGGCGAATGCCGGGTAGGATCCTTAAACCATAGCCCGGGGGCCCTAGTAACCCTTGGCTACCTTCCTCTACCCTTCCGCATCCCCCCTTTCTAATCCCTTCCTATGCTATTTAAGGGGAGTTGCCCAATGTGGATTACCCTCATGTAGCCTGTTGCCCTAAAAAAAAAAAAAAAAAAAGCCCGGGGGCCCTAGTTAACCCTTGGCTACCTTCCACTACCCTTCCGCATCCCCCCCTTTCAAGTCCCTTCCTATGCTATTAAAGGGGAGTTGCCCATAGTGGATTACCCTCATGTAGCCTGTTGCCCTTGAAATAAAAAAATTCTCGCAGGTGAAAGTAAGCCTGCGAGAGGATTTCTCGCAGGCGAACCTTCCCAGAGAGCTCTGGCGGGGGCTACCTTTGGGGATGCTCTCACATCTCTCTGGTGTTTTTGAACTAAGGTTCCCACATGCCGAGGCACCTTGGTCTGTTTTGAGAGTCGGCCAGCTGTTTCTAAACATGCCAAGGCATGGCGACGGCTAAGCTGCGTCCCCACAGCAAACTCCTCTCCCGCTGTCGGAAGGGCGTGGGACAAGTACCCAATGCCCGACCTACCCGATGCAGGTTTTTCTAGGGTTTTCCCTGCATTTCTTTAGGCGAATGCCGGGTAGGATCCTTAAACCACAGCCCGGGGGCCCTAGTAACCCTTGGCTACCTTCCTCTACCCTTCCGCATCCCCCCTTTCAAATCCCTTCCTATGCTATTAAAGGGGAGTTGCCCAATGTGGATCACCCTCATGTAGCCTGTTGCCCTAAAAAAAAAGAAAAAAAATACCTTCACATCTCTCTGGGTTTTTTTTAACTAAGGATCCCCCATGCCGAGGCACCTCGTCCTGGTTTGAGAGGTGTATGTTCCGGGGTCGCAGACGGTAAGAGTTGTCTGCAATTCCTATTGGAATAGTCGGCCAGTTGCCTCCTAAACTGGTCAAGGCAAGGCGAGGAAAAAGCTGCGACCCCGCAGCAAACCCTTCTCCCGCCTTCGGAAGGGCGTGGGACAAGTACCAAATGCCCGATCTACTTGATTCGGTTTTTACAGGTTTTTTCCTGCATCACTTTTAGGCGAATTGCCGGGTAGGATCCTTAAACCATAGCCCGGGGGCCTTAGGTAACCCTTGGCCACCTTGCTCTAATTTTCGGCATCTTCCATTTCACTCCCTTTCCTATGCTATAAGAGGGGATTTTCCACTATGTGGATTACCCTATACCTTGCCTGTCTACATTTTCTTCTTCTGCTTATTCTTCACCAGGAATTCCAGTTTTCTATTCTCTTCCACCTCCAAAGCACATCGATGTTCGAGTCTATACTGCTGATGTGCTGAAGTAAGTGGGGTGTAAACGAGCGAGAACAAAACGCGGCATAAAAACCTAATAATTTATACATAATACTGACATAAATATGGCCGAGGAAACAATCAGTAGATTAAATTACTTGATTTCTTCATTTTAATTTTTATTAACGTTGCACTTGATTTGGTCCCAAAGTTAGGTCGAACGTTGCACTCGATTAATTTTACTTTCATGAGATGTAATTCTTTAATTTAATATAATTAAATTCTGGCTTTGTTGACTGATATATTTATTTTCTTTATTCTTAGCGTCAGATAAACGTCTGTTTTATAAAAAGAAAATTAATTAAATCTTTTGAATATACAGCGGCATAACTTATTCAATAACTTCAAATAATTATGTATTTCCGCGACGGAAAAATAAACTCAGAAACGTTTCGTAGTAAATTTTTTAATTATTCAAATAATTTTTGGTAATTATAACGTCAATTTTTAATTTTGTCAAGAATACCGATTGATTTCCGTTATGCAATTTTTAGGACATACACCAGTAAAAATGATAAATTATATAATAGAATATTCAAAAATATACAGCACAATAAACGATCCGTTTAACTGAAAAACACACTACGTATGTCTCAGGCCGTTGGTATTTATCGTTCATTATTACAGTCGTTAGCATGAACAAGTTCTGCTTAGCCGTAGCTTATATATTTTTCATTTCATTTATTATATTTTCAAGCATTATGTTCTGACTCTTTCTTACTGTCATTTAGCTCATTTTCCGGTTTAATTTTTAATTTTTAAATTTTATTTTTAGGTCAACAGGCTACATGAGGGTGATCCACATTGGGCAACTCCCCTTTAATAGCATAGGAAGGGATTTGAAAGGGTGGATGCAGAAGGGTAGAGGAAGGTAGCCAAGGGTTAACTAGGGCCCCCGGGCTGTGGTTTAAGGATCCTACCCGGCATTCGTCTAAAGAAATGCAGGGAAAACCCTAGAAAAACCTGCATCGGGTAGGTCGGGCATTGGGTACTTGTCCCACGCCCTTCCGATAGCGGGAGAGGAGTTTGCTTTGGGGACGCAGCTTAGCCCTCGCCATGCCTTGGCCTGTTTAGGACAAGTACCCAATACCCGACCTACCTAATGCAGGTTTTTCTAGGGTTTTCCCTGCATTTCTTAAGCGAATGCCAGGTAGGATCCTTAAAATATAGCCCGGGGGCTCTTGTTAACCCTTGGCTACCTTCCTCTACCCTTCCGCATCCCCCCTTTCAAATCCCTTCCTATGCTATTAAAGGGGAGTTGCCCAACGTGGATTACCCTCATGTAGCCTGTTGCCCTAAAAAACGTAGTATGTTGTATTAGAATAATTTTATTCGGTACTTTGTCATATTTCAATATGTGTTAATGTTTTATAAATAACACCGAATTTCTTCATTTATGTTACGTTTAAAAATCAAAAATCCGTGAAAATAGTCAAATACATGTATGCCACGAATAACTGCTACATGGCGTCGATCGAATGCAACCATTGCGTCCTTCATAGTACTATTATGCTCGTAAATATGTTCTAACGTACCTTAAACATTCTGCGTCTGCACTAGAAGACTCTCCCGATATTTCTGCATTCAATTGCACCTTGTTGCAGTCAGAGAGACGTTGAAACTGTCCCAGAACATGTTTTTCACTTGAACACTCGCACACGTTACATTCAAACGCGCGCCATATTGCGGCGGTATTGTCGACGTCACGCGGGCCAGAGACTCGCTCCTAGGATCCAAATACACACGCGGAGGGCAAAGACTCTCACAAGCAACAGCTATCTTTGACGCCGCGGATGAGCAGAATATTGATATTATAGAACACGCGAGCATTCAATATTAATTATTATAATTATCTAGAGCCAAGAATAAAGGAAAAACAAAAATTATTTATTATTTTATTCCTTTAAACAGACTTCACTATAAAATGTGAATTAACTTTTTGTCTAATAAAATTGATTGGCTGTTCAACATTCCACATTTTCATTATAAGAACAATTTTTTTGAATGTAACTGGTTCAAAAATTTAGCTATAATCGTGTTGCTAAATAAGTAATTAAAACTTTATACTTAGGAAATAAATTTTGTTTTCCTACTACAAATATCAATAAAAATATAATTATCAATTTTCTAAAACATTTCTACCTCACATTAAATTATTACCAACATCATCAGATCGAGAGACATCAACTGGACGATTTTGTGACCATAAATTATGAGAAACTGTGAGATGTGAAGAAAATGGACTCAACAATTTTGAAGCACAGTAAATTGAAGATGAAATGAAGTTATAAAGAAAACAATAACTTAACCATTATAAAAATGGGAGATATAAAAATGAAACTAATTAACGATTTATAAAGTTAAGAATTATATTAAATTAAAAAAAACATATGAATATAAATTCATTGATTGTACAAAGAAAATAGATCGTGGGAGAAGGGGAAAACACCGAAATATGGAAATAACTATTTAATACATTGAAAGCAAATTAAATAATGGAAATATATTGTAATGCCTGTTAAGTGAGTCATTGTTTCTGATTGATAGTCTGGATTGTTGGAGGGGCATTATGGAACGTGTTTATTTAGGTCTAAGTTTTTCTTCGTCTTGGGACTGCTGGTTGTGAGGTCTTGAGAAACCGTGCACGTGCGTGTGGGGGTGGAGAAGACGAGTGATTGCGGGTCCTGTCTCGATTTTCGGCTTGACATGACGGAGTAGTTAGCCATTTGTTGACTACGGAACTGCAGCTGTATGATATAAATCGTGTGATAATGGAAGAATCTGTCAACTGGCATTTGCGACGAAGTTTTCGAACAACGGAAAAGTAAAAGACCGGGAGGATATAAGGGAGAGATAAGCTTTTGAGGAAGTCAGTTGTGCTGCGATCACCGAGGCTGGAGGATGTGAGTAAGAGAGACATTGTTTAAGCGGAGTAGTTGTTCAGCGCTCACCGAAGCTGGAGGATGGGATTATGAGAGACATTGTTTAAGATGAGTCGTCGTCGAAAGATTGCAGTTTAAAGTCGCAGCCAAAGAATAGGAGAGAGGACTTGTTAAATTTATAGTTAACAAGTCGTCGTCGAAGCAGAGCAGAGTAAAGTCGTCGAGATACCACAAACTTTATTTTTCAAACCTACAGTATTTAGTAGAATCTGTGAATTTAATAGAAGCTGTGAAAATCCCACCACTGTGTTCGAAAGGTAAAAGGATCCTGGGCAGCCGTAAGTAGCTAGAGAAAAGTAAAATGATTTTTGTAAACCGACTTATAAGATAATGCCAGATATCGTTCTTTAGTGTTGATAAAATAAACTGTTGAAATTTAAAATCCATCTTGTAGTATAAGTTCATCGATAATTAATTTCCTCTACGTCTAGACGAATAAATATTTCTTTTTAAATTAAATCTAAATTTTGTGTTCTTTGATTATGCTTAAATGTTCTGCCGTTATCAAACCCAGAGAGATTGAGATATGTTTTTAAAATTGTATAATTGTTTCAAGTAATGCTAAATAAAATTTTGTTTGTTTTAAAGTTTATAATTGTTCATTTAAAAGCTCATCATAGTTAATCATTACAATATGTATGTTTCATAAATGATAAATTAAAATATTTTAAATAATGTAAGTAAATAACAAAGAACAAAATTGCTGGTTCCACCCAAAATTAAAAATTCTATTTGACATATTTATTGATATTATAGAAATATAAAATAATAGAATCTTAAAAGAGCAACATGATACTTTTTATTCCGTTTAACGTGAAAAGTAACAGTAATAATGAATTCCCTTTCACACCTCTGTAGCAAAACAACATGTAATTATATAAAAGTGATCCCATTTCAATAAACTATATAAATAATAATAAATAATAAATAATAGAATCTTAAAAGAGCAACATAATAATTTTTATTCCGTTTCACGTGAAAAGTAACAGTAATAATGAATTCCCTTTCACACCTCTGTAGCAAAACAACATGTAATTATATAAAAGTGATCCCATTTCAATAAACTATTTATCATAGGATAAAGAGAAATAAAATTTGCGAAAACTTAAGTAATATGTTGTTTAACTATTAATATAATTTTTGAATTCTCATATAATTTTTGGAGACGTTAATATAGTTTGCCGATAGCACCAGGTTCTCTCATTTCTGTAATATATAAAAAAGAAAGACGCAGCGAAATTTGTCCCAAAAATAGTATACAGCGAATAAGACCTTCAGTGCGTTGATTAAATGCGACCTTTGCGACCTTCAAAGTACTATTATACTCGTAAATTTGTTTCCACGTACTTTAAGGATTCTGCGCCTGCACTAGAAGACTCCCGCAACATTTCTGCGTCAGATTTGGAACCTCACTGCAGTCAGAGAGACGTTGGAACGGCCGCGGGACACGTTTCTTCTTTCGAACACTAGCGAACGTTACATTCAAACGCGCGCCATATTGCGGAGGTATTGTTGACGTCACGCGGGTCAGAGACTCGCTCCCAGGATCCAAATACACACGGGGAGGGCAGAAACTCTCTCAAGCTACAGCTATCTTTGACGCCGCGGATGAGCAGAATATTAATATTATACAACACGCAAGCATTCAACACTAATTATTATAATTATCTAGAGCCAAGAATAAAGGAAAAACAAAAAATATTTATTATTTTGATTTGTAAGGTTGCTTGTACGGTGGTCGTTGTAGTTAATAATGGTGCTGTAAACGTATCAATATGAATAAAAGTCCTCCGCGTAACCGGTGCATCATCTTTGTTATTCGAAATGAAGTATTGCAACTTAACTGTATTTTAGTGAAGATATACGTCATTTAGCAGTAAAGTACAAGTCATAAATTTGTTGGGAGCGAACAATCGTAAAAGGATTTGTGATAATTCTAGTTAAATCGTGGAAAGTGGGTCAGCAGGCTCGCGGAGTAATACTTCCTGCAGACTTGTTGTCTAGATGGACGACTTATCTCTTTGAAAACTACTTACTCCACGTACTGCAGCAGACATATTGCATGCAGCCTCGTCTTCAAAACTGAATAAGTATGGAGGATAATCTTATTGTGGATGTGGAAGACACATTTCCCTCACAAGTTTCACGGGCAACAACAGTAATATTCAGAGAGATGTTGATCATTACAGAGCGCAGCAGATATCTGTTTCCATTCACGAGACTCAGAAAGTATAAATAATATATTTTAACAGTATTCATATATCAAAGAGGATCATCATTTCACGCGTAACTATATTCTGATTCCGTATCAAAAGAGGTCTTATAAAAATGTATTTGAACAAAATAAAGAGAATTGAGATATTACGAAACTTAGTCGAAACTGTGAAAATATTTCCTTTTATATTGAAAATTATCTGAAATTCTTTAATGATATCAATGGCCAAATAATTAGTAACGAAATTTCATATTCCTCATAAACAAATAAGACGTTTCATTGTTCTTTTACGACCTCTTCCGGTATTAATTAAAAGTCATCTCTGGGCTGCATGCCAACGAGCACCCTACAAAATTGAAGTTAAACGTGTATTAATTTTCACAATCACTCAATTTTAATGTTATTGAATTTATATATCATATAACATAATATAAAAACATGATTTTACTTCAATTTTGTATATAACTAGTTAGCATACAGCCCACAGATGACTCTCAATTAATACCTGAAGAGATCCTAATGTAAGGACTAAACATAGTGTTTGCCAATGACTATTTGCAATTATTTATTAATATTTTATATTGACTTATTTTTTCTTTAATATTTACATCTTTCAAGGATGTCAGATATTTTTCAATAACTTTTAATTTACAGTGGTTTTAATGAAAAAATTAAGTCTGATTGAAAATTAATATATAAAAATAATTTTGAGTTTTGTTAAATGACTAGTGAGGTTGTGTCGCTCTAGGCTCTTTCTTAGCAGCTGAACAAAGAAACATGTACCTCAGAAACGTTGTGTGGGATTTTTATTATCACTTATTTTGTCTGTATTTTGCTATCTTTCTTATTATTAATTTTCATTGGTTTTAATTCCACGTTAGTGTAATTATTTATAAATGTTCTATAGTTTCTACAAAAAATTAAGCCATACCTAGATGAATTGGAAAATAAGAGTGTTATAATATTCCAAAAGTTTATGGAAATTTAATTGTTGAATTAGAATGTAAAATAAATTAATTTTGAAATAAAACCATAAATACAATGTAACGCGTTTATTTATGTTTAAGTTTTTCTTTGTCTCGGAAGTGTTGTTTGCTGTGGTCTTGAGAATTCGAAACCGTGCACGTGCGTGGGGGTGGAGGAGATAAATATATCCATCCAAGTAATTTCGTGTCCTGTCTCGATTGTTGGCCTCCACATGACAGAATAGTTAGTCATTGTTGACTACGGAACTGCAGCTGCGTGCTATAAATCTTGTGACAATGGAAGAATCAGTAAAACTGACGAAGATTTCTAATCATGGAAAAAGTAAAAGAATGGGAGGCTATAAGGGAGGAGATAAGCTTTTGAAAAGGACGGTTGTTCTGCGATCACCGAAGCTGGTGGATGTGATTAAGAGAGGCACCGTAAAGTTGTTGTCTCTGATATAGTTCGAGGCAGAATCGTCGTGAGAAAGGGGCCACAAATGGTTAGTGAAGTGTTCACAGAATAGCATCACACAATTTAGTACGACGGCTTGCCAACATTCAATCCCGGAGGCCGACGCCTTAGCCAGTGATCAACCCCTGAGTCGACGCCAGTACGTCGGTACGAGAGCTACAGAAAGCAACACAACGCAGAATAGCAGTACGCATTTGGTACGGGCAGCAGATCTCTTCTATGTAAAAACCACAAGTGCCTGAGATAAGAGTTTTCATGTTTAACTTTAATAAACTTATATAAAATTTCTTTATTGGTCAAACATTTATTTTGATTTAACGTAAAAACCCAGTCCACAAAAATAATTCTTTACAACAAATTGGTTGAAATGGAGTTATGCAATGTATAAATTGTAAATTATCAAGCGCATTAATGGGTACATAGGTCGGAATAAAATATTTAGTAGATAAATGATAAATTATATATAGACAATCACGAGGTCTCGATTATACATTAGAAATTTTTTAGGTATTAATTAAGACATCTTTAAGATAACACAATGTTAACGTGCTACAAAAATATTACATAAGTACTATTGATTTGAATTATTGAAAGTGATGAGCAAACCAGAAAATTTCATTATTTTAATTATCACTCTGATTCTTTATATTTACACTGTATCGACAATATAGATTAATGTCAGTAAAAATTAGTAATTAAATAGTAAAATGTTTAAAATTATAGACCACAAAACTGATTTATATAAAAAATACATTTCTGTAAATTTACTGTTTGTAAAATCGCTAATTTTTACAAAACAACATAATCCTTATGGGAGGATTATTAATAGTAATTCTAAAAGATTATTTCTTGTACAGGCAGCCCCTTAGATAACATTTCTTCCTCCATCCATAACATGTTTTCTAAAACCCTCAATGAAGATAACATATTCCTTAACCGTAACATTTTTGCTTCTTTTTATATAATTTTATATATTATCATAGCTTAATTCTTTATTTAAAGTATGTTCTTTAACATAATTTTTTGTCTGTAATTTTGGATATTACTTAACTATTTTAATAGCCAATAATATATTTAGTCAATAACACCAACTTAATTAGTTTACGTCACATCTAATTAGTAGTGAAATCAGTCAAATAATTGTACAACGCGAATAACAGTATAATGGCGTCGGTCGGATGCAACCGTAACGTCCTTCAAAGTACTATTATACTCCTAAATATGTCACCACGTACCTTAAGCATTCTGCGTCTGCACTAGAAGACACCCCCCCCATATTCCTTTGATGGATTTGGCACCTCGTTGCAGTCAGAGAAACGTTGGAACTGCCACGGAACACGTTTTATGACTACTACACTCGCGTACGTTACATTCAAACGCGCGCCATATTGCGGTGGTATTGTTGACGTCACGCGGGCCACAGACTCGCTCCCAGGCTCCAAATACACACGGGGAAGGGCAGAGACTCGCTCTAAACCTACAGCCACTTTTAACGCGCAATATTATAGAGCACGTATACAGGGAACATTAATTATTATAATTTCCTTGACAAAGAAAAATGTATTTTTCAATTGGGATCGTACACCATGCGTGTAAAATTTTATTTAATTATGTAATTATATACGTATGAAAATATTCGCAAGGAGAAGCGTGACTTAGAAATACAAAGGAAAAGGCTGAGGCCGTAAAATATTGGAATAATATTTACTACTTCTGAAAGTCCCGGTTTTCTTGAAATAAAAAACATATAATTCGAGAGAGCCATACTAATAATATTCGTTGCTGAGAGAGACTAATTGCCGTGTTAATGGCTGCCTGAACAATTCTCGTCCGTATCGGATCCTTGTCGCCCTTCTGCAATTGTCTTCGTTGGGGAACAATCAACACGTGTCTGGCTAAGGACATCATTAGAACCTTCCAGCCCTAATAGTCTACCATGTTCTTCCCTGCTGTAGTAGACAAACAACCGACCGTCCCACTGATATAACCTTCAAATAATTATTTCAATCACTGAAGAACTACGTATCACTCTACTTTACAATAAATCAATTTCCCGCACGTGACCGCCGCCGGTCTGGTGACGTCATCTCAACGTTTCTGAGTTGTAACAGAAGGAATTGATTCTGCACTAACCTCTTGTTAAACATTTCATTTAACCAGCATCAATAGTGCCAGTGTTTGGAACATTTACTATTTACGTTCTCTGCAAATCACTGTTGGTTTAGCAAGTGTTGTCTATGTCTCGAAGACGACTTATTCTGCAATAATTCACCAATCTTATTCTGCAAAAATTCATCCAAAAAGACTTTACACAGTTATATTTTGACAAAACTGGTATACTCTGCAATTTCTACGCTGCAATATCCCGATTATTGCTAGACTCTGCTTTAATCCAACAACTTTATGTTTAAATATATTTACAACGTCTGGTCTCTTTCTATAACAGCCGCTTTCCGCTGTATTTCATCGCCGACTGACTTACATGTTCCATTAAGCGCGATAACAGTCTACAATACTTTAGACTTGTTATATTATTGTACATTCTGTGTCTTTTGTCGCTAACAATTCAAGTCCAAAATTTCTTTTAATTATTAATTACTAATTTGTTTTAATTACCACAATATATATATATATATATATATATATATATATATATATATATATATAGAGAGAGAGAGAGAGAGAGAGAGAGAGAGAATTGCAAGTCTGTGAATTATGCACATCCGAACATTCCCGAACACGTGTATCGTATCGTAGATAATTGCAGGAATGCAGGCTCAGTATCCCAGAGAAAGAATTTGGGGACCAGTCATCGCGTTCACGTCTAGATCACCACAATAACTATACATACGAGTTTCTCCCTACCGCCATGTGTGAGATATTGGCAATGTTTTGACATGGATCCTCCACGTTGCATTCTCCGTCTGTTATTGACAGATTAATTGGCCCAACGTTAGCGTAACTTAGCTTCAAAATTCTACGTGAGATCTCTGGTTCTGACACGATGTTTGGTTGCAATGGAATCAGCATATATCTAGCCTTACCCTTGTAGCTGTTTATATTGTTAAAATTGCACACAGGCATTGCGAGTAAAAAATGAGTCATTCATTGTTACTCTTCAGTGCTTCAAGTTTTCTTAGGTCGCTTTTATTATTATTATAACTTGTTACTACTCAGATGCGCGAAATTTTTACTGGTATTGGTTCTTGAAGGTTTGATTTGTATTCATCATCACAAAGTTGTGGTCGTATAATATCTGCTGTTCCAGGCAGCGCTGCTTCTGGGCAGTTATCATTTGAAGATCCATACAATGCATTTATTTCTTGACGGCATTGTTCCAAGAGCGCCAACAATTATGAGTTTACCAGACTGATCCGATTTGAATGTCTTTGCGCCGCGGAATATTTTTCTTTTTATTGGACCCGACTGTCACTGGACACTGCTATATGAATAATGACGACCACAGTGATGTCCGAGGATTTGGGTTCCAAATCGCAGCAGTCGGATTGGATTCGAATTCTTTCAGGATCTTGGATTTTACATTCACAATTACTTTTTTCTCTAGCTGATTCTCCCACCAGTTTTTGTTTGTTGGATAATTGTACTTTTTGGACGGATTCCAGTGGATCATAATGGTCATTGCTCAATGGAGTCGGTTTATGCGATCTTCAGTATCTTTGCAATCCTTCTGGCTCCTGTCAATTCTAGCCTTCTATATCAATGCTTGATCTTCAGCTGCCAGTAGGAGATCTCTGTTTCCTTATTTAGTGTTTCTTTCTTCAACCAATGCCTCGTTTATTTATCATCAGCATTTTTAGTTTCTTCGTCAGGTATTGTCCACTTAGTGCCTCATTTCTATTCTTCACCGTCAGCTCATTGTAGCCTTCCTCTGTTGCATTACATTTTATAACACCTTCTTTGTTCACTTTATTGAAGATGTCTTCCGGACTTGCTTCTGCCAAAGTCCGTTTTCTATGCGTGGTAAATAAAATCTTCGTGGGTGTAGTGAACGGCTTTCCAGTTCAGCTAAAGTACAGTTGACTCACGCGTTTATGAATCTGACGACGTTCCCAGCATTTTATTTTTGAATCTAGAATTCCCCGGGCCCTTTTGACGCGTTCTTTACTTACCTTGCCCCTGGTTCAAATCTTTCGATCCAATTATCTGGAGTCATTATTCCGTTGAAATATTTTTTTGTCGTTTCGGTCACCGATGAACCACGTCTTTTCAACTGTCCTTTTGAGTCTAGTATTCCCGCATCAGTTTCTTATCCTGTCAAGGCGCTCTGATGGGATAACAAAACAAACCTCTGATCACAATATTTTAGAACTTGATCGAGATATTCGCAGAAATCTCGGCCCTTGAAGAACGTTACCCACCCAGGGACTTGGAATTAGCCGTGAGAGTTATAAACGAGAATATTGAAATTTCATAAAAGTATAACTCAAAGTCGGTGTTACAGTACCACAATTCCACATTACCATTATTTATTATTACAGTATTTTCAGATCGAAATACCTTGAGAATTTTTTTCTATAAATATATACAGCCGGTAGTATGAAAATTTGTAATTATAGCAGGAAAAAACCATTATTTGCTAAAAATATAAATTAAATACTGTTGTACTATTTAATTTATATAAAAGTGCCCCAAGATATAATAAATCATTAAAATTATTATAATCTGATTTTAAAAAATAAGTATTAAACTCCAGCCTATTAGTTAGAAAAATGTATTATCATGTTTAAAACATAATATTTTACAGGCACTGCGATTCATCTCTGATTGGTACCTCTTCAGGTGTACTACAAGAAATATTCTTTTGACACCCGGTTTACAGCTTAATTGACCGTCATATTGGCAAAGATGTTGAGAGCATAATTTAATTTTAAGACAACAATGGAATACAAAATTTGTATAATACATCAGATAGATCACAATAATAAAGAATCATTAATATTATAAAAATTATTTGTCATTTTTAACATTAATGGTTGAAACGTTGGATCTAATATGCAACATTTCGCTCATCAATCTGGAATAATACTTACATTCTTCATTTAACAGTTTTACACTGTTGAAATCATGAATAAAGCCTTCTCGGGTTTCTAGCCGAGGAAAGAATTGTATTCGTGACGTTTCGATGGCATTCTCTGCCATCGTCTTCTAGCATAGCCGTGAAAGACCACATACTTTATTTATCGAAATCATGTTTTTTTTAAAAAAAATTTGTTTAGACTGAATACTTCTGGACTTTAATTTCAAATTATTTTTAATGTTGATTTATTCTAGTATTTAGGCACTGTTTCGTTTGCCCGATATAACAAGAAGTACAATCGAAGCTATTAATTTTGTAAATAACTTTTTGTTTATATAAAGACTTAATTTTGTCATTAATATTTTAAACAAAGTTTAAATGAATGGAAGTTTAATAAATAATCCTATTGCCATTATTATTAAACAAGTCAATAAGTTTATATTGTATATTTTCAAAAAGATGGTATTAAGGCTCATTAGTTGTTAATGTTTTATGATACCAATGATGAGATAATTTGACTTCCTTATCTTTGTTTCTTAAATTCTTTATACATTTGAATTGTCATTATACACCTGAAGAGGTTTCAATCACGGATGAAATGTAGTGTATGGTAAATATGATGTTTTAAATGCTGTAATACATTTTTCTGACTAATGGGCTGGTTTTTTAAACATTTATTTTTAAATCATTACATATTATTATTATTTAAAAACCTAGTTCAGATCAGAGACTAAAAAAAACGTTCCAAGAACATGAAATTACAATTTGAAAAACCAAAGAGGAAGTGTATGAAATTGAGAAGGTGATAATGAAGACTGAGGCAGGTCAGAGGTGAAGTGCTCCTGAAGCAAGCAAGCAGAGAATCGCTACGGACCGACTAATCGATGGCTCGGATAATAACGTATCGTCTGTCTGTGTTATTCAAGGAATTCCTGCCAGTCAAACGGAATTTCATTAGCCGGCAAGTCCGTCTTCAAATGTTATGCCGCCTGTTACAGTTGTGCCTCCTCCCTCGACTTAAAAGCGGGAGCAGCCAACACTGTTGTTAATAAAGAACGCCATTTCTCTCTCAATGAATAACACTCACCACTCAACTCCTCTTATTACAGCTTCAACGAACGCAGATCAAACTTCAGTATCGCAGCTTCTCTTTATACAATGGCTCCAATCTTACGTTACACAGGAGAAATGAATCAATACTATATTCAACTGTAACGTCGAATAACATTCAAACCTGATTATTATGATGTAATATTTATGACAGTGTTCCGATCTCGCTGACGTCACGAACAGCTGACACTCGTATATACAGACGGTCTAAAATAAGGGCATGGTGAATTCCTGGTCACTTCCTCCGTTTCTGTCATTGATACGTTTATCTCAATAAAATTGAAAAATTAATCTGTCTTGTATAAATATAAATATTATAAATGTATCACTGACAAAACTCATTTTCAAAAATTATAATTTACGATTTCAAATAAATGAAATTGTCATAAATATGTTTTCCTATCCAACCCCGTAGTTCACATATTTTTCGTAAGACTCATTTCTCAAAAACTCTAATCTTGCTCTTTAGTTAGGCTCCATGTTCCTGATCATTGCAACACTGGGAGAATTATTATTTTTTGGTTTAGTCTGATTTTTGTTTTCTGCGACAAATATAAGCATCTTTTTGCTGAATTCAATCTGTTTTCTGTCTCTGGTTCCTCCGCATTCCAAGTTGATGACGTTAAAATAATTCTGTTTTACCCCTTATTCCCTTGTCGTCTCCTTCTTTGACGTCAAAATGACACTCTTCTGATATACCACAGACATCTGCATTGTATTTGAATTAATTAAACTTTCTTCTTAATTAAACAAAAGGAGTAAAATCATCCGATCGATGCTCAGTAATATAGGCCACGATACTGAATTAAAGATTCAGGATAGAAAAATCTCAGGCCGGTTGCGCGGGTGCTCTACCATCTGAGCTATCCGAGATTTTTCCAAACACTGTATAACTTAAGCCAGGGTCACATACAATTCAATAGATCACACTCTTTAAGACCTAACTTTAGGACTCAATGATTGACATAGAATGGACGTAGCCATTTTATACGAAGAGTAACAATAGACTTAAAATTAAGAACAACTGAGGCTATATTTATAAATATAACTATAATAAATGCATAATTCTGTATTTAATACTTAATAATTACAATTACAATCCAATTATGAAATCATGCATTTCTACGTTTAGAATTTTAATTTTCCGATGTTTTAAATTCTGGTTAAGTTTGAAATTGTAGGTGGGATTAGTAAATCTAATCAAAGAAACCAGATTATTATTATTGACGCGATTTGGAACAGCGCAACTTCTCCTACAATTTAATAGAATTTCCCCATTTATTTGAAAAATTAAACCCTGATATGAATTAAAAATGACTGAAATTTCTATAATTTATTCTAATATAATTATAATATTACTATCATTGTTACAAAAGCTGGTCAACAGAATGAGTTAAAATTTCATAAATTTGAACTATATATTTTCCAAAATTAGACAAAAACATAAAATGATAAATTAGGCCAATTATCAAAAAATTGTAAATAAAAAGTCTCAAATTTTGGATTTCATGGTTGAGATTAGTTTGAAAGCTGTTCTTGCTCCTTTGATAAATTACACTTAATTTCCAATCTTCATTGAGTCTTAAAATTAGGAAATGAAAAGTGTGATCTAGTGAATTGTAGATGAGCATGGCTTAGCTTATACAATGATTGGAGAAGTTCCTTGGTCTGGTGACGACTCGGAGCCTACATGGTTGAGTTTCATTTGGAAGCTGGTTTTTCTTTTCTATTCTTGAATTATGAAGAAAGTTTTATTAATTCAAACACAATTCAGTTGTGGAAGACAATCATTCGAGTGTTATTTTAAATTCAAAAACTGAGAGGGGTCGGACAATAGGCGACAAACAGAATTTAATGACAAATTCGGAATACAGACAAACCAGGGACACAAAAACAGATTAAATTAAAAACATAGATGCTTATATTTGTCGGACAAAAACGGAAATTAAACTATACGAAAAAGATAATCTGCCCAGGAATGTTGTAAGGATCCGAAATATGAAGACTAAGTAAGCAACAAGTTTAAAAACTTATAATTTTTTAGAACAAAGTCTTACAAAAAATGATACGAACTGGGAGAATGGAAAATAAAACGTAATAGGAAGATCAGGGGCCTGCACAAGAGAAATAAAATGTAGAAGAATCCGATGAGCTGGACATGTTGTGAGATTAGAGGAGGTAAGTTGGCTGAAGCAGTTGATGAAGGGATGCAGAAGACCGGTCAAGATGGAGGAGGGATTTGCTGGTGCAGGTTAAATATCGACTTAGAAAGAAATGGCCCTGGAAGTGAGTGAGTGTGATTTATACAGTTTATAACTTGACGTGGTTGTGGCCTAGTATGGTTGGAGGGACACCTTCAACGTCTCAACTCTTGTGTGATAACCGCGAGGATGGAATTGGAGAAAATTAATTAAACAGGGTTCCGTTGTCACGAATTAACATCTGGCATCGAGTTCTGGTCGAGATTCTTCCCGTTACTGCTGAAGACGACCGGAGTCTTTTCGAAACATCAGTTATCCTTTTCACCCCATTCAGAACACACTGTTTTGGTGACGTCACTGCAACCGTTGAGAAAATGTTTCATATTTTCCTCATTTTTAACACTTTTTTCTTAATTTTGGTATTAATCCCATTTTGGAAAACGGAGTTTTTTTTATAATGTCAACGTTTCTGAATTCGTTTCTGTAGTGGAGACAGAAAATATTGATGTGTCTGGATCGCAGGTGCATAGTCTTTATGTTTTACTGGTTTTCCGTCAGATAGACACGTAAAGTGCTTGATAATTCCTTGAACGATCAAATTGGACAAGTTGAAGATGACTATGACAATATTGTCCACAGCTAATCCAAATTGAAAATTATAGAATTTGCAAATTATGAATTAGCTTTTCATTCAAGTTGTTAACTGAAGTAAACATTTGGGTTAATACTAAAATTAACAAATTATCATTTATCATTCTTTGTAAAAAAAAATTAATATTCTTGAAGAAAAATTTTTTTTTTGGGCAGAGAAACCCAGAACTATAATTCTTGTAATTTTAATGTATTGTCAAGGATTGTAAATAAACCTTATTCTTCTCTATTTTTCTACTATCTCCATTCTTTTTCTCTCCTAAATACCTATCAATTTTCATAACGCTCGGCCGCCATTTTCGTCATTGAAACCCGACAGGGAAACCGAGATCCTTACTTAAACCCGCACGCCCTCTTCATATAACCGGCAAACGTACACACATCGTACGACAAATTTGTCAGTATTTATTCCTGGTCGGGACAACGCAACGCAACCACTTCTTAGATACACAAAGACCACCCACCCCCACCCACATACCCCACAGACTCGCTTGATTTTACCTCTCTGTTTACTCTGCAGCTTGTACGGCTGGCCTCGTTGTACAAACAACATCAGAATGTATTTTAACTAAATTAGTCCACGTTTCTGAAATGAATCTCATAAATATATTTACTCAGAGAAAATTAATTAGAGCTTAAATGGAATTTTTGATGAACTCGGTTGTGTAAATCATATTTTTTTTATTCCAAAAAAAATGAAATGAGAGAGAGATAGAACAACCCCATTTTGTTAATCGAGTTCGAAAAAAAAATTGTGATTGGAAAATGATAGTATTATAACAGATGTGTTCTCTCTCTTTTCTCGCTGGGCCCCGTTCTCTTCATATATCTTTCGTCGTCTCTCCCTATCCCACCACGTATTCCTCTTTTATTATTTTTTTTCTCCCTGTTTTCCTGTGCAGGAGGAAAAAGAAACACGGTTTAAAAATATGTCTGCCCGGGTTATTACGACCCTTTTTTGTGTTGATATGGAGATTGAAATCGGCGCGGGACGGTCCTCGGTTTGGTCGGTTGTGCGCAGCTCTCGGAGGGGAAGTGCGCTCGTCGTCGCGGCGGGGCTGGAGGTCGCGGGGCTGTGAGGGGGAGGGGGACGGCTGGAAGGGGGGCAGGGGACGAGGAGTGGTGGTGGAGGTGGTGGGGAGGGAGTCGCCCTGAAGCGGCGGCTGCGGCTCGGGTACTTGGTAGTGCGTCGTGGTCGTGTACACACTGTGTCTGCAAGCAAGGGCGACGAGGACCACAGCAGCGCCCGCCCAGACAGAGTATGGAGTCTAGCTACTGCATGGGCAGCGATGTAGACGTATGCCGGATGTTCGACCAGTACCTCTACAAGGTGAGTTCACTATTTCCCCCACCACCACCACCACGGACAACTTGTCGGGTTCGCGCCTGGAATCGAATTGGCGCGCCACAGCAAGTTAGTGCAGTGTTGGTTCGTGTGTACAGTGCTGACATCTCGAGTGTGGTTCTTCCTTTTTTTTTTCTTGTACCTTCCTTCTTGGTTTCTCCCCTCCTAGCTTGCACGGGTTCTACTAAAGCGTCTTTTAGTTTAGGGTTCTCTACGGCTGCGCTGGTAAGTGGCGGATCTCAAATTATCCTTCCGTTTGCCAATAAGAGTGACACGTGTGTGATCCTTCCTTCAGATCAGGTCCAGTCCTCAGTCATCGGCCCCAAGTCTGCGCACGGCCATGTGTGTGTGTTCACTATTTCTAGAATAATCTCCGTCAAATCGTGACACGTGCGACCCCCGGTGACGTCGAACTGATTCTATTAGGTCGCAATGACGTTACGTTAACACGCACTATTCCTTCATTCAACGCTTAAAAACCTCTTCAACTGAAAGACGATATTGTGCACGATAATTTTTTAAAAGATTTTTCTAAGTGTTAAATGAAGGAAAACATCCTAACATTTATTTCGAGAGCGCAACTTTTTTGGTCTCATAGAAATTGTAAGGTTTTGCATATATCTCCGTAATTAAGAAACGTAATTCTTCCTAAAAGAGGGGTCTTAGAATCATGGATATTATCCAGAAGTGAAGCGATTTTATTTTATAAATAAACGGCCTCGAGTCAGAAAATTATGTTTATTAATAAAATAAATAAATATACCGACGTTCCGTCCAATTTTGTAAGGACCTATTTATGTTTAATAAATTCATATATAAATCATGCAAGGTTTTGCTGCCTTTCCTGTTTGCAACCGGACTGAAGATGTCCTTAAGAAAAGGTACGAACTTCGGTATATATTAATAAGCATAATTTTCTGACTCAATGCCCGTTTACTTATTTATTTCTACCATTATAAATGTCACATAATTTTTCATCACTGTTATGATTTGATGCTTGAGCCTGAAATATCAAATGCATTAGATTTTCGGTCTTATTACACAGATAATTAACCGTCATCCAGTTACCCTAAATTAAGTAATTCCCATTTTATTTGCTCCATATTTACTAAAAACAAAATCCGTTCCGCGTTACGTCACGCATAAACTGTAAAATATGTCGCTGAATAGGTTGTTACGGCTGCTTCTCCGCTAAAGTGACACGTGCGACCTTCCGCGATGTAACCGATAACGATTTGGAACCTCCTCAAATCTTCTTCCTCTGGCGCGCGGGTTCACTAAAGCTGTGTGTGGTTCACGTCAGCTCGTCTACGACCATACCAAAGACAAATGGGTGAAAATTTTTTTAAAAAAATCTAATTAATCCAGGGGGAAAATAACGTCTACAAAATAGCAATGGATTAATAAGCCCCTATTTATTGTTCACTCTGTAAGGATCTTCAAATCCTTTTTGAAATGTTGATTACCTTTACTTTCACTTTATTATGTCAGGTTAATTAATAGGCAAAAAGCTCTTGATTTTTTCAGATTTGTGACCGATTTGCCTTTTATTATTTGCAAATAAACAAACTGGAAGTGAATTTTACTGTATATTTTTGTGACCGGCCAATTATTATTAAATTTTATATAGTGGAGTGATAACTACGGATAAAATTAAGCATCCTATTTTTCCGAGGGAAGCATCGCGTGTGTGGACGAATGATATATATAAATGACACGTGTGGTCGACCTCCTGAAGCCTTCAACTTTACGGAAACATGTTTTCTTTTTTTAAAAAAAAGTGCTTAATGAATCCAGTTCGCTCTTACAAAACGTGGTATAAATACCTTTATCCCCCCCTCCCTCCCCAATAACGAAGATTCTAAGCTATAAATCATTCGTTTCTTATCAGTACGTCACTGACGACTAACAATTAATAGTGTCCGCGGAGACAACTGAATAATTACAGTACCGCCGTATGACAACTAAAAAAAATTATCCCAAAATTAGCATAAATTATGTGAGACGTTATTTTTTTTGTTATTTAGGCAGTTCCAATCTCCTCCGTGAGTTACAAAAGGGATTAAATATTAAACGTCTATCAAAACCGATTACGAAATCTATTAAATCATGTTACTCTGATATTTAATTTTTTGTGGACGATAAAGGTAAAAAATCGTCAAAAATAGTTTCTCCGGAATCGATTTAATTTTTTTATATTTCTTATAGATGCCGATCCTGTTAAAATAAAAATTTGTAACATTTTACAACGACGAATGTATTCTTGTAGGATAAAATTTATTTATACACATATAAATTAACGTCCGTTAAAAATAATATTACTTATTACGACCGTCATAAGTGAAAGATTAAATTGAGAAACAATTAGAACTTCCGGACGTTTCAACGATTATCAGATTTTCTGAAGGCTGGAAATAAAACGAAAAAACTATACTCAAAGATCAATACAGAAAGGCCAAAGAACTTACAAACATTATATAACTTATCATTATATAATTTTCAGTGTCATGCTTAGTATTAAAAGTGATTACATTTTTTTTAATATATGCAACATTTCAGTAATTAATCTTTATTAATTTTATTATTTTTCCCCCCATCTAACTTTACCTACAATTTGTAGGACAAAAAGAAAAATATATTCAATGAGGAATATTTTAATTTTCGTCTGTTTTTATTAATAATATACAAATATTACTTACATACATTGTAAAATTAATTCAGCAACTTTTTTTAGCTTTCATCAATTTTTAACTTTTTAAGTTTGAGGCTCGTTAATTTTTTTTATCAATTGTAATAACCTGAGTTTCTTTTAAATAGATGATAAAAACACCAATCATATTAGTCAGAAACAATTATTATCAAATTTAAAACTCGTTTCATCCCCGATTGGGACCCCTCCCGGGATGAAACATTGTGTCATTCTTAAATATTATAATTTGATGATAAATTTTTCTGACTAATAGCGCTGTTGTTTTTATCATTTTTAAATTTATTTTTAGTGATGTTTCGTATGCGTTCTAAATTTTAGTGGCACCACGTATACGTACGGCAATGTGACTTCGTTAATAGAAACGACGATAACCATTTTTTAAAAATTTTGGGTTGTAATTCGAGCTGGTTAATTTTATAAAAGTGCTGGTAACATTAACAGTTCCGTCTGAATGTGTTTAAGAGTTTCTCCGCTGAGACAAAGTGGATGACGTCAGTGTAAAATAAATTAAGACTGCACCGCCTACAAATTCATGACCGTCTTGTGGTTTGTTCGCTTACCAGCGAGAGTAATACGTGTGTGTGTGTGTGTGTGTGTGTGTAGTTAGAAGGTCTTTGTGACACCTGTTGTGAAGGAAAGAGTTGGAGTGGGGGGTCACTGACCCTGTCTCCCCCCATGGTACAGGGTAACATTGTTAAAAAAACTAATTACAGGTCTCGGAGGGGAAACAAAGTATTTGCTCTCTCTCTAGATTAGGATCCTTCCCGCCCCCCACTCTTCTTTTTTCTTTCAGACACCTGCCTCACTTGGAAGTTGTATTGTGTTTGTAAGAGAGAGATATTCCTGTACTGTACGCAAGTGTGACAATATTTTTTTCTTCCTTAACGGGTACATTTTAGAGACCGGTTTTGTCATGCACCTCTCTCACTCTCCCTGTCTCTCTTTGTGTGAACCAGCGTTTGTTATTCACGGTTTATTTTACCCATAAAAGCTCGAGCGAAGTAAGCGCGCATGCATAATGTATTATAAATAGTCGAGCTTTTCCAAGTGCTGGCAGATTAAAATTCTTTCCGCCCCCCCGTCTCCCCCATCCTTTTTTTCGTGTATGGGGAGAGGACTTGGGACAACCCCTCTCCATGTTGTGACGTCACAACAGGCTACGAACTGCAAAGTAATTAGGCAAAGTACTTTGCCTGTCTGATAAGAGTGGTACAGAGAACTCGGGCGATGTCCTTGTAAGTGTTTTCCGTGTCTGCGACGGTGATAAAAGCTTCTACGTGACGGATATTGAGGGAACACATCCTTACACCCTCCTCTCAACCCAAAACACGGTTAATTAGTATTCCAACATGGTGTCCGTAAGGGCAATAAATTCAACTAATGTCCAATATTCAGGAAGAAAAACCAACACACAGTCTCGTGTACTGTTAAAAAATAATGGACCTATTTATTCATATTAGAACTCATTCTAAGATTTTAGGGAGACCAGTTCCTGAAGTCCGGCTCTTGTAAACTCATGTGACTCTGACTATATCTAAGAAAACATTTTAGATTTTTTAGTGAACATTGTACACGAAAAATTTTAAACCTATGTTGTAGATATGTGCAGAGCTTTATTGAAATAAAGTAAATAGTTAAGCTAGAGCACACGTTCGTTTTCATGATCTAAATAACTTAAAAGTAAATTTGCAGATTTAATCCCACTATTATTAATTTAAATATACATGCTAAAACAAATTTCAAGTCTCTTTGAAATTCCTACTGAAATTAATTAGGAAAAAATTAAAGGAAGTTCTGTAGTATAAATGGAATTAATGTATCCTGGCCATTAAGGTCATTTTGTGTACATAAAATTCTTCAGTTGTTTCTATAACTTAATATAATGAAAAGGACAATTAAAGGTTGCCTTCCAGACAAATAAATAAATTTATTATAACATTGTTAATTTACATAATAAACAAAATATGACTTAAATTTACATAAAATCATGTTTTTGACATCTTCCAGGGACTGAAATTGGAGAAAAACAATATCATTTAAATATATAAAGAAACTTACATTGTTGTAACTAATTTGTTTTGAAACATAAGAATTAAACGTGCAAAATTACAAGTACGCATGATTTTAAATCATGACACTGAATCATATATGTTATGGAATTTAAATTTTATGTACACAAAATGACTATTGGCCATAATACATTAATTAAATTTATACTAAATAACTTCCTTTAATTTTTTTCCTAATCCCTTTTAGTAGGAGTTACAATATTAATAACGGAAAATGGTCTTTATTTTCCCCTACGTTAAATGGTCAATTTCTTTATTTGTATTAAACAAACAAAAACAAAATTAAGTTTACATGAAACTCCTACTGAAAGTTATTCGACCCTACAAAAGTGTAGTTTGGTTAAAAATCGATCAACTTATTTTTTTGTTCCTATCAAAAATAAATTATCCACGAAAGCGTTCTTTACATTGGAACTTTTTTAACGACTGTTGTCGCCGATTTAGAGCGAAGTAGTAGAATCCGATGATCTCCATTAAAATCAACTTCCTATCTTTTCGGTATGACCATCATTAACGTCGCCTGGAAAAAAGTTCCAGCTCAATAAATGACGTCCTGGTGCCCACAATACTTAATCTGTCTCTCGGTAAAAAAAGGCGAAATAATTTATATTGAATGTGAATAAAACTCAACCTATTATCATTATAAAAAAATTAAAACATTATAAAGAAACAAATCAGCCAGCATGTCAGAAAAAATGTGTAGTGATTAATTAAGAGACAAAAATCTTTACAATACGACGTTTCGCCAACAATTTTGGGTCTTCCGCGGGTCATATATTGTTTTGCTTCTATACATGTACAAATTCTAAATTTATATTTGTTTTACTTTAGCATATATATATATATATTATTGCATATATATATATATATTATTGCGGACGAATCGTCGTATTGTAATGAATTTTTGTCTTAATTAATTAATACAATTTTTTCTGACACACTGGCTGTTGTTTATTTATTAAATGATAATTTTAAGATTATATTAAATATTAAAACATTATAATAAAACGAGACGACGTTTCTTCAATAAATTTTTGGGGACCTCTTCAAGTGAAAACTTTAATTCAATGATAAATTCGTAATAATTATTTACGTGAAGTTAAATTTCTAAGGCCCGATATGCAGACCCACTTTGCGATCGAAATTCACATCTGAAGAGGTCCCAGGGATGAAACGTCGTGTTTGCTTTAGCGTAATGTTTTAAATCTTTCATAAAAAATCAGAATGATATTTTTATTGAAGGAGGTCAGGGAACTATAATTGTTATACTACATGAGGGAACGTATTTTAGTCACACTCCAGTACGAGTGAATAGTAGCCTGAACTTTCTTGGATTTCAAGGTTGAATTTGTAAAAAGATTTGTCTGCGGTTAGTATGAGAGAATAAAGTATGTAAATCAAGCTGAATCATGATGGAGCGTCCCGGATGTGATCGAAATAATATTTCGGATAATAAAGTAAGCAGGTCGAAGAGAAAAAAGGATGGTAGGAATGAATGATAGTAGATAAAGCCAATGTTTAGAACATTAGATAGATTTATCCGATTGCATTGGGCAAGGAATGCACACAAACAAGAACATAAAATAAAGAAGGGAATATTTGTTCCATTACGTGTATAATGATATGATGACGTCATACAGGACTCTGCACTTCTGACCTTACTGCACTCCGCTCCACTACTTTTAAACTTAGTTAAATTTTTAAAAAAATACAGTTATTAAATTATGATTTTAATTCCAACTTCACTTCACCTTATTTTATTAGTAAAACTCGTATTATTTTTAGAATATATCGTTAAAACTTTTTAATTATTTCCTTCTATGTAGGTCACTTTGCCAGTCAGGCAATACGATTCCCTAATAGTTTAAATTAAATAATTTCCCCTGTTTCAGTTTACTGTCTCTGCTCTCTAATCTTACACGAATGGTCGATTTTAGAAGGAGGGTGGGGCAAATTCAAATTCCGAATACCATAGACGTGGATTAATCACTCTTCTTATCGATTTTCACGTCCAGATCTAATTTCCTCTAACAGCTCTTCGAAACGTTACAGGCAATTAGAAACGTTAAACAGGCATTTAAAATGCTTCTGATTAGTATTTGACCTTTTATAAATAAAAGGAGGTACTGGCGCAGTTTTTATATTGCAAAAATTCGAAGAAGGGTAAATAATTTAAAAACACTGTGAGGACGAATAGAATGTTGAATAAAATGAAAAATTTACGTCTGATTGAAAATAATGAATAAGAAAGTTAGCCATTTCAGACAAAAATTGATAATATAAATACCACACAACGTTTCTGGAATCCTTGTACCTTTCCTCAGGTGTGTAGAAGAACCTAGAGCGACACAACTGCACTCTTCTTCGCACCTGACGAATGGGACAAGGATCGCAGAAACATTGTGTGGTATTTATATTATCACTTTTTTGTCTTAATTGGCTATCTTTCTTATTCAGAATGTTGAACAGTTTGGACGTTTTCAATAATTATCCCCGCGAGTGAAAAATCCTTTTACATTAAATTAAAAAACTTAATTTTCAGCCCCAAGAATTTATTTTCTCGTCGCAGTTATATCTCAAATAGTTTTCGTTTGTCATATTCATTTGAAAAAAGAAACTTACATGAAAATCAATTCAAAGTAATGACATCGTAATTTTTAGGTTTACTCGTAGCGTATTAGACATAAAATACGTCACAATACGATTTAGTCACTACTCCTAATTTAGTGAATAAATATAAAATAAACGAATTTGTCAGATAAAATGTTCTATGTTTATAACAAAAATAATAATAACAATAGTACGACGTTTCGTCCACAATTTTGGGTCTTAATCAGGTTATAGACAGTTCTGAATGTATGCATATCAATATATGTTAAAATTACAAGTCCAAATATAGTTAAGTGGCATGGACTGCATCCTATGTTTTTTTCTTGATAATTATCTGTTTCACTGTTTATTTATTAATTTAATTTAATTAATGTCAGATAAACTTAAATATGAAAAAGAATATATATTTAATGAAGTTTCGGTGCATCCAAGGGACATCCTGTATATATGTTAATGTGGCGTACTTGATAGAAACGTTTTTGACAATGCAGGTTTTCCTGAAGGTTTCTTGTGAATTCAGTAATTTTTTAAAAAAATTAATTGGTGCGATGAGACCCTGAGGAGCTGCTATACGACTGTCATCTTAAGACTCAGCAACTGACTCGTTTGTCAGTGTATAGATTCTCCTTTGAGTCTTAATCACGATTTTCTTCACCATGGAAGGAGAAAAAAAATCATCCACACCCCTGCCGAGCTTTAAACCCACGAAGCCTATGTGACGCGAGGAAACGACGCTGACCACTATTTCACTGCATTTTTGCCCTTATTTGTGTGTTTACCACGCTTCAAATATTAAAAACTGGGAAAAAATTTCCTATGAGACTGGAGTTGTAATTTATTATTTAAGGGAGGAAAAACCAATATTCCAGTCTCAATAATTTTGTTTGTTTGTCGTGTAATAACAGGACATGGCTTAACAGAGAAAATATAGGATATAATCATCTTAGGCCTGTAATTTTTTCCTTTGTACGAATACTGACATTTTTTTTTATGACGTCAAGTATCTATAACGATTAAAAACAGTAAAAGGAATTGTATAAAAAATAAGCAGTTGACATAAATGTATGGGGATTGCTCTTCTCTTTTTTTTAATACATAAATATTTCAGGCCTTCCGCAAGTAGTTTTTTTCTAAACTCAAAATTCTCGTGATTTCCTTCTCGCTCAGGGGAAACTACAAGTAATTAAACGGCGTTTCGAAGGGACTGTCGTCATCTTCTAGTCGAAGATCGTGTTTCAATTACCGTTGCACGACCGCTATTTCCTGGAAATCTCTTATTTATATACTATAAACAAATTATTATTGATCCAGAACGAATCTTTACTCTGTTCTACCTTAACGGCGTACAGTGTGTTTAGAAAATAAATATTTTGTTTCGGTTTTCACATTAAAAAAGAAATGACGAGCACGGTTCACGAGACCGGGAATCAAACCGAGGACCTCAGCTTGGTATTATTACCAATGACCAAGAGACAGACCTGAAGTCGACCATGACAGGTTCTGGGTTCAGGTTGAGTTTTTTGTATCCTGAACTAGTAGAAATTGGCCAACTGTTAGAATATTTATTTATATACGTTACATAATTTCAAATGCGCCTTAACGTTTCTTCACTTTGATTTCGGACATCTTCAGACGTTAAATTATTAAATAAAGAAATATATTGTTGTTCCAAATGTTTAAATGTTAATACACAATTTAAGTAAAACAAATATATTATGCCCCTAGTGTATTTTTTATTATGTAAATTTTAAAGTTTATTAATACATATTCTGATTGTCGACCATTTTCCTACTAATTTAAATTTAACAATTATAATAATAAGAATTCTTTAAAAACAAATGTTAAAAACACGAGCGTATTACTCAGAAAAATTTCATTATCAAATTTAAAAAATAATACTTAAAAAACGCAACGTTTCATCCCTGATTCGGATCTCTTCAGGTGTACGATTACAATTGAATTCAGTTGTAATTTGGATTAATAAATTTTTGGCCGGAACGTGTGTTCAAACCGCACGTTACGAATTTGTTCATCTAAATTTTCATATAATACTTTAACTTAATTTAATTGTGATTGTACAGTCGAAGATGTCCCGATCAGGGTTGAAACGTTTTTTTTTTAAAAAAAAATGTTTCAAATTTTATAACAATTTTTTTTTACTTCTAGGTTTATGTTTTTAACATTTATTGTAAGTCAGATACAGTTTTAATTTTTGAATCCTAATCCGTTAAACAAAAATTCATAGCCTAAGAGCTTGAGCTTTGGTTGAAATTATTTCTTCTGTTCCTCATGGTAATCGCGTACTTTTTTTTTTTGCGGGGTAACGTGGTGGTTGTTTTGCGTACCTCCGGGGTCCACAACAAGTCGAACTAAGGACTTTCCAGACAGAGAGATATAGTAGTCACCGTTCATTTCCGCCCCGTACGATAAAGAAGTTTTCTTTTTTTGTCTCCCCCCTCAACCCCCCCCCCCCCGCCCTGCCTGCCTGTCTTAAGTTTATTGGTGCTGTATAGCTCTAGCACACATCATCTTCCCTTTCCTCCGTCTTGCACCACTTACTTCTTCGCTTACTCTCAAATTTGTTTTTACTCGTGAATAATTCAACTCATGAATAATGCAGACTCCCCTTTTCCAAGTAGAGCGAACGAACGAACTAGAAAGAGAAAAGTGCGAGAGGAGACGCAGGGTGTAAGGTAGATATTATAGTCGAGAACAGTGAGGTTAAGAAAATACACTCATTTTCGTGCGAGGATTAAAAACAAAATTTTTTCCCTTTTTTTGTGTTAATAATGTATAAATATTAATCGGAAAGTTTTCCCAGGGGTGGTCGTGAAGATGCAGGAGTAACACCTCAAAGAAATTGTATTGATTGAGCAGAGTTTCTTACCCCCTCCTCAGTCAGAGATATTACGCTATTTTCAGCGGACTATGATCATAATCCCCCCCACTAAAGCACTTTAATCGCATTGTATTGCAAGGTGGTGGAGGAACACGACACTCGCCCCCTCACGTCTACAAGTACCTTGTCGCTCGCTTCTCACATTACACGGGAACTAATTTTTTAATTGGTTCGCCGTTAAAAAATTCAAATTGCTCAGTTTCTCTCTCTCGATAATAACCCAAGCTCTCTTTTCTTTTCTCTCTCATCCTATCTTTTCTTTTCTCCTTTTTGCTGCCCCTTCTACATGGCTTTTATTTTTTTCTCTTTCTGTTTCGGCCTGAGTAGTTGTTATCGGTCGGGTATAAAACTCCCATACGTCGGCAATAAACGTGACGGAAAATTGCCTTTATCACAGGATATGCATAATTCAACGGCGAAGTTTTTATTTTCTGTTTTTCCCTTCCCTCAAAGTCATGATTGAGCGTAATGCCTTCTTCGGGTCGTTGGGGTTATTATTTCATTTCGCGGGTGGTGACGGGCGTACGGCAACGTATTGGAACAAACACTCTTAATTTGTTTCAATCTTTGAAACACCCTAAAACGCTTTTCCTTCAATTGAAGTTTTGTTAGATCCCATTTTTTAACAGTTACGTGAAAATATAATTAGTGTAAAACGGCCAAAAGTCTGAATTAATTAACATATAAATGTACAATTAAGTTGTATACAATTAAAGAAACACTTAAAATATTATGTTAATTTATATGAACAATTTAACAGACAAAAATTTGACTTCCGTCATCAACTTCTAGGGCCCCGGATACAACTGAGAGGTCCCTAACGAAAATGGGAAGAATCGTTTTGTACTTTATTGAACATTTTAATGTTAAAAAATCCTGTCTTTTGGCTATTTTATACTAATTATATTTATGTTTAATACAAGTCATTTATATATATATATTAGTTACATGAAAAATCACCTGCATTGTGTCGTTTTTTGGCTCTTGTACATTTTCGAATCACCTAACGAAAGCAACAATGAATACAGAAACGATGTGTGCTGGTACTTGATATAGCTCTTATTTTTGTGTTTGTTTTTTCGCTATTTAGTTATTTAAATAGTACTTGTTAATGGTTCTAGAGTATTCAACTGTTCTACAGTCATATTATGTTCCATACAAGAATGGAGAAAAATTGCCTTCATAAACTCCAGGCGCATATACCATAAAATTAGACTGAATTAAAGTATCGCGATGCGAAAAAATCCTCGACCGAACCAGGAATCGAACCCTGAACTTACAGCTTAACGGGCGGGATCTTTACCAACTCAGCTACCCGCGTGTCGACTGCTGATCCGGTGTGAAATTCCTCTTCCATTTGACCTGACAGTTTTACTAAATCACAATTCCTAAAGTTTAGAACCTCTTATGTTATTTAAAAAATCTGTTCTTCATTTGAGGTTCTACAATTTAGGTCATGTAAGAATTGTGATTTAGTAAAACTATCAGGATTAATTGGTGGAGTAATTTCGCATCGGATCTGGAGTCAACACGCGGGTAGCTCATTTGTTAGAGCTTCCGCCTGGTTCCCGGGTTCGATTCCCAGTCCGGCATCGAGATACTTTCAATTCACATGCTTTAATTTTCCACGCATCTGAACGTCGTCATAGAAGACATTTATTGTTACTCTACATTTCACAGACGATTATTATGCAGGATGTGCTTTTTTATAAAACAGTTAGACAAAGGTGAAGCATTATTTATTTTTGTGAAGACTTCCTTGAACCTCACGTGATGGCTTGGATCACAGGGTTAATATTGTTTGGGGTGGTCTGATGTTTAGAAACGCAAATAAGAGTGGTTACAAGAGAGACAGACTAAACAGCTCCGGAAAAGTAATTTAAAAAGAGGAATGAAGGCCCAGCAGAAAAGTTTCGTGTTCGAAAAGTCTTTTTACATCTAATTTGTCTCTTTACATAACTTTTTTTACTCTCTCCAAATCATACCATGATGTAATTTAAATATCAAAAACCTCAAAAGAAGTTAAATATACCTCGGATGCGAGAACTTTTCGTCACGATATTCCAAAAATCAAATACTGCGTTACATTTCATGAAAAAAAAATCCAATAACAGACAATTGAAGAAAAAGATTTTATTAATAAATAATTAAATTCCGACATTTTGCCTTCTTTATGTGGACAGGCAAAGATAACATAGTCAGAGTAAATACAGAGATATATACATAAAAAAATGTTATGGTAGGAAAAAACAAATTATTCAGATTAAATACAAAGTAGACAAACAATGAAAATTTACTTAAAAACTTACGATTTATAAAATATTCTGTTGTAAATAGCGATTAATGATCCTGTATCAGCTTTTACATTAATTTACTCCGTCACATTATAAGTTACTCATCAGGCGATTAATAAATAAGAGCCCTAAAGCTACTCCTATTTTTTTTAAAAAAAAAGTGACCATTGACATGTAAAATGTTCCAGGAACAACTTTAATTGTGAAAGGAGAATTGTTTTTATATTTAAAATCAAAAAACGAAACTTCCGCGAAACAATTACTGTTTTAAAATCAGCTAAAAATACATGTTTACACTTTAATTGAAGTTAATTATGAATTGTATATTTATTTATGTAAAGAGGGGGCCGATCTATCCCCCCCTCTTCCTGTGTCAGTTATATGAAGCTATTTCACGGTAGAGGTGGCTCAACGCGCAACCATCAAAGACAAATTAATTAATATTCTGAAACACAAGCTCCTAAAAAGTCACAGAAATTAAAACGATGCACAATAGCAATGTTAATGGCCATATAAATCGGAAAAAGAAGAGTTCTAGTGGATGTTCTACACCACGACATCCATCAAATTGTTTATAATTTATATTTGCTTCAAAAATTTCCCCGAAACTATTTGTCAATTACCTTGAAAAGACCCTAATTTTATGATGAGACGTCGTTTATATAATATTTTATGTGGAAAAGCAATTCAACAAGCAATTCAGCCAATTACTCATAAAAATTATTAATTAATGGACAAAAAAATCGGTACGCATGACGTTTCTTTCACAATTTTGAGACTTTTTCAGTTACATAAGTAATGTGCAGTTTTTCATCATATATTCTTTCCCGAACCGTTATATGGATTTTTTTTCTAATTTAAAGTACATATATTTGCATACATTCTAAAAATACACATTGCCTGAATACATCCCAAAAATTGTGGATGAAACGTCATATGAACTGATTGATTTGCTTCGTTGAATTAATTATTAATTTTTGCTGCCATATTGGCTGAATTGTCTATTTATTTATTAAATAATAATTGTAAAATTATATTAAATTTGAAAAAATTAACAATTACATATTTATCCTTATCTAAATTGGGATAAATAAATTTCGTATGAACAATTTAAAACATACGTAACGTTTCTCCCCTAGTTGGGGGGGGGGGGCATCTTAGTGTGTATCACATATGAATTTTTATATTTTATCGTAATTTTTTTTGACTTACTGTTTATAATTTACTAGTGTATAAACTCCTCTTGGAACTAGTTTCTCCACTTTGCTACGGCGGTAATTACGGCCCTCTTCACAACCACGAATAAAAATAAATAATAGTTGGTTCGCACTCTTCGTTCGTAAACGGTTTGGGGTAAAAAAATCACTGGTCGTTTCATGAAATATATACACACAATTAATATTTAGAACGTGTAATAAAGATGCTTCTTGATACGTACAAAATCACATTTTTTACGATCACATTAATACATGAAAAAATAAATTATATATTTACCACGGAGGTGAGCAACTTTTTCTCTGGAATGTTCACCTGTCCTGTTTTCCTCATACGGAAATATAAATAAAATATTAAAAATTCACGCTAATTAAAAGCTACGGTTTGTTACGGTGAAACTAATTCCCTCCTAACACTTCTTATAACACATTTCTTTGATTTTAAAGGAAAAAGATTTGGGTATTTTCGTTCTGCGAGGTAAACCAATCACGTGTTGTTATTTCCCCACGCGGAATCACTCAACTCCGCCTCTCAATAATTTCTAAAAGAAAAAAATTATTTTACCGTTTTCTGTCTTCTTTATTGGGTCGTAAAAAGGAAAAAAGCGGTCCATCGTTTCTGGATTTTTCCCCCGTTTTTCTTATTAATGATTTATTTTCACGACTGGCAGGTGATATCAGAAGAACAACTCAGTTTCAGAAAATAACCGTAAAATACTACTTGTACGCATATTTCACGAGACAAATATATTTTTACCATATTTACAAAATATATAGTTAGTAATCTAATGAACATAAAAGGTTACTTTGGAATTCATTGAAAGAAAAACAATATAACTGATTATTACTCCTCCATTTCTCAACAACTTATCCTACTCGATTAATTAAATGGAAGGGTTTGATTTACATAAAAAAATGTTAACATCACTATAAAAAAATTGGTAATATTTCTTTTCTTCAGACTAATCATTTTCTGTTCTTAGAATTAAAAATTGAACTTTATCAGACTTGTATTTAAATATAATTAGCGGAAATTGGCTATATGTCAGAATTTATTTATAAAACACTAATATATTTCGGCCATGGAAGTTGATGGAGGTTGTCTAAATATTTTCTGTTAAATTGTTTCAACAATATTTACAAAATATTTCAATTGTTTAGTTATAAATATCTGAAACGTCCCAAAGCTTTAAGTGTTTAACTTTTTGTAAATTTTAATCTCCTATAAATAAATATTGACTTACGGCCTATTTCCACTAATTTTAATTCTTATACTTATTAACCCAATTTTTTTAGTCTCAATATTTTCATGTATTTATTTACCTTCTTAAGAATATACGTTTTAATTCATGTGTTATTTTTATATCAAACAAAAATTCAAAGAGAATTGAAATAATATAAAATATTAACGTTACAACTAATTAATAACGAAAGTTTAAGCAATACAGATGATTTTAAAATTATTATATTATATCTGATATTTTAATAGTTTTAAAAAAATTGCAAAACCCGGCGAGTCAGAAAAAAATTACTTAATTAGTTACTTAGATTTTTTATAGCAAAACACAACTTTTCATCACTTATTTCGGAACTTAATCAGTTGACACTGATTAAAAAAATAAGAATATCTCAAATTGTTAATTTTTAGAATAAATATTATTTTATATTAATTGTGAACAGATGTGACAATCAAAAATTTATTTGACTTACAAAATTCAAATCCAACGAAGAAATTTATTATGAAAACTAACAATTATATTTATTTTTTGTAATATTTATTCTGTATAAATTGAAGAAGTCCCAAAATGAAAAGTTGTTTTGTTTTCAATCATTAACATAATATATAACTAAATAAATAAATGTTTTCTGACTTTCTAGCTGTTTCATTTATTTTATGGTGATTATGATCGAGAAGCTGTAAATATTGGAAGGAAATAAATAAATAAAATTCTTGAGACTTTGTTATAAAATTTTGTTGGGTATAATAAATAACAATTATGCAGTATTTCCATATATTCTGAGCAATTCACCCTTTAAAACCCAGTTTGTCCTCATGCAATATCAACTGGTGCTAAGATTTAACTTTTACGGAAACTTATATACCTAAAATAATATCATACCGTTCTAAACGACCGTTTTCCTTTTCTCAGAAACACATAAAACATTTTCCCCCTGTTAATAGTTACGTTACATTTAAATTGGTGTAGGAATTTGTCCCCGCCACCGGAGTTTGGTCAAAGCAGCTTGATGAAGAGATACTGGCAGAATTTGTTATGAAGTAGTCGTTAATGACAAACCAATAGACCCGTGCCCTGTCCCATGAATAGTAGACAAAAGCCACCCCTAACCACGCATCAATGTTCTCATTGGATGATGAGGAACGGAGATGGTATATAATACACGTGTTGATGATGACGTTTCGAGTCCAAGCAGCTCCGTCTTGTAGACAGAGAGAGTTTGGCTTAGCTCGCGTACACCTCTTTGCGTTCACGGACAATGAAAGGCACTCAACGTTGATGGAACAGTTTGAGAGTGCTCGTAGGGGAATAGTCGAGTCGAGCACACGCCATCGATTCGGTCGGCAGCTAAGCCACCTGGTTGCTTGCGTCTGGACGAATTCGCGACACGGTTATGCTAATCCAAATTCATGAATATTCCTGGCCTTCGCGTAGGACAGCTAATTCTCTGCTGTAATCCCTCAACCACCCCCGCGATGGCCCGACAAGTGTTTTCAAACAGCACGCTCCGGACACTGACCATGAAGCAATAGCTTCAACGGTTCTATTACAAACACCATATATTCAATTAAAGTATCTGGTTGAATAAATGTCGACCGGACCCAGGGATTGAACCCTAAAAATAAAAGTAGACTTTGTGTTAGCAGAATAAATCTTCGGTCACCTACGGTAAACATCGGCCAACTTCGGCAGAACGTGCAAATTACAATTAAAAATAACGAATAACGCCATCAGTAGTTAATGTTGTAGCCAAAAACAGTGGGAGTTAGGATGATAAAAATAAATACCACACTACAACGTTTCTGAAATTATTATTGTGCCTTCTTCATGTATAAAGATGATATTAGTTACAGTTTTCTAGTTCACACGAACAAAATAAATGATTAAATATGTACATTTTATGAGGGCCAAACGTTTTGAAATTATAATTTTTTTACTTACTTAACGTCAATTTATTTATTTACTGTAAAAGTAAAATGTTGATAATTAGAATTGATATGAAAGGAAAATTAAGGAAGTTTTCTTATCTTAGGTCTGTTCGAGTTATATTTTCTCTCTCTTAGAGTCATTTTACGAAAGCTCTGAGCGTTTTCTGTTTTACAGTTTCTCGAACACTAATCCCACATTGATCAGGCTCAGGCAGTGCAAAATAGGTGCATTAAAATAATCACCTGAGCACCTAGATATACCAGAATATTAGATGTACATAATATGTTAGGTTTAAATACGATTAGGGAATATTTAGCTATTAAGAATAAAATATTTTTTGATAGGGCTAAGAATTCAAAATTTGATAACATTAAAATAATTTCGACTAGCGATAGCAACCTTAGAGATAGAAGTACTAGGTTTTAGGTTTAGGGCACGCCTGGGCATGATCAATACAATTAGGAAAGCCATCTCAAGATTTAATAAGAAACAAAGGCAAGAGCTACGCTCGGTACTTGAGTATAGAACAGCCCTTGTGGCCACCACAAAGTAACGCCGTTTTCACCTGATTCGTCCTTTTATTAAATAACTAATATTAGAAATTATAAAACGTCTTTGTTAAAAAGTTTTAAGAAGTATTGGCTAAATAAAGAGACTTTCTCGGTATTGGCTTGTTAATTCGTCACCTGGTTTGTGGTGCTTTCTGCGTCGTTTAATCACCTGACAAAAGCAACAAGCATCGGAGGAATTTATTATTTGGATATTAGTAAAAAGTATACTAATTAGATAAATAAGTGGCCAAATAACAGGTAACACATAAGTGCTAAATTAAATACCACACAACGTTCCTGCAACCCTTGTTGCTTTCGTCAGGTGATTCATGTAACGCAAAGAGACGTGAGAACGACACTCAACAAGCACAAACCTTGAAGTTGAAACGAAGTTAAACGCAAAGACAATTCTTACGGCCCTTGCAGTTTCTTTAATCACCTGACGGAAGGTAATTACAGAGACGCTGTGGGACACTTATTTTTTGTCTTTTATTTCGCTATTTAAGTCATAAAATGGATGTATTTCTAAGCCTATTGCTGATGCAATTGAGAAACGTTTCAATTTCAGACATTATCAGGCCGGAATTGTTTTTCCTGGGCGAGGAAGCGCTTTCTCCGGTTTCGTCGGTAATTAAGCGGAATCGAGAAGGCTGTGGACTTTCACCGTCCGCCAGCAGCTCGAGGTCTAGGTCCAGCGGCGTGGCGGCGGTTGTGGGGCATGGAAGGGGACAGGGGGGAGCCTGCGGGGGAGGACAGCCTTGACCTCGGCCAGGAATTCAATTGGTCTTGAATAGGTCTTCAACTTGGGGGTCGACTGCTACGTTTTTCGGGCGAGTGCCCCCCACCCCTGCACCTTTTGCCAGAGAATAAGATTAATACCAACCCCCCCACCCCCAACCCCAAACCAACTGCAAAGCAAACATCTCTCTTTCAACCTCGAACACACTCTCCATCTTTCTCGCTCGTGTTTGAGAACTTTGTATGCTTTACGCTGCAAGGAAAATGTTTTTAGGCATACGCTCACGTGTAAACAGCTGAGTCCACACACACACACACACACACACACACACACACAGAGAGAAGTCGCTGGTCCTTCCTTAAATAGAACGCCAGTATGTTTAACCATGTTCAGATAAAAGCTTAACGAATTGGGGGGAGGGGGGGCGGAAAGTTTGTTCAACTTGTAATGAGCCATTGGCTGATATAAAAAACCTTCGGGTTTATACTTAATTAATCACAAGGCCAACTGAGCGGAATTTAATATTTATACTATCAAATATTCACTAAATCAGTCTCTGAAAACTGTTCTCAGATGCTCTGATTACCTTTTTTACCTTTTTGATTTCCTAAATTTTATTGGTCGTTGCAAAGATTACCACTGATTCATCAAACAGATAAAATTATTATAATAATTGTCAGTGGGACATGGAAATTTATTTGTGGAATAAAACGGTCATTACTGACTGACGGCATGTCTTCCGAAGTCTGCCGAAGATGACACAAGTTTGCTTGTGTAGTCTGCTAATTTCTTTTCGTGTATCTTTTCATGTATCAAGGGAATAAATACATACGAATTTAATATGATTCTGGAGAAATACAAATTATGCTCTCAACTTTATGACTCAAAAGACAATATCCAGATTATCTCAATAGTTTTTTTTCTAAATTTGTTTGGGCGTTGCAATTATTTCCACAGTCAATTCAATAAAAAAGGATTAATAGTTATATTTATCTGAAATTAGTTGAATTAATCAATAGATAAAATGAACTTTTCGTCAGTAAGACGAATTTTATCCATTAAAGGAAGAACCGTTCCAGATTTATTATATTTTGGAAGTGCGTAGTATTACAGCAAATAAATTATATTCATGCCGAATTTTGTTATCTTAATATATTCTTATAAACATAATAAAGTTACAAAACACGTACGGAACGTCGTAATTTATGATTTAATTTCTTTGTTCACTATTAAGTACTTTCTGACGTCTTGACAATTTTATTTACTTAATTAAAAAATATTATAGAGAATCGCTGACAGTGTAATTCGTTATTTTTACTCTAGACTTGGGTTCATTTTCATGGATTAAACGAAAGGGTTATAACGTGCCATCATATTTTCCGAGGTTCACCGATGTTTGTCTAAGGTTTTCTTGTGTATTCTGATAATTTCTATCTTGTAAATCCCCTCAAAATTAATTATTTGGAGAAAATGTATATCGGGAAGGAATAAACGGGCCTGCAACCACTACAATTTTTAGTCCACTAATACTTTTAAAACTATCAGGTTCAACATATGTCATAAACGCTCTTTTCAAAATGAAAATAATTAAATTGTTAAACACACATAAAATACCAGAAATGAAAAAAAATACCTACATAATTCATCGTGTTATCACTGTTTATCGCACAAATATCACAGCATTTTGTCGTTACTCATGCCATAAAAATTATTTTATGTAGTGTTTATTTTTCGTTTTTACAGGGACCTTTTCAAAACTATTAACGATAAAGTTTAATGGGCGATCGTATCTAAAAATTATACTCCTGTTCCAAGGTTCACGCGACGAATCTTTTATATAAAAACTATTTTAAATGTATGCAGACAGCCAAATTAGTAAAAAATAATTTATTAACAACGTTTCGGCCATAATCTAGGACTTTGTCAGGTTAACAATGGACTATATAATTTCTATACACTGCCAAAATTCTTCTGTAAATTTTAGCCAAATACTGGTTCTATATAAATAAATTGCTAATCAAAATTAGATATTTTACTGATATTTAATTGTAATTAAATAAAGAAGTAAATGAGACATAAATTTGAGTGTAAAACATATTATTACAAACATAAAAAACCACAACGTTTCATCACAGTATTAGGAATTATTCAGGTGACAAATTAAAAATATTATACTATATTGTTGGCAAATATAGATGATTTATTTTATAATTAGAGCAATATGCCTGTACTTGACGTAAATTTCTTAACTATATTTTTTAATTTATCAGCTGATGCAGTCCCAAAGAGGGGAATGAAACGTTCTGTTTTTTTATGTTTGTAATATAAATTATACTTACTTTTTATTAATTAAATAAATTAACGAAATGTATTTACTGACATTTCATTTTTTATTAAATATAACGACGTCGTTTCAGTACCTTTTTGTAATTTTATCAGGTTTTAAACTAATCAGGTTAATAAGTTAAAATCTGATGATATTACGAAAGGTACTGAAACGTCGTTGTTATATTGAATAAAATATTTTAAAATTCATGTAAAGTACTGATATTACTATTAAAACATATAATTAAATTATATTTACTTTTTTTATAATTTATTTGCTTTTTTATGTGTTTATTAATTCTTTTCTAAACTTAGTCTCAAAATAAGTTTTAAGATGTTGTTCAGTCCTTCAAACAGGATTAAAAAGGGACCCCACCTAATGAAAGAGATCTAAATCAGCGAGTCCAATACGCGTTACTAATTTCATGAATAATAATTTATTTACATGTAAGATTACTCACTTCTGTAAACATAAAAAATATGCATGCATAAAATCGCATTAAGCTTATGTCTTTTTTAAAAAAAATTAATATCCATACCGTGGGGGAATAAATACAGTTATGGAGGCTTTGAGCAGAAAATTCCTGGAACGTAGCTTCAGAGAAAATATTATTTTATTTATTTATTTACTTTAAAAAAAAATCTCGCATCAGAAAGTTTAATTTTAACGGTACACAGAAGTTAATATATTTTTACCCTATGCGAGTTCTTGTGAGAATTTGAAATTAAAATTTTTATTCCTATGATAAAAAAGTGATACGTAGCGTGAGATAGAGGTTATATACGTATATATATATAAAGTATATAAAGTTAACAAATATCGTAGTGGGAAGTTTTAATGAATATAATTTATTTCCTGTAACACTGCGTTCTTCCAATAAATAAAACTATATGTATATGTAAAACTGAAGAAGGTTCCAAACCGCGAGCGAAACGTTGTGATTTTTTAATTTTACGACTTAATTCAGTTTTTTAAATATTTAATTGTTTTTACCTATTGGGGACCCAAAGTATTTATTTATTAAATTTAAATAGAATTGAACATAATTGTGTTGTTTTCACAAAAACACAGACACAAGTTTCATGAAGGGCTATGTGAAAGAAAATTCAATTTATTTACAAAGTCGAGGGTATAAAAAAATTATGTTGAAGTTTGGCAACATTTTATTTACTTTTATTTATTAAATATTAAGACAGTTGAAGATATTTGTATAGATTTTACGAAAACTTTTAAAGGAATGTGTAAAAGAAAAATTAATTACTTCTGAAATGTTGCATAGAAAACAATATAAAAATAATAAATCAATTATTGACGCCGTAAAGAGGAGATATTAAGAAATGGATTATACCTAAGGAGGATAGAACATGTATCGAAACGCTATAAATAAAAATAATCAATAAATTATTTATTAATTCAAAAACAGATATAAAATAAAATCTTTTAAATATGAAAATATTAGTGTATCATTTTATTAAAAGAAGATTAGAATAATATTCCAGCCCGACGTAAAACTGGAATGTAAGAATACTATTTAGTATCGAAACGTTTTAAATTTTTTTGTAACGGATAAAATTAATACACAATAACGATTTAATATTTATTACGAGCAAAAATGTGCGTTTTTTATATATATTGTAAAAAGGGAGGAAATAATCTGCTTTATTAATCTGCAGGTTTTAATATTACAATGAAACGTATCTGTTGTTTAAACTCATATAATAATGGTATATATACATATATATGATTAAATACAAATACCTGTCCATTCATAGATAACGTATAATAAAGCGTTAATATTTTTTAAAAATAAAATCGTTTTATATTACAAATCTGTTCTACTCAGGCGACGTTTTAGTGTCCTATTTGGTTTGTCCTAAGTAACATTACACGTAATTGATTTCTTCTTGTGATAATAAATTGTGGTAATATTGACCAGGGATAATAGTGGGTTATAAATCCGTAGCTGAGAAGAGATGGGAGGGGGGAAATTTTCGGATTTGATTTGTCTGGAATTCTTTTCTTTTTTCTAATTATGTTTTTAACCTTTTAGTTGAGAGCGTCTGCATTATTCATGAAGCACTGGGCCTCTCTACGCTCATTTTAATAATTGCTTTAGGGGTATAAGTTACACACAATAGCAGAGCAGTACAACTTACTATCTTAGCCTTTGACCTCTCCGAATCTAAATAAGGAAGGCACGTCAGTCGCAGAATCCAATCTCCCTCGTCCCTATCTACTTACTCCCTCTATTTGTTTTTAACTGCTAGCAAGCAATAACGTAAATCACGGGCACGTCAGAGTGGTTCGTAAATGAAATAATATTGGACAGCGACGGAATGCAAACCCTGTTCTGAGCGGACTCGCCAGGATCAGGTGGAAATCGAGTTTTTTTCTCCATCCAATGGATATTATTCGTACGTGTAACAACGACGTCTTCACCTCAGAGAGTATTTCCACAGTTTAAACGAAGCTCGACAAGACCCTGTTTTACAGCAAAAGTGGTGTTTGCTCTCCAGGTGTTCATCTGATAAACAAAAATGGACCTGCTGTGTGTATGTTTGTCTGTTTCGCATACAATCGTACACGTGTGGAGCAATTACAGCCATACTCTTGCTACACGTGTCACTTACGATCCACGAACAAAAACTGTGTGGGTGGGACTCAGACACCTTCAGCATCCTTTGGGGTGGGGGTGGAGAGGGATGGCATTTAAAAAAATACGAAATTGAACGATATTAGTGTCGAATAAATAGTTTACCGGATTTCTGAGATTTATAATGCAACCCTCAATGACATCATTACCAACTGTAACCTTTTTTAAAATATCCTGAACTCCTCCATGACCCTGTACTCAACTGTCGTAATTGTTTTGAAGGTTACTTTTATAAGTAGGGTATATTAATAATATTAGTAAGTATATGACATTGTCAAAAATAATCTTCTTCGGGAAGGAGGCCGAAAATTTGAAGAACCTCCTTCGGTTCCCTGTGGCTACACCGTACTTCAATTTCAGGTGAGCCACAAGCTATCTCTCTTTTCTTTCCATACCAATAACGCAATTATATTTAATATGCCGGCGTGCTGTGGTGTAGTCGCCAGCGTCACAGAGATCCCGAGTTCGAATCCCGGCATGGGCATGGGCGTTTGTGGTCAGTCACGAAAACTGAGGTTAAGGCTGTGGGAGAATCGACACTCTGACCAGGTGTCACTCCTAATCAGAATGTGTCATGTAAGATGACACATTCTGCCGTCTCGGTAGGCCAAGGCCCTTCATGGGCTGTCGAGCCGAGGTAATAATAATATATATAATATGGCATGTGACAATGTCTAATAATAATGAGGGGATAGAGAGATAGAGAGCGCGTCTGTCTTACCATAAATAGAGAGTTGGTGTCGCAACTTCGTAAAATGCATGTCAAATTTTCAAGGGCCTTCCTTCGCCTAGACTGAACTGAGATGCTATATATATGTATATATACATCACTGTCTTTGAATGTTTCTATTTACCCCTGCTCTGTCTATGTTTCTCTTTCGTCTCAAAATTGGTTTCTATCTCCCTGTCTGTCTGTGTTTTGTCTCCGAGTGTCGTTCACTGTCGCATCCTTTCTGTTTGTCGTCTCCCTGTCTTTGTCTGTCTGCCTCTGTTTTTATCACACTATCTGCGTTTTTCAGTTCCTATCTCACTGGGTTTTACTTTTTTTAATATCGGAAAATAAGTATTTTTCGACCGATAACAGACATTTGTTAATTCCAAATACTAACGACGTTTCAGTGTGTGTTATTCCATCAAACGACTGAACACCGGAAATTGCCTTGTTTGATTAATTAAAAACTAAAAATGAGGCAGTTGTTTCAAGCTCCAAGATGGCTTCGCCAAACCTTCCATAATATCCCTGGCAACCACCGCACCACCACAGAATAATCACATCAATCAATAGTCATCTTGTCGGTACACACACAAGGGGAAAAAAGGGGGAGGCCAAAAAAATAATAATGAAACGCTTTATTGTTCTAGCCCTTAGACGCGCGTGCGGTAAGAGAAGGGGTAGAGAGTCACAGGGGGAGAAGAGTCACTCAGAGTAAATTATTGGAAAGTCTGAGGATGGATTTTCCTTTTGTGTCGGACCGTCTTCAGCGATCGCTACACATTTGTAGTTGGATATTGACAGTACGCTGGGAATTGAATCGCCCGTAATCGAAGATCCTTTCCTCCCAACCCCGCCGTATAAATGAGAAGGAGGAAGGGAGAAGGCAAACCAAACACCTCAATCAACGTTACAAATCTCTCGAAATAACGACGGTTAAACGAAGAATTACACGGGTTAACCCCCCCCCCCCCCCCCACAATTCGCCCAACATGTCTTAAGTGCGTCACGTCGATTAGTCTTTTTCGTGTTATTAAACGTCTTTCTCAAATTGATTTCCCTGAAACGCTCGTTTAATGAAAGACAATTTTCCTTCACTAATCCGTCTTTCTTTCCTTTAAAAAAAAAAGTCTTCCAAACCGCCAGCTGAAGGTCCAAAGTGTGGATTTTTAATAAATTTTTATTTATTATCAACTCCTTTTGGTAATCCCAGTAGACGTGTCTAACAAATACGCCAAATTTTCCTTAAAATTAAGGTGTATATCTTTTAAGTTTTGTTTTCAAAGCTTGAGGATTTCTTGCAGGTAAACTGTTCCAGCATTCTCAAATAATTATTAATCGTTATTTTTAAGCTTTAAGTTTTAAGCTTTTTCAGATTTATAGGGAGTAAAATGGGCGTAAAAGACTGACGTTTGCTTAACGAAGATTGGCAAAGATGACCGAAGTTATCTTGTGTGGTTTACAAATTTATTATTTGTAAGGTCATAACGTGACGTCATACCTTCCGGTGATTGCCGAAGGAGACCGGAAAAAAAAAATTAAAAGTTTACGTCTGTTTTGAAAATTATTTACGATAATATTAGCTTAATGCAGACAAAAGAAGTGATGATATAAATACCACACAACGTTTGATTTAGTAGAAAAATCTTAAATGCTATAAAATGATAAAAAATGATGAATTTGGCATATTTGTTAGAGACTCGCACCAAAATTTAACGAATTTTAATATGTCACTTAATCATTTGTAGGAAATTAAACGGGCATGACAGCCTCACGTCATGCTTACCTCGATTGGTCGAATTTGTCGATACTGACCGAAGTAATATTGTGTAGGCAGTTCATTTCTTACTAGGAAACCCCAAATTAAAAATGTTACTGTAAACATTTGTAGAATTATACGGGCACAACATTCTACAGACATTTATTCCTAAATTGACCGATGTTTTCCGGAATTGATCGAAGTATTCTTGTGTAATGTGTTTATTTCTTTACTTGTACAGGGGTTGGATGGCTATACAGAATTATTTAATTCTGGGGGGGGGGGGGGGCATTTATAACGCCAGGAACAAATCTTTCTGTTAGGCCACAGCCTTCTCAACTCCTATTTTTTAAAATGAAATATAGAAACGTCTCAATGAAGAGGAAATTTAACAAATTAAAGCTACGTGTCCGTCAATCCGAAACGTATTCGTTTCTCGGAATGAGAGAATATAAATGATGTTATAGCCAATATTCGACCACCCCACCACTACCTCCCAACCAAACTTATCTTCCCCTTTATGTGCGAGAACCATCAATCTTTCCATCTGTCTGTCTGCTTTAATGGTTTCCTTCCTCTCTTCTACTATTGTATCCACTTCACCTCCATATTCTTGTCACTCTCCGACGTCCCTCAATATTTCATGTAATTTTTTTAAGAAAAAAAAGGTATTATATAGTGGATTTCTTGTAATTCCCGCGGTTGTTTCCAAGATGCCCCACTTACAGAACGGACTATTACACAATTTGAATGCTTTTTACTAGTGGCACAACAGTCCGATGAAAATAAGATGACCTTTGGCCGTAATTCCGGACACGACGCATTGTGGCATGGAAACCACACAATCGTGGGGGACAGAGCAGCGACGTCGAACAATCGCAGTGTATTCAACACACTGATCTGTAGTGTTGCAACAGCGCCTCCATCTTCACGCGGGAAACCCCAAAGTGCCTTTTAATTTTAATTGCACTATTGTAAAATAAATATCCAAGTTACATGAAGTTGTTGTAACGAAATATTTTTCAACTTTCTTTGAACTCTATATTTTGAGGGTTCAGAGACGAGATTCGAAATTTATCGCCTTTACGTCATCTCTTTCAAGTCCAATTTTGAGGTTAAGAAGTGGGGAGAGAGGTCAAATTTATATATATATATATATATACATTAAATGCGCTCAAGAGATCACGAATAAGAGGCGAGGAGTGATTTGAATTTATCTTCTTCTTTCGTTCCATCCGACTTTGGGGCGCTATTAAATTAATTTTCTGCAACTGTCTTTGAGCCCAGTGATTGTTTCATTCTTTGTGTCATCTTGCTTTCCTCCTCCATCAGAGATATTTGGATCGTTAGTTTGAGTCTTGGCCTTGACTTGGAAGCTCATTTCTAGTCTTTAGATTGTTTAACTGTCTGGCTTGGAGTTGTTCTGAATCCCACTTCATTTCGTTAAATCAAGGGTTTACTTTTGTCACGTTTTATTGATAAAACTCAAAGTTAGTTTCTTTCTATCATCCTGTTTTTGATTAATTTACCTGCTAACCATAATGTGCATTTTTTGAAACTATTGGCGCTGAACTAATGAAAAATCTACAGCACGAACATTAGTTGTAAATTTTCTGGGAACCTGATGACGGCGGTTATGAATTTCGCAGAAACGTTAGTGTTTAAATAATTAATTGACACTGATGATAGAACAGAGACTATTTTATTAAAACAAAACAGCCGGGAAAATATATGGTATTTGAGATATATATATATACCACTAGACGGTTTTACAATTACAGGTTCCACGAAGATTGAAAGTGAGATTTATGTGGCCACTCCTTCAAAGAGATTTAAAAAATGTATTCAAATCTATTACAATCAAATAGTTATCTATTTTAAGGGATTCGTTTCTTTTTTGGTGCAGTATTTACTGTCTCGTCCGCTGCATAAACTAAAGGTGGAAAAGAGGGATGGGTGGGGAAAGTAATTCAACCCCCCACACACATAATACACGAACGACTGACTCCTTAAGCCGGACTTGAGCTCAGATTTCTTTTGAAGCAGAGCCATTAGAATAATAAACTGACTCTCTATATTATCCCCCGCCACCATATTGCGTTTCACTCTGTAACGGATTATTCCAGGTCGTCTTGTATCCTCGAAAATACAGCTGGAATGCAACTTATCTCACATCCTACCAGAGAAACCATACAATTGATGTTCCTGGCATCTTCAGGAAAAATATCGTAATTTGTGTGAGGAGGAAAAGTGAAACTATTCGACTTCAGTCGACACTATTTTTTTCGTTACATGAGTGAGAGGTTAGATGTGAGAGTAACCCTCGAAGATATTTCATTTCGAAAGGGGAAGGAGGGGTGCGGAATGGGAAACATGTTTTAAAGGATTCTATCCAGTCATTCACGTAAAAGTAATAAGTAACAATCTAGGGAACCCTACTCAGTACTGACATCCAGAGAACTCGGACTCGAATCAAGGATATCCGCTGAGTACGAGGTGCTCTTACCATCTGAGCCATCCTTGTCGACGCCTGGTATAAAATAATAACGAGACAAAGAGTATTGAAGTGGAGGTTCTTGCAGAGACGGAAACCACACGACCAGGTTATAGACTCTCTGAAGTTAAAAAGTAAGTCGTATTATAACAGAAAAAAAATTAAATAAAAATAATCGAAGTAGTTTTTAATATTTAGAGCAGCTAAATCAGTTAATAAAAGCTTACGTCATTTAGGTATAGCACTTAAAAAATTATGACAGCGGGAAAATAATGAAGAAGACTAAAGCCAGCGACATATTATTGATGTCTTTGTAGAAGTCTGTATCTGGAACTTGAGCAATAAAAACGTACCGCGCGCGTGGGCTCATTTATCTCGGAAAAAATCTATGTCGTATAAAAATTTTTAAGGACCCGTGCAATTAAAAGTAAAAAATAAAATCATTCATTAATCGCCAGTTTTAAACCAAAATGTACATTTATAGACTTTTTTAATATCACCGAAGAAAGGTTAAAACCGGCAAGCATTGGCGTAATAAAAGAAAATCTCACAATCGCTGTAGGAAAATACGAAGAAATCTATATCTATATTAATATATTTTTGTTGAATATTGAGAAATTAAAGGTCCTTAGTTTTTTCCTTAGAAGAAGAGGGCACCAGGAATTTCTTGATCCCTCAAAGAAGAACCGCGGAATGAAGTTCTTTTATGGATCCAACATTCACGCTCCACAGAATCCAATATGTTCTATCCTCAGTCAACTAACACAAACAGAAAAGGGAGACGGAAAAAGAAAACAAGGGCACAGGGGACGGCAGAATTGGAGAAAAAAATTGAATATTAGAATATTAAGCGTACGCAATAATTCCTTACGAAAGAGAATATTATATTTCATCTCATCATTAGAGGGGGTAATATGAGGCAACTCATCGACGACTGCTAAAATAATACTTTGTTATTTGCTGAAAAGCGGATCATGACAAACAAGTGACGCTCAATTTCTCAGATTTTTCCAACGGCGAATTTCAAGAAAACCCCACTTTTATCTGTTGTTATACCGAGCCGGAGGGAAGGTCACTGAGCGATATCAAACTGCCATCCAGCCTTTCTCTAGACAAAATTGAGAATTGGTCCGAAAAATAAGCATTTTCATCGCGTTATTTTACAACAATAAAACTATCCTGTCGGACCCCGAGAGCCATTAAATTGTTTCCGAGTTGCCATAAGAAGCCGTAAGAATGCCTCTTAGAGATATCAAAATGCCATCCGGTTTCTGGGAGACTAAATGTCGACATTCTCTGAAATGTTTCTTTTGTTCGGTTATCTGCCTTATCCGTGCAAACCTTTTTGTCAGTTGTTATATAGATCCAACAAAAACGGTCACTTATAATATCAAACTGACATCCGCCTTTCTTTAGACTAAATGTCGATTGTTTCAGAAATATTTCTTTTTACAAGAAAACCGCGCTTATAATGTTTGCCCGTCGTTATATGTTGGCGATATAAAACCTCCACTCGCCTTTCTTTAGACAAACATTACAGAAGTTTCGGAAATATTTCGTTTCTTTCACTTCCGATTCTTGCGAGAAAACTGTCAGACCCCGACCACAAGTTCTAACGAACTATGTTTCCCGTTCTCATACGAAGTCTTGAAAAGTTTCTTAGCGTCTCCGGACCACTCATCCACCATCCCGACACAGAAAATTTAATGAACGCGGGAGAAAATCAGTATTTTTAACTGTCTTGGAATAGCTACATTTGTTTCTCTCTTTCGAATCCGTACATAACTTTTGAGGCTATATTTTAAATTGTTCTGGAATTGTACAGCCGAGGCTCCTCGGCCTGTTCTCAGAGGTGTATGTTCCGGGGTCTCAGACCTTGGGCATACGGTAAGAGTTGTCCGCTATTCCCATTAGAATAGTCGGCCAGCTGCCTCCTTAACTGGTCGAGGCACGGAGAAGGCAAAGCTGCGTCCCCACAGCAAACTCCTCTCCCGCTATCGGAAGGGCGTGGGACAAGTACCCAATGCCCGACCTACCTGATGCAGGTTTTTCTAGGGTTTGTCCTGCATTTCTTTTAGACGAATGCCGGGTAGGTTCCTTAAACCATTGCCCGGGGCCCCTAGTTACCCTTGGCTACCTTCCTCCACCCTTCCGCATCCCCCCTTTCAAATCCCTTTCCTATGCTATAAGAGGGGAGTTGCCACTATATGGATTACCCTATACATAGCCTGTCTACACCCCAAAAAAAATTACAGAATTGTACGGTTAGAAAGTCTGAATTCGTTTAGACCCATTATTTTAGGGTAACAGGTTACATGCGGGTAATCGAAATGGTGAAATTCGCCTAAAAGTGATCCAGGACAAACCCTAGAAAACCTGCGTCAGATAGGTCGGGCATTTGGTACTGGTCCCACACCCTTCCGAAGGCGGAAGAGGGGTTTGCTGTGGGGACGCAGCATTCCCTTCTCCAATACTCCACCAGTTTAGGAGGCAGCTGGTCGACTGTTCCAATGGGAACAGCGAACAAATCTTACCGTATGACCAAGGTGTGTGACGCCGGGACATACACCTCTCAAAACAGGCCGTAGAGAGCAAAAGGAATCCCAAAAGGTAGCCCCCTCCGTCTGTCGTAAAAGTTCCGTCTGCGAGAGAACATCCCTCGCAGGTTCCGCCAGACGGCAGAGAATAGCCCTCGCTGCCGTTCTCCTCTTAGACCCATTTCTTCTTTTTTTTTATGGTAACAGGCTACATGAGGGTAATGCACATGGTGGCAACTCCCCTTTAATAGCATAGGAAGGGATTTGAAAGGGGGATGCGGAATGGTAGAGAAAGGTAGCCAAGGGTTAACTACGACCCCCGGTCTATAGTTTAAGGATCCTACCCGGAAATTCGCCTAAAAGTGATGCAGGGAAAACCCCAGAAAGACCTGCATCAGGTAAGTTTTTTTTTTTAGGGCAACAGGCTACATGAGGGTGATCCACATTGGGCAACTCCCCTTTAATAGCATAGGAAGGGATTAGAAAGGGGGGATGCGGAAGGGTAGAGGAAGGTAGCCAAGGGTTAAGTAGGGCCCCCGAGCTATGGTTTAAGGATCCTACCCGGCATTCGCCTAAAGAAATGCAGGGAAAACCCTAGAAAAACCTGCATCGGGTAGGTCGGGCATTGGGTACTTGTCCCACGCCCTTCCGATAGCGGGAGAGGAGTTTGCTGTGGGGACGCAGCATTCCCTTCCCCGTGCCTCGACCAGTTTAGGAGGCAGCTGGCCGACTATTCCAATAGGAATAGCGGACAACTCTTGCCGTATGCCCAAGGTCTGCGACCCCGGAACATACACCTCTCAAAACAGACCCAGGTGCCTCGGCATGTGGGAACCTTAGTTCAAAAAAAACCAGAGAGATGTGAGAGCATCCCCAAAGGTAGCCCCCGCCAGAGCTCTCTGGGAAGGTTCACCTGCGAGAAATCCTCTCGCAGGCTTCCTTAGTGAACATCAGGTAGGTTTTTTTTTTAGGGCAACAGGCTACATGAGGGTGATCCACATTGGGCAACTCCCCTTTAATAGCATAGGAATGGATTTGAAAGGGGGGGATGCGGAAGGGTAGAGGAAGGTAGCCAAGGGTTAACTAGGGCCCCCGAGCTATGGTTTAAGGATCCTACCCGGCATTCGCCTAAAGAATGCAGGGAAAACCCTAGAAAAACCTGCATCGGGTAGGTCGGGCATTGGGTACTTGTCCCACGCCCTTCCGATGACGGGAGAGGGGTTTGCTGTGGGGACGCAGCATTCCCTTCCCCGTGCCTTGGCCAGTTTAGGAGGCAGCTGGCCGACTATTCCAATAGTTTTTTTTAGGGCAACAGGCTACATGAGGGTGATCCACATTGGGCAACTCCCCTTTAATAGCATAGGAAGGGATTAGAAAGGGGGGATGCGGAAGGGTAGAGGAAGGTAGAAAAAAAAATTCTCTTATTGAATCAACTGTGAGAAACTTCGATAAAGGTTACCTTATATTGGTCGTCTCTGTTTACAATAATTGTGTTCTCAACTCCTTGCTTGCCTTATCTCTGTCACACACTACGCAGATCCATAAGCCGCCCATTATGACCAGTTTTCTCGTTATTCACAGTATTTTTCTGACCCGCGCTTATCCATAAGCTGGTCAACAGTTGACGGCCTATCGTGTTGTAGGCAGAGCAGAGAACGCGTTACAGGAGCCTGAGGCGCTGACTCCACGAATTAGATTAAAGTGGGGTGAAAAATTGCCAACGATATCGACTGGTAAAGCCGCGCTTGCTGCATTCTTCCTAAAAACGTTGCACGCAGAAGAAGGAAGAAATGTGCACTGAACAGTAACAAATGTTAGACTGCTCGGAGCTTGTACCAGAGATATGTACTCCCAGCGGGAACAGGTTTCTGGTATGTAGGCCAGAATCCGATTCTCTTAGAAAGTCCTCCACAGAGCTGCAGCAAGTCCGAGGAAGATATGAGGACGAGCACTGAGTTGCGTTCGCACTGAGATTATCGTCGGTGACTACACGGGATATCAAACTTTCCCACGATGGTCCAGGTGTTAGATACATTTTTTTTTCATGTTTCCTGACAAACGATAATAATTAATTTTGTCTCACTGAATCATTGGTGACTTTTTTATTTTCAGGCGTCCATACATTTTTCTGTATGTTACCATTAGAACGAATTTGTATGGAAACACTTTGTTGGCGCCGAGAGGTTTATAAAAGTGTGGACGGAATTAAACGAAATAACATAAATATGTATCTTTTATCCTAATGCTCAGCGGTGAAGTTTCGTAACAATCTCTTTTAGTTTATAAATAACGGTCTAAAACATTCGTCGGAGCCGGGAATCGAACCCAAAGTCCTCTGCTTTTCTACGCCGAAGCTTTAACCACTGAGCTGGATTCGATTTATGATTCAGTTCATATGTCTTTAACTCATTTTCATATAATCTTTTATTTGGTATAATTTCGTCCACACTTTTATAACCCTATCTCGAAAGCTCGTTTTTTTTAATATATTCGGTATAATAGTGTCAAAGAAGAAGAAAATTCATTCCAGATGCAGCAACGTATGCAAAGAAAATCGTCTCAACAACCATTCAGTCTATTTCTTACAGTATGAAGCTCATTGGTTACAGTATCTGCGTAAAATGCAGTGAAGCTTGACACCAAGCTCCGTTGAATGATTTAGAACCTTAATTCAGAATTAAAATATTATGTAGTTAAAAGGAACGTCAGAGCAAAGCCACGGCGAGTTACGAAAGTGTAATCGTGTTATCCATCAAAATAAGTTCATTTTGTGCTATTTTTTGCCGAAAAATCTTAATAAATACTATGAAGTAATTGGTGGACGACCCAGTAGCATGAGATGACGTCATTTTAATGCGTTTACTCTTGTAAAATCTCTCCTTATCATTAACATAGTCTCCCTCAACTTTGTTATTTATATATAGTATGTTTGATTAAAATTGTAAGGTACTTGTAGTTTTCTCGTGGAGGGAGACGCTGTTGTCACACTACACGTGGTCTTTGTATACAACTAAATAAAAACCAGTATTCTACAGCGATTGTTCGGCAACGCTGCTTTGTCCCTTCACTTTAATCACAGACACCTCGTGGCGGAAGATAACAGGCGAGTGCCTTCTAGTTTTAATCGCAACAATATAACATTTAATAATTTACCGTGTGGATGAGGTGCGTGTAATGGGAAAAGGGGTTCCTCCATGTGCGTTGCGGCGAGTTGTCTGTCAGGATAAATTGCATCCCTTCCTTGCAGACGCGGGCAGAGGTAGGACGGGTGGGTCGGAGAATCTGCTTCATAAACTTCCCCGGCCTTAATTAGCGGTAATTCTTGTTGACAGGGCAAACTAATTTCTTTTCCATCGTCAGCAAATCTTTGGCAGATTAACGCGATAACACCCGATCGTGTTCGACAAAACTCGTTAATAAGTTTTAAAATTAATGACGGAAGGTAACAGAGAGGGGGAGGGGGTGACGGGGGGTGAGTCAGACACAGTCTCTCCAGTCGCTGGAAAGCGCTGGAGAGGCAGTTAAGTAATCTCTCGGCTCTCCTGTCGTGATTCAGTCCCGTGGATTCTCTCTGAAATCGTTTAACGTCAATGCAAATGAAGCTCTAGGGGAACACGGCGACATTTTCTTAAATCATTCGGGGGCCATAAGGACGGTGATTTATCGCTCGCCCGATTGTTGGGGATCTTCCAGAGACTGTAGACACCACGCCGGAGACTGATGAGACAATGGCGTATGTAAGAGCCAAGCAAGCACCTGGCCGTCCGCGATGGCACTCGGCCAGAACTGGACGGGCAGGGCCACCAGATGCTAGTCCCATATGGTCAGGCCAACCTGTCCTCCAGAGATGACCCAACAGCACGGTCGCTTTGTCCCGTTCACTTCTTGTCAGAAGCAACGTCTACGTCCACATTATTCCATATAACAAATATTACGGTGCTCTGTTACGTCAGCGGCGGCCATGTTGCACAGTAAGATGAACAGTTTCCATCCCTGACACCAACAGAAGACTATGCGAGGCGTCCATGTCCAGGACACCGGTCGCTTGGAATCGTAAGATTACCCTGGTGTAGCTGCTCCATGACGACTTCTCGGGATTCCAACCGTTAATGGTGAAGATGGCAGTCCCAGTCATCGAAACCAATTATAATCCCGGGAACTCTTCAACCACCGGTCGGAGCCTTAAAATAACCATAAACAAAAGGTTCATGCACGTGGTGATCTCACCCATGAATTAACACAAGAGAGGGTTTGAAAGGGGGAATGCGGATGGGAGAGATAGGTAGCTGAAGGTCAACTAGTGCCTCCAGCATTTTCCCCATTTTTTGAGAGCGCTAGCCTACATCAGGGTAATCAACGTGGTGGCAACTCCTCTTTAATGGCACAGGAAGGGATTTGAAAAGGAGAATGCGGAAGGCATAGCAACTTAACTAGGGCCTAGGATCCTACGCGGCATTCACTTATTGACCATCAATAAATCATGCAAATTGCCGCGGGTACGATCCTTAAAACTACAGCCCGGCGGCCCTATCTTGCTTTCCGTTTCGCAACTCCAATTTCTATATTACACTTATTAAAATGAATTGCCACCACGTCAATCACACACTCTTAAACAAAACGCATCTTCATATTTTCACTACTTTTGTAAGTACCTTTCGTTTGACAAAGGAATGAAATATCCGACATTTTACGTCTTACGGTACTGAAATTAATTTTTTTGGCTTTTGTCGGGCGTTGTTATCTTATCAAGACTTGTTAATTTTATTTAATAAATATGAAAATAAGTGTAATTTGAAGGCGTGACGTCACGGGCAGTAGCAGACGCTTGTTTATGCTCCGCACGCCTGGCCGATGCATTTTCACTTCATACACTTGCTGCTACTGCGAGGCCAGACAATGAATTTTAATAGGCACATTAACGACGACATTTCGGAAATAAAAGAGCTCTTTATTTCCCAGGGTTCGTGGGGCCGGAGGAAATAGGACTTGCAATCTATAGGTAGGTCCAGCCTGCCAGGGTCGGGTTTTAATGTCTTGGGGAGCCGCCCCCGTCCCGCCCCCGCGTGTCACGTCACGCTCGTCCGACCGTGAAAGCCCGTGTAATTAGCAATGTCACGTGCAACCATTAAAGTGCAACGGCGATTACCTGGCGCTGTGATTTACAGGCCCAAACGCCATTTCTAATGTGCATATATACAACACAATATCCGGCTTAAGACATTTCGCTGCAATTTATCACCTCGCCATATCAGCTGAAAGCGCAGTTACGTCTAACTTATTGCAATGTCTCGTACACTTTGACAGATATTTCAGCAGTAATACAAACTCTGCATTAATATACTCTATTATTACCTCTCTATTGCTACATTTGCTATCTCTCTCTTTCCGTCTCAATCTTCCTTTGTTTTTTCTAGTTTCTCTAATCTTCTTTCCTTTACTCTCTCATTTTAAATTTTCAGCATTACCTATTTACGGTTTTTTATTTCTCTCTTTTTCTCTTTTTGCGTTTATCTCTTTATATTTTAATTTATATTTGGTATTTACCTGCTTATATATTTTACGCCTTTCTCTTTTTATATCATTTCCGACTTATTCCCCTTACTTCTTTTTTTCTGTATGTATTTTTCCACCTCTCTTTCTTTTCTCATTATTTATTTTCATTCTTTCTCTCTCTTTTTTCTTTTGTTTCAATCCTTCTCGCCCTTGCTCTTTTTTATATATTTATTTCTCTCTATTTGTGTTTCATTTCCGCATTATTTCTGTCTTCTCTCTTTATATTTATTGTTTTTATTTCCTATTTATCTCCCTTTATATGCCTTCCTCTGTTTCTATATTTTCTCTTTCTGGTTTCTTTTCTATTTCCATCTGTTCAGTGTTTTCCTTAAAATTTTCGTTCTTCAGTCTGTCATTCAGTATTTCAGTATTAGTTTTCCCTCTTTACCATCCGTCTTCCCGTTTTTTTCAATTTCTTTTTTACTTTCTATGTAATTGTTTTATATTCTTCTGTTCATGTTTTTTTTGTTTTCTGTCTTTATATTTTTCATCTTTCAATTTTTTACGTTTATATTTTGTATTCCTTACTCTCTTCATATCTTTGTTCTCTTTTTCTTCTCTCTTCCTTTCCTCCTGCCTTTATTTTTTCCATCTATTTTAAAGTTTTTTTTCTTTATATGTCTTCATTTCTCTATCCTTATTTCTCTATTTTTTATATTTTCAATTTGTTTATTCTGTTTTTTCTCAAAATTTCATTTAAATATTTTTCAATGTCTCACTTTTCTCCTTTCATTTTTCTATATATTTGTTTGAATTATTCTTTCTTTTGGTTTTTTATCATTCCTTGTGTTTTTCTGTCACTCCCCTGTTTCTGATTTTTATATTTTCTTATTTCCATTCTTTACTGTTTTTTCTATTTTTCTCTCACTCTCACTCTCTCATTTTTTATTAAATTTCATTTCCTGTTTCTCTTTGGAATTCTATTTATTATATTTCTCTCTGTAACTCACATATAAAGATTACGTTTAAAGGTGAGCCACGTTAAAATAAAATCCGTTTCCAACAACGACGGATATAACGACCTTATGCTTTGCTTTCAAAGGTATTATGTTTCTAATCTAGCGCGATTTTTACACGCACACAGAAATTAGCTTAAAACGAAGATTTAATCCCCTGGGAACACACACATACAGTGAGGGGAACATAAACGGTTCTTGGGTATCTTCCACGTGGAGGTTAAAAAAAACTATTCTTAATACGACGAAAATTTTCTGCTAATGGAACCAGTTTCGTGATATTTAACCTTGCAGCTTAAACAGGTTGGACAGGTAATACATGTATATATAGTAGTAGCAACGTCAGTACAAGAATTGAGATTTCCCATAAATTCCCTCTGCTGGACCCAGTGTAATTGTTTCCAGATTACGAGGGCGTAATTCACAGACGTTCAATTAAACTAGGCCAAAGTCTAACATCTAGTAGATTGCGTCACGATTTTTGGCTTACGTTTCCATGTTAGTTTCTCTTCATTTCGAAAACGGACATTTAGCTTCTAACTACAGACCTTTCATAGTAATTATCAATTACAAATTACACTGGTCACCCCAACAACCAACTTAGGCATAATTATCTTCCAACGGATGGTAAACGAGGTCCTTGAAGACGTTGTTCTTATATAAGTGTGTATTCTCTATTAGACACACACACACAAATATAACTATGTAATCACCTATTTTTTCTGTACATATTGGTGATTAATTTCTATCCCACGAATAGACGTCAATTAATTTAATTAATGTTAATTAATAACATTATCTTCCTTCAGCCAAGCCATCCATAATACTTAAATAATTTAGAATTTTATTCCCTTCACACAATTCTGTCATTTATTAATGCTTATAATTTTTAACACACAACCTTATTCGCGAAAAAACAACCAAAGGCTACTGCTACATTCATATATCACTGACTTCAGCGAGTCTATCCCCTTGCAAAGACTCTCTGGCATCGCACTTCTGCAAAACTCATAATATATTCATATTATATCATATATGACAATATTATAATTTTGTGTTCACAGAACAATATCAAAATCTGCGTTTACAACACAATAAGCAAACCCGTATTCATTGCGGTACATACGCCCAACGCATCGTGGAAAACTAACATTAAAGAAGCAAACATCGATACGAGAAAATACGTAAACGAAATATTACAAAAAAAGACGTGGGAAAACGGAGACAAGAAAAGTAAAATATAAACAAAAGTAAAAAAAAATCATGTTTGAGGTGCGTAAATAAAAATTTACGCAATGCAGAAAAATTAATCACATTACTTTCCAAAAATAGGTAAAAGTATTACAGTAAAAGCATGGAGTAATTTAATCTTATATAAGAGTGACTGAAAGTAAGTGAATGGAAAATTTCAACACGTTAAATAGTTTCGTATATACTTTGATATTTTATAATTACTAAAATCACTTCTACTCACTTTTGTATTGAAGTTAAAATCCGTTCATTGCATTCATTTTCAACTAATTCCATTTATTATCCGAGCATTGAATTTTTAACCGTCAATTGCATTTATTATTGATTAATTGAAATTATTATATGTTTGTTCAATTTATTATCCGTTTATTTAATTTATTATTCCTATATTTCACTTATTATCCGTTCATTAGATTTATTATCGGTACTTTTTATTTTTTATCCGTATATTTATTATATTATTCGATAATTTATTTTCCGTGCACAGGATTTTTTATTATTCATTAATTTAATGTATTATCCGTTAATTGCATTTATTATTCGTTCATTCAATTTATTACTCGTTAATTTAATTTAATCTCTATACATTTAATATATCATTCATTCAATTCATTATCCGTATATTTTATTTATTATCTGTTCATTTAATTTATTACCCGCTTATTTGATTTATTATCCATTCGTTGCGGTTACAGTGGGGGAAATCGGCCTTGTCTTTGCATTTTCATACATTTTCACGGTTTATTTATGAAATCAGACCCACGCTGTTTCAAGGTTTTTTATTATTCCTCTTTCCACTAGATTCTCATTTCCGCGCTGAAATAATTTCCATGTGCATTTCGCCCTTATCCCACAACTCGAGGAAAATTTTATTCAGTTAATTAAAATATTAATAATAACGACAAGGAATGTTTCATCTTTAAGGTCACCTCCAAAGCTTTGAATTCATGAAATAAGAGAAGAAAAATATTCGACAGGAACGGGAATTGAAATCAGGGGACTTGGCGAGGAATATATAAAGAGTCCGTCTATTTTTGTTTATCGTAATTCATTAATTTCATATTGATAATATTTACGAGAAAGGAGAGTACGAAAAGAGAATCTTATAATGTTTCAATTTTTGTGTTAAATGTATCGAAACGCGTATTAATTATTAAATTATTCAATCAAAATTGCTCATAGTTTACAGTCGTAAATAGTAATGATACATATTGGAGTGTCACAATATAAATGACGAGGCAGTTGGATCAGGCTTTTTAAAATGTCTCTTCGACTCGGGCCATATTAATAGCAACAAGGGGGAGGGCTAGATATATGATGATTCCGTTGCCACCAACCATCGTGTCAGAAGCAGAGATCCCACGTAAAATTTTGAAGCTAAGGTACGTGAACGCTCAGCCAATTAATCTGTCAATCACAGACGGAGAACGCAACGTGGATTCCCTTGTCAAAACATTGCCAATATCCCACGGAAGGGGATGAAATTCGGCATGTATACATGTATATAGTGATTGTGCTGTACGGGACGTGAACGTGTTAATGGGTCCCGAATTTTTTCTCCACGGATACTGAGACATCTACGTGAGCGTTCGGGAAACTTCGGGTAAGCTCGGGCTGGTTCCGAACTGCCTACGTTACCTTTTTAGCAATGTTACTTTGTAATAAAACAGCTGTTCTTGATAATCACCAGACTACTGCGGGTCTGTGCAGCAATGATATAGCTTATACAGTGATAGAGGCTCAAACACCTTTACTGGACCTGTAGAATGGTAACTGACGTAAACTAATTTAACGAAATTGAACTTAGCAACCTTTCGGCGTCTCGATTATATGCTGCTATGTTGAAAAATTAACGAATAAAGCGTTATTATTCATCTGCTGTGAATTGCTTGTAAATTAATATCAACCTTTCGTTTATGGCTGTGTGAATTTTCCGTGTACGCACCTGAAGAAAGCAACAAGAGGTTTAGAGAAACGTTGTACTGTGGTATTTATTTATTTTTATCACCTAATTTTCTCGGGGTTTTATTTTTGTGGCTGTAATATCATGATTTACCCATGACATTACTGCTATTTGTTCGAAATTACTTATAAGGAGTAGAAGAAAAATAAAAAAAACATCATCTGAGGTTCTTTTTTACTCGAGGGGGACCGATTGCGGTTTAAAAAACAATTAAAAACAAAACACTGACGCTAATCACCCCCCAACTGTAGTGTAGAGTATAAATGGCAGCAAGCACGATTCTACAATACGGGGCCTTCAATTAAAATGATTTGCGATTACATTAATGAGTCACTTAAGCCAAGCCAGATTCATTGTGTAGTATGGTAATCGTCATATCTGCAAGCCATTGTAAAACGAAATGGCGGTCCGACGGAGGAGTTGGGGGGGGGGGAGATACGTTATTTACGAGCGCGTTAGTCATTCTTCCAGTCTCTCCCCACTCCTCCAGCTCTTCAACAATGCTTTCGACAACATTCCACAAAGTTTAAGTGTTCTGAAAACAACGACGAGGAGAGAGACTGACTCTTGGAGACGCTCGCTGAAACACTCCCTCAGGCACGAGCATCTTATCAGCATAGATTTAAACACTACGACGCTATTTTCGTTATCTAAACGAAACTAAAGTCATCACTCGATTACATTTTCTAAGAAAAGTGACCCTTAATACGGCAAGAAACTGGGGAGAGTTTCGACATTTGTTCACGAATAGGCCTCACTTGTGGGACACCCTGTGCGACTAGAGTTTCATAGTTGGTAAATTGAACGGGTAATGAAGCATTCTACCGTTATTGAAGTAGGGGTCAATATAACCGGGAATCGAACACGAGACCGCAGCTGCTCTAAATTTAATATCCGTTCATTTAAATTTAATTAAGTGTTTATTCAATCTATTGCCAATTAATATAGTTCATTGTCCATTAAATGAATTTCTTATTAATTCATTCCATTTATTATCTGTTTATTTAATTTCGTATCCGCTCAATCAATTTATTACGTGAACATTTAATTTATTATTCGTTTAATTACGTAACGCTCTTGTACGATACTAATAAGCGGTTCGATACACTGTTATGTCGAATTTTGTCTACAAAAAGCAACTTACGGTCTAAGAAAATTATTTTTTATTGGACTCTTCATATTCGTTAATATCATTAATACAGAATTAATTAAATAAGATTAAAGAAAGTCTACAGATCCGGGAATCGAACCTGTGACCACCACTGGTGTTGTACTCATCTGGTCTAACCATATCTTGGTTCAATTCCAGTACATACAAGAGCGTAACTTAATTAAATGAATAATAAATTCAATGTGCATCTAATAAATTAATTGAACGGATAATAAATTAAATGAATTAGTAAGAAATGTATCTAACGAATAATAAATTATATTAATTAGCAATAGATTGATATCTATTAAGACAATAAATTTAGAGATGAGCTTTAATGATTCAGCGTTCCTGGTCCATATTATTAGTATTTTAATTAATAATAAATTATCCTGGAGTTAAGTTGAAAGGTGAAATGTACACGGAAAAATACAGTGAAATTAGTGGGGGATGGAGTAATAAAAATATTAAGATCACATGGGCCTTGATTTCAAAACTAAAATCCGTGAAAATGTCTGAAGATGGGAATAATAGGTTGCTATCCTCAACAGCAACTTGGAATGAACGGACAATAAATTAAATGTACAGATAATAAGCTTGAGTGTACGGATAATGAATGAAATATGCGGGCAAAAATGTAATTAACTGGTAATAAGTAAAATGAATTGATAATAAATCGAAGAAAAAGTTTGTATGAACTAATAATAAATTAAATAAACGGAAAATAAATTTCGTGTACAGATGAAACGAGCGGATAAAAATTGAATGAACTTAATTAAACGAATAATACATTAAATGTGCACAAAATAAATTAATTGATCGTAAATTAAATTAACGAAATTAATAATAAAAACATTTAACGGGTAATAAACTAATTTAATTGATAATATATTAAATGTACACATAATTAATTACCATGAACGAATAATGAATATAATTTACGGATAAGAAATTTATTAACGGATAATAAAACACTTAATTGATAATACATTAAATGGAAGCTTAATTAATTGCCATTAACGATTAATAAATGGAATTAATCTGTAGTATATTTCAATGAATATTTCTTTCATCTGAATATTTTTTAAATATATTAATCCAGTCTTAAATCGGTAATGAAGGTTAAAGGCAGTTAAAAGTGATCCCCTAGTGACACTAAAATTAAAGTTAGAACCTGGTAAAGTGCAGAAGAACCTTTGTATGGATCAGAAACGTGGATATTAAGAAAAAATTAGTAAGAAATAGCTGATAAGTTGGAGAAGAATAGGAGAAAATGGATAGGTATGGTGACGAAGGAAGGGTTTCTAAGAAGAGAAACGGAGGGGGGAGTGATTGATCTTGACTAGATATAAGTGGATATAAGGACACATCCTGAGAGTCCAAGGATGGAGTTACAGGTCCACAGTCGATGAAGAAGGAAGAAGATAGCACAGGGAATGGTGTACAAGGACCTGCCAGCAGCCAAGTCCAACCTGTAATAATAACAAAAGGTGAAGTTTGGAATGCAAAAATATCCACCACCCCCTTTAAGAAGCTAAATATCAAAAACACTGTGACGGGAAGGAGAGAGAAGCCGTTGTTATTATTATTAATACAGAGAAAGCCACCAAAAGTGGCGGAGCGTACAAAATGGATGCATTTCTCTCCAAAGAGATTAGTTATGCCACACTTCCGGAGGGCAACAATATAATCTCTGGCAGAATAAATAATCACCCCGGGATCTCCCACAAGATAAACTGCTGACAAGATAAAGATTTCCGTGACAATGAATAAGTATGTTCCTCTCCTCCTACTTTACTTTTTTTATTTGGGTGTGTTGTGAGAAGATGTATTTGCTCTATTCTATTCTCGGATTCAAAACTAAGACACGCCATGAAAATCTCCTTGTTTAAATTCTTCTTATCGCATTTATTTTATGCCGAGGGAGGCACTACCATACATTCTAAGGCTTTAATTTCCTAGCTGGAAGCAGAAAAGAAGTAACGGTCATGAAGATTGAAACACTTTTCGACATGTCTGGAGGAAATTAATTTACGAAGGAAAGGGTTCTAAAGGAACCCTATTAGAATTTTTTTACTAGGCGAGTGATAGAAATTAAAACAACGAGAACTTCATAGACATTTCTTTCAAATCCCTTCATTTGCTATTAAAGGAGATTTTCGACCTCGATGGATTTACCCTCATTTAGCGTGCCACTATAAAAAAAATTATAGTTAAGAAGAACATATTAACAAGCAACCACACGAGACATTCACAATGATATAAATAATCGAATACACGTCTAAAGCACAGATATGGTTAAATGTAAGTTACAAGTACATCTTTGAGTGCATAGAGTTTCCTTGCTTCGCGCTTAATTGATTTATTCTTTGGCGGAAAGGAAATCGCTGGCGGAAGAGCTTTTTGAGCCAGTTTTAATATACGCGATACATCAAATGATGTTACATTCGTACTATTAACAAACAATAAATCAAATAATAGGATCGTGCTAAAAATGGCGCAAGTCTCTTCCGGCAAAGAATAAATCAATTAAGCGTGGAGAATGGAAACTCTTTGCTCCCACACGTCGTTTATTTAATGTTTTGTTAACAAGCACAATTAAACTTTATTTAATTAGATAATTATTTTATTTGATATAAAGGGACCCTTTTTTGTAAGTATCAGACGAAGACGTGACAGTATACAGAGGATAATGGCCGACTACAAATCGGAACGCATTTGAATACATTTTTTGATAGGGAATAAAATCAACAACGATTAATTACTTCATACTGTAATATATTTAAAAAAATAACTGAAAAAGAAACCACTAAAATATATTTGATTTAATTTTTATCTGTTTTTATACTTTCGTACACACAGAAATATCATGGATGCTGATTGTCCCAATTACAAATGTCTCTTTTAATCCTGAAATTTTCACCACTTCTGTGTTTTGAAATGTAATAAGGATATTACATAAACCACCAAACACTAGAATAAATTATGTCTGTGTGATTAATACGGAATTGCTGATTAATTACCTCCACACAAACATTTATTTTTCATTGCCTTACCTTTAATTTTAATTCGTTTTTACGCAAACAATTTCCTTTTCGTTTTGTAAAGTAATGTAATGTGATGATAAAGTGAGATAGTGGTGTGTGTGGACGAGACGGTGTTTTGACTGCGGCAGGAAGGAACGCAGCAGGTGGACGACAGGCGTGGAGAACTCATTCATCGCAGGTGCACCAACCTCGCTCCCTGTCTGCAGCTCATCCATCTCGTGGGTCAGGGGAAAACGTTATCCGCTGTTACAATCACAATTACAAACCTCTGCGGCGAGAACTACGTTTAAATAAATTATATACTCAACCTTCCGTGACAGACATTCTTAGAATTCTGCATTTCTCTGGTATTAATGTCGATATTATGTTTGGAGTAGCGGTCAGCGTCATCGACTTGCTTCATTTTTTAAAAAATTTTATGGTGTAGACAGGCTATGTATAGGGTCATCCACATAGTGGCAACTCCCCTCTTATAGCATAGGAAAAGGAGTGAAAGTGGGGATGCGGAAAGGAATAGCAAGGTAGCCAAGGGTTAAGTAGGGTCCCTGGGACATGATTTAAGGATCCTACCCGGCAATTCGCCTAAAAGTGAGTCAGGGAAAACCATAGAAAAACATGCATCAGGAAGGTCGGGCATTTGGTACTTGTGCCACGCCATTCCAATGGCGGGAGAGAGGTTTGCTGTGGGGTCGCAGCTTTCCCCTCGCAGTGCCTTGACCAGTTTAGGAGGCAGGTGGCCGACTACTCCCATAGAAATAGCGGAATCCCGGTGTCGGGGGTTAAGGGGACCACGTATCACTCTTAAAATCCAGAATGTGACGTTTAATATGACAGTTGGCAATCGTTCCTGTACTTAACCTTCTAAATGGATTGTAGCGACAAGCGATCTTCAGGAGTCATTAAAGGATCGATAGGACGAATTACTGGTAAAAGGAAAATGGGAGTGTGGCGTGTAAATACGTATATATGGAAAAACCGGCTGGTCCGTGCAGACCCCAAATGAATGGCTCCGAAATGTACACCCCGATTACGGCAGCTTAATTTTAACCCCATCGTTACTATTTGAAATATTAGTTTGGTATTTATTTTAGGTTCATATAGGATCGACAGGATGATTTACTATTAAAAAAAAATTTTCAACTTCATTTCAATAAATTTCTATTAGTAAATTAAGTGAAGTTCAAACTAAAATAATATATTGATACCTGCATAGTTTTGGAAATTTATTTTAATCTTTAAGGTATGGAGAATTGAACGACTAGTCTTAAAGATAGTTAATCTTTATAACTGTTAAGTAAAATTATTTGTAAGTGCAATGGAACTATTTCCCCCCCCCCCCCCCATATATAAATTTTACGTTCGTGTTTGTATATAGTTTCTGTCCTTTCATTGTATGTATTTTAAACATTTCCACCCTCCTCAGAACTTTGCCCAATGCAACTAAATAAATCTATCTATCTAAGAGGAATACGTGTGTGACGGAAATCTTATATAGGAGAAACCGGCCGGTCCGTGCGGACACGAAGCAAGGAAATAAAAGAAATGACTTTACACAAGTTTAATTTTTTACGTTATCGTTTATATTTATAATCCTACTTGAGGAAATATTTATAATTATATACGAACGACAAGACGATTTACTTATAAAACCGTCGTTTTATTTTCAATTTCAGTTTACTTCAATTTCTATTAATAAATTGAGCGAGTTGAAGACGAAACTAAAATATTTTGACAAGGGTATGGTTTTTTAATTCTTCAAGGCATTGCAGTGGAGTAAAGGGAACAGTAAGACGTCATTTCTAGTCTTAATTATAGTTAATATTAATTAGTATTAAGCAAAGAGATTTGTAGGTTAATGTACTTTCATTGTATGTATTTTAAACATTTCCTGTCCCGGACATTCAATTAAATAAATATATCTATCTAACTAACTAAAAGCTATACCTATGTTGTAATTGCTATATAGGTGAAACCGGCCGGATGGCGCGGACCCAAATGTTTAATCTGCTCATTATAATTAGTGTTTATAGCCTTATTTTGCGATATATTTGAGGGATTTATACATATATTGTTTGATTTTTATGGTCGAGTACGTGCAATTGAAAAAGTGAGTTAAAGGTTCCCTCTTTATTTTTCTAAAAGGAAGACAAGTAATTAATTTATTCTGTGCAGTAATTCTCTGATCAAAAACGCGGGCCTGAGAGTGACTTTTTATTTTTATTCCTCCTCTGTTGCTCTAATCTAGTGTATATGTATAGTTGTTTCGATGAATCAATTCCTGATCATGAATCCCTCATTTCGGACCCGATTCACTTCCAAACCAAATTATCTCGCGACTGTTAATTTGTTATCCCTCCTGTTTCGTGAGCGATCATTTTCGTTCCCAGGCTTTCGAAAGCAGTCGGTCAGGTTTTCCGTATCAGCAAGAGACTTTATGTTTTGGTCTGTTGAACGAGCAAGTGACAACTACGAAATCACGTTGCCACGGCTCAGCGAGCGGCTAAGGCCTTTTCCTCCGCTTCTTATCTCCCCTTACGTTGTAGAATATGGCAGCAAACGTTGAAAACTAAGTGTTTACGTTCAGTAAATTTCTACCTGTCTTGAAGATTAATGTCAAGAGACGGTAATTCCAATTCCCCTGGGACCTCAGTCACTTCCCTCGTGGTATTTCTAATTGCGGTGGATTTATTGATGTATTTTATCGTTTCAGGATTATGCCTTGTGAGTTATTTAATGTCTGTCCACCTGTTTAAAGTTTCAGACTTTCTGTGGGGTTTATTGGTCCAACCAGCTTCCTCATAGGTCGTTATCTTGATTGCAGAACAAGTGTATTACTATTCCACAACACTCTTGCATCTACGGAACTAGTTATACCAATTAAATAGCAACGTCAATGGCGACGACGGGTCTCAAAAAAAGAAATATGAATTGGATTCCTGAAAAGATGGTGATAACATAGGCCGACTACGAAACGAAAAATACAAGTATAATTAATATAATAAAGATTTCTCTCTTATATATATATATATATATATATATATATCAGACCTCACAGTCTCTAGCAGATTATTTAATTTACGTGAACGGTCATATAGTGACTTATAGTTCTGAACTGAAAAGAGTATCTGTTGTTATATTTGATTAATAGAGGATAGTCAAAAGTCATTTTTTCCCTATGATCAGGGACCTCTTCAGTTGCATCTAAAAATAAATACAAGAAGAAAAAGACAATTGTTGACTTGCAAACAAATAAAGAGATTTAGTATAACACGGTTACATACATAATTACAAAAAATCTGAATTGAAAAGAAATATTTACACTGCTTCCAACTACTTCCAGAGCCGAAATGAGAATTAACAATAACATTTAAATAATTATATATATATATACTGACTATTAAGGATAAATTATAAATAAGTAACAGACTTTTTGATGTCAGAAAATGATAATTAATTCCAATAATTTTAATCAAATTTATTACACTTTGTTTTGTAATTTTTTAATTTATATATTTTTATAATTTTTAAATTTTAAATTGTTTCCATTTTAAACTGCACTCAACATTGAAAGTGAGTTTTTTCTGGTTGTTCTCGTTATCATTGTTTTTCTGCCACAGCAGTGGCCAGAACGAACCTGACTATCATAACTTGTAAGACCACCAAAATTTATACGTATAATTATCCTACATCACTTATAAAAATTTATTTTAAATATATTAATTAATTATTGTAATTGTTTTTGTAGTGTAAAATGAGGCCGCAAATTAGCGACAAAACGTAGTGGAATTTCTATTAAATATCTTTTTGTAACTTGAAAAAGACTGTTGCTTATTTATAATAACATTCAAACAAATCACTGTTGTTACAAGAATTAAACTTTAAAAATGGAGTATAAATTTAAAATCACGGGGTCAGATATGTTATATAAATTTTTCACATAAATTTTATTAACCAAAAATATTTCCCTTTTTCCGTTATTTCTTTTTTGGAAGTTGAAACCTTAGCACCCTGTGTCGTCTTCTCACCTTTTAATACATTACTTTTCCTGATTCAAATACCACTCAAGTTGTAGTTTGGCCAGAGAGATTTTCTTACCCAAGCCCGTTCCAACCCTACCGATAGAGAAATCTATGTAAATCATCGTCCGCGGCCTAGGCAATGTCTGTGTGGAAAGCGGCCTCTTTTAAGTGCTTCTCTTTATCGTGCGGTGATAAAACGTTACAGTACAAATGTGGTAACTATATCTTTGTAATAAAACATGTGACTTGTGTGTCGTCGCCATAATTATACACTTGTAGCTTCAGGTAACAGTCTGTAGTCGGATTTTTATTTGTGGATGAGAGACGTCACAGATTACAACGTCAATGGCCCCGAGCGCCAATCAAAAGTCGCCACGTCATCGGCGTGTCAATTTAAAAACGTAACGAGTCCGGCAAAAGGGAATGGCGTGGGACAAGTACCAAGCGCCCGATCTACCTGATGCCGGTTTTAGGCAAATGCCGCGTAGGACCCTTAAAATACACCCCGGGGAACTCTACATTCTCTGGCTACATTCCTCTACCCTTCCGTATCCCCATTTCAAGTACCCTTCCTATGCTGTTAAAGAGGACTTGCAACCCTCATGTAACCTGTCACATTAAAAAAATATCAGTCTATGTTATTTCTTATTCTTCTTGTAACCTAATTAAATTTCTTAAGAGTTTAGGAGAGAATATGGGTTTCGTCGTTAAATTAGAACAGTCGCAAGGATAAAGGACACACGTGTAATCTACAATTCTTTAAACTATTCACACATTTTTGGGCTTTTTTTGTCTAATTTATAATTTTCTTCGATAAATAAACTGACAGAAATAAGGGCTGAATTAAATACCACACAGCAACGTTTCTGCAATCCTTGTTTCTTTCGTCAGGTGATTCAAATAAGGGCAAAATAATTAAGCACGCCAAAAAACCAGATGACCAACTCAAAAGCTAAGTTGAAACGAAGTCTCATACGCTTACAAAAGCTTTTGAATTTCTCCCCTTGGCGTGCGTCTCTTGCGGTTATTTGAATCACCTGACGAAAGCAACAAGGATTGCAGCAACATTGTTGTGTTGTATTTAAGGTGAGTCCGAAGGCCCTCACTATCTTGGCAATGTTAAAATTGTGATTTTAGTTACCCTTTTCCCTGAGACCATTATAGAATACTGGAAATCTCTTAATTTTTTCTTAATCTTATAGTATGCGTGTGGAAGCATACATTAAATATTATAAATTTAATTTCAAATGTTAATTTATTTACCACGTTGTTTTCATCTGCAGTTTAACTTTTTTTATATTGATAAATTCTTATAAATACATAAACTCTTAGGGATAATGAAGCTAAAATTTCCATGAAAACAGATCGTGATAAATAAATTAATAATTATTATTTTAATAACACTAAATATTTTTTTAGGTTAACAGGCTACATGACGGTAATCCACATGGTGGCAACTCCCCTTTAATAGCATGCGAAGGGATTTGAAAGGGGGGATGGGGAAGGGTAGAGGAAGGTAGTCAAGGGTTAACTAGGGCCCCCGGGCTATAGTTTAAGGATCCTACCCGGCCTAAAAGTAATGCAGGGAAGACCCTTGAAAAACCTGCGTCAGGTAGGTCGGGCATTGGGTACTTGTCCCACGCCCTTCCGATAGCGGGAGAAGAGTTTTCTGTGGGGTCGTAGAATTCCCTTCTCCGTACCTCGAACAATTTAGGAGGCAGCTGGCCCACTGTTCCAATGGGAACAGAGAACAACTCTTACCTTATGCTCAAGGTCTGCAACCCCGGAACATACACCTCTCAAAACAGGCCGAGGTGCTTTGGCTTGTGGAACCTTAGTTCAAAAACGGAGTATTTTAATATTGGCAAGATTAGTAAAGGAATTCAGACAGGCCCTATAATTCAACACTCATTTTGTGTGTTATTTAGTATATTTATTATACTTTTAACGCAGACGTTTTGTATATATTATTATTTTCCGTTCTAGCCAGCAGGTTTGTTTGTTTCCCAGCCAACCACTTTCCATCCACAGCCCTGTATTAATTGTGAATGACGTCACTAGTTTTATAACAGTGTTGTCACAGTTTCTTAGGCGAACAGTTAATTGACGCGAGTTTAACCCAAGAAATGAAACTAAGACGCCGTGAAACATGTACGAGCAGGAACTTTGTGTGCTTACCTAAAAGCCTTATAAAGGCGAAAACAGTCACAAAACAAGGCAAAACTTTAGTCGTGTAAATGAAGGAGAATATGCACGAAGAAAAGGAGTTACCGGTCGGGACCGGACTCTTGATCATCCATTATTTCACTGTCAGCTTGTTTGAGGAACTCCGCCCACTCACATACCGTCGTAAATGAAACCGTGCGAGTGTGTATTTGTGAAATATTCACGTTTCCTTAGCACTTTTCTTCGTAATCGGCGGGGGTTGTGTCGCTTCCGGCGGTTAGGAAGTTCCGTCGTGTTAATGAATTCTTCTTCCTCGGTTCGTTTGCGCGTGCGATGGCTTCTAATTACAGTCCTCCGTGGACGACGTCTCGTACGTCACAAGCGACTCAGGGAAAATTATGTAATAACATTTCCACTGAGACGCGCCCGACTTGTAATATTGATACGGTCTCTAGAGAACATCAACAGTTCTCACGGTCAGACCTGGAGATTGACGCAGTCTTGCCAACCCTATGTTATTGTTAATAAATAATATAGTGGCTAAAACAAGCGAGCCCTGAAAACGCTGATTAAAGAACACAAAAACAACATCACATGTGATATGAAAAAATATACAGTTGAATTGTTTATTTATCAAATCATAACTGTCAGATAATATTAAATATTGGTGTTATTAAATTTATATAATCCCGTTGAGAAAAGCAAAGTGAACATAAAATAAATAAGAGAAAAGTCGTTCCATTACCCCTATAAACTTGTTACTTACTATTAATAATGACTAACTAGCCACTAAAAGTATAAGTGACGTAATATATTTCGCTGCACTGCACTGTAATTCAAATTAAACGAAATATCAATCATAATACTCTTATTAAAATATTATATTATGTATACCCTTCATTTTACTCAATTTTAACACAAATCCTATTATTTTTCGAAATTCTGAATCATGGGTCCATAATCTACACTTTGGACGCGCCGTTACAATTCTAATCCGTAATGCGTCTCTATTTAAGTACTTGCTGGGTGCTCGGCTTTCCCCGGGTATTTTCTTTTTATATAAGCCCGGATAAATATTAAATTCGACATTAATCTCTTGCTCAACACGTGATAACCGGCATTGAGAGAGTCACATTTTTATATATTTCACACCCTATCCTACCCTACCTATGCCGACGGAATGTTGTATTATAACCGATTTGAAAACTCAACGTTTCTTAATCCAGACAATAAATAGTTTTTGCAAGTTTTAAAATTTCCTCTTCCGTCCACCCCCACCCCGACGGGTGGTATTCGTGTCTCCCCCCGTCCCCCTCCCTCAAAAATTAGTGTTTGTTTTCGGACCTGAATGGACATATGTATAAAATTTGGTCTAAATTGCTCCACGCGTTTAAATCTTTTTGCGGAACATACACATCCAATTTTATTTTATTTCAGGGCGCTGTGTCTATTAAAAACACTGGAGCTTTATTAAATAATTATATAATAAAAAATCTACGTTTCTTTTCTTCAAAAATAATTTCTTCTTTAAGAATTTTATACTTTTACATTTTTCATATATCCCATTATTCTAATTTTTTTGTGCATTTTCACTGCCAAAATTAAAATTTTTATCCTTCAAGTTTCTTATCGTGTTCTTAATTTTTACAGTTTCACTCCCCTGCTTAATTCTCTCTTCAATCTTTATTATAAAGATTCTTATTCTTAAATAGCGCTAAGGAATACAAGTACGAGAACCCAGAAAATAGTCCATGGCATTTTTTGGTAGACATTATTACAAGTGATGATTGATAAATACTGTTCACAGATTAATATTCAGGTAATAAATACGACACGCAGTCTCGTATATTTGTAAAACATAAATTAACATGCCTGTTTGGTAATTTTCAACTTTTATTTTAAGATTTTACTCTGAAGTGTAATCCTTTTTTAAATAAAATATTAAGGACAATATCTTAAAAGGAGGTTAAAAATCACAAAATAAGGCTGCTAATTTTTCTTTACCAATAGACGACACTGTGCGTGCTTGTTTTTTTCCATTAATAGTATTCAAAGATCAAAAGATATGCTCGGAGGAAATATTGAAGGATTAAAATAATAATAACAGAAATGTATATATTGTTAGGGAAGACGTAAGGTATTTTACAAATGAAATAAACAATATGGAAGTATAAATGAAGAATATAATAAGTAATTTAAATCAATAGTACTCATTTGTCGGTTTGATTATCCTGTAGCAGGTTTGAGAACGTATTTCAGTTATTTACGGAATCCTGCGCCTTCCGAGTCCGCTTTAAACGTTTCTTATCGGGTAGTTACACCGTCGCGAGAACATATTGAGTAACGTCTTTATCTAATTCTCTTGTAACTCTATATTACGTATAAAAACTTGCTTGAGCCGATTTCTCTCATGCGCAACGTCACACGTTTTAATCTCCGTATGTAGAGTACATAGTCAGTTTCTGGATCACCCTGTACGTAGAAAATGAGAAATTTAGTACGGTTTTAGCTCTTCGAATGATTTGCCTCGTGTTTCAGCCATAGGCTGGATTAATTCTACGTGTTATTGTTTTCTTCAGCTCTTAGTAGAGGAAGTTGACCTGTTAACTCTTCTTCACAAAGAAGCCTTGTAGATAATATGTAAATCTCGTCCATTTCGACTTCCGTACTCTCGATTCAGCATGTTAGTAGTTGGTAATCCTGTCCTTTTATTCGAGGAGGCCCCCCGGGGTAAAATGATTGTTATTAAGGCGCTGTTGAGCCTGTCAGCAATAACGCCTAGGAAAGGGCCTTCTTTTTAACAACGGGGAAGGATTAATGTCTCTGGCATTGTGGCGTGGGTGGTCGCGGGACAACAGATGCGTCATACTGCGCCGACGGACGGACGGGAAACATAAATTAAAATTGCTACAGTAGGAGTGGCCTGTTAAAAGGCATTAACACATTCGGTTAATTGCTGGCTCGTTGTTGGTCGTAGCAAGGGCAACAACACTCTGGCTGGCAACTCCTTCACAGTCACAGGCCTGCCGACAACGTTTCCATTAATCCTTCAGTATAGAGCCACTCACACACTCCGCAAGGCTAATCACCAATAATAACAAATAATTCTATTAATTCAATAACACAAGTAATGTTGTCAATAGAAGCTCAAGCTCTAAGGGCCACGAAACTAAATTTAACGATAAGGATAAATAAATCTGCACTTAGTGGAAGGTCCTGATTTTTCCCCCTTAGTTCACTTCCGTAGCTCAGTATGACTTTGCACTGCTGATATAAAAATATATAATCTTATAGGTTAATTAGTTTGCAATGAACATACACTTTTAAATTGTTTAAGATAATATCAACGAATTAAATATCCGCATCTCTACCTGTGTGTTCCACTAATCTTAATTCTGAGCTACCGTTTTGGATTTTGTTTTTTATTTTTAAGGACAAATTAATAATAAAAGTGTAATATAAAAATTATATAGTAATATTATAAATTAACAATAAGAAAAAAACATTTTCAGATTTTTTTCAAATATTTTATTTATAGCTTTCTTGAACTTTCATCAAATTTCTTGTTACTACGCTCAAAATCTTGTGTCATATAATAATTCATACCACAAATTTACAGTAAATATGTCTTCTTATTTAAATCATAATTTATCAACATTTCCGAAATTTTATAATAAATGTTACCAATTATAAAGTTAATATGAACCTAATTTATTCAAATCAAAATTACATATTTAATCAAAAGCGTACTGTCACGTCGTCAAAGTGTTAAATAAAATACACAAAATCGTCGTGAATTAATTTAATTCAAAATATTAGTAAAATAGACAAAATAAAAATATGATTTATATACTAATATATATTCCCTTTGGTTTTGTTTCCAGGTGAGTGCTGATTTCGAGAAGGTTTTGGTGAGTAATGGGCACCAATATTTATCAATTATTACAGTGTAAAAATAGTAGTGTTTCGCGATACGCATGCTTTCATAATAAGCTTGATAAATACCAGAGTCAAGTTGCAAGTAGGACGTAGCTTTTGCTATCAGTGCAGCGCAAATTGATGAATCAGCGCCTAGAAGGCAGCAAACCTTTAGGCTCTCGCGTCACGCGGGACATCTACGAAACAGGCGCATTTCAAGCAGTTAGTCGGGTTTCTTAATGTCGACGCGGGAGAAAAACCAACAAGGATATAATAACGTGATCCTTAGCGCAGGAATAAAATTTATTTTTTTCTTATGAATAAATATAATTGAGCTGGTGTGGTGAAAGTACCCTGCGACGGTAACTACGGTAGGAGTATCAATACAGGTAAAGAACATTGCAGGTACATTCGCGATGACAACAAACTAAGTTACTGTCCCAGGTGGACGCAGAAGGCCAGAGACATTATTATTTAGACAACAGCACGCGGGGTGGGAGTAGTTTTGTGCAGGGAGGCAAACACTTTTAGAGTCTGTGATGACAATATTACCTTGCCTGGCTGTGATAGCGTATTAGACGCGTTGTTGGGGCCGCCTTAATCGCGACGCAGCGTAAATATTGGTAAGGTAAGAGGAGATGGCAGCTGCAGCTGTATCGGGTTCCTTCCCATCCCTACCAAACTGTTGCCTTACCACCACACAAAACCACCTGCTCCTGCTGCCTGCCACTTACACTGCTTCTGTCAAAAACAATAAAACTTTCACAACATTTAATATAAGGATTTATTAAATATATAATGTTTAGAAAATGCCAATTTGTTATAGACGGTAATAATATACGCATAAGAGACAAGGATAGGAATGAGAAATATATACAGAAAATTAAAAAAGAGGAAGTTTGAAAGAATTGAGGCAGTGAGACGTAATTTCTCTTCACGTATATCGAAATCTTTCAATGGAATATTATTAAATTAGGCAATATAAATACTTTTTTCTGGTTCCTATTGTTGTAGGTTTTTGTCTTACTTTTTATGACTGGTTTATACTTTAGATTTGTTTTAGGAAACTGATAGGTGTATCTGATATAGAACAAAATTAACCCAGTTTTTGTTGTTGTTATTACTAAAATCTACCAATGTCTAACTTGAAATCCAAAAGAAAGACTTTAAATACGAGAAAAGGAAAAGTGCAGCAAATTTTTTTCAATTTAATATTTTCATCTTGATTGTTCGGTGGTAAGACTGGAATTCTTCACGTTCCAGACTTCGGCGCGCTTCTCATTGACGACGTCTCTGCGATTAATATAAATTTACGCCTTCACCCCGATTATTCGTAATTTTTTTCTTCTAAATTAAAAACTTTTGGAAGCGATTGTGATCGATTTTCCTTATTCGGAGGAGGAGTAGGAGAGAATGTTAATTGAAGGACGAGAGTGCAGGAACGTGAGTGGTAATTAAAGAGACTTTTAAGACAAGTCGGGGGAGATTTATGTCGTCTTGTCGAAAGGGAGTGATTTAGCGTTTCACACGGGGTGGGGGAGATGCCAGAAAATGACGTGGCCGTTGGCGACATTGGCTAAGTGATTATTATTTTTTTTAAATAAACTTTCTTGAGAAACAACCTACAGAAAATATTTTGTGCTACTTACTTTGGTTAATAGATTAGAAAGCACGAACAAAATGGAGGAAAACCTATGTCTCGACCAGTTCAGAAGACAGATAACCAATTTTTTGAAATGGAAACAGCCGACAAATTTTTCCCGCTTATCCTGAAGTGGGAGTTCGAAATCTGCATTAGGTAGGTGGGGCAATTGGTACTTGTCCCACGCCCTTCCGCTGGCGGGAGAGGGGTTTGCTGTTTGGATGCAGCATTTCCTTCTCCGTGCCTCGATGAGTTTAGGAGGCAGCTGGCCGACTATTCCAATAGGAATAGCCGATAACTCATACCGTAAGCCCAATCTCTGCGACCCCTGAAATAAACCTCTCTAAACCGATCGAGGTGCCTCGGCCGGCAATTGCCTGTGACGCCACTTCAGTTTTACTTCCCAGTCTTTTATATTAAGGGCCTAACGCAAAGTCAGAGATGTTGCATGTAAAGCGAGTTTTTGAGAGCCGTGCCTTCTCTTCATTTCTCTGATTTACACGTCATCATACGCTCTTATTTTTAACCCCAACTCTCGCCCCCTCCACCCCCGTTCACCCATCCCGGTCATCCCCCTCTTTTTTAGCGACAAAATTTACAGTGTTTTCTCCCAGTTTTTTTACGGAATCTAATTTAAATTTAAAATATTAATGGAATTGTGGCCATAATAATATTCTCTTCGCCCAGTCATAAATTTTCCTCGATTTAATATGAAAACCCCGGGGCTTGAAATATATGGACCTAAACGACGTTTTAAACGAGCGCTTTTCATCTTTTTGTTTAGAAATAATTTATAGATATCGCGTGCTCGGCGGCCATTGTTTATGCGCGCGCTTTAATTAGGCAGTTTTGCCTTTCCTCTCTCTGTGTCACGTTCGTTCCGTCATTCTCGCTGTGTTTATCCCCGGGGTTGTTTCATCGCTGGCTCTGAAGCCCCAAACAAGTCGTTTATGGAGTACGAGTGTTTCTGAATTTCAGTCCCGCGCACACGTTCTGTGTGTGCGAATGTGCAATTATAATTACTTATTCCCACTCACTCATCTTTCGTTAATTAACTCTACCTCTACCCCACCCCCTAACTACATGCGATGAACGTTTGTTTCTGCTTCCAGTTCTGAAAGCGCCTCAGGTACTCTCAAAATGGCGTCTGAATTGTGTTTCCTCCTTCTTATTTAACGTGAAAATTGACGGACTACCTGTTTCACATTTCCCGAGGGGTGGCAAATAAGGGTTGGTGGTCAATTATCCTTTTAATTTATTATCATCGTGGCTCACAGAAGAATAAATCTGGGGGTGGTTTCAGGCAACTAAACCGCCAGGGAGATTAAGTAATTATTTTTCCAACGACAAATTTTTTGTAAAAACAAATTTTTTTCGGAACTGTTATCAAAAATTCTTTTGTGTCTCCTCCGAGTTACCGTTTTGGTTTTAGTAAATATATGTATATATAATCAGTCACGGCTCCTTAGTTATGTCACTACATTACCCCGTAAGCAACTATGTAAAATATATTCTTCATATATAGTAGTGGAAACAGTGTCAGATTTTTAATAGCAGAGCCGAGCTGACATAATTTGTATCACCAAAGGGTTTTCTTTGCCTTCCTTTCAAATTTTAGAAACGAAGCACTATCGCATGACCTTACTACAGTTCAGTACAGAAAGGAGATAAGTCCTAGCCCTTCACAAGGGAAGTACACTGTGAAACTGGAATACTGTGCATGCGCATTTCTCATTCCACCAGACAAGATTTTTCTGTCTGAGCACAAAAAAGGCCTAAGTGTCAGTTTTAAGTAAGTATTAACACTTTTAAAACAGATACATAATCAGAGTGCCTTAAAATTTAGGAATAAACTTTCTCAACTATCAATTTATTTATGCGCTGTTGCAGTTGGCACGTATGAACCCAGTCAACACTAATCCATTTTGCATATTGCATTATATTTTCAAAAATTAACTAGTATTCCTCCTGTCTCCCACAGGAAGTCCTAATCCAATTTCTCTCTCTCCCCCCATCCCACACACACACACAAATTCTTTGTGGAAATTCTAATGAGAGGTTTCTTCCTTGGACTTTCAAACTATTTGCCATTTTAGATATATTTTGCTTAATTCCCAAATCTAAATTTTTTGAAAATGCTTAATTTTTTATAACAATAAAAAAATATCTGACGCGCATTAAATGTAATTAATGATTAATAGTCAGAACTTGAAAGCAATAAAAATAATACAAATTGAGTCCAATATAAATTCAATTAATCTAAATATTGATACAAAAAATATAAATTTCTATTAATGATTAGGTGTTCGTATGATCCAAAATGACGTATTCGTGCAATTTCGAATGTTTAATTCTTGTTTTAAGTAATAATTAGTTCAATTCTTGTGTTTAAAAATATTCAGCTCCAACAATGTAAGGTTTGAGCAGAGTGTTTATTGGTATTGTTTACTGTTATTTCCGACCATGATATAGATGTCGGACGTCTAAAAATTTACTATATATAATTTTATTCAAATTCACAACATATAATTTAATCTTTCTTTAATAATGTAAGTAACCATTTAAAACTTATTTGTTCAGGATTCAACCTTTTATTATTTACTTCAATATATGCCTTAATGAATTTTTTCGATTCATATGAAGAGGTTCCTTAACAGAGGCAAGATACGTATTGTAGTTTAATTAATTAAAAAATATTTAATGTTTATAAATAAATTCTGACTTTTGCCCATTTCCGCTAGTAATAGCTGTTTCATCAAACAGTAATTGATTAGATAATAGTCGTAAATTTGTAAACAATCCATTTTTTGTAAAAAAAAAAGTTTGAATGATGAAGCTCATTTTACAGTGAAAATGATACTGAAATATTCAGCAATAAATTAAAAAATATATATAATTTTCCTAACTAACATTAATTTATTGAAATGTAGTTTCATTAATTAATCCCTTACTTAATAATTTAGTAATTGACAGCTTTAAAATAGGTGTTATAAATTTTCTACATTTACTACATATCAAAACATATATATTAAATATACAAACAATTTCGATTGGCAAAATGCAATAATTATAAGTGAAGAATGGGTATATTATTCCATATTGATTACCGCAATGTTGCATACTACTTTGTAATGTATAATACAATTATATAAATAAAATTCTGGAACATTACTTACAATTACATGAAATGTGAAGAACATGTTATGCGATTTGCGGCTGTTGAGAGTATTGCTGAAATTAAAATAGCAATGGAAATAATAAAGATTGTAATACAATAACTGTTTCACAATAACAAGGAGGCATAAATACTACTTCAATTATTGGTATAATTTTTTTTTACATTAATGGGGGAATTATTGGATCTGGTATGCAACATTGCGGTAATCAATCTGGAATAAGATTCCCATTCTTCGTCTAAAATTACTGCATTATTTCAATAGAGCCTCTTAATTATTTTTTTAAAAAACTTCTAGTTTTAATTTTGAAAATTTTTCAATGAAAAGGTCTTTACCATGACTTTTAATGTGTTTGTCAAAACAATAATTATTGTAATTTCATTAGCATTACTGTTTCTCTCTCCCTTTTAGATAATTTTTTATGTTAGATAATTTTTTTAAAAAATGTCAATCGAAATTGTTTATATCGTTAGTATATATATATATATATATATATATATATATATATATATGTGTGTGTGTGTGTGTGTGTGTATGTGTATGTGTGTGTGTGTATGTGTGTGTGTGTGGAAAGGTAATTGGGGTGGGGGTAGCAACATAAAACAGTAAATATCAGCCATATTTTTTTAAAAAAAAATAATTTGAAGCAGTCTGACGTTGATCCGTTCTCATATTCAACCCAGGGAGGGAAGAGGTGAGTGAACCCCTATGAACATCACAGATCATCTGGAGAAAAGTAAAAAAAGGGATAGAGAAAGAGTAATGCTAATGAAATTACACGAATATTCGATTTAAAATGAAGCCTTGGAACTTCCCCTTTGCATGCACTCAAAGGTTCTCCCCCTACACCACCCCTTTTGCTGTCAATATTCACCCTACTCAGAGCGTGGTTCCCCCTTTCCAACACTCTACCAATCAGCAGTCCAGCAAGCCTTTGTCTAATTACTTAAGCACAGCTTCCTCATCCCACCCTCTGCTTATTTACTAGCCTGATCCCTCGAACCTGATGATCCAGGGGGGACCATGTTGTCAACAAGATTCGGAAAGTGACCCCTGCTGCCGGCTGCCGCCACCAAAGTCAACATTCACTAGCTTATATTTCTGGTCAACTTTGAAAGAGGCATTCCGTGACCAGTCTGATGATTTCCTCATCTTACTCCTGTAATGGTGGAGCCTCCCCACGAATAAACATAAAATAGCAGATCGATAAAGATTCGTCGACTTTGGATCCTAAAAAATTATCATTATGTTTTCTGAATATTCGAATGGACATTTGACGTCACCGGCAGCCATTTTGTTTTTTCTAATTTTTCTAGATCTCAGTGAAGACATGTTGTTTTAATTTATAGTGGTTCAAATGACAAGTGGGCGTGTGAGAATCTTAATTAAATGTAATTGAAGATACTGTAAAATTAAATTATTCACAATATCAGTGACTGTTTTAAGGTTATTCAATTAGGTTCCAAACATAATGACAAGTTTTACATTGTATTATACAAAATTTTGCAATAGAATTTTTACACCCTTTCAAACAAAATATAAGTTTTATTTTAAATCTAATTATTAAATTGTAACGTTTGTGATTATTGAAATTACTTTCAATATCATGGAATTAGTTCTGTTTATTGTTGGCCGGAACAATTTCACGAAGATTTATTGTAGTATGAACAATAAGAGAAAGTATACAAATGTCAAACAAAATTATGTGATGCCATAAATATCACAAAATGTTCCTGAAAACTTTGTTCCTGTCGTCAGGTGATGAAAAACACAAGTTGACAAAAGCCTCAGCTACTAATAAATTTTCATTTCACTTATCGTAGTATTTCATATCTTTAATTGCGGTCTCCCTTTTAATGTTTTTAATTGCATGGTGGAACCAAAAGGTGGGGGTCGAAACGTTTTCGCCTTTTATTTAATTTGATGAGATAAAATTTACTGACTTAATTGTATTCAATTATTCTACTGATCATTGATTGATTGATTTTTATTATTTATCTTGTTTCCTGTTTCTTTGAGAACAAGGAATTCTAGACTTCACCACGTGCATGGTAGATGTGAATCAAAAAATAAATTAGGCAATAATGTGGAATATTTTTCCTTTATTAATGATCCAACTGTTCAATTCAAATGAGGCCAATTTGAATTTATAAATAATATAATATCTAAGATTAAAAGAGAATAATAAATCAATTGGCCATGAGTCGGAAATAAATTAAATGAAGCCGTTTATTTTTAAAAAAATATAATTTCACAACGTTCCGTCCTTATTTTAGGACACCATCATATATACATTAGCAGTAAGTTATGACTTGGAGTATTTTTTAAAATAATTTGTATACTTGACACAAGTTCTTCAATTGACAGAGATTCACACTATTCACATCTAACTGAGTAAAATTTCAGTTCTATCCTGATGAAGTTATAAATTAAGGACACGAAACGTTCTGAAACTTTTTTAATCAAATGATTTATTACTTTTTCACTCCAATTCATTGCCAAATTAATGTATTTATTGTAAAAAAAGTGTCAGATAATTATAACTGATGTGAAAGTAATGACAAATAACTAGTAGTTTCCGTTGAGTTATAGGAATAAGAGTTTTTATACGCGTTTTGGTTTCACATTATAATTTATACCTTATATATTGTTTTTATTACCTGTCGCTGTAATTCACAAAATAAATTTTTCAAATAAAAAATTGAAAATTTCTGGACTTCATTATCCGAACCAACCACCGGGCCGACGAGCATCAGAGCTTGCAATTACGGTGTCATTAATCTTTTCGCGTTATTATACTAGTGCTAAAAAATTATATATATACTCTGGAATCCAACAATAAATTGTTTGTTTTGTTCCCTACCGCCCCTACACATCGTCGCAGCGCAATAAAGCAACATTTTCCCACCCCCACCCCTCCCCATTATTCACTGAAGCATTAGGGCGATTACATTTAATGCCAAGTGAGATACAAAACGTTTTACATGTTTGTTTTTTATTCTATTATTGTTGTTGGGTTGTATTATTATTATTATTTTCGGGGGTGCTGTGGAAGGGAGGTTCAGGGGTGTGTGTGTGTAGGGGGGCACTAAAAAAAATCAATATTACAACACAATAAACAAGGTGCACCTGTCTGCTTGAATAGCAAAGGCTCGGCAACCGCCGCCATTGATAAATACAGGATTAATGTTCGCAAACTTGTATAAATAACCAGACCCCGGGGTGTGGGTGTGAGGGGCTGGGAACTGGTGTAATAAACATGGCTTGGAGGGAATGGTTTGTGTGAAATAATAAAATTTGCTGTGGTGTTCTCGTGAGGATGATGGCAGATGTGGCACCTCTGACGTCACCAGCTGTAAGAAGAATTCAACCCCCTCACACGCACACAGAGAAACGTTCGATCTGGAGGGTTGAATAGCCAGGCTCATTGATCAGAGCAGCATTGTTATTTTAAAACTTCTCCTTTGTTTTGGACGGCGCATAAAAGCGCGCTCGCGGAAGGTAGGACGACTACGGCGACGACGAGGAAACAGAGGGGGAGAATAATAATAATAGCACTGCTCCTCGTTCTGAAACTTTGCCTATAAATTACAAACATACATAACTCCATTTACTGCCGCCTAGCGCGAGCGAACGCGGTAGCGAGTGAGACAGAGAAGAGAGATGCAAGGGAGAAATGTTGAAAAGAAGATTGCTGGCTGTGCACAAAGTGTAGAAGAGGATTGGCTCGGATGAAACAAGAGGAAGAAAAGGGAAAACAGGCGCAAGTTAGAGAGAGGGCGTGGTCCAGGACTCGAATACAAAACTTCCAGGAGGCCCCCTCGATCATCAAGGCCAAATATATGAATCGAAAAGTCGGTGATGACTCAAAAAAATAAAAAATGAGATAAGGAAACCTTCAAAAAGGTAAAAAAAAAATACTTGGTAATCTCGGTGATGTGGAAAAATAAATCACTGCAGGTATTCGTCGACAAATTCCTCAGTAGTACTATAAAGGTTAATGCCAATCTGTTTTTCACATTTCTTCTTTCAAGGACCTGAGACTATTAAACATAAAGATACAAAAAGTCAAGTATTCAATCTATATGTTACAGTATTAAGCAATTAATCACTTTATTAGAGTTAAAGGTTACATAATAGTAATCCACAATGTGGCCACTTAAAATCATTGGGGGGGGGGGGGGGTTGAAATGGAGGATACGGAAAGGCAGAGGAAGGTAACCAAGGCTTAACTAGGGCCCCCGGGCTATAGTTTCAGGATCCTACCCGGCATTAGCCTGAAATCGATGCAGGACCAACCCTCGAAAACCTGCTTGAGATAAGTCGGGCCCTACCGATGGCGGTAGAGGGGTTTGCTGGGGGGACCTCAACCAGTTCAGGAGGCAGCTTGCCTACTGATCCAATGGGAACAGAGGACAACTGTTACCGTATGCCCAATGTCTGCGACCCCGGACCATACACCTCTCAAAACAGTGGAAACCTTGGTACAGAAACGGAGAGAGGAAAAGGTATCCCCAAACGTAGCCCTCTCCGTCTCTCCAGAAAGGTTCTGTAACTTCGATTTCCAGCAATTAATCCTAATCTGTGTAGAGAAGAATTAAGCGATCCGTGACAACTCGGCCACGACAGACGCTCATAGGTAATATATGTCCAAAATGGTCCTGTTGACAGTGGCGGCTATTGTGATGTCACACACGATAATATGGGTTCTTTCCTCCAGTCTCCGTGCCTTCACCAGGAGGCAGCTGGCCGACTATTCCAATACGCGGGAAACTCTTACCGTTTCCGATCCCGTGGCATGAATGTCTCAAAACAGACGTAGTTGTCTCACTTGTGGGAACCGTAGTTTGAAACCGTCTCATGACTGGTTTTTGATTATGTGTGTACATAAGTTATTAATCCATTGTCTAGCCAGTCCACAATAGCATAGGAACTAGAGTTTTTCTTGTGGAATTTGTACGCCTTATTATCCGTATCTTTCAGGTACATAGAACAGTTGGACGTCAATCAAAGGTCAAAGAACTGAAAGTCCTTATAGCGCTATTTATCAAGCGGGATATTATACCCGTATTTTTTTTTTCCAGCCGGTAAATAGTATACAATGCGGCCGTTGCGGATGATGAAAATTCGTTTCATAGCAGTCCTCACGGACAACAGCAGAAGGAAACCGGTTCAAGGAAGAGGCGTGGAGGAACGCCTTCACAACTTGATAACTGCTCCGAATTTCTTTGAGGGAAGGATAACTCTCCCGTGGGAGCAAGCCTTCAACGCTGACGACGGTAAAACGTTTCTCGCATTTCGTTCGTCGCAAACTTTAACTCTGATCGTACAGAAGTCGTTACTGTTCTAACTCCATAAATATTATATCTTGCTCTGATGTTTGTGGTTTTGTGCGTTCGGGTACACCCTGAAGATTGAGTAAAAATCGTGAAACAAATTAAAATATCACTTAATGTGGAGGACCGGCGAAGTATCGTGGAAGGAGCTCGCAAACTGCAATGTGGTTGGTTGCGGTGCGTAAGTTCACGATGTAGAACGAAGCTAAATCAGCTTAAGGAGTCGAGCTACAGTCAAAAATCGGAATTTCGAATGTTTATTGAACAAAATTTTGTGTTATTAATTATTGAACACTTAATTCAGTGGCAGCATTTTGGTGGGAAACTGATATAAACTTCAATTTAAAGTTAGATCTTGCACAACTGGATCTCGGCGTTGAGAATCGAGCCTGGTCGTGCGGGACTGGCTGGTTCCTGGTAGTATATTAATTGCTGCGTTGGCTTCAATGGCAAAAAAAGCTTTTTTTCGCTTTGGACGATGTAAATAGTCGTTTCCAGTGGCTCCGTTAGTATTAAAATCCCCAACATAAGCTACCGTACATGCCCCCCCCCCCCATTACGAACCATACAAAATCCTCCTTTACCCTTCAAGGGTGCCACATTTCGGCCAATTACGCCTCGTCTCATGCCACCACTAATGTAGCAGTAGTTAGATATTCTTGAAGGGCGTCCAGTATCACGAAATACTGCCAGATTAGTCCTGACGTGCCCAAAATGTGACGTCCTAGAAGGGTGGAACCCCTTTGTTTGGTGAGGGGGAGGGGGGGGGAGCGTGAAACATTTACCAAGAGGCAAAAATTCCCGGAGAGAAGGAAGTGATGAAATTCAGTTAGAAAGGTGGTGGCAGGTTTTGTGAGGTTCAGGGGCAATCAAAAAATGTTGGTTAGCTTAAGTTGGGAATTTTTAAGAAGAAAGAAGCCACATGAGATGACTATTTAACTTTTTTATCATAACACCGCGCCATGGAACAAATCTGTCCCGCACGACGACGCTCGACCCACAACGTCGAGATACTGCTTTGTAAGAATTAACACCAAATTAAAGCGTATTTTCGTTTTCCCGATGAGAGAGCTGCCACTAAATTTCACACTGAACTAATTTACGTGCTTCGGTCACATATACATTGACGAGGGAAAAAGATCTAATTTTATATAAATCCCTGCGACATGTGAATAAAAAATTAATATTTGTTTCCTAATATCTTATTTCAATATGTTAATTTGTTTCAATTAATATATAGTCTTATACTTTTATTTTCATCTAATATACACTCGTTGGGCTTTAATTGTAATGTAATCATACGATTGGCGCCAAACGTGGGAGTTATTAATTGAAAAGATATTGTTACATAAATTTCAAAACGTCAGAAATTAAAGACTCTAGTAAATTAAATTAAAACAACATATTGTGTGATATTTAAATTACTGGAACATCCTTTTTGTTTATTTCATTAAATGACTCAATAATTTTTTAGATAACGTCTTAAGATGTCTCAGGGAACGAACGTTACGATGTACTTTAGTTAATATATGTAACTTTTAATGTTTATCAATAAATATTCTGACTGTTTGCCAGTTTGACTAATTTAAATTTAATTCCAGTCCCATTTAGCTTTAATTTTTAATGACGAATTTGTTAATCTGTGAAGAAAGTGTCACAAGGTTGTACTTTGAATTTATTTTTCTGAAAATTAACTTTCTTTTATTGGTAGATAAAGACTTGTTTTTATAGAGATTAACAGCACGCAAAGTGTAACGTAACCTCCAAGGATCCCCTGTTTGTGATTCAGAACGGCGAAATTAGACGCTTGTAGAAGATTAATTGACAAACATCCTGCTCCTGGTGCTGTTGGTGTAAGAAGAAGAAGAAACAACGTTTAATATTGACATCTGTTAACAAAGGACCGTGACAGGTTGTAAGGAAGGAGCCGTAGGATACGTGAGAGACATAACGGAGATGGTCTATGCATACACAAGCAGCCAGGCCAAGGAGGCAGGGGATAGGGAAGGGATAACAATCAACAGTTGCTGTCCCACCAGCCCCGCCGGCAAACAACGTTAGTTTTAATAATTATTTAATACGTCTTGTATTTAGACACTACTAATCTCGTAACGTATACATATTCAAGAGTAACCGGCTTGAGGATGCTAATTAGGACTCATTTGAAACGAGGTTTTTTTTAGGAATAGTTAAACACATGCAAAGTAGATAGGGAACTGTGTAAATGGGCATAAATCGGAAAAGGTGGAGAAAATATAATGTTGCTGCTTGTATTTTTCCCAGTCTCACAATACAAAAGGAGGTCGTCGACCAGTCAGGGTTTTTTTCAGCGAAAAAGAGAAAAATAACCGGTAAAGAACTATCAATTCTAATTAAATGCTAATCATTGTGGAAAAAAACGGGACGTGAATTAATATAATGAGCTCTAATTCGTCCGCGAAATAAAACATACATCAAACTAATTGGTTCGTTGTCAAAATAAACTATTAGGGGGGGAGGGGGAAGCTACGATCCAGGACTCACACATTTCAATCATTTTTCTTTTTACGAATATTTTGGTTTAATATGACGTAAGAGCGTTGCAGTGTTACGATTGATGATGGGGAAATGAAAGGTAAAGCATCTGACCAATCACACAGAGTCTGCAGTCACACGTCACTGTAACCCCGTGAGTTTAATATGAAACGTCTAATCGTGTAGGTTACGATGTATTAATCCCGCTCGTGGTCGAGAAAGGGAAAAAGAAGCGAAGATATAATATAAAATTGTTTTAATTAAATATTTTTGAACATCCGTCCGAACGTTTTCTATCTCATTCAACGAAATGCAATAAGACTAGTTAAAGAAGTAGCCATTAGCGGAGAAATTAAGTGATAAAATAAATACCACAAAAAATGTAATACGGATATTGTAATTATAAAATATAAGACTAATTAGGTAAATAAATAGCCAAATAAACAAAAATAAGTGATAAAATAAATAATTAAAATTAAGGCGGGTCTTGCGTTTTTTTATTCACCTGACGGAAGCAACAAGTATTGCAGAAACTTTGTGTGGAATTTAATTTCGTCTATTAATTGGCTATTTATCTATCTAACTAGTAAGGATATTACTTAAATCATAAAAAGAAACTATATATGAACTGTTAAATAAGACATGTTGATTAATATCCAATATTTTCCTCTTTTTCATATTGCTTATTATGGAACTTAATATTACTAGACGAAGTTATACTTTACGTTAACGTTTATCATGTTAAATCATGTTCGTAAATTTGAAAAAAGAAATTCTCTATAATATAGAAGATTATATCAATTATAAACGAATTTTTGTCCTCAAATTTAATTTTTAAAATATGCAACAATAATTAATTGAAGGAGTAGATTTCACCTATTATTAAACTTGACGACGCACGAATATATATTAATTTTCTTCTTTTTGAAAACGTAGAACTAATTATATTCAGAAAAAATGTTAATAGAGCCGAGAGGGTTATAAAGGTGTGGACGTAATTAAACAAAATAGTATATAAATATCTATCTTAATTTATTTTAGTTTATCAAAAACTTCGGGTATGGAGCTTGAGTGAGTTTTTTTAAAAAATTATTAAAGTAAAGCGTAAAAATATTCGACGGAGCAAATGGAATCGTGAACCACACCGACGGGCCACTGCTTTATATTTGGTCGCAGCAGCTCTAACCACTGAGCTACGCGCCTTTCGATTTCGATTTTCAGGACTCGGTACAAATGAGATGACTTTCTTACTGTTTAGTTCAGTGGTCAGACCTTCTATGTACTAAGAAAAATAATAGACTACATTAAAAATTTATCAGCTATCTTCAAAGCTGTACTTTAGGATAAAAAGCTTCTAATAATAAGATAGATATTTATTTCCTTTTGTTTAATTCCGTACACACTTTAATAACCATTTCGGCGCTATCAACTTTATATATATATATATATATATATATATATAATTCGTTATAATGTTATCTAAGAGAAAAAGAAAATTATATTCGTGCGTTAACATGTTAAATAAGAACTGAAATCTCAATTAAAAACTAATTTAGAGGACTTATAAATTTGTTTTATAATAAATTCAGATATATATATATATATATATTTCACGACAGGAATTTTAACAATATTTTTGGAGTTCTAAAATTACGTTTCTAATATTTTTAGTAGTTCCTGAAAATATTCACTTTTTTGACACCCTGTATTTAATATTTTTTGTCCCTGTATTCTCATACTTTTAGTTACGTATTCAATTTTCCCATTTCTATAATTTATTTTATTCGTGTTTCGTGGCTTAATAGTTTTTTCCCCCCTAGAACGTATTTAACGGTTCTATTGACTTCAGTAGATTGACTAATGTGGGATAAATAATAAACGTTTCGTCATCGTCAGGACATTTATTCACTTCCAGCACGGCAAGAAAAAGGGAAAAACAAAAAAAAAAACTTGTATTCTGTCGTCGTCGGACAGTTGGTAATAGCTTATTATTACCAAGATTTAATTTAACTTTCCGGTTAACCTTGTTGCCAGTTGGAGCCATAAACAGGTTCTGGCCGTCGAAGGTTACGAGAGGTCACCAACGAACGCTCAAAATCAATTAAATAACCATGAGAATTTTTTTCTTATTTTTTTTAACGATTCGTTTGAAAATTACGTTGATGTCTTTCTCAATCGTTGCGGTTAATTAAATAAAATCCTGTCTCTTCTCCACGTTTACGGCTACGTCTTTAATTTTATTGGTCAACTCTTGCAAAGATTACATCTTTCACGAGAAATCCCCAATGTAATTTAATTTATTTAGCGAGGTTGGCAGTACTGTCTTTCGGTTAGAGATCAGGAGATCGATAAGGGGGCGAGGGAACAATCAAAACAAAAGTTACAAATATAATTAAATTTATAATATATTTTGCGTCTTTTTATGTAAGCTTTCAAATACATATGAAATGTTTTTAATATTGTTGCATTTAACTTGTATCGTCGACGCTTTATTACATTGGAGGGAAATCAGTGGTAATGGGGTCGATTCGTACAATGAATAATTTAGACTTTCTTCGAATGAAATATTTCATCGAATAAATTTATTCAGACCGTCCTTAGCCATATTTAACTCTTGTATAAATGTATACACATAATATCTTTATTTTAAGCACGAGGAAAAATGCGACCGGACCGGGAATCGAACCCAGAAACTCACGCTTAGCGGGCAGACGCTCTAACCACTCAGCCACTTTTTCTTCATGTCCTAATTCTAGTAAGTTGATCACAGATTTTTCCAAGAATAAGGGAAGCTTAAATCATCAAGCCGAATTTAGATCTATGGAGGAATTTCGCACCGGATCGGGAGTCGACAAAGATAGCTTAGTCGTTAGAGCGTCCACCCGATTGGTTTCAAAAATTTTTCAAACTTAAAAGAAATAAAAGTTTTAATTCAACGTCATTTTTTGAATTAATGAAACAACTGATTACATTATATAGACAGTTTTTATTATTTTTATATTGTAACGACGTTTTGATACCTTCTTATATCTTCTTCATTAATTAAAAAACAAAACAAAACAATCAGGAACCAATTTTCTGTCATGTAGACACGGGGCAGGTACTACGTCATCAGAAGACGTCACGTCCCTCTCAAAGCAATCGACAAGCGAATTTTGTATGGAAATTCAAACAAATCAAATATTAAACATCAAGCCAACATCCATTTAATCTATGATGGGGTAAATTAGATCACTATGTGATGAATTATTCATATGCTATTCCAGAATAATCTGGCATTCATCAAATATATTATGCATTTATGTATTCCATTCGATGCTGAAATCAATTAGTAAATTTTTGTCAACAATATAATTATTTAATTATATTAAAAATTTAGATTAATATATCATAATAATGTATATTGATCATGTACCATTACGCGTATTCTTTATATACGTGTAATGTTGACGTCACGCACGTCTCCTCGTTCATAAGAATTTTCTCTACAGATCTTAACAACTCAACCCAATATATATATATATATATATATATATATATATATATATATATATATATCAGGACGATTCGATTAAGGGGGATCGTTGAGGGTTCTTTGTTAAAATATATACAATACTTTTGGTTTCAAACTCCTGCGTGTCGCTGTAACGCCATTGGAGGAGTCGATTGGAGATAGAGGGTGGTCGATTATTAAACACCAGAATATAATTAGTCGTATTATGCTTATAATTGTAATTTAATAATTTTTGGACGAACATTAATAAATATACTACATAATTTGGGAAGTGACACTTTCCCCCGCAGTATAATTATTTTTACTTGCGTTGGCATTTGGGAATTTGAATTTCAGTTACGTTAGTTCCATATTTTTTAATAGCGGAATAAAGCTTGGAATTTCGAGGCACGTTAAGGCTAAATTTTGAAAGCAACCATCAAGGCTGTACCGACGGTCTCGTCCTCCGTCATAGTAACAGGTAGCTTCTACGAAGCTACAAAATATATGTTATGTAATTGTTTTTTAGTAACTTTTGTTCAGGTAGGGAAGGTGTTTCAAAGGGTTCGACACTCAACGAAGTTTCTCAACCCCTGGTAAATAAATTATCATATTCAAGTGCTAATATTACTTTTAGTAATAAAATTTGTCTGTTTTTCTTTTCTAGGTAAGTGCGATTGTCCCTCTCCAGTCTTTCTGAACTCAAGAAAAACTTTGTGGAGTGTTGGTAAGTAAATGCATAGAATATTCTGGCGCGAGCCAAGTGATGGCAGTTCCTCTTTAGTAGCATTTGAAGGCAAATTGAAAGTGGGGATGCGGAAGGGTGAGCATGGCATGACCCTGGACTCTATTTTAAGGTTACAACCCGCCGCATTCGCGTAAAAGTTATGCAGGGCAAACCCTAGAAAACCCTGTTTGAGATATCTCGGGCTTTTTGTGCGTGTCCTACACCATTCCTGATAACTGTAATGCATCTGGCGGACTGTTCTAATAGAAACACCGACAAAGTATTACCTGAGGTTTGCGACACCGGCTATGAAGGGCCTATTACTTTCATAGAGACAGGTTGCATGAGGGTAATCCACGTGGTGGTAACTCCCCTTTATTAGCATAGGAAGGGATTTGAAAGAATGGTTATATGTATTGTCATTTAGCTTTATTAACTTTGTTTATTATTTCGGTTGAACCTGAGAGAAATTTTCTTTCACCACGGGCTAGAGACGATGTGTGGATTTCAGTTGGCGACGCTAGACCGGCATAAAAATGGTGGTATCGCGTTCCGATGCTGGCGCTGTTGAAACTCTGTTTGAACCGGTTTTGGAGAGGCCCGTATACTGATCACGTGGTCTGACTTGATTCGTTCATTTGGAAGGGTTTTTTTTCTCTCCACTCTTAGTCATACGTCTTGCTACGACCAGCCTGGAATTAGGAAAGCTCCTGGGAACTTTATACTCAGTCTTGTTCTTTTATATTAAACTTTATCTTTAACTTCATAACGCTTTCTGTTTTGTGTTCGTGTCTATGGAAGTACTTAAATACCAAGAACCCCGCGTTATCAACTTTCCTATTTTCCTATCCTAGAAGTCTTCCTTTCGCCATTGAGGAAGATACGACACTGGATTTTCCTCCGACCTGATCCTCCGTGACTTAGTTAGAATTAAAATTCCTTTGCATCCATCTTGTTTCGATTTCTAAGTTTTAGCAGGTACCAAATATTACAGTGTGTATCGCAAGGCTATATATATATATATATATATATATATATATATATATAAGGTAATCCATGTAGTGGCCACTCCTCTCTTATAGCATAGGAAAGGGACTTAAAGGGTACAGCAGGATAGCCATGGGTTGACTATCTGCATACTAGGCTGATTAATTAGTAATGAATGTAAAGTCGGTGTTTTCTTATTGGGGAAGGTTCGGTTGTAACGTCACTTCAGTTATCCAGGAGGCTTGTCGACGTCTCAGTATTATTCCTTCATGTAAATATTTCGGGGTTCAAAGTAGCAATTTCCGTATTGTAACACTTTTAGATTTGAAACAGAAGGCGACCCGTCGTCTGTAGTTTTTTCCCTGGGAGGAGGTAGAGAGGACGACGCAACAGGTGTTTGTCTTGTCGGGACGGTCAGCGTAAACGGAGAGCCAGCCTGGTAATTAAGACGACCGGAGGGTGCATAGTAATGAGAGAGGCATCTGGTGGCTGTGTCCGGAAACCTGGAGCACATCCTCAGGGAGATAAGTGAGTGACTACTCACTTCACGTTGCTTACATCGGTATTTGTCAAGTGTGTGTGTGTGGCATGCCGTCGCCACCTCAGCGGGCTGTGGTATCGAATCCCTGTGAAGGGAGAGGATGAGTGCAGTCCTTATACCCTCTTCCTCCTTGGACATAATGATACACGTTAGCATACATTAGCAGTGCCATGGCATTATCCCTCGTCTTCCAGAAACAGCGACCTCCTACGGTTCTCCTACACGTCGATTTAATCTTTCTGTGAACTGTCGACGGAAAGAAAATCCTTTTTTGATAAGACTCGGATGAGCCGTGGCTGCTTGTGATTGGTCCCTCGACACGTAGACGTTGTAGGTTCTAACGTTGCGGCGGTCTTCTGGTTAGTCGGAAATCCTACTTACTTCCTATACACGCATAATAGTACGTAGTGTATATGTTACTTACGATCCAAGAACAAACACTGTGGTGATAAGCCACAAATAAACATATTAATAATGTCAACTGCATAATTCTTAGTGGTTGCACAAAACAGCCAGCTTTAAGAAAAGGAAATTATTTCATAAATGGCCATGGTGAGTTGGCTTTTTCTTCAGAACATTACTCGTTATATTTTCAGCAGACTCAGTGTGTAAATGATGGGTTATGGAACTTCATGCAGTCGTTGAAATAAGAGTTTAAGGTATCAGGATGGAAAAAAATCTGGAACCGTCCCGGGAATTCAATTCTGGATCTCCACATGGTTCGTGGGTGCTCTCCCATCTGAGCTACCCAAGTCGGCTTCCCCGTCAGTTACTAGACTTCTGCATCCATTGCATAAGCCTGAGCACAATGAAGAAGAGCAGAAGAAGGAAACGTTTCGGCAAAGTAAACTAAATGACGTAAACTGTCGGTCCAGGTCTATCGCCGCGGGAGTGTATCTTTGTTGGATGTGCAGCATGTCTGATCGGTCCCGGAGCCGTCCGTTGCTGTTGTAACTGTACCTGTTTACCGCCTCTCTTTTTTTTCGGGAGCTTCCAAGGTCAGAGTTCCCCCTCCCGTTGCTTCCCAGTCAGTAAGGGGGCTTTTGTTTCTTCCAAATTGTCAGTAATTAGGCTAAGACAAGTTTGTGTGAGGAGGATAATGGCCTCCAATTCTCCAACCCCCCCACTTCTCCTGGACCGTCGTAAAAGTGTTCATTACCCGTGCAAGTGGCAACGCCGCATGACGTAAACTAGAGTAGTGATTCATTTGTATTGTAAGCGGCCAACAATGATGTCTCTGCAGTTGCTGGTCTCTCCCCACTGCTCATCTCGTGGTGAACCCTGTCAGTCTGTCCGTCCACCCTACGACACACTTCGGACCACTCACAGGTTGCTGAAGGGTCCAGTGAACCCGAGGGTGCATTACAGTGGGGGAGGTGAAAGCACAATGGGTGAAGAGTTGATCAACAGATTCGTTCGTCTTTGGCTCTACAGGGTTTCGACTGCCACATTGTTCAACTCCCATGACACATTCCGGAAATTTTTAGTTATTTACATGGTCCCGTGACACTATCATCTTCAAGTCTGAACCCTCAAGTTCTCATGGCCATTCATAAACAGAGTAGGACAAGTCCCGGGGACAAAAAATCATCAAAACGATGGACAAAATCTGGAGAAAGTGCACCGAAAAAAGCGACGACCGTTTTGTCAGCTGAAAAAGTGACGACTCCAGTCTTTTGGGATTATTAGATTCATAGATTTCCTGGAAAAGGGCACAAGCAAAACTGGGATCTATTATGCTGCTCTGTTGGATCGTTTTAAACGGGTGCTGATTGAGAAAAAAAGCAAGAAAGTAATGTTTCACGAGGACAATGACGAAAGTGTACGAGTTGGGATTCGAATTGTTTTCTCATCTACCCTATTCACCAACTCACTTGTTCTTGTTTGAAAATATGGTGCAAATAAATTTGAATGAAATGAAGAAGTGATGGAGTCCGCGACGGAGTATTTCACAGAGTTTAATTTTTGTGATGGATTGAAGAAATTCAAACTCGCTAGTGCATAGCCAAGGAAGAGACTATGTTGATAAATAATGTAAGTTTTCTAAAAAAAAAGTTTTTTGTTACATTTTTACGAGACTTATTAAACCACGTTCGTACGCAATCGGCCATTCGTACTCAAGTGTTCCAATTTTGAATCACAGCAGTTGTACCAATTATAGCAACAAAAAAAATTACGCACAATCAATTAAAAGTTTCTGCCATCTGATGCGAATTTCTTGAGGTGTGTAGAATTGGTGAAGAGAGATCATTTGAAAGACACTGACTAAAAGAAGAGATGGGCTATTAGGACACATTTTGAGGCAGGAAGGGCTCAATGTGACTGTCATGGACGTGCTGAGGAAGATATTCCCACCTTTGTCCGTCAACACTACTTTGGTGACATCGAGACCACAAAAGCGAAACTCCTCCAGGTCATCCTGTCACGGCCAGTAACGTCGTTGCCTCAGACAGAGACATTCCCCGAGATCCAGGTATGGGACGCAAGATGATAGTTTCCGGACTGTCTGACACGGCACCTCCAAGAACCTATCACACAGGTGGGACACTCATAGCAAAAAAAAAAAATCGTTTCGTGAAAGGTGAAATAAAAGAATAACGACTTTAAGGGGGAAGGCAGCTACAATGGCGCTTGTTAATCCTCCCTGGATCCCTAAAAAAAGACGGTAATGTTTTAAAAACGGACGACGAACAAACTTTAGCACACGTAATTGTTTTATTTATTTTTTTTACCCGCCTCTCAATTTATGGCGTTGTCTCATTTGCATACCCCATTTGTTGGAGCCATAACTTTCGTCTCATGCATGTTTATGGATATTCGTTACTAGAATGGGAGGGGGAACAGGGGGAGATAGGGGAGGGGGGAAAAAGGGCCAATAACATTTTTAGCGAATTTTTCGTAATTAAACGTAAATTGTATTTGACAATAATTGAAGTTGCCAGCAACGCGGCCACGTCGATGGGGCGAAATCGGCCGCCGCCATCATAAAACAGACAAGTAATAAAGCAGCGTTCCACCAGAGAGGGGGGTGGGGTCGGGTGGGGGAGGTTTACAACGTTTCATATTTGCAAATGGCCAAGATAAAAACTTTGTCAATTGCGTCTAATTTACCGACGAGGCTTCTCGTGTTTGCCACGTTGGCAGCACTGGAGAGACGTTACATGAGGACTGCGGGTTACCGAAGCCTGTGAGGGGGTGTAGAGAACTAGAATTTATTTATTTACTATACTCCAATCTCACAGGTTTTTTAATTTTTGGGGAAAACATAGTCAAAAAACAGACCTCACAAAAATAAAAGCGGGTAGAACGTTTCATCCACAGGTTTGTGGACCTTCTCAAGTACACGACCAAGGAACCGAAAAACTGCAGTAAATATAGCTATCCAAAGATGGTAGAAGGAGTCAAGTAGGTAACAAAAAATCGTAGACTTTGCTCAAAGACTTAGTGTGCATTTCGTTTGTGAATTTTGATGTCCCTCGTCTCAGTTAACGCTGTGAATTGGAGGCGAGTTTTACCTGATTGGTCAGTGTCTAGTCGTAATCACATAAAATAATACTGGTTGGTAGAAAAAGAACAAGGCAGAGATGCGACTATTGAGTTGACGTCACGTTACGTCATCATCCGCGCGCATATTCATACAGTGCTAAAACTCTGGCATTCATCTTGGATTCTCTCATCCTGCCCCTCACACACCTAGCATCTTTCACAAAATCTAGTGACGTGACGGCTTCTGATTGGTGCTTTGTGTCACTTGCCGCCGTGAAGTGACAGCGGGTGCTTTACCGTCACTCATCGGCACTCAGAATAGCCGTCACTGTAACGAAAATGGACCGTTGAAAAGGGGAAAAAGGAAAAATTTTGTGTCGCTGTGATGACGTAACGTTACGTCATCATCCAGGTGTGTGTTCCGAATCTACCAGACTTTCCATCCTCTTGTTACAGGTTTAATGTTTTAAAGAAGTATCCTCATTCGCCATGTAGCGACGTGGCGGTTTATGATTGGAGCTTTTGCTCAGTTGAGAGCCGAGAATCGCCTGTTCGCGTTAAGAAGCCGACTTCCTCATGACCGTTTCTAGAAGCCTACAACACCTCGTCCTTTTCCCGACTTTAATAGGCCGGGGCCATTACACATCGATTGTCGTGGGGAACGTTGACATCGGCAACGTCGCAGAGAGTCCTTCCACGGAGGACAATGGCTGAATGAGCACTTTGGCCACAGAGAGCCTGAGAGGGGAGGGTATGCAATATTTGTACGCAAAACCCGCCCCCGCTCATCCTCCTTTATCCCCCCACAAGGTCATTAACAACGTCATCAGCGGATCGTCCGTAATTCTTGCCCCTCGTGAGACGGCGCCAAGGTGGTGATATCCTTTGCGTTGCCCGTGGTTTTAACAACCTTCCACCCCCGCCCGATCTCTTCTGTGCTAATGAATGAAACCCTTTCTCGCTAGTAAGCAATGTTAGAAGTGTTGCGGCGTTGCCTTTTCCGATATCAGTAGTAACTTAACAATCCCTGGATAACACGAATTCAGGATTAGTTTAGGATAAAAATGAAGCTTGACGTAGACGTTGAAAAAATAAAATATTTTGTGTACGAAAGAGGGGTTAAATATCATTCATCGACAAGTCTTTGCGACCAAAATCGATGTAAGGTATTCACGATTTTTTGACGGTGTATGCGAGATGCTTTCTAGTGAAAATATGAGATTATAATTAGTCAATAAATTGTTTGCAGAAGAAATAATCATCTGTTTGTGAGCTCGGGATTGCGGTGGACATGTATAAGAATTGTAAGTTTTAAATATACACTCTGTTGAAGTAGCTATTTCTGATTGGAGCTCCTTTCACTATTTCGGACGGAAGCCGTTGTTTGTCTAGATGGTGGACTCTGACAGTGGTCTCGGACCCTTTTCGATGAGAAAGGATACTCATGGAATTAACCAATGATTTAAAATATATGCAACTTTGAGGATTTTATCTTATCTTTATACAACTTCAAGAGATAAAGAACAAATGTGTGTAAGGAGACTATATATACATGGTATATAGCATCGGAAGGGGAGGGGTGCGGAAAGGTAAAACCAGGTAGCCTAGACAAACCCTAGAAAACATGCTTCACATAGATCGGGTTCTTGTTACTTGTCCCCCGGCCCTTCCCATGGTGGGAGAGACAGAATAGTAAGTAATCACGTTTCTCATTGGCCCACTGGATATGCTGTGACGTAGCAGTGGACTCTTGTGATTGGTCAGACTTCATTGCGAATTCCTCTTTAAATGTGACGACGTAGTGGGTTCCGATTGGTGACTGCACTCAATGTGGCAGTGTCTTACTTACCGTTCCACTTGTAAACCATTACACAAAACCTCTCTGTGTCTCGTTCCCTTGGTATCAGACGTTTAACTTTAAAGAAACCTGTATGTTAAAACATTACAATGAACTTCCTCTGTAAAATATTATATTCGCAGCCATTAAAATTAACAGTAGGACACAGAGCGCCGATGATCATAATACTGATAGGTTTCTCCTCTCTGAATGTCTTCATCATTCCACCCAAATACCCTCTCACCCTTGAGACTCGGTGGTTAACGCCGGGTCGCTCCCAGCACGGTCGCTCTAAGCACGGCGCTCCATTACACAGCTTCCGCTCCAGATAAAACGACAACATTGTCCCGGGTGAATTATATTCGTGCTGTTCTGAAGAAGTCCTGAACCCGGTTCTAAACACCAGATAAAAGATTATAAAACAATTATATACGGCCGCTGCAGAACATCGAAGTCGCGTTTGTGTGCGTCTTAAATTCTCAGAATCGAGGATTCACGATTTAAGTGACCCACTAATTTTCTGATATATCTCATTCGTCCGTAACAAATCATTTTAACGTCGGCGAGGGCAGGAGAAGGGTGGAACCTATTTAGATAGTCACGATAATGAAGAGGGGAAATAATCGCATACATACATAGATATATTTTTGTAATTCCGGGCTAGTAACAGCTGCATTGCGTGTTTATCGATAAAACAATTCTTGAGCCAGGGCCGCAGCAAAAGTGATGCGGCTTTAATGGCGGTTGAATTATTCATGCCGACGAGAAAGTTTTTATTATTTATTTGCCTCCCGATTTCGTGTCGATACACTTCTACTCTTACAAATGAAGATGTAATTTATTAAAACGAAGTGTACTCTGGGAAATATTGAGCGAGAGGAATGAACTGTCGATAAATAACCTCGATGAGGAGAGGGGAAAAGAAACCCTAGGAAGGTGAGTTGGAAGAAACGATTAGTGACAAACAAATATGGCGCCTACCTGTAATTTCTACGTTTAAATAGTGCCAACGTTACACTACAAAATCTGTCTGCATAACGCACACGAAAGAAGAAGCTTTAATCATTTTAAGCTACTGTAATTACGTGAAAAAATTAATTATACTTAAATTGGGTATCATCTTTCAGTTCTACCAATCTGTATAAAGAAAACATTGTTTTTTTCCTGTGTCTCAGAATTTAGCGATTTCAGTTTCATAGTTGGTCCATTGGTTTGAATTTTGAATCACCTGACGCAAGCAACAACAATCTTTCTATATGAAGCAGTACTTTTGTCACTACGTGGCTTAGAATACAAGTAATTTATGGTTTCCGAGTTCGTTCCCTTAGGTTGTACTCCGTGTCCCGTTCTTACAAGTCTTTAAATTTTTTAATCACCTGACGCAATCAACAAAGATCTTCCTGCATAAAAAACCAGAACTTTCGTTCCTGAGTGGCTTGGAATCCATGAAATTTTAGCTTTCCATTTTTCTCCCTGGTTTGTGCTGCGAATGTCCAGCTCTTACGATTTTGAAAAACCTGACGCAAGCAACAAGAATGTTTCCAAATGAAACAGTGCTTTCGTCCTGACGAGGATCATATTTCAAGGGATTTTTAATTGCAAGTCCTTTCACCGGTTTGAGCTGGCGTGTGTACAGTTCCTACGTTTTTAATCACCTGACGCAAGCAACAAGGATTGTAAGAAACGTTGTTGTGTCATTTTGTCACATAACTTTGATAATTCGATACTGATTTTAGTTTTATTTTCAAAGGTAATCAGCTTAAAGCCTCAATTTCAATAAGAATTTTTTTTCGATATTCACGTGATAAGGTTCTTAGCGATATCAAAAGTCCATCACTATGCGACCTGCAACCCCTATCATGAATTTAAACCTTTGACACTCCTGAGACACGGCAGACAACATCCTTGCAGCCCTTCCAACATTGTGCAGGGTTCAGAAAATACATTTGTTTAAAAGTTTTATTTAACGTCTGTTTTGAATTAATAAAGCAATTAATGACCTTATACAGACACTTTATTTTTTTATTTACGTTTCGATACTTTTTATATCCTCTTCAGGTGTTTTTCTACAGAGAAATGATCAGATTTATAGTATAATTGTACAAAGTCAACAAAGGCAAACATTTATACTAACTTCTGTTTACGTTACCGTAGTTAAGGTCACATCTTTGAGCCGCTGAACAAGTTTATTCACTTGAAATGAACATTTCATTAAAAGCGCGCTATTTCGGACGGAAGCCGTTGTCTGTCTAGATGGCGGACACTGACAGTGGTCTCGGACCCTTTTCGGTGTGAAAGGATACTCTGTACGGAAAAAGGGCCTACAGAGGGCTGACAGTTCCAAGGGACGCTAAACTTATTAGGTATAAATAATGTAGCTCCCGAAGCTCAAATATATTGAGCGACGGGCATAGATAATTAAAAACATATGCCGCACGAGTTTTGGTGATTTCGGGAGAGCAAAATCGGTAGTTGGTAGCCAGCCACGAGCATGACCAGACTCAACTCAGAAAAATCCAAGGAATCCTGGAAATTTGTAGGGCTCACACGATTTGTCGCCGACACCGAGATGCGCTTGGACGTTCCAACACGAGCATCAGACGTTTCCACAGCCACCAGTCTGCACCAGCTGTAACCATGGTATCGTTTGAATGGATTAAATACGATATCGTAATGCCAAGTTCCTACATTTATACCTTTAATTAATAAATTCAATTTATTAATACAATTAATTTTGCCATGTTGAAGTTCACCATACGAAATCCCTGTCAGAGTCCATGTCTCATTATTTTTAATTATGCTCTTTTTCTTGTATAAATTCAATTTTATGTGGCTCAATTTTTTTATTAAAAACTATGATAAGTAAATTAATATTTTTATTTAAGAAACCCAACCCAAATTTGAACCCTGAAGTAATAAGTATTACTCACTACAAAGACGGAGACTTTGTTAATCGTTGGTTTTCCAGTCAGAGCGAGTTATCCGCCAGATTGATCCGGTCAGCAACGAGCTTTCTTTTCGAGGTTAAGAAAAAATGGTTACTTAGTCGTGTATTAGGATTCGACGCGGTTCCGCGGGAAATTTTGAAGGCACGGTTACAACGAGAGTGGACGAAGAAAAAAACAACAGGAACAAGTGTTTAAGGTAAATAGGTGGAAGAGTGGGGAAGATAGAGAAAGCGACCGGCCGTGGAGAGAGAAAACGCACTCACGTAACAGTCGGTTGGAGTTTCCTGCTGTCCACTTGACTTCCGATATACCTGATCGATTACTCGGGGGTCCATATAAAACCTCCCCCCAATGTAATGTTTTTGGCGTTGTAGCGCTCTTATCCACCTTACTTATTCACGCCGATAAAGAACAGTTAATGGCGAGATCAATTCCGGTCGCCATTGCAGTTCTTGAAACTGTTCCCTTCTAGACTACAGTAAAATATTCACCTGATCCTTACGTGTCCGTCCCCCACCACAGAGGCTGTTTCTCTTAAGTAGCGTTTCCAGTACTCAAGACCTCAGCTAAACGACTCCCACCCACCCCATCATTATACGGTTTACGCATTGCTGAAACCCTCACCAAGATGGCTGCTACTTCATCACCGTGGATAGCAAACCAGAGAACTGTTCACATTCTTTCATCCATAAGACATGGCGTCGTGGGCACACAGTAGACAGATGTAGTGGACAGAGCGTGGCGCTGTCGTGTCACGTCATTCTTTTTTTCTGTCTCACTAGACCAAATAACAGTGTTGTTGGATAAAATTGGGAATGAATATCATGAGGGAGATTTATAGACGAAGTTAAATTCAATGAAAAACTACATAAATAGTATAAAAAGCCTAGAAAGATGCAGGATTGAACGGCAAGGACACGTAAGAAGAATGGAAGATTCTTCTTACAGCCAGATGCAACGTGGAAGGTCCTAATGTACACTGAAAATGAAGAATCATACTGGATTTGAGGCTCAATACATGAATAGATGGAATTAAGGAGACTAAAACCTCACAAAATAGGCTGTAAGAATAATGTACCATGATAGAACTAATAATAAAAGTGGAAAGTATAAGAGAATCTCTCCATCGAGGAAACGGCAGGGGAAAATAACTGATTATATAATCGCCTGATGACTACCGAAGATTTTATATTAGGGGATCTATAATGCGGCTAAAGATGGCGGAACTAGGCGCGCACTACATGGAGTAGTAAGAAGTCGTTAAATACTTTAGTACGTAAAGATTTTGGTGGATGAACAAACCGTAAGGCAGTCTGCCGATGAATACCCCAAACTGTAACTAAACTCGTGGTGCATATTTTCACGTACGCGGTGACTTTTTAGCTAACTTTTTTCTCAATGTCTTACGACCGAACCCAAGAACCTGTCTCAACAGAAATTATAACTCACCATTAAAAGAATAAGAAAACGCTAGACACAAAAAAACTCTTCTTAATTAAAAATTCGTCGCTTTATAAATCACGCCATTACAAAATTTATCATCTATATAAAAATGTCACGAGACCACTGCGAACTTCATTCTTTCTTTTCAGTCATCGATTTTCACCGTTAAACCTTTATTTCACGTTTAAAGATTGAAAGTTTCTATTGATTATATGTGACATTTTAAGATTGAAAGATTCTATTAATTATATGTAACTTTTAAACATGAAATAATGGTTAAAGGGTGAAAAATTATAACCGTAAAAAACGGCATGTTATGTATCTAAATTTATGTTATTTTCTTGTTTTATTTCCAACGGGATCTCATCTGCGGCACCCCAAAATTCTCTGACGTTTCGCTCGGGAGTTGTTTCCCGTCCATGGGAGATGTCGACACGTCCAGTAATTGTTTCGAATTTTTGACTGCTAGTTTTGTTTGAGGAATCTGTGGGTCTGTTCGTAGGCGATAGGGGTGGCGGGAGACAATTACGACGGTAATTACCAGACCATTGAGGTAGCTGTCCGTGCTCGAAGTAGGAGTAACCGATATCTAACAGAGATTGTTTATGCGGAGAGTTGATTGCGAGAGGCTCTGTAAAAAAAAAGGAAAGAGGAAAAAAAGAAGGCTCCAGATTGTTGCGGAGGCCTGGAGAATGGCAACAAGGAAACAAGCAGCAACCAACCACTTGGCGTAATCTGAGCCGCGAGAGCCTTAATTAGATTGGATCCGGCTCTCTCCCGTCCTCCTCCTGCCATGTTTATTCCAATTATGCAAATCCCATCATTCCTAAACTTAGCTCGCAAGTAAAACCCCCCTCCCTTCCTTCTTCTTCCTACTCTTTTCAGAAATCCTATCTTGTATGTAAATTTAATTTGGGCGCCAAATGAAATTGATGTACTTCGAGGAGGGGGGGGGGGGTGTTTATAACTAATTATCAGGCAAAGTTTCGGGTAGGGAGGAAGGACAAATTTATTTTGACAGTTGGTTCCTCCGCGGGGCTTGGGGGGGGGGGGGAATAAAACGTGACGTGTTTGTGTCGTCGTCGCCGTGTCAAGTTTTCTTCTGGGGATTCACTAAATCCTTTTATCCCGCCTCTCGGGACCTTCTCGAAACCACGGCCTCTCGGATCGTTGCCACCGTTTCCAGAGTGGATTGCAAATTTATCGTCAAATTGTGGGTGTGTGTGTGTATCTCTGTTTGTTTCTCAGAGCCGGACTCTGTGTTTTGTGTCTTCCGTTGTCTCCGTGTCTCTGTATCTGTGTGTCGTCAGTCTGTGTCTATCAGTGTCTCGGAATCTGTTTCTGTATTTCACATTGTCTCTCTTTCACTGTCTCATTGTCTACACAGGATTCCAAAACACGTACAACCGGAGTTGTGAATGCATTGATTTCAGAAGCCCTGCGTACTTGGTGCTAGGAAGACCCCACCCCCAGCCTCCCCGAATACAAAAAAAACAACAGAAATAGAATAAAAATACTAAAACATGGGGTTAAAAGAAGCCTTATATCGAAACTAATTGGAAAATATTAATACAAACTAGCACAAACATATTATAGCAAACAATGAAATAGACTTACGAGTGTGTTTATATGAATGTTCCGCATACAAATCTACACACGTGGAGCAAATTTCACCAAATATCGTACACGTGAAACAAACATCTCTACCACCCCAGGGACGCTGGCGGACTGGGGTGGAAATTTTCAAACATGCTCAAACGGCCGATATTTGCGCCAGTAATATTTTTCGTGGTCAACGATGTTGATAGAATATCACCGATTTCGTTTTTGTATAATTTAAACGCCTTTCCGTATAGAAGGAGAGCACCCTTAGAGACGGGCGTGAGGTTTGTCTTACCGTTAAAACAACCGAGATTGGAGTAAAATCCGAGATTATGGACGTCGCCTAGCTTAATTATGACATTCAACTTGCCGTTTATCCCCCAGCGGTGGAGGTGGTCGGGGGTGGAAATTTTTAAACAAATTATTACGGCCGATATTTTCGTCTAAATAAACTGATTTAGGGTCACTCAGATAGATAACACTTCTCCACATAGTTTTGTGTATAATTCAACCGCTTGCGGCATAGGAGGGGGAGCATCTTTTGGAGTGGGACTTTACATAAAAATAATTGGAACTGGAGTCAAATCAGGGGTTATGGAAATCGCGGAGATAATTATGGCAATTCGGGCAACGCCGGACACGCGGCAGTAAATAAATGAGCAATACAGCCAATGAAAAATATATGTTAATTAATTAAACCATCGTTTTGTCTACAATTTCGGGACTTCATCAGGTAATCGAGTGAAATACTGTTTTGAATGTATGCTTCTGTATACGAATACGCTAAATTATAAGAAAAAATAAGTAAGCGTTATGGACTGCGCGTCCTATGACGGTTGTAGTAAAATACAAACAACAACAAAAACATAAAGATGTAACACTAGGAGAAAAAGAATAAGAAGGTGAAAGTACAGAGATTACTGGAACGTTTCCAAGCGGCAAAGAAACTGTGCAACAGTCATGACTCTTTTACTGTATCCGTGAATGTAATTCTTTTCCCTCAGACGATGAAAACAACAGAAAAAAATTGCTCCACCCTAGTCAAGAAATTGATTAAATAGCTCATTATATCTCTACGAAAATTGTCGATAATACGTAGAAATTTGGAATTTAGTCGACGGGTGGGGGAATAATTTGAACGTATAACTTTTACGATCTCTCTAATTGCACAATTAATATTAAAAAAAGATAAAAAAACCAGAGAGATAGAAGGCGCTTAATCTTCCTTTACGCGGATTTCAATTCCAACTAATGTAAAATGAATTTCATATTGAATACTCGCCCCCCTCTTCCACCCCCGCATCCCAACCCCCCCCCCCTTTAATGAAATTAGTTTTCTTTTGTGAAATGTGACTGCGTTTATTACTTCAAATTCCTTTGTGACTGTAATTAAAACAGAAAACAAAAGAGGAAGCTGGAAAAAAGTTGCTCGATTTAATTATGTTTCTCTTATTCTATTAATTTTTTTGTGACGATTACACATTTATTTCATCATTTTACATTTTATCATTGTCGTAGGCGGAAAATTCATATAAATGAAGAAGAAAAAATTTGGTGTTTCATTTTCGACGTTTCAGTCTTTCAAATCTTGTAAATATAAGTAATTAATTGATTCCATCATTATTATAATATTTAAAGATTTTTTATCACAATAGATGGAGAATGTATGTGTTGTGGACAGTTTTCTTTCATAATTTTATTTAGCATAATTTTTTTAACCATAAGAAAATGTCCAATTCTTTTATTATTTGATAGAACTAAATTTCCTTTCTGTCGCCGTAAATAATGCAGACTAGTACAAACACATTTTCCCCGTAATTCCAATGTTTCTTAATTTTCCTTACTTGATTTTTCACATTTTTAACTTCTTAATCTTTCAGGTAATTTTTTATTTATTTTTTCAGTTACCTCGTTGGTTGTTTTCTATTTAATTTTGCATCCCTTTACATATATTTCTAAGCTTTTAAAAAACTTACAGATATTTTTAATTCAATTCAATTTTCGTATCTCGCTCGCAGTTTTCCTTTTTCTTTGTCGCGAAATCGTCCAGTCGGTTTTTCCTCTGTGTTCGTTTTTTTCTTGATATTTGAAAGCTTCCGAATCAATTAAATTCGTGTTTCATATTTCATTGTGATACTACTTTAATCATTAAAATCGTTAGTTGGTTTATATTTCCCATTTTCTTATTTTAGTATTCGTTTAGTTAATTGCTTTTAATCGTTCCTTTTGTTTTGTTCAACATATTTTTCTGCTTCTCAAGTGATGTTTTGTGTGTCATGCTTCGGTGGACAATATTTTTGGACTATTTTATTATTTTCTTGTTAATTTAAATAATCGTCAATATATTCTAACTTATTTAAATATAATTTTCGTTAGTTAGTATTCTGGAAGACAAATAACATTCAGTTCTCTTAAAGGTGTCTTAATAACTGAAGAGGTCCTAATACAACGATGAAATGTCTTATTTGTTTATGAAGAAAATAAAAATTTGTTTACGAAATATTTTAAAGTGAATTAATTGGTCATCGATATATTTCGTTCATTTCAGATAATTTTCAATTTAAAAGGAAATATTTACATGGTTCTCTTTATTTTGTGCAATTATATTTTTATACGACTTTATTCTATTCAGAATTAGAATATAGTGATGCATCAAATGGAGATCCTTTTTGATATATTAATAAGGTTAAAACATATTCTTTATAGTTTCTGAGTCTCGTGAATGGAAACAGATATCTGCTGCACTCTGTAATGAACAACATCTCTCTGAATATTACTGTTGTTGCCCGTGAAACTTGTGAGGGAAATGTGTCTTCCACATCCGCTATAAGATTATCCTCCATACTTATTCAGTTTTGAAGACGAGGTTGCATGCAATATCTCTGGTGCAGTACGTGGAGTAAGTAGTTTTCAAAGAGATAAGTCGTCTATCTAGACAACAAGTCTGCAGGAAGTATTACTCCGCCAGCCTGCTGACCCACTTTCCACGATTTAACTAGAATTATCACAAATCCTTTTACGATTGTTCGCTCCCAACAAATTTATGACTTGTACTTTACTGCTAAATGACGTATACCTTCACTAAAATGCAGTTAAGTTGCAATACTTCATTTCTAATAGAAACGATGATACACCGATTACGCGGAGGACTTTTATTCATATTAACACGTATACAGCACCATTATTAACTACAACGACCACCGTACAAGCAACATTACAAATCAAAATAATAAATATATTTTGTTTTTCCTTTATTCGTGGCTCTAGATAATAATAATAATAATTAATGTTGAATGCTAGCGTGTTGTATAATATTCTGCCCACCCGCGGCGTCAAAGATAGCTGTAGTTTGAGACGAGTCTCTGCCCTCCCCGTGTGTATTTGGATCCTGGGAGCGAGTCTCTGGCCCGCGTGACGTCAACAATACCTCCGCAATATGGCGCGCGTTTGAATGTAACGTTCGCGAGTGTTCGAGAGAAAAAACATGTTCCGAGGCCGTTCCAATGTCTCTCTGACTGCAGCGAGGTGCCAAATCTGACGCAGAAATGTCGGGGGAGTCTTCTAGTGCAGACGCAGAATGCTTAAGGTACGTGGAGGCAAATTTACGAGTATAATAGTACTTTGAAGTTCGCAAAGGTCCCATTCGACCGACACCCTGACACTCTTATTCGCTGTATACTACTTTTGTGACAAATTTCGCTGCGTATTTCGTTTATGTATATATATATATATATATATATATATATATATATATATAACGTCTGTAAAAATTAGATGAGAATTCAGAAATTATGTTAATAATTAACAACATATTACGTAAGTTTTCGCAAATGTTTATCCTTTTTGAGCCCTAAATAGATAAATAGTTCATTGAAATGGCATCACTTTTACATAACTACATGTTGTTTTGCTACAGAGGTGTGAAAAGGAATTCATTATTACTGTTAATTTTCACGTGAAACCGAATAAAAATCATCACGTTGCTCTTTTAAGATTCTATTAATTTATATTTCTTTTATATCAATAAATATGTCATATAGAATTTTTAATTTTGAGGGGCACCAGCAATTTTGTTCTTTAACGACTGAACATTATCATTACGTGCATTTACATATTAATTTACGTTTACAATATGAGTATTTTATTTACTTACATAATTTAAAATATTTGAATTTAACATTTATGAAACATACATATATTTCCATTATTTAATTTTCTTTATATTTATTAAATAGTTATTTCTTTATTTCGTTGTTTTCCCCTTCTCGCAGGATCTATTTTCTTTGTACAATCAATGAATTCTTATTCATATGTTTTTTTTAAAATTTAATATAATTCTTCTTCTTTGTACAATCAATGAATTTTTATTCATATGTTTTTTTTAAAATTTAATATAATTCTTCACTTTATAAATCGTTAATTAGTTTTATCTTTATATTTTCCATTTTTATAATGGTTAAGTTATTGGTTTCTTTATAACTTCATTTCATCTTCAAATTACTGTTCTTCAAAATTGTTGAGTCCATTTTCTTCACAACTTACATTTCTCATAATTTATGGTCACAAAATCGTCCAGTTGATGTGTCTCGATCTGATGTTGGAAATAATTTAATGTGAGGTAGAAATATTTTGGAAAATTGATACTTATATTTTTATTGATATTTGCAGTAGGAAAACAAAATTTATTTCCTAAGTTTAAAGTATTAATTACGTCTTTAGTAACACGATACTAGGTTAAATTTTTGAACCAGTTACATTCAATAAAATTCTTATTGTAATGAAAATGTGGAATGTTGAACAGCCAATCAATTTTTGTAGACAAAAAATTATTTCACATTTTATAGTGAAGTATGCTTAATGTAATATTGTTAAAAATACTTTAAATATATGATCCGTAGTTAATTTAATATTTTTTTTCATGGATTAAGTTATTAATAATAAACGTGTTATAAACATGAAAGTCTTTCATTTCAAATTTTAACAATTTATTCCCCTCTTACCTTGAAGTCAAATTTATTGTTTTCAATAAACGAAACAGCCAGTGTGTCAGGAATGAAGTGTGTTTAAGTAAAATATAAAAAAAACGTTACAATACGACGTTTCGTCCACATGCTAAATAAGAAAACCATAATTATAGCTGGAATTTTAAGAATGAATCCTCAAAACAGTCTTCATTTTTCGACAAATCGTCAGCTACTTTACATTAGGAGCTTTCGGTTTATTAATTAGCTATATACAACCTATAGTTTTACAATGTAGCTGTAAGGACAGATAAATATGGATAATTAAAAGCCGCAAGGTCCTGCCGTATATGAGTGACAAATTATATAAATTATTATTTGAACTGTCGAAAAAATTAAGGTTATTTTCGGTTATAGTTTATTTTAAAAAATTCCTTCTATTTTCCCCTTCAAATTTCACCGTTTCATCAGAATCGTTGAGTTTGATTTTCTTCTTTTATCAATATCGTTGGGTCGGTTGTTCTTCATTTTTTATCTACCCTTCTTTTATGTCATTCTTTTTGACTCGATGTATATAGAGGGAAGGGTTCCAACATTAGCATTCTGATGTGGAATATAAATTACAATTTAACTTTTGCCACGTTTGACAGCACATTTCTCGTGTTTTTTTGCATACAAAAGCAAAGAACTTTGAGAAGAGATTACCTGTAAATCCCTGTCTTTATGACTTTTTCCCTCATAAAAAAATGGAAAGACGCTGAGTTATAGATATTTATTTGTAAATGGTCGTGAAGAGCGACTAACGAACGCGACGGCGTGTCTCGTAACTAACGCAACACCAATTAAGTTTTAATACAGGGGGAGACACAGTTGGAGCGAGGACGTACAGAGAGACAGACAAACAGTCTCCCACGGAAGGATGCAAGGGCCGGCCGGCATTCTTGCGGAATCGCCGACCCCGACGCCGGTCATTTAAGGCTCTGCACATAATATACACAAAATAATAGTAATAACAAGCGTCGTAAAGCTGGGGCCAGCGTTGCGGTTGTTTTTCTCCTTCTCGTTGTAGGCCCCTGTAGCGATTAACCTGAAATTAATCAACGTATAATTACTGCCGCATTCGTTGCAGGAAAAAAAGATGAGTAACCGTCGTATTGTGTGACGTCGTCGACGGCAGCCCCGAATCACAGAAATCGTTTCTTTTCGTTTTGTTTTTTTAATTGACAAGTTACATGAGGGTTACATAATGGTTCCCCCCTTTAATAGCATACGAAGGGATATAAAAGGCAGGGGAATGGGAGGTTACCAAAGATTATTGAATCAGAACTCAGAGAAAACCTGTTCAGCTTCACAGAAAAGCAGGAAAACTCGTACTGATGAAAATGATATTTGTTATATCAGTTGATGTCACACATTCTGACAAATTTGTTGATTTATCTTCTTCTTCTTCTAATAAATAAAGCAGAGTGTTTGTTTGTATATATATATTTATATGTTCCTTCTACAAATCTACACTGATGGAGGAAATATCACTAAATTTCGTACACGTGTTCTTTGCGACCAAGAAACAAACACTGTCGGGGTGAGACGCGTCTACCACCCTCAGAAGCTGGGGTGCACGGGGTTGGAAATATTTAAACATGCTAGAACAGTCGATATTTGAGCCGTATTAATATTTTTACGGGTCAAATATATTGATAGTGTTTCTACCGATGTTATCTGAATATAATTTTCATCCGCTACACCCTGGGAAAGGGGCACCCTTAGTGTTTCGGGTGGAGATGCTTTACAGGAAAATAACGCGAATACAACCGAGGTTGGAGTCAAATCAAAGGTTATGGATGTCACCGAGTTTAGTTATGACATTCAATTTGGCATTTCCCCCTCAGATGCAGGGGTAGCGGGGTGGAAATTTTGGAACATGCAAACACGGCAGATATTTGCGTAGAATAAATATTTTTCAGGGTTAATTACATTTATTGTATTTCTACTGATGTTTTATGTGTATAATTTTAACTCCTTTAAGGCTTTGGAGGGGTGCATCCTTAAGGGTGGGCGTGTAGTGGCATTACATTGAAAGAAAGCAGAAACTATCGAGATTGGAGTCGAATCCGGGGTTATAGTTGTCACTGAGTTTAATTACGACATTCAACTTGCCGTTTAAGTCCCCGAAGTGGCAGTGGTCGGGGGTGGAAATTTTCAAACATCTTAAACGGTCGATATTTGCGATAATTATTTTCTGGGGTTTATTACCTTGATAGTATTTATACCGATGTTGTTTGTGTATAATTTAACCCCTGTGAGGGGAGCAAGCTTAGGGGTTGGGTGGAGGTACGTTAAATAAAAATAATGCAAAAACAACTGAGATTCGAATCAATTCAGACACTAAGAACGTCGCTGAGTCTAATTGTGACAACCTGTGTAACGTGACGGGTTTGGGAGATATTGGGCGGGGTAGAAATTTTCAGACAATGTAATTGACCGATTTTTGCGTGGAATAAATACTTTTTGATTGTCGCACATTTGTGGGGGTGAGCACATTTAGGGATAGTGTTCGAGGAGCGAACATAGCGCAAAAGCAACCGAAATTAGAGTCATAGGGGGTTATAGATAAATGATATCTCGGGCAACGCCGGGCATCAAGCTAGTTCAAAATGTAAACCCAAATTCTCAAGTAAAAATTCTTTATTGCATAAAACATTACCTGGGGCAGTGTTCACCATGACATTCCACTTCATTGCTTGCCATTGAGGGGCCAGCCAAATGGGTGCAAGTATACCACAACAAAAAAATTTGTCCAAAATTTATTTGGGATCGCATGTTTTTGATCTTTTCAAGGTCAAAGGTTACAGTTACTGATCTTGAAACTATACTGCGCTGTTAGAATGTTGTAAGGCTCACGTTGGAAAGTTCTGTTCATTATCTTCTCAATGATGTGTGATTTATTTTTATTTTGATTGACTGTATCTTGGAAAATTTTCAATATACAAATCTGAAAATTGGCATAATTACTTACCTTCTCATACGTGTCCTTCACACCAAATTTAATAAAAATCTTAACTGGTGAGGTTATAACAAAATTATCTTCTGATTGATCTGACATGGAATGTTCCCGTAGCAACCACGGAGGAGCCTTTGATGGTGAAAATACGTAGACACAAGGGTTGAACATTACTTGTTCCCGTCTCGCCATTAAGAATCTAAGCTTTCATCTGCAAGTAAAGCTTTTATCGTAATTTCATGTGTTAACGTGACGATCCGTTGTGACGCCGCAACCGCCGCGGAGAAAGGAATTACGCGACACCCTTCATTAAATGCGGATGGTTTCCCTGCAACAATTACACTCCATATCCTCTGCCCGCCTTTGCTTCTCTCTTCCGTTGTCCTAAAAAGGATTTTTGACTGTAAGTAAACCTTCGCTTAACCGAACTTCTCTTGTGGGGTGTGAATCTTTGGACGGAGTGACTGTGACGTCTCTGCTGGACAACCTACTTGACTTACACACGCGTGATAATCATATTCTTCAGAGTGCCGTTGCTATATATATATAAAGGGTGAAACGGACTTGGCAGAAACGAGAAATTTTGGACCATACAGGGTGTTTCAGAATTCCTATTAAAAACCTCTAGGGGTTGTAGAGTGGACTTTGATAAATACATGTCCGGAAATGTACCATTTGGAAAATATATTGGAGATGGAAACGATTGAAAATATGCCTACAGCTCTGAAACACCCTGTATATTCTTACTACCACGTATGTAGAATTAATTTTATCTTATGTTAAGAATGTTCAATTTCTATTTTGTCTGATTTGGACAACTGACGTGTGTATAATTCATCTTTGGGGATTAATAACATCCGACAAACCCTAGGCCCTTCCCCCTACACACGTCAGAACAACGTAACCGAATCGATCTGAATGTAAGTCAACGTAAATTATTGAAGGCTTTGTTACGTACATCAAAGCGGACGTACATATATCCGTTGTTGGCTTTCACTGCAGTTTCTGGGAGCTTCACGTTTGTCTTCTTCCACGTCATCTGGAATCCTCGCAGACACGGTCTTTTATCAAGAAAGGTCAAATATAATTCAAGACGGCAGAAAATCTGCACGTGATCTGTGACAAGTGTCTGATACCATTGGTCCCCTAATTGGTACAGGTCCTCTGCTCTCCCCTCTCAGAGAAATGATAAGTACAGACTCGATGTTTCTGTCTACATATCCCGTACCTAAGGATATAATCAATGTTTTTAATAATGACAACGTTGCATAACTTCCCCCAAGCCGGGAATTCTCACCAGACGACAATACTCCCGTCCATCTCATACTCCTGCTGTATTGCACCTCTTGTCGCTTGTCTTGTGTTAAATTTGAAGTACCAACTTCTTCTAACCCTACATTTATCGCAAGCTTCTACATACTGCGAATCAACAATCCCTTTCAGGATGTCCCGGCATTCTTCACGACTTTCTTTAAAGTGAGGTCGAATCAGAGAAATAAAATCCTGATTGGTAGCAAAGATGATTACGTGGAGGTTGTTGTGGAGCTAGTCGATGACGTCACCGGTGACGTAGTTGTACGACCCTTTTTGGCTCACGAGGACACAGTTTAGCGTGCAATTCCTTCCTCGCTAAGTGAACGCAATTAAAGCTGGGAGGGCTGATTAAAAAGTAAACCTGATTGGAGAGGCGACGACGGAGACGGCGGTAATGAGTTCTTTACGCTGCCAACCTGAGCTGTCTCTCCTCTTCTACGCAAAACCAACCACGTCTCGTCGTGTTACTGCCTCAGCTGTCAGCCATTTGCACTCATACGGAGAAATCTTTATCTCCGTCTCGAAATAGCATGCATCTTTACAACTCTCCCATAAGCTGCAATTTTTCATAATAACCTTAAAAGTCCGGACAGTTTTATATTTTGATAGGGGAACTGCGAAAAAGAGAGCAACACAGCCAAGGGTTAACTAGGGACCCCGGGCTATGGTTTAAGGATCCTACCCAGCATTCACCTAAAAGTGAACCCCAAATATAGAGACGGAAAATTACGGGGAAAAAATAAGGGGGAGATCTAGAAGGAAACCAATTTAAAACATGGAGCTTCCAAAGTGAAGAGAATATGATACGTGTTATTCCTTGTTTGACAGTATTGTGCGCGTCTCTGTGGAGGAGATCTTTTACAAGACGCCGCCATATTTCAGGGACGTGGCGTTAGATTTGTGGCCGCGTCTGTTGTGAGGATGGGAAGAGAATGTTTTATCGCCCGGGCGCGGGACGTCAACTTTGGATTTATGGCTTACGAAATGCACTGTATAGGGAAAGCAATGAATGGCTACAGTCTCCCCTACACCAAATTAATCTGTTATAACATTTATCCGTCGATTTATAAGAAGGGGAAAACTGTTTTGCAAAACGAGAGAAGGGCTCAATTCATACGGCGAATCACCTACAAGATTGCACAGCAGAGTTTAAAATATCTAATAAATATTAAAGTTAATGATCACCTGGATTGTGCGTACTCAGGGCACCTGACGCCTGGAGCAAGGATTCCAGTAAGGCGTAAGAAGAGTTTGCAACTCTGATCTGCACGAGTGTTCGGTAATTACTGGGCCCTGTAATAAAGTTGGCGAAACGATTATAATTTTCGTTAACTATTCATTTCAGTAAACATTCAGAGCATGTTATTAATGAGAAAGATACTAAGTGCGTGATCGACTATCTGTTGTTATTATTGTTTAAAATATTAAGTTTCGAAACGAAAACTTTCTGGTCGTCTCCTTGAAAAGATACCTGATGTTTAAATTTTGATTGATCCGCCAGTTTGGCCTAGGAACTTTCCCCCAACTAAACGTTATCCGTGTGCTGGTTTAAGTTCATAATAAAAAAGTAAGTTGGTATCCACTGATGATTATTAAATGCAACAAACATACATTCACCGATATCCGCGAAACTTCGTCATCTGTTCTTTGACAAAACGTGAAGTATTATTAAACTGTTGAAATTAAAAATAGATATATTAACAAGGATTACTTTCACAGTACGAAATAATCAATTTCCGTTGAAAATTTTCGCCTGAACGCATCAATTATTTAAGCTGGTACAAATTCGCCAGAAGCAGGAAAATAAATATATATGCAAACTTTAGGAACAACTGCAAAATGACAACCAAAACGACGTGAATGTTTTCAGCAACTCTGCTAGCACAACAGTTCGGCTGCGCAGTGCAAACTCAAGTTGCGTCTTTCTATATTTCTGTTATCACTTCATTTTGTCTGTTATTTGGCTATTTTATCTAATTAGTATATTTTTAACACCGACGTATTACAGTTTCAAGTTCCGCAATTATAAATACAAGTGTGATAATACCGCAGATAAATGCCCCCACTGTAAGCCGTTCACAATGTAATAATGTTTTGTTTTTTTGCTTTGTAATTTTAATGGTTTATTTGTATCAACGCAGGTGATTTGAACATAAAATTTCATTCAATTTGGAAGAGTCCTTGACGGTCATATGTTACATCACGTGAAAAAGAACTACTGTAAGAAAAGGAAAGGGGATTGGCCACATCACCACAGCAACTCCTTAGCTCTTTGCTATGCTAAATGGCGGAGTCCAGTGACACAGTAATTAAATATGGCTATGGTTAATCAGTTTATAATTGCGTTGATTGTTGACTGGACACGTGCAAAGAGAGAGATCCCGAGAGAGAGATAGCAGAAAAGAGCGCGAGTTGCCTTCCCGCTGGGCCATTTCTCACAAACGTCCCCTCGGACTCGCTTGTATTGATAATTTAATATGGCCATTTATCAACTTCAAGGCAGGGACAAATCATATCAGCCGACGATAAAGAGAGGCCCCCGACAGTGAGTAATTCGTCTTATAATTCATTTCCGTGATTAATTACGGGCGCACTTCCAAAGAGAGCGGAAATTGTAAGGTTGTGTGTCATCTCGCACGTAGAGGACCGATTATTTACCTTTCAAGATGGCGCGTTAAGAGTTGAGTTCAATGCCCAAACCGTAAATGAATATCTGAGACATTACGTTAAGTGTTTACCGTCTCTTCACAGACATCAATTTGGAAGGGAGAATCACCCCCAAAGCATACGTACTTCTTTCCGCAAACTTTAATATCTCACTACATAGGATTTTAGCACAAATTTGCAAATATGTTAAACTAAAACTTCCTTTTAACTTTATGCTAAGGGTTTCTTAGCCCCACAGTACTTTTATTCTTAGACAATCAAATATTGTTAAAATTTCTGTAAAGAACCTGCTTGTTACACAGCCACAACCAATTTTCATTTTTCAGTTCACCTTTTTTGTTATATTTTCGGTTTAAGTTTCAAATTTTATTCAATATTTATAAATTCTGATTTATAATTTATTAGCCAGCTCTCATCTTCTCTCAGAGTTGTTTCGTTGTTTGTAGGGGGGGGGGGAAGATATTTGGCATTAATGGCATATATTTACAAACCTATGTGACTGTTATTCACGTAGGAATCAATTGTAGCTGTGTATTTTATATTTTTATCAGACGTTAGAGCATCTGCGTCGCATATTTTCCATCTTACTTCATAATTCTAAATTATATTTTTGCATGATGTGAGGCTGAGCTTTGTTTCCTATTTACTTACTACTAATAATAATGTTGAATAATTGTTTCTATCAGTTCACATACCATCTGTGATGCCCAAAGTCCCTTCTGCTTCTAACAGTATTGTTGAATCTCTGACAAGGGTGACGCCGACGTAGTTTTACCCCACAATTACGTCAACTGGAAGCGTATTTTAAGATGACCGCCGGTAAATTACGTACGTTGTCCGGACAGAGAATGCGACAGCAAAGTTGTATGTCTGTCCGTCAGACGTGAAACTCTCCCAAACTGTAATTTGGTTAGGGGTTTCCCCCTCCCCTCCACCCCTTTCCGCGTCAGACATCCTACGCATTCATTTAATGAATTGAATTCCTTTTAATACCTGAACTAGGGATACGTCGCCCACAAAGACTTGAGTTAATCCCATTGCGTTTCCCCGGCTCGCTCCTTTGTGTTGCTGCTGCTACTGCGGGGGCGGGCTTTTAGTTTGCCGGATAAAACAAACACTCCTCCTGGCGACCGTCGGCGCCGAAAGTTAATGGCCGCGGAGGAATGTGCGGAATCGGAACCGAACTTATTAACAGTTTTGATTGAGTTAGAATCTGGGAAAAGGATCCGGGCGAGTTATGACGCGAGTGGTAGCCGCGCTCGTCTACAGGTGTAAATTCAAGAGCGTGACAGTTTTGCCTGTCGTGACTACTTTTTTACCCTTACAGACGCCTAAGCTAAAAGCGTATTCATGTTAAACTATTTTTTCCTGACTATTTTAATAATACTGACTCAGTGCCTATTTGCTCTCGTTGCAGTCAGCGTTAAGAAACTGCCCATTACAAATCGTCCGTCCGGCCTTTGCGTTTCCTTTACATCTCCTGTTAAAGCTTAATATCGCTGTAAGTGAACGTTACAAATGCCGTGACTACGTCTTAGTCGCATTTATCCCATATATGCTGTTTCTATCGGTGATACATTCCATATTATGATATCGTCAAGTAGCTCCTGTGAGAACTGTCTATTCTTTACTATAGTAAGGGATGGAAAGGGGGATGAAAAAATGAAAGAGATCAACATGGCCAAGGGGTCCCGTGACTGTATTTTAAGTTCGTAGCCCGCAATTCGTCTTAATATGATGCAGGGGAAAATACTTATCAGGTAGGTCGGGCGTGTGTGGGTAGATAGTCTATATGTAGGGTAATCCATGGTCTGCCAAGAGAAGAAGAAGTTTAGACAAGTTCTGTACATTGTAATCCACGTAGTGGCCACTCCCCTCCAACAGCACAGGAAAGGGACTGATGCGGATAGGTAGAGCAAGGTAGTCAAGGGTTAACTAGGGACCCCGGGCTATAGTTTAATGTTCATACCCGGCAATTCGCCTAATAGTGATGCAGAGAAAACCCTAGAAATATTTGCATCAGTTAGGTCTGTTGTAATTCGACTGAGATAGATGAAGAAATTAATAATAAATCCACTCCGTGCCGCTTCTGATTGGTAGTCAGTATTCTGTGGCGTCACTTCACTATCGCTCTCATTCCCTTAACGTCACCCCCTCCCCCCACTAAACACGCCTTAAGAAGTGTTTACTTGAAAAACGAAACTACTTCGTCATCAGAAACAGAGAAATGTACTGTAAGGAAAGAAAATATCAATTTGATACGTTTCATATTGTGTAATTAAAATTATTGGAAGGCACTTGGCCTGTATTTCCCTCCAAGAGGGAGGTTGTGACTTTGAACCCATACCAATTAAAATAATAGGGGAGAGTGGGACAAAGCAGCGTTGCCGAGCAATCGCACTTGTATACTACTGGTTTCTTCTAGTGAGGCTGTATACGAAGTCTAGCGTGTAGTGTGGCAACAGCGCCCACGTGCCTGGGGAAAACATTTTAATTTTAATCGCTGCGTAAATCATAAAGCCCAGTGACACAATTTTTAGATGTATCTTAGAATTAACAGAGAATTCTCCTGCAATTGTTCAGTGACTTTCGAAAATAAAACACGGAAGTGTGACGTAATAGGGGTGCAGGAAAGGGGAAAGTCTTAACAGCCGCGGCGATCGAATATTTTGTAATACACACACTGGATACGCAAAATTATTATGAGGTTGACATTTGCCCTCTGCCAGTGCGAGCTTTCTCCCGATTTGATTAGCTTTTATAACGTAGAGAGCCGTTTAATACTTACAGCACGGGATTTTTAGGAATAAAAAAAGGGGCATTATTAATTCCTGTGGCTGTGGAATTCTGCTTTCACTAATTATAGATGTAAATGATATTAACAGCTTTGGAACGGTCGAGCTTTATCGCACACACTGTATTTACCTGTATATGTTTAATTTTAGGCCATGAATCTGGCAGGGAAATGTGGCAACGGACTTTAGAAAACAAAAACACATCCGGATAGAAATTACATCTCGTGGTCATAATTATACCAATAAACGTATCGTAATATAGTATGCGCACAATAAAACCTGTCTGTGACGTCATCTGCAGCTATGTTTTAGTTTCGTTGGTGTCATAGTGTAAGGATCAGAAGCGAGGCGGTATTCAGCAGAGATTTTCACAGCATTCTTTCGTACAGAGACACATTTCCCCTTGACCAGGGGCACAGCTACAGCAGAGTCTGAACGCAATTCTTGATCGTGGCCTTGCGTATTTTTTCTTTAAATATAAACAAATTAAACACATTATCAAATAATACGTATAGGAAAAATTAATAAACCGTCCAAAATGTCAGAAAAACAATTTCATAAATTAATAAAAGTCAGATTCCTGTGGTATAAGGGTCAGCGTGACTGCCTCGCATCGCAGAGGTCCCGGCTTCGAATCCCGGCTAGGGCAAGGATGTTGTGAGCGTGTGCGTTAGTTTCCCAACAGTTCAAAGACACAAAAGTCCTTAGCAGTTGCCGCAATTATAAAAAAGAAAATATGGCAACGTTCGTCCCTTTCTTTTGCAATTTCCTCCTCAGATATAATATATTCGGTAAAGATGACATCTCCATATATGAATGTTAGTTTAAAACCTGTAATTATTAAATAATTAATAAAATTTTCGGAAGAAATTTCTGATAGATTTTCAGAGCCGAAACTGCTGAGCACATTCCGAAGAAAAAGCAACGAAACGTTGGACTATTTTTTTAAAATTATTTCTGACACTTATTGATTCAATTGATATGACTACAAGAAAATTAATCTTGATAAATATATTACTGTAGTGTTTAGAAAAAATAAAACAACCTTTAATATTAATATTTAAAGAAATATATCGTCATTATCAGTTTTTATTATTGTAACAGGCTACATAAAGGTAATATACATGGTGGCAACTCCCCTTTAATAGCATAGTATGGTGTTTGAAAGGAGGATTCTGAAGGGTAGAGGAAGGTAGCCAAGGGTTAACCAGGGCTCCCAGACTATAAAAGACAAAATCTGAGGGTTGCAGGTGTGTGAGTGACAACGGTCGGGCTATTTTTAGGAGGGTCCTGCTTTTAAAATTTATGAATTTATGACGGTCACATTCACAAATCTGTTTGGCAGACCAGGGGTGTAAGGCAGAAGCTCGTGAGTGTCCGACTGAAGCGGACGTAAACTAAAATTTAAAATGTAAAGTTGTTTTCAGGGCTCCAAGGAGCAAGTTTAAATATTTAATATGTTAAGAGTCGTCAAAGTGGTTAATAGTAGTCGGGAAACTATCGATCATCAGATGGTGAAATATTATTGATATTATATAGATGAAATTTTATGTGGAACTTATAGTGTGACGGTTGGATGCAAAAGTAAAGTGGTGTTAATTAAGAAGCAGAGTATTGTGAAAGAAAATAATATTGGAGTATATAAGGCGTCTTGCCTTGCAGAAAGGCGGTCGATCGATACACCAGCATTTCAGATAAGATTTTAAATTACAAAAATTGTAAAAGAAATCCGTTCGCATTGCCTCAATTATTTTGCCATAATTTACCCTCGCAATTTAACCCGAGTAAATAAGTCCCAAGTTAATTTATCTGTAACATTTTGTAATCTTTTTGTATTTGAATTTCATTGATTATATATTAATTAAAATATTCTATATTAATCAAAAACTTTAATTATTTATAATAAATAAAACCTTATAAAATTATTCATTATTATAGTTGTATAAATATTTATATATTTAATAAGCAATATATTAATTATTTATCTGAATTGCCCCGCGTGTGTGAAGCCATTTATGTAATAAGCAATAAAGCCAATTAAATTATGTAATAAACTGATAATTAACAATAGTTAAAAGGAAATTAATATGATGAGAAACTAGCATGAATTATTTCAACTGACCCCAAAAATTTAATTTATACACAAATACTTTACATTTACAAAACAATTGCTCGCTGATCGTTAAAACAATTTTATACAAAAAAAATCATTTTCTCTTACCTCATGGTCTTTACTGGGCCTTTTAAATAAAGAACATCTATTCCCCTTTTAAACAATTATTTTTACTATTTACTAATGACAAATATTTTTTAATAAACTCTCGAAATGTAATCGAATAAAAACGAAATGAAATCGAAATCTGACGATATACTACCTTTTATTAACGTTTACAATTTTAATTAAAATGTTTCCTTTTTACTCACTGTTTGTACTGGTACCAGGGAAATTTGACAGGTTAATCAACACACACTCACTTCTATCAAATTATGAACAGGCCATGTAACACTGAATTTATTTTTATAATGGTTTGCAAACACTTAAAACTGTTGATCTCTTTCTGATTTTGTATGTTTAATTGTTGGTCAATCACCCACCGCACGCTAACAAATCGTTGTTTACTGTTCAAGTTCTGAATATCTGTATTAATACTCCTTAGTTTTTGTGTTCTATGCCAATCACTGGGAACTTGCAACGGTAAAACTGGAGACTTCTACCACAAAATCATCAGCCTCTGATTGCAGACTGTTAAATTTTAATTTCTTCCGTACTCAGCAATGTCTCGTGGCTGACTGCCCACTCCATCAACTTACGCGCGCTAGGTCCAAACAATATCTTGCCTGTTCAATATTCTCGACCAGTATTATATCTCTGTGTGTTCGCCGGTAACAATTCAGTTCAATAGTTTATAAGTATTAATTCTTAATTACCCTTTAATCATTACAATATATATAAATAATTAAATAAGTCGGATCGACGGCATAGCTCGGTGGTTAGACCTCCTACGTACAGAGCTGTGTGAGAGCCCCTAAGGGTTCCTGTCTCGGTTTCGTTCAATATTTTCCACCTTACAACATAATTAAAAATAATCACCAAGCTTCACAGCTGAGCTTTAGGATAAAAGCTTCTAATATTAACATCTTGAACATTTTAACGACTAAAATACAAGGTCGATTTATTTTTATAAAATTACTAACGAGTCCAAAACAGACAATTAGAAAATATAATTTAATTTAACAACGTGTTTCAGTCCTAATGTGGACCCTCATTATATTATAAGTAGTGTCAAGCAAACTGAGTAATGAACGACAGCGGCAATGCCGGACAATTGAATTATGCAACGAAGCACTGGGGAACGTTGTACATGTGCTAAGTAAAGCAAACAGACTGTAATACGTAAGAAAAATAGGTATAAATCAAGTAATATAATTATAAAAATATTAACTTCTTAAATAATAAAGGAAAATAATAAAGAGAAAATTATTTTACATTTTTGAAAAAAAAACTTTTATAGAACAAGGGCGGATCCTGGCGAGATGAATCTGGGAATGCGACGTCTGCGGTCGTTGACGTCCCGTAATGATGTGAAGTTTTCCATACTTACTGGCTTCCTTGACGTCGCTGGATGATAACTACATTGACCACTGACCACTGTTCCTGTCAGCTAATCACATGCTCACCAATATCTTCATAGTCTCAAATAAAAATTGGCAGGACAAGAACGAAACACAAATTGGAATAGGGATCTGTAATTTCTTGTCGATATCATAATTGAGCGTGGTGTGATCACAAGTAAAGTCGCAGATATTCCCTAACCGAGGCCGTGATTAACGATTACGTCACCTTCCAGATTTTTCCGGCCCGTGACGTAATAACACAGACGTGACAGGTTGAATCATATACATACTCAAAAGTTGATTACACGTTCTGGGGTTTGGCATTAATTTGTCTCGAATTAATATCCCTGGTTTCAAGAGAGTCGATTCCATCGTCTTTTTTTCTTGCTCCCCCACCACCTGCTTAGAGTCGAAGGAGCAATCAATAACCAGCTTCGTTTGTAATCGACACAACAAGTAATTTTACTTGTGACTGCTTACAATAAGTCATACCAGAGATGTTATATAACTTTTAAAAAAATTTCCTTTCAAACTGTGAACAGCGTCAAGCAAAGTGAATAATGAACGACAGCGCGGTGGTAATAATGGCGGACGATTTAATACTTCAACAACGCACTGGAGGGGGCAACGGTATTTCTTGTGTGTCTAAAAACCTGACTAATATGTCAGAAGATTATAAAAAATGAAGTAGATATTGAGGTCAAAGATTCTACAATAAAAGAGGGCGGGAAAAACAAACAAGATCAAAATATTAGTAAAAAGGGTTAAATAGAAAGAAGGGGAACTCAGACAACATTAACGGTGTATATATATAGAGGGAAAATAAGAGAAAGGTCGTATAGGCGAACCAATATTCCCGGACAAGGATAGTTCCGGAAAAAAACAGAAAGAAGAAGGGAAATATACATATAATAACCGGTGAGGAAGAACAAGTCGGAGAATATGATAAATTAGAAAGAATTCAGCGGAAATATATCAGCGAAGACAAACAGCAAATATGAAAGAAAATAATTGGTGCAAAACTTCAGACACCGTTTTTTTTTTTAAAAAAAACAAAGAAATGGAGTGATCGAGATGACAGAGGAGAATTTAATTAATAACGAGTGCTGAAAGGAAAATAAATGGTCGTTCGAGAGAGTAAAAACATTAAAAAAAATGGATGGCATAGACTAGCCGATCACGAATAGTGCCAACGAAAGATGCGAAGAAAGGCGAGAAAAAACAAATATTAAATAATGTGATAATTTGTGAAAAGATCTGAGAGGAAAGTAACGTTGAAGAAACTGAGAGAAGTATAGTATGAAGTTATTAGATTGTCATTTCCTTTTTTGGCGGCGTAACAGGCTACTCCCTTTTAATAGCATATGAAGTGGGGATGGTCCTGTACATAGCGGAAAAACCGAAACGATTTTTTGACAACTCGACCGCGAGAGAGGCTCACAAATAAATCACTATTGGCGATTCAACCGTTGCCATTGGCAAGCTGTGACGTCACTTCCTTCACCCAAATCACATAACCTTCAAATATCAGTCAAATTAACGTAATTTTTTTTTAAAAAAAACCATCTATGTCATAGTATCAGCATTACCAACCGGGCAGAATAAATAGAAACAACGGAGTAGAAAGTCCCCTTGCAATAACATATTAAATGAATCTGGACAGTTAAAGTTTATTTTAAACGCCACGTGCATATTTTTAGATTATAAAATAGGTTATTGATGTAATATTTTATTTTTGTGGACCCTATTGTCCCTTCTTTTTCATTAAAGAAAGTTAATTAAGAATAGGTCAGGGGGACCATTGTAGTCCCTTTAGTGTCGAGGATCGGAGTATCCCTGTGACGACTAGGATGGACTGGCAAGTCGTAAACAATCAACAGAGAAGTTTTATGAGCGGAAAATTAAACTGACAATATTATCGATACGACGCTTATTTTATAGAGTAGTTTCGGGGAATAGAGAAAAATTGAGTTCGACGTTTCGCTTGAGCCGGAGCTAATTAAGGGAACACGTTTCTTTACCTTTTTTCCCCCCTCCCCGCGCGTCCGTCGATTTCTTGTTTGCACGTTGCTTTCTACTCACGACTCCATTACTCACGAAGTTTCCATTTCAGTATACCGAAAAGAAAAAAAGCAAATCACCTGCTTATATCGTATGTTTCTAAGATAATTGTAATGGCCGACACCGAAACTTCTACAGGTGAAATCCTAGTTTTTTTGTTACTCAGTATCGGGAACACATTGTATGACTTTGTCAGAAATTTGATCGCCGAATTGTGTCTTGACTTCCGGGCTTTCGGAAGGGCCCAATAGAAATACGCGTAACAAAAACGGACCGCGTAGATATCAATCAACGGGTCCGTTCCTTTCGTCTTCGGTAAAATATAGTTCACAACGAATGGAGAGCTTTGTTTTATTCATCTCCGTCTTTTCCAATCTACCCCATTCTCTGACATTTGTTTTTATCATCGACTTTTACATTTTTGTTCTTCTCTTTCCCCTTTTTCGGTACTATTATTAACCGCCAATCTTCTTGTTTCGTCTGTGTCCCTTTTCTCTTCTTTCTGTTGTAAAATATGGAATTTTGTGAAGTATTTCAGTATTTATTAAACATACCTGGGAGTTGCGAAAATTTTTACAACACTTTTACTAATCCATTTTTGCTTATGAATAATATTGTAAACCGTTAAGTGGTCCCAAATGTCGAGTGATGAAACGTATTGTGGTTTTCATTCTGAATTTAACTTATTAAATATAAAATGTATTTTTATCACGAAATTAATAGGATATAAATTATGTTAATTATAAATTGCCTCGGAATGGTTAATTTTAAGTTCATTTGATTAATCTTTCAGACCGGGAAAGTCCCCGTTCCCTTTTATAACTAATTAACTTTTTTCCCAACATTCGAGGGTGGTTTGGAGGCCATATCAGGGGAAGGACAAGAATCACGGTTTATACAGCATAGTAGTATTAAGGATGCAGTTGGCGAATACGGACAAAACTCGGTGACATAGGGGAGTGACATCATTTCTGTTATTATTACACATACAAGCAAAAATTAGCTCGTTGTTATGTACATCGCACCACTGTCTTTAGTTTAACGCAGTGTGCTCGTGATACAGGGAGAAACGTTACTGACAATAAGCCTGACGGGTCCTCGTACATATTGCCATGTCTTTAGCTTCTTCCAAGTCCTTCTACTTTAGATCTGTAACTTCAGCCATGCGTTCATCCTTAGATCAGGTTTGCCTTTTAAGATGGGTCTCTTCCCCAGTCTTTACTCTTCCTAGAACATTTGTTACCTCATCTGTCCACTTTTCTCTGCACCAGGTATCTTTTTCTTAATGTCCAGGTTTCATGGTCTTACCAGGTTCTGCAGCAATCATATTAATTTTCCAATTTTTATGATTGAAATTATTTGATATCCTTAAAGGTAAAATATAAATGATAATGACCTGAGTAAGTTAGAATAAAAATACTTTGATAAATAAAAATATTAAAAATTGTAACATTTCGTCCTTAATTTAGGGCATTTTTAGAGTTTACTTAATGTAAGGACCAAACGTCGTGTAGGTACTTGGCAATTAATATTTATAATATATTTATTATTTTCTGATAAATAAATAAGTCCCTTTCTGCACCTAATATTATCGTGTGTCTCATTACAATTTCTTTTTTTAGGGTAACAGGCTACATGAGGGTAATCCACATGGTGACAACTCCACTTTAATAGCATAGGAAGGGATTTGAAAGGGGGGATGCGGAAGGGTAGCGCTTTGTTATAAGAAGACTAAAAGACACACACACAGAGAGAGAGAGGGGGGGGAGAGAGAGAGCGAGAGAGAGCGAGAGAGCGAGCGAGAGAGAGGAAATGACCTGAAAATCACAGTGTCAAGTTGTTTCTGATACAGAGAGAAGCACAGAGAAAGTTTATTTCGTAGAAACAGAATTTTTAAATGACAACTCCAACCCCCTACACACACCATCGAGCTTGGATGAAGTGGAAAAGAGACATAAAAAAAATAAAACGCATGCGTGAAAGGGTCTTTATCGATTTCGAGGGAAGGGACACATCAATCATCCAGTATTTGAATAACTGACGATTCCTCATCCCCCATCCCCCTACACCCGTCCCCCTTCTTTTTTCCAAAGTCGAAAATGGGAACTCATTATTCTGTCGTACTCTCGTGACTTTTATTTCACATATTACACAAGGGAGGTTTTTCAGGTCTCATTTATTTCAAATATTAAAAGTCGTGGTAATTTTTTTCCTCTATTTTTATCTTTTCAAAAGAAGGAAAATAATAATTTGGTCGCTACAAAATCCCCCACCCCACTTGGTGTATCTTATGTAAATAAGGTTCTCCACCTTAGTCCCTCTGTGGAGGAAATACAAGTCAAATATGCGGACATAATTACAGTTAATTAATAAAATACATTTTATAGCATTTGTTTATTTAATTTATAATATGGAAGAAAATGGCGCCCTTCCAAGATTTATCAATCACCAAATAAAATAGAGAAAAAGTTCATAATTATTTTTCTAATGAATTTCCTCACCTGTTTATATTTTCCTTTCTGAGATATTTAAAGAATATTTCTTTACTAATTAATTATTGAAAAGTTTTGTGGTTTATTTTTTAGAGTCTGAGCGATTGTTTAATTTTGAACTTGTCATTTATGAATGATTTCTTGTGTAAATTTATTTCTTTGTTTAATGTTAATAACCACTTACAAGTCGTCAATAATTTAATCGTTATTATAAAGAATGTTGTGAAGAACAGAAAGCTTTTTACCTATGTGACTATATTCCTTCTAAAAGAAACATTGAAAACTTTTAATTTATATTATGTAATATTTAAAATTGAATGTAGGTCATCTCAATCGTTAACTGTCTTTGTGTGTTAGTCCTTGGTTTGTCTTACATTCCTAACATTGTAGATATTCGTACAAAACTCCTTCATGTTCTGTCAGCAACGTCATGTTTACATCCACGTATCTCTAACATCTGTCAGTCATGTGACTTTATTCAAAACTTGGTATTACAATTTTTTTCTTAATTTTTACTTCATATATTATACGCTTATAATTTATATGCAATATTTTAATTGCTGTCCTCTTTATGTAACTAACTTTACTGACCAACTTTTATAAACCTGTACCCAATATTCTAAATTTATGTACTACTATAGTCATATATAGTTTTCCTTTCTTTTCAAAATACATAGAATGGTTAAAAAACTGTTTACATATTACTGTTATTTGTGTATTATTATCGTAACATATACAGTCATTTCTTTTTTTTTACATTTTGAGTTAAATACACTAAAATGGTTTACACCTTTCTGTTTATAAAATAATTCGATTAAAATTAATTGTTTAGCAGGAATCTCTTATTTAATTTTTCAAAATTATATTTAATTTTAAGATTCTAATATTTCAGGTAATATATTCTTCTTTCTATCCTCAAAGATCCTCTGTCTGTAATTTTAGTTCACGTGAATGCCACTAGAGGTGCTGTGCTTTGTTTATTTTATTCCATACAGAAGAAAATGGCAGTCTCCAGAGTCTTTTTCTCAGTTACCAAAATGGAATATAGCGAAGACATTTAAAATAATTAATATAAAATTTCTTAAATATCTCAGGAAGGTGAATATAAAAAGTATAAAGGTAAAAAACAGAATTATATTTCTCAATTAATTAAGGGTTAATTCCAAGTTTAATGCTAAAAAAGAAATTAAATAAAAAACCAAGGAAAGAAGTGTTATGGATGCTTAAGGAAACATTTAGGATTTATATTAATCAATTTCGGTGGTATCTCAACCTGAAAAAAATAGGATTATTAAAAAAAAGAAACGCAATAAACAAAAAAATTACATCAGTGAAAAAGCATATAACAGTAAAAAGAATAGCATTAACAATGAAAAACACATAAACAGATAAGGAATAAAATATCAAACAGAACTAAAATGACAAAACCACGATAAATAAAAAATGATAATAAATCAAGAAAATTGCTATTATAATAATCAGATTTTTGTTCTAAATAAATGTTAAAACTCCAGCCAATTAGTCAAAAATTTATTATAATACTTAAAATATAATATTCAACAGTCAAAATATTTCATCCCTGATTGGGACATCTTCAGGGGTTTTAGAAAAAATTATCCATTGTTTTACTTTAAGAAAAGCTACACTGCCGAATCTTATAGTTTTAAATATAATAATAAATTTTTCTGACTATTCGCCTGTTGTTTTTAACAATACTACATGATAATTGCCAATAAATAAACAGGAATAATCTAGAGAAATGATGTGAGAAGATAAAACCTAAATAAGAACGACATATGGCTTATATGAAATAAAATACAAAACATTAATAGTCAATAGAAAAATAAATAAATAGAGAATTAAATTTCTATATATAAAATATTAAATAGAGAATTGTTAATTGAGAAAAAATTAAATTGAATGAATATATATTCAAATGAAGATAACTTAGAAAGTAAACCGTAAAATACTGATTAAGAATGAGAAACATCAGAAACAAATAATATTCTGGATGTAGTTATTTATTGAGGCAAAAATAAGTAACGAGCGGCTTAAGAAAGTAATTAAACAGAGGCGACTCTATCTGATTTATTAAACTGATATGGGATCTTACCACTTTGCATGCTAATGCGTTCCTTCCAGATGCCAATTAAAAGCTATTAAAGGGCGGGGTAAAAAAGGGGGAAGTTGTAATAATTCCAGAAAAGTGAAGCAAAAGAAATAACATGAAAATTAAAGAGGTAGAGTTAATAAAAGAGGGGGAGGGCAGGTCCAAGTACGAGATGAGTGCTATATTCTTTTTCTATTAAGTTAACTATTTACCTTAAAAAGTATTCTGCTGATGTAAATAAAAATAGCTCGTTTGTGGTGTTACACCTTCTACATGTCATCCTCCCCAAGTTAAGAAATGGTTTTATATTCTGTCTCCTTGTTTGTCTGTCTATTACTATTTCTATGTCTGTGTGTGTCTCACTATCTGTCTGTGAGTGTGTCTCTTTAGACAATTGAAATGCTAATATTTTACTGTTAAAATATTCTCATTAATAATCATTCAATTAAATACTCATTAATAAACATAGCTTCATGATTTCGCATATGTCGCAATCAAAACCCTGCCATATACACAAAAATAGAGAAGAATTATCCTAAAAAAACCAAAGCATGGACAAAGAAATTAAATATTTAAATATTATTTGGAGTTAATTAAAACGAATATAATTAACTAAATATTTAATAATAATTATAATACCAATACAAAGCGATTGGCGGAGAGAAGGACAGTTGGCCCGTATTTATAGCAATTTAACTTTTAATTATTCAAAATTATTATTATTTAAAGCGGTTCGTTATTATTTTATATGAAATTTAATGTCCGGATTTGTGAGGGTACTGGAATTTTTAAGCAATTGATTGCCGATATAACAAGCAAAAAATTCTCTCATATTTTAATGATAAATAAGGAAACGTTTTGACCGTGTTTTTTGGGGGGTATTTCTGAAATATATTTAAATGCATACAAATAGAGATACGAGATAAATACGTATAATAAAAGTGATTCAAGTATGTAGTAGCCAGAGGCTTCTAATTCAATGATATGTGTTAATTAAAGGAATCTAGCCCGGGTTTCGCAATTGGTTCCGGGCCCCGGGTTCGATTACCGGTCAGGTCGAAATTTTTCCCTTCCTGATTTTTTAATTAAAAATATTTCGTGGTTTATATGGCTGAGCTTCAATGTAAGGTTATTCCGTTTCTTCTGAATTTTGAATTTTAATACATGCATGTGCATTAAGTAAGTACGTTTTTGTCAATTACCTGACAAGTTAATGTTCGTTTGTTCTGAGAAACAAAACAAAACATCTTGTAATACTAAGTAAATAATTAAATTAAATTAATTACAGCTTTAGGTCATTTTTAAACCTGCTTAATATAATATATTACTTCCGTGACACCCTGTACCTGAGTTACCGGAAATGTAGATTGTCTTTTCTTGTTACTCTGGACGTGGAATGATGTAAAGATTTTTCTTTCTTTTTATATTCGCACTGAGCTATTATATTATGTATGAATAATTAATTGCTGAGTTGTTTTTTGTCTCTGTAATGTTGGCATCACGAAGAACGATAGTGAAGAAAAGAAATAAGATGGAGATGTGGAGGGGGGTTGGGAATTAATGCAGTGAGATTATTAATTTTGCAAGCAGAGGGACATAACATGTTTCTGGGGGTTCGGCAAAGCCTGCATCAGAATCGCTTTGAACGTCACAGCCGCGCTCCACAATAAAGAGGAAATTAGTCGCTAAATTGAATTTCAGAAGAGGGAGGGTGGGTGGGGGTTGGGAAGGGGAGGGGGTGGGTGGAAATTGTATTTGCTCAGCGCATTTCCAAAACCGACCACGGTTGTCTAGAACCCGAGTCTCCTCGCGTAGAGCCTTGACTAGAACAGGGATGAGATACTTGCCAGGCCATGCGTTATGCACACCTTGAAAATATAAACATTATTATGGAGCGTAATAACAAACAAAATACGTTTTATACTATTTAAATAAATAAATAGCGAAATAACATACAAAAATAAATGCTGAACAAATGTAATCCTTGTTGCTTGCGTTTTTTAATCACCTAACGAAAGCAAAAGTTGTTGCATAAACGTAATTATTTAGCACTTATTTTAGTCTAATATTTGTCTATTTATTTATCTAGTAAGTGTGAATTTAACACAGACATTTTATAGATTAAAATTTCTAAATACGTTTTATTAAGTAGTATTTTATGATTTCTTCCGTACTCTTATGACGTGTCCTTCGAAAGTATAAACAGTGGTGAAGTAATGTAAAAGTAAAATCGAAAAAGTAGAAGTGTGTAGACAGGCTATGTATAGGCAAATCCCTGGTCTGGTCTGGTTACTTCCCTCTTATAACATAGGAAAGGGACGGAAATGGGGGATGCGGCAAGGGAGAGCAAGGTAGCCAAGGATTAAGTAGGGCCCCCGGGCTGTACTCCCACCCGGCATTATTCATGCAGAACAAACCATTTTTAAAATTTATTTTTAGAGTAACAGAATACACGAGGGTAATCCACATGGTGACAACTACCCTTTAATAGACTGGAATGGATTTGAAAGGGGGGATGCGGAAGGGTAGAGAAAGGTGGTCAAAGGTTAACTAGGGTCCCCGGGCTATGGTTTAAGGATCCTGCCCGGCATTCGCCTAAATGTAATTGCCAGCATCAGGTTGATCGGGTATTTTGGTACTTGTGCCACGCACTTCCGATGACGAGGGAGGGGTTTATTGTGGGGTCGCAGCATTTCCTTCTCCGTGCATTGGCCAGTTTAGGAGGCAGCTGGCCGACTGTTTTAGTGGGAACAGCAAACAACTCTTTCGGTCCCGGAACATACTGTCTCAAAACAGGCAGCGGTGCGTCGGCTTGAGGGAGCCTTAGTTCAAAAACGGAGAGAGGGAAAGGCATCCCCAAAGGCAGTCATTTACCTGCAAGAGAACTGATCTCACACGCTACAAAACAAAACAAACCTGCATCAGGTAACTGTTTGGTGACAACTCGAATGCCAGAGAGATTTTTACATATTATTATCTTCAAATTTATATTTTAATATGAAAGAATTAATTTCGTTCTCTAGAAAAGATGCAAATTCTTCTTTGGTGACACGTCGGCCGTGAGTGAGACTAACAAGTAGTGTCCTTTAACTGGTCATTTTGTCATTTTCGTTACACGAGATGGTTGTCAATCCCGCAGTTTCGCCTCCGGCGTACCGAAAGTTTAAATTAATTACAAAATATGCACACAAAACTGACCTGTCGTTGAATAGAAGCTTTTTCCGCCAGGTCTCTTCTCCCACAGAGACTGACAAAGAACCGGTTACGGAGAGTCTGTGCCGTACACGTGAACATGTACGCCACATTAAACACTGGGAATTATTACCGCAACACGAATACAAAGTTGTAATCTGTGTCATTATAATTCAGCACAGGTAATAAATGTTAACTTATAGGAAAGACCAAGTTCCCTTTGTGAGTCAGTCCTTGTCAGTTAATAAAATCAAGGTTACCGGACTCATTTCTTTTATTTTCCTGTCTTTTTCTCTTCTTGTAGTTAGTTTATTTCTTGCTTTTTTTTCTCCCTATCCACATTGTTTGGGTCTGGAGGAAAGGAAACATATTCCCATTATAAAAGCAAGCTTTAATTACAAAAAACAAATTGCACGTTTTTTCTCAGAAATTTTCCGATGAGTTAACGACGCTCTTCCCCAATATTCTCTTATATTTATTGCCATCTTTAAAGGTTCCGTCCGATGTCACCCCGCCGACATACCTGAAATATTATTTACTACTCGTCAAAGCGTTTTTTATCTCTTCCCTCGTTGTTGTTTGTCTTCTTGCCTTTTTTCCTCGTTTTGCAGTTCTGCATTTTCTATCTCCTTTTTTGTTGTTGTTCACTGACGTTTCCCGTTGGACGTAAATATTTCATTCTCCTGTAGAATAATTCATAAACTCCTTTATTACGGTCCTTTGGAGCGTTTCCCTTCTTTTTCTCACCCTTTACCACTTCTGTTGTCCTTACCATGTTGTACGTGATCTAAAGTTGGTAGTGTCAAGTTATGTAAATAAGGCTGGGAATGTTTTTTCTTATAAAACAAGGTAAATTGACTAATCCGTATAAAATTAAATTGTCGACTCTGTCAATTAAACACACAATAATAATTAATAATAGTATCCTGAGCACACTTAATCTGTTGTAATAATGTCTCAAGGAAATAATAACATTCTGTAACGGTTGTAAACTTTAGCGATGTACGCGGCTATTTCTGAAGAACTCTTATAAATTTTAATTATCCCCAAAAACTATTAACTTGACACACGGGATTGTGGGAAATTTTATATTAACCCGCATCTCTAATCTCCTTAAGACTTACACTACATCGGGAGTGTCACTAATACTCTCAATTATCACGAAAACTATTGATTTGGCACTCACGTTGATTGTTTTAGCATTATCTTTAAATGAAATCTCCTTATGCTCCTCCGTTACCCGTTAAGTGGTGAATTAAGACTTAAACTACATCGAGAGTGACACCATTAGTCTCAGCGATCATCCAGGAAACTACTGATTAGACACTAACAGCGGTGATTTTTCAGGCGTTTAATGATGGCTGAAATTACAGTAAGCCATAGTGTTTTTTCGAACACAGACATTTCCTCATTATTTTTAAATTCGACCCCGGTCCGCACAGTGTTTCTTCCTAGATCGTGACATATATTAGAATGTTTATTAGAAATTTCTGCTCCTCTGTGTTCGGGAACTGTGAGCTCAAACCCTGGTGATTGTAAATTGAAACATTTTGAGGGCTTAATTTTCATTATTCTCTTAACTTGGAGATGTTCTAGAGGAATAAATTCTCCTAATTTTATTTGTTTATCTTTCCTTTATTTTGTAACATACCAACAATCTTGTGTGTTTCTTTTTAATATTATTGCACATTTCAACATGTCTTTCAGTCTTCCCTATCATCCATAGAAGCGGAAATAAATATACATAAAAAAGAGTGATTGAAATTGTGTCCTAAAAATTCCCGTCACGTTCGCAAACTTGGCAACGTATTGGCGGATTAATCGTCTCAGCAGCAAGGACGTGTGTAGGGGAACGTGTATATTTATTTTGTCTGCGTCTATAAATTAGAATGGCGTACAGAGGACCCTCATAAATCTAACGTGCCCATACATATGTAACTCGCATTCTTTTGATGTGCAAATGGTCCACACGGCGATATAATGACATTCCTTTCTGTGCGTAGAGTATTGTAATCTGTGCGTAGTGACGATCACCTCTCTCTTTCTCTCTCTGACTCTTTATTAGTTTTTTTATCAGAGGACGCATACTCAAAGAGACGAATCGCAAAGGTTCAGGGTTTCATTTCGATTCTACCCTCCACTTACATCGTACGTAAATTTCCCAAAAACTCGCCTTATATTAACCACTAAAATATTTATCAATTGCAACCAATAAAAATCTTCGTGCAGCTCCGTCTGCTCCGTACTACAGAACGAAAGTTGTTCCAACTTGCTGGAAAAGTCAACGCGTCGTCATAATTTGTAACTGAAGTTAAACTTCTTGTACGAGATGTGAAACTGCGAGGTAGAAACCCCCTTCTAGTTATATTAATAGATGGGCCAATAACAAATAAATATAATTCTTAAGGACCCACTTAACACACTATATATATTGTAAAATTTACTATGATTTTTATTTAGATTAATTATTTAAAATTATAAGTTCAAAATTTCAAAACATTTACTAGCACAATATTTAGAAAATATATAAATATTTATTCTGAATTGTGATATTAATTATAAACAAAATTGAAGATTCTATATCAGTTGACAGACATGGAAACACTTTTTCATCTGAGAGTTAAGTGGGGGTGCTTTAAATATCTCCATAAATTGCAGGCTGAAATCTACCGCAATAAAAACCTTGTGATTTGACCTCACACTGCATATAAATAAATCTCCACTCTCTTACTTTTACTGTTCTCTATACGACGTACGGCAAGCAGGTCAGAATCCACATCTCTTTAGGACTTTTCCTGCGGGGTTAGCGTAATACTCTTAGTGGAGTGCAGGATCTCCGCAGCTCATCAGGAACTCTGCCGGGATAGCGTGTTTTTAGACCATCACCTCGTACTTGACAATCTGAATCATAGCTCCCATTCCCCCGATTGTCGCTTCCGATTATTAATTCGCGCTTCCCTATACAGTAATTAAAACGGAGAATCCAACAGTAAAACTGATGCAAAATAAAGAGTTTCCAATCACAAACAGAACAAATTGGTGGTTAAATGTTCAATTTAAATATCCTCAATAGTTAATACGTTGATAACAATTTATAATTACTATATAAGTCTTTGAAAACAACTTCCTTCATTCTTCTAGTTCCAACAATACCAATAACAATAACCAAATCGAATTCACTTCATTACTATATACATACATACACACACACACACACACACACACATATATATATATAAACTGGGTGCCCGGTTTGTCATAATTAAACTCAGCGACATCCATAACCCCGGATTTAACTCCAATCTCGGTTGTTTTCGCGGTATTTTTTGTAACGTCCCTCCACCCCTACCCCTAAGGGTGATCGCCACCCATGGCGAAAGGGGTTGAAAATAAACACTGTCAAACTCAGTAACTCTGAAAAATATTTTCCCGACGCTTGAAAATTTCCACCTTCCATCCACCCCCGTCCCTGTGTCTTACCCCCACAGTGTTTGTTTCCGGTTGTAAAGGAACACCTGTACGAAATTAAGTTAAATTTGTTCCACAGAATATACATACACACAAACAGTCAATTTTATTTATTAGAACATATATTCGACACAAACCCGGTATTTATATTATCATAACATTTTGTCTGTTATTGGGATATTTATTTATCATATATCTTTGCATTATCTACATTAGACTCTTTGGTTTTCTAATTCCTCTCCTTATATTGAGCTTATCCGTTTCTCTAACGGTCTACATATTCATTCCGTCGAAAAGAATTCCTTATTCTATTCGATCTAGATCTCCGACAAAAATACATATTAAACTCTTTTATATTATTATATATATATAACCAGAAAAAAAAAATTATTTTTCATTTACGCACAGTTCTATCGTGACGTCATCGGTTCCATGAAATGAAGGCGACTGGTCCAGGGTGAGATAAGATTTTTAGTTTTGCTTTTGAGTTATTCACTTGGTTTGTGTTTTTCACAGCTCTTTAATTTCTTGAATACACCTGACGAAAGCAACAAGGATTACAGAAACGTTGTGTGGTATTTAATTAGCACATATTTTTTGTCTTATTTGGTTATTTATTTAAAAATCCCCATTTTTTTGTGTGTGTGTGTGTAACGTATCACCCGATCTGCAGTCAGCCAACGTGGACGAGTACAATTAAAAACATACCATTACTTTATTAATCTCTCTATGGCGGTGGAGGATTAAAACGGATTAACTTAGAAAAAAAGCATTTATACTGCAATCGCTTAGAATACTTTTAGTATATGAATGCCGGCCCGGACGCCACTGCATATGCAGAAATCATTTATATTCTCAAAACTTAAACCACAATCGTCTTATTAATTTAATTACGCCATCGAAATCAGGGAGCTGATAAACGATTTGTCATGACTCGTGTGTCGAATATGAGACTCTCTGGGGTCCTGATTTTGATCAATTACGGGGGAGGAGGGGGGAAATTAATTAATAAACATAAAATATATACATTTTATACAATATAAACAAAATGAGGTTCATACAAATATTTCGCGACGGCTCTTCAATCGCTAAATGTTGCTTTTTTCATATACACTTTCATTCATACACTTAAACCTACTACTGAAAATAACTAATTATCAAAGTTCTGTGAATTTACACTTTGGCCAAGTTTAACGCGTCCTTGAAGATAACTGCCGGTCATTGGACCCTCAAAGTCGTATTGTGATGTCCAGGTTCAGGTCCCTGGCCCGTCGTGCTGTCCAAATCCTCGCACGTAGAGAAGCGACTAGAAAGCATCCTCCTGCACTGGCTCCGCAATCCAGGGTTCCACCATCCAAGAATCTCCGACGCGTCCAAAACTGACTGTCCCGACACCGCACGAGTCATTTTTGCACCTCGAGAGGTTCGTCAATCTAAACTCCCGCCCGCACAACTGTCAGCGCCCCACGACCAGGGCTTCCACTGTCTCCATTGTCACCCTTATTACGGTCAGAAACTGACCTCGCAAACACACTTCCTGTAGCAATCTTCGCCCCACAGAATATTTCTTAAATCAACACAAATAATCTTAATGACAAAGTAACAATGCGTAACCTGTCACTATAGAAAAAGGCCCCGGGATCCAACCCTTGGCTACTACGTGTATTACCCTGACTACACACACACACAAAGTCACCCTTTGATTACCTAGTTCTACATTCCACATGTCCCTTTTCCAATTCCTTCCTATTCTCTTAAAGAGAGTTTAGACAAATGCCGATGGCAGGATACTAGTTAATTTTCTACTGCCTTGATCTCCCTTACGCATCCACCGTTTTCAAATCCCTTCCTACTCTATTAAAGGGGACATGCCACACCGTTGGATTCTCCTCATGTAGCCCGTCACTTTCCAAATATAATTGTACCTATGTGACTAAATAGTCCGGGTATTTTCACTCTATCGGTTTTAATAAGAATATGGCATAAACCGTCAAATACTAAGGAATGAATCTGGTGAATAAAAATAAGAATTCATACGAAAAGAACAGGTTTGAACGTCTCACTCGTGTACAGGTACATACGCACTGAATTTCGAACGTGACTAATGACTTGCCGAGTACAATTGTTTCTTTGCGTCTGCACCGACGACCTGGACTTCAACGTTGTACCTACAGAGAAGACCGATGTCGTTCGATTCTGCGAATAGGAAAGAATTATTATTATGTGTAGTAGTAATAGTCCTGTAGCGTCGTGGTCCATATCTCAGAACAATGCTTCGTTACTGCTGTAGTAAGAGCGAGATGGATGGGGAAAAGCCGATAGCGAGCACATTCAATAATTGCAGCCGTTTACCCTAAACAAAACTATCAATGCCAGCATCTGATAATTGCACACACACACACACGATTGCTCATTTGCATAGGTCAAAGCCGAGGAGGAGACCTTGGAGCTACTCCACTTGGCCGCACCAGCAGCAGAGTCTTCTTTTACATGAAAATATTTTATCTTCCATCTGAGGCCGGGAACAACTTAATTACGTACTTACAAAGTTTTAATTGGATAGAACCTGGGAATCGGGAATCCTCCATTTCTCTATCATGCTTAATAAGCGACCGGTTCCGTCCTACAACTATCGCGCCTTTATTATTAGATTGAAGTTAAACTTTTTTACACGAAGAACAAAACTGTGTACATAACTGATTAATCTCTCTCGTGATAATGTTGTCAGGAAACTGACTTTTATTCCGTCCGTCAGCAACGATTTAGTAAATAAAAGTAACGCCCCCTTCTCAATCTATTTAAATAAATTATTATCGGTTTATAAACCGGGTCAAATTTATTTCAGAACACAAGGTTTACCTGATGACTGCAATGATAATAATCGCGGAAACTATATGACCCGTTTGCTAAACCAAGAATCATTTATTATTATAACGAATTATTATGTAGACTAAATTAAACGTGTAGATTTGGTAGTACTGCGAGGTAGACAATCTTTCATCAATATACATTTGCTTCCAACCTGGAATTGTTACAAAACCGTTTTTTTCCCCTGCACAACGAAGAAACGTTTCATTTATTTCAAGCTGAAAGACGTCATTAAACGTGTGTAGCTCTCGTAACACCGCTAGAATGTTTTTGTATAACGTAAGGGACGTCAGAGCTCACCACGTGACAACGGCAGAGAGAACAATCAGAACCTTGCGTTCGTGTACATTTTTAAACGTAGATTAACTGTCATAGATTCTCTCCCGGATGAGTTGTGAGACCTATTCTCAGCTCTCGCAGAGATGTATGAGGCTACTTTGGGGGTGCCTTCTCTCTCTCTCTGGATTTTCGAACTACGGTTCCCACAAGCCGAGGCAACCAGTTTTGAGATTGTACGTTCCGGTGTCGCAGACCTTGCGTTATGGCAAGAGTTGTCCGCTATTCCTTTTTGAATAGTCAACCAGCTTCCTCGTGTACTGGTCGAGATAATGAGTAGTGAATGCTGTGTCCCCACTCGAATCTTCGGGAAGAACGTGAGACAAGTACCAAGAGTCCGACCTACCTGATCCAGGATTTTCTAGGGCAAGTCTTGTTTCTCTTTTAGGTGAATATCGCGGGTAAGATTCTTAAACTATAACCTGGGGATCTCCTTTCTGCAACCCACTTTCGAATTCCTATCTATGTTATTACAGGGGAGCAGGCATCAAAGTGGATAAACCCTCATGTAGTCTGTCACTATCAAGAAAAATTCACGGACGGTCTTTAATGGTACAACTTTCTCCGAGAGAAACATATTTTACTTATAAATTAGTTTCATGTGAAGACAGTGTCTAGGACAGCCATGAAAACGTATTGTTTCAAAATATTCACGGCGTTGATGTGGCCTGGCCTCGACTTTTGGATTTGTGACTGGACCGTTGACACACGATGAATGAGAATAAAGATGATCGACGTAAGATATCGATTTACACACTGCTAACAAGCGTAACCGCCTGAAACAGACAAGTCCGCATATTCTTGTTCTCCGCCCCGCACGACGATGCTCGACCCTCAACCCCGAGATCCGGTCACATAAGAAATACACGCTAATTTGAATATGTATGTGTTTTCAATAGGACGGTTGGTGACCTTTTACTCAAGTTGACGTTAGTATTAAGCTGGATGTTACTAAAAAGACATGGAATAACTATACTGGTTCGTTAAATTTAAAATTCCCAGTTAAGTAGTCTTCTATCACCTGACTTTATCGATCAACCACAAAAATAATATTGAATGAATTCTACATATACAATATTTCCTCTTCTTTCCAACGTCTGTTTCAAGTTTTTTCCTCACTCCCGGCGTAGTGTATTATTTTCGGTGTGAATATCGAGACAACGGAGTCTTGGAAGTCCGCACATTAATCACACTTTACTCCTCCATCCTCAGACGTAATGCAACTTTATCGCGTAATTAAATATTCAACTGTGCCGGTGCCGTTTTAAAAACTTTCTAATATAAACTTTGACACTTTATTCTCAAGCCGCCGCGCGCGCGCCAGAGCCAGAGAAATATAAAAAAGCAATTATATAAAAGTATATTTTAACTTTTTGAGAACTGAGAAAAGTTCCGTCATCGAGTTTCTTGGAGGAACAATACTTTTTAAGGGGGTGGGTTGTGGAGGGGGTGAGTTTGAGAGAAGTAAATAAACAAATATTGAAAAGTCCCGCAGTGTTTATACTGCGGAGAACAAACACGCGCGCGCCGGCCCGATGAGGTTCCGCCTTTAATTAGAGTTGATAATGAGTTTCTGGTAATGCGGCTCCGTCGTTGAAAGGGACTTTATTCCGCATTCAGAAAAGGAGTGGGGGAGGAATACTAGTATCTTTGTGTCGAGCCGTTTTAATTATGTACTTGTTACAGTGGCACTGATTGTGTCTCCTTCCCTACATAGCGCCATTTTATAGTTTTTTTCGTTGTTTTTTTCAAAAAATAATCCAAATTCTTAAATAATTATCAACTGTTCCGATGAGAAGTTTATCTCCTTGTGCTCCAACATGCACGCTGTCACGAAACTACTCTCGATACTTCTTTCTCGGATAGGTAGACTTCAACCCCTCTCAACTATCTCTACTCTTGTGTTTTGTTCCCGTCGCCATCTTCTAACCCTCAGGTATTGTCTCAGGTCCTTGTGGTTGGTCCGCGTCTCTTTTCTTCTATAGCTCCTAGTAACAGCTTCCTCGCCGCCATTCTTTCTTCACTCATCCTCTCCACATGACCTAGCCACGTCAAATGTTGGAGCTTTGCTCATTTTACTATATCTTCCTTCGCTTTTGAGTTTCGTTTATATTTCCTTATTTCTTCTTATTCCCTCATTGATACGAGACATAAGGATAAAGTATTTTAAATATTCTTATAAGGGTTTTGTGCGAATTCCACTGTCTCGTTAAAGAAGAAGAAAAGACAGAAATTAGGAGGGGAAAAATGAAGGTAAACAGTAGAGAAAAAATCAACGAGAAAAAGGATAAATTAAAAGACAGAGAGATATAAGGAAAGGACATAGATAAACCAGACTGAGACGAAGAGAATTTCTTCACTATTTGAAACGGTGGAGTAATCTCTACTTTAAGCCTGTAACTCAGCTTCAGGACTATTTATCACATCGTCAGTATCAACATCGGGGCTTAATAAATTTCACTATAGCTTGTGTTTTGAGTATCTCTTCTATTTCGTTATTTATTCTTATTCTCTCTTAGTATTTTTCTGGTATTTTCCATTGCCTGAGTAAACAGAGAAAAAAATACGTATAATAGGGGAGGAAGATGAAAACAGAAACAGTAGAAAAAAAGGGAGAGGAAAAATCAATGAGATAAAGGGAAAAATTAAGCGGGTAGAGAGATCCGAGGAAGCAAGGCAGTTACGTTTACTCGCTCCAGTTGTTATTCATTCCCTGATGACGAGCAGTTTGTTTGCTTTTGGAAACGTTGGAGTAATCTCTATATTAACCTTCTTAGTCAGTTCCTCATCTGGACAATTTATTACTTCAGTATAAATAACCCTCCTCGTTTATCTTTTACTGTTCCTAGTATCTCTACATGCCCGTTTTGTTTCCCCTTTTCTCTCGTTGATTATTTCCCTCTGTTTCACATCTACTATTTTATTTGTCCATCCTCTCCCCATTTTTCCGTCTTCTCTTCCTCTTTACGCGACGTTGATAGCGAAGAAGTAATAAATTTTCCGGAAGAGGATCTTGTTCCTTTGATCTCCGTTTCCTCGATGAATCTCTGTTGTGTATCTACTGGATTCCCTTTGTTCTTCCTCCCCTCTTTTGTTTGTCTTTTCTTCTTCTTTACTCAGAAAATTGGAATACCTCGAAAACGTTAGCAACACTATTTTTAAAAAATCAAGTTAACGTTTCGTCGTAAAAATTATTTATTTATTGACATATAGAAGACAAATGCAGAGAACCTTTGGAGGGTGATCCATTCTCTAAAATCTTATTATGTGAGGATAGTTTAATTGCAGATCTAGCTGGAAAGAAGCTCGAGACTTTATCACGTGGTTTCTCTCTCAGTGTGTGAAGGAAAGATAAACTAGAAAGGTCACTTTGATACCAACATCGCAGTTCTGCCAACCGTCTCAGCATGTCTTAATTCCATTATGGCCTTCCCTGCCTTGGGTTGCGTTGGCACCTCGTCGTCGCCATGGCAACAGCTTGTTTCTATCTAACTTGTTCTCACACAAACCCCCCTTCTATAATTACAACCTCACAAATACTATTATTTTACGTTCATTACGACGTCCAATCACCGGGTTCCTTTCGTACATCCTCCTCGTGGTGGTTTCTTTTCTTTGTTTATCATTTACCCGGGCCCCCAATATACGTGGAGGAGGAGGGACGTGATTTTACAATAATGTATAATACCATGATGCCGAGGAATGATACGTTATTAAAGGCCCCGTTGGTACATTTACATGAAGTTGTTGTTATGGAGCGGGGCAATGGAGGGGAAGGGGGCAGTAATAACAGGTTATGGGTTCGGAACTGGGTCGCATAATTTCCCTTGGCCAGTCACGACCCGTGACGTCATCAAATACAGTCGCAGGCATCGCCGTCCGATACATATATATCACATATCCTTTAATACGACGGACACCTGCCCCCACGGAGAAAGAAAAATACAACGGTATTAAACTGGAAATAATTATCCGCGACCGCCGTCAATCTGATACTTTGCTCCCTTACATACTTGAAGCAGATATTTCACAAAATTCTACCCTTTCTAAGCCACTCAGCTATAAGACTCCCCATACACAACCTCATATATATATATATATATATATATATATAGTCTTATCTGATAAACCACACTGTCCTTGCAAAATATTAATCTCATTCGTTGAGTGACGTCATCCTTCTCATGTATTACTGGCAGGGGGACTGTTTTTTTTTCACCCGTACTCGAGTCTCGTATATCTAAAAATTGGTCATTTCCGTTATAATTCACGAGGGAAGTGAAGTAAAGGGAAGGAAAGCGATTTTCAAACAAACAACAGCATACAGGGGGGAGTTAGGAACTTGGCAGAAACAACCCCTAAGCGAAACCAATTATATTTCCTCACTCACTGAAACAACAAAAACCATAAAGGGGAAAAAATTCTTCAAGTTTTAGCTTAACTCCCCGTTTGTAAGAGTGATTTTTTTGGTGGTGGTGAAAAGTTGAAGGACAGAAATCAAGTAAAAAAATTCTCTGTCTCTAATTTTAGGAAGTATGACGAAAGTTCATGAAAATGACAACCCGCAGAGTTTTTGTTTGAAAAGTTATGTATATATAAATAAAATATAAATCCTTATCCATCGTACTTTGTAGAAGAATCCAGGTTTCACCCTCTCCATTTTGGTTAAATAATAATAATAATAACTGGTAAGAGTGTTTTTTTTTTATTTTTCGTAAAAGTTGAAACTGAGGGAGTTTGAACTTTTTTGACTTATAAGGTTGGTTATTTTTAAAAGGCCTAGAATTCAAATAATAAGTTATTTTCTCCACCCCGAACCTACTCCACCCCAATTTTTTAAGCAGACAAAAGTTCGTGACACTAGCAGACGGTATTTTTAAAGATTTTTTGATGGGGGTTGATGATTGAAAGGGGCGGCTCAGATAATATTGATGTCGAGGGGCGCGGTGTTTCAGTTTTCCATCTATTTTTTTCTCCTATGATATATATATATATATATATATATATATATATATATATACGGTAGTGGGGGTCGTAATAAAATTTAAGTTTCTAGTCCTTAAATACATTTTTCCCCTCGGGATGGGTTTGTGTGTGTGTGTGTGTCTGTAGGCGCACTTGGTTTTTATGTTGTTTGCAAACGTTTGTACTGAATCTTTATTTTTTTTATTAATGGCTGTGTCAGATTCTGCAGGCGTAGTCACTAAAGTAATCCAACGTCCATCAGCCAGCAGCAGCGACAGCCATATTCGTTAGTTAGCTATTAAAAAAACGGGCGCTTAAATTTGCGATTTCTTCTTTTTTTAAAAAAAACACAGAGGAACACGTGAAGGAAGCAATCGATGACGTAGCAACGTGACGCTGACATCACAATACTGACAAGGTAGCTTCTTGTTGACTGTTCGTGTTCGTCTCTACAGGAGAACTGGGGTTAAGACTTGAAGGAGAATCACCATCCTCATCACGTCACACTGCAAAAAAAATATTCGGGTACATGTAGATGACAGTCTGGCAGTTGTCTCGGTAGCGTCAGGCCTCTCAGTGGTCCTGTAGATCCTAGGATTAAAGCAGAACGTCATTGTAAAGGGGAAAATAAAATAATTCACGGACAAAGGAAAATTTTTCAAAGAAAGTTCCACTGGCAAGGGGCTATAAAAGTCATTCAACACGTTTAAAGGTTCAAAAAAATCTCGATATGATCCGGGAATCAGCGCTTAGCATAAGCGGTCGCACTAGCCACTGAACCACCCTCGTCGATTCCCAGAGGTGGAGGGGTGGGGGGGTCACACGTGATCATAGATAAGAAATAAAATCAAACGTTGTACCCCACCACCTCCTCAGATCTCTGCTGACATCATCACCGGCTTTACTTACACCTGGTAAGGACCAACTGCTGTTATTATTTCTTCTGAAGGAATCTTTTACGTAGCTGTGTAATTCTTGGGCGGTTCCTTGACCTGGGCTCAGGGGTTCATCTCGTCGATTCCGTCATCAGAGCCCCGAGGCTAATCATTATCCAGTATGTACGAAACTGGACAATCAACCAAACAAACGTCTTTCATTCATTAAGCCACCGCGACACAAGGAAAAAGATCATATTGAAAATCCTTTGGTCTTAAGACTATTCAACGCCTGTACGGTTTTGGAAATCGGGGCTCTATCACAAAAAGCACCCCCAGTAGTTTCTTTAATCTAATTCTTTGCCGTAAGTACATATTTACGTAACTTGTAATGTCTGAGCAGGAAAACAGTTTTATTGGGTCCCAGCTTCGTCTTTAAACTAACTATAGTGCGATTAAAATTAGAAGGCACAAGGAGTTGTTGCCGCGTGTTGAGCTGTAGGCGCTGTTGCCACACTACACTACAGCTTGCTCACCGGGAAACCAGTAGAATATATAATTCGATTGTTCGGCAAGCTGCTTTGTCCCCCACAGCGATAAAATAACAGCCAGATGACTTAACGCACTATATAGACGCGTCTCTAAGTCGTCATCGTCGTACTCAAAACACCAATGCAAGATACGAGAAGTTATATATATTATTAAACAGGGAAACTAGTATATCAAAGGAAACGATGAATCTGAAATTACTATAAGAAAAAGTCTTTCAATACACGCGAAGGGGAAAACAACCCAAGTTCCTTCTAATTGTAATCGTACTATAGTAAGTTATAAAATGAATCCGTAACTGCTCCGACGTTACCAGATGATTGGCCTAAAAGTTTACATATGGTTTCCATAATGTTGGGCTAAGGCTAAAGGGGTTGCAAGGAAGGATTAGGGGGCTGATAGACGTCACTCTGACTATGGTTTGAACCTTACAACCGAGCCCTGTAATTCTAATAAATTAATCTCAAATAATATATATATATATATATATATATATATGTTACAGTCACACAAGAACGTTGACGAACAAGTTAAATGCCTACGGGAGAATCTATATGTATCATTTTTACAGAAGAGGGAGGATAAGAAGCCTCTTCCGTTGTTTTTATGGCAGAAGTTAAGGTTATGATATGAGGGGTGAGACTCGGAACTTGGCGGGGCCGAAGGAAGGAACCGAGGGGCTGATCAACCACTCTAATCAAATTTTGTTCCCTGTAACTATTTTTAGCCAATCACAATTTAGTTGGAAACCCCTCACGAGATAATACGGTAACTTTGAAACAAGAAATTCCCTACGTGCTTATTCAATTAAATTTTGATAACCTTCTCAGAATTTCTTACCAAATGGATTTGGAGTATCACGCTTAACGCACTTCAACCCCTTCTCCAAGGGGTGGTGGGAGAACAAATTAGCTTATAACTTGAGCATTATTCCCTCTGTTGTTGTGCAGTTTATAATCTGCTTAACGTAAATCAGAAATAATACCACTAGAGAATAGACACTCAGAAATACAGCGCGAAGGTTTCCTACACTGACTGGAGGTAGGGTACTGTGATTTTCTTCCCAGGGAGACTTAAGAACCAGGTAGTGAATTTGTTTAAACGTAACATTTTTTTTAGAGTAACAGGCTACGTGGGGGTAATCCACGTGCTGGAAATTCCCCTTTAATAGTATATGAATGGATTTGAAAGGGGGGATGCGGAATGTAAACGTGTAGCTTCAAACAGTTTCTCGTATTCCAGTTAACATACTTACAGTTGGCTTCCCAGAAAACACGCCGTCGTCCGAATTAAATAAATGACGTTCGGTGTTGAATGGAGGCTAGTGTACTAGCAGTGTACTGTGTACTAGCAGGGGACAGTCTCTGGCCGACTCAGGAGATCTGATTGTAAACACAAGACACACGATATCAGCAGTCGTCCCCAGTTCATTTTGTTTGATTGAAATCTTCAAACTTATTTTGCATCCAAATGGTACATTTCCGGATATGGTAAGCCCCCTCTACAACCCCTAAAAGTCTCTAAAAGGAAATCTGAAACGCCTTGTTTATTGATTGATCAAAGTAAACCACCAGCTTCTTGACTATTGTCAATTTGTACCCTTCATATTTTCACTGCCTTATATATATATTATATAAAGAAGAAGAATGCGGAATCTAATAAACGCTATTGAATGATTCCTTTTGTAACTTCCGTCGCGCCTAATCTTCCCGTGTTGTAGTTTCCTCGCCGAGACCAAAGCCCCCTACAAACTTCCTCTTTCTTTTTCCTTCCCCGCCCCATCACAAGTGCACGTAGTTTCGGAGGACGTAACTTTTGCCGGTCGGCTGGCTGGCAGCGTTATTAATTTTCTTACATAGTTCTCTTCGTTTGTGTGTAATTTAATCACTCCTCGAAATTTTCGTAATATCGTCGTGCTTTATTAGATACTGCGCGTGCGCCAGCATTAATGCTCTTAAACGCTGATAGGTAAATAATATTCTCTTATTATGGAACAGAGAGGAAGCTACAAGCTCTCTTATTTCCTCGTACTAGGAAACAATATCCTCCGCCATCTTTAGCCTCCGTTTTTTTTGTAATTGTACACATACAGTTTAATAGGCATTAAAATGACATTTCTGAAAATTTACACATATTTCGAATTAACTTGAAATATCGCTAAATTAAACTTGTATTCCATCAGAGTTTCCTGGTGAGTTCTGAAGCTGTTCACTGCTCACTTATTATGAGCTAAACCTTAGTTAATTATTCTATAAATCTCGACTTAAACGTTCCTTAAAATACAGAGCTAACTCCTCCTTTCCCAGTTGTCTCTCTACTGTCCACTCATATATTCTTGTGTCTTCACATTACAGTAGTTATTTTCTTTTGGGGGAATCGAACCACGTCATCCTTGCAGTCCAATTATTTTCAACCGAACAGCGGTGCACCGTTTAACCTAATCGCAAAGCAACATCTTTTTAGGAAGAAAACTGAAGGTTTTTTTAATCCTGTTTCTGTTTCGTAGCGTCTCGGCAGTGATTATTATGTCGCTATTTAAACTAGAAGTCTGCAGGCGGGACCGCGTGTACGGAACGAGGACCACTGATGATTGTACGGCTCACTCAAAACAAGCGAATATCACCGCTATTGTTCGGCAAGCGTTATGATTTTTTGATTCAAGGTCACACCAACCCTTCGCGAAATCCAACCTCCACCAGTCTTCTAATTTAAAACAGATTATAGCATCCCTTCCGACGGCGTTCTCCTAACTTTTCGGGCGTGTGTGTAATGCCACCACGTCATCCTGGCAGTCCAATTATTCCATGATTACACCCCAAGAACCGACTTCCCTTTGCGACACTACAATCCAATAATCTTTGGCAGACATCTGGAGTCTCCCCCCCCCCCCCGCTTCAGAATCGTCATTGTTACCTACAATATCTAGCACCCCCTTCGACACCGAGGTTCCCTAATTCAATGACCCTGACCCTTTATAGGGGGTTAAATCACATCGCGTCATTCTGGCAGTCCAGTCATTCCGACTTGCAGAATAACGTTCCGATCACATTTAGTAGACATCTGGAGCTATTATACTGGTGAATTTGAAATGTAACACACCTGTACTTTTAAGTTCGTCACTTGGGTTTGAGTCTTTCTCACGGCTCTTGCGTTTTTAATCACCCGACGAAAGCAACAACTATTGCAGAAACGGTATGTGGTATTTATATCATCTTTATTACCAAAATTTCGGTTGCAACAGGCAAGTTAACAAAACATTGCCTCTAATTTCACAAGATTTAAATAAAAAATTATTAAACCTAAAGTGGACGAAACGTCCGTATATTTATTGTTATGTTATTGAACATAGTTTTCGGATTCAAGGCAGTTTATTTATTTATCGTATTGATGTTTATTTATTAAAAGTCACTAATTTTATAAACAAGGCCGTTTTAATATTTCCGTGTAATAAATTAACAGGCAGATAAATATCCTCAAAATAAATTATTACACATTTATGGCGTGCGTCGTTTCAACTTTTGGGTTTCCAGTAGAATTGTATAATGTATTTGGATTCTATCCAATGGGAAATAATCCTCGCTTTCATTTGATCCTGCCGTTTTATTTATTCCTCCCTCCCCCCTTCCCCGGCCACCCCTTCTCATCCCACCAACGTTTTTGAGTGTGTGTGTGTGTGTGCATAAACCCTGAATATGTCGCTAATAAATTATTCGAAATAATTATAAAGTAACCGTCCATATTGCGGATATTTTTACACGCGATAAAATGATTTATTATTATATCATAACCCCCGGATAAGTCAAACGCTCTTCGGCGTACCCCCACCACACCCTGAAAACCGGAAAAATATTTGTTTAGATAATTCCTAAAATTTCACGTCAAATGTAAAAATGAAGTATTCGATTTTCCGATTCGATAGTTTTAAATGGCGACCGCAATTACGCGTCGTTGGGGGCTGTCAACATTCACACATGAATACGTTCACGGGGTTGGGGATGGGGTGGGGTTCGACGATGATTATTCTATTTTTAATATTTAAATGCAAAAGGAGTTAATAATGTTGACACATAAAATTAATGCGTTGCTGCATATATTAATTTGGCCGCAGCTCATTCACATACAAAAAACCACACCCAAAACTCTATGATCCTGTGTCCTTCATTTATTAAATTCTCCTTTTTGTTCTGTAAGCTTTTAATTCAATTTCCGACTTTTTCGAACCAAACGTCCAGCGTTCAACGGTCGGCACAGGCATGGAGCCTATTACAACTGTATGGGACCGGGTCTCTCAACTTCCCTGGACCACGGGTCTACTGCGACTTACATTCCCTACACAGATGAGCGTCTCGTCTACTTCCCACTCCGCTCGAACGGTCTAAGCAACAATCAGAAGCCGCCGCGTTATCGTTGTACAGATTCAAAACTAATATTCCTCATCAATATCTCTAGCCGTCGAGCTAGAGATTATGACACTTAATGTATCATGGTTTGTCATACTTAAACTATAGCCCGTGGGTCCTAGTTAACCCTTGCCTACCTTCCACTATCCTTCCGCATCCCCCTTTCAAATCCCTCCTACGTTATTAAAGGGGAGTTGCCACACGTGGATTACCCTCATTTAGCCTGTTACACCCAAACCTGTCCCTTTCAAATCCCTTCCTATTTTATTTGAAGGAAATTTGCCCCCAAGTGGATTACCCTCATATAGCCTGTTACTCTAACAAAAAAGTTCAGTAAATATTTAAAGATTTCATTTTCTAATCTTTATAATTATGATGAAAAATGTCTGACATTTATAAACATATAATTAAATAAACAAACGGCCTTGAGTCAGAAAATTGTTCAATAACAAAAAAAACTGAATATACTGACGTTTAGGCCTTTCTTCGACCTCTTCAGGTTTAATCTTCAATTTAGAAATTAATAACATGAGTAAATTAAATTAGGTTTCCCTTCCAATTTTATGCTTAATTAATTAATTAAAATATATTGAAATTATCCTTAAAAACCAGATTTAAAAGTTTCTAAAAAAGTAAGAAACCTAGGTATAATTTTTTGTTAATAAAATATTTTTATACGCAAGCGTGTTTATTTATTTATTTCTTAATTCTCTTTGCTTGGTCTAATTTAGCATCTAATTTGGGAAAATTTATAATTCAAATTTACGAAACTAATTATTTTGACCAAAATTCTTGATTTATTGATATCATTTTTAAATTTTATTCAAATAAATATATAGTATATTTTTTCGTTAATAATTAAAACCATTAAATTTTTCAAATCCACTTGTGAATTACTAATAAATTCTTACTTGTTGCCATGATACATTAATTATATTTATATTCATTCAAGTTATAGTACTTATCTAATTTTATTTATAACAATGCTTAATACACATAAGGTACGAAGTGACGTCACAGTTTTCTACGCACAATGACCTAGTCACCAATAAGGAGCCTGCACATTAACGACATGTAAATTTGAAGGAATATTAGTAATGAAAGAAAGTATGCATATTTATAATACCGTAAATAATTATACGGCCTTCAGCAGAAAATTATTATTATTATTATAATTTTCTGACTAATGCCAGTATATTTATTTACCAAACAGATACCGCGACATCGACTTGCAGATTTATTAATTTTATCGTCTGTATAGCTTATAATTTAATTTAATTTAACAACATGATTCAGTCCTAGTGTGGAAACTCATTAGGTATGCAGTAAATATATATATTAAATCATAGATATGATTGTACAAAGATATTACCAGGTAGTCAAAGATAATAATTGAATTCATATAAACATAAGTTGTCTGTTATATTAATTTAAATGATAGATAATTTATTTAAAAAAACACTAAATGCAGCCTCTAAACAGTATTACTTATTTGAATAATAACTTCACACGATTTCCATTATCAATAAGTAGTCCTTTTATATTTACGTTAAAAAGTGGTCAGGATTTTTAATAGAGAGTTTTAAAGATGTATTGTCAGTTTACGCTATTGGGTGATTACTTGATTTCCGTATTAATGGATTTTTAATCATTAATAAGTATAATTAATGATTTAATATATTCTGACAATTATCATTTTGTAAACATAAAAGATACCAATTTGGACAGAGAAAATAAAACTAAAATTATTATATTACGACGCTTTGTCCACAATTTTGGGACTTTATCGAATAAGAGACAGCTTTCACTCTATGTAAATATTAGATGTCGATATATAAATTGAATATATATATATATATATATATATATATATGTATTCATTGAAAACTATATCAACCGATGAAGTCCCAAATCCTGGCGAAACGTCGTAATATTGTAACGATGGTTTATTTGAATAATCCCCATTTTTTTATGAAAAATTCGCTGTTTATCTGTTTATTTATAAAATTAATTATATTATATTTATTAATTATCTGATTTTGCCCTCATTAATAATTTACTAAATATTATTAATATTTTTTCTCATTAAAGACAATTTTTATGTATTCATTTTAATATCAACGTAACTGTGATAATTATGTTTATTGAAATAACATAAACGTTTTTGTACCTATTTGTACCTTGTTCAGGTTGAATCTTGACTGGAACGTCATGTAGTAATCAAGTAAAGCTTGTAATTGTAAACATCCTCTCATACTTAGCTATGAAAGAAACTTGTCTGGTTTCTGGTTTTAAGTTTCTTAAATTGTCAGGTTGTGGCCTAAAGAAGGTATAAATTGGGACCGGAAGGCGTTGTTATTTTTAAACTTGCAAGTTTTAGTCGTCGTAAACTACATTTTATTGTGTAAAATAATTTGATTTTTTAACGTGCAACAGGGCGTTTAATTTTTGAGTTATAATAACAACAATGATCTCAAATTGTCAGTGATATTATTATGTATAACCTGGCCAGTTACATTTTTTACACACTGTCAAATAAGATAAAATTACATATTACAGGTAAAAAATAGTGAGAAAATATAAAGGTGTAAAACGTGCAGACGAAACTCTTTTATATATGTTAAATTAAACAATGAAGAAAAAATAGAGATAACAATGAAGAAAAGGTTAAAGTTGTGACGGTCCCTGTACAAGTAAGGGAAATAACCCGGAAAAGGGGGTTGATAAAACTTAAAGCAACAATATAAGAAGAAAAGGTAGTTAATGAAGATTCAAGTGATTGCAATTGGCCAGATTATGCGTGTGAATATTAACGGACATTTATACGTTCTTATGTTGTTGTGCGTTTATGATTTTTTAATCCAAACTCCGTGACCTGGAGTGCTGGTTACAAGTCTGGATAGAACCAGCCTGTACCACATCCGGTTCCATAATGTAATCTTGTACGGAGTTTGATGGGAATACGTACAGTCGTTTCCACGGAAACTGGATTGCGCGGGGGAGGTGCAACGGACGGAGATATAAGAAAATGTTTTCTGGGATGTTGCTGCTCTTTCCCACGCGCGGCGGCCAACGAAAACATCCTCCTTGGTGAACATGTTGAAGAGTGTAGTAAGCGGTGATGAATGTCCCTACCCCGGTGGCTTATTTATACCTTCACACACAATTCACCGTATTTTCGGTGTAATTCCATGTATCACCCTGTTTTATGCGCCTCCATCCCCTCATCGTGTGTTTATTTTTGATGTCCATCCATCAGCAATGTCTGCTGTAATTTACAAAAAAAAAAGAGAGAATTAAATTATTCATTTTTGTTTCCGTCGTGCTATTGATCACATGGCTCAGTCTCTGTCTGTCTCTGTATAGCAAATGGAGTGTTGAATAATGTAGCTTTTCCCGGGTGATAATACGTGCGGGGGGGTTGATTTTCCCTTCCCCAGACCCCACCCTTCCTGAAAATGGAAGGGTGGTCCCTGCTACAGCGACGTCCGGAGGGAAAAAAGAATTACACTTACTTGCAACACTCGCAAACTCATCATCAGTTACCGTAGAATTACCGCATTACTGTAAATCCTTATACAATATCTCTCACTCCCACACGGCAGTGTCCTTGGCTCCTTGGCCCACTCCTATATTCCATCTATACCAACAATATAGCTCAAACTAAACCATGAATACGTCGGTTTAATCCTCGATTCTAAGCTAACATGGTCCCAACATTAAAAACCATCAAATAATTACTTAATCCTAATTCACCATTATCTCTTTCAATAAAAAAAATTACTTTATATATCCCTTATTTCGCCATTATGGAAGTACGGATGTAACATTTGGGGTTCCAAATCGCACGTCAATAAGATACTAATTTCTCAAAATAGAATTCTTCGTTATATCAGAAACTTTCCCTTGTACTTCTATAATTCTCGCATCCACAGTGTCCTCAATATTCCATATATCCACCAAACAATAACTAAATACATACGGGTACTCCTACTGCGGGAGGATTCTCTCGCAGGTCGAACCTTTTAGGAGAGATACGAAGGGGCTACCTTTGGGGATGCCTTTTCCTCTCCGTTTTTGAACTAAGGTTCCCACAAGCCGAGGCACCTCGGCCGGTTCTGAGAGGTGTATGTTCCGGGGTCACAGACCTTGGGCATACGGTAAGAGTTGTCCGCTATGCCTATTGGAATAGTCGGCCAGCTGCCTCCTAAACTGGTCGAGGCACGGAGAAGGGAAAGCTGCGTCCCCACAGCAAACACCTCTCCTGCTATCGGAAGGGCGTGGGACAAGTACCAAATGCCCGACCTACCTGATGCAGGTTTTTCTAGGGTTTTCCCTGCATTTCTTTAGGCGAATGCCGGGTAGGATCCTTAAAATACAGCCCTAGGAACCCTTGGCTACCTTCTTCTACCCTTCCGCATCCCCCCTTTCAAATCCCTTCCTATGATTTTAAAGGGGAGTTGCCCAACGTGGATTACCCTCATATAGCCTGTTGCCCTAAAAAAAACTAAATACATACTTCTCCAATATAAAAATTACATAAAACACCCTAACCCGTTAAAATCCGATACAGCTGCATTTCCTCCACCTCTCATCCAACATTGGCGATTGAAAATAAAGAGACCCGTAGACCAAATAAATAATCAACAAAATACATAAGATCAGGAGGTGAAACAAAATGCTCCACAAGATATATATTGTATAATATAACATGTACATATATCAGAACTACAAAATCTTTGGATTGTAAAGTTTCCTGTAACAAATAAAAAACACGAACGCATTTCAGGGAAAATATCGGGGGTAATGTGGGTGGAGGTGTCAACGACCTTTCCTTGTTTTCCAGTGCAGATGACGTCATATTGAAAACAGGGCAGCCACAACACCAGCTTCTACTAGTTTTCAAACATCATATTAACTTATAATCTCACTCGCATTCAAGTTGGACGTACCGGATGCAGGTTTTCTAGGGTTTGTCCTGCAACACTTTCAGGCGAATGCCGGGTTGTATCCATAAAGAATAGCCCCGCGACGGTTGTAAGCCCATAGCTACCTTCCTCTACCCTTCCGTATCCGCCCTTTCAAATTCTCTCCTATGCTAAAAGGGGAGTTGCCACCATGTGGATTACCCTCGCGTAGCCTGTTACTCTAAAAACTAAAAAAATTAAAAACGGAGATAATGATTATTTTTGTCAGGAAATAAAAGTGTATTGTTGAAACAAAACAAAATACAATATTATGACATTTCTTCCACAATTTTGGACTTTCGTCAGGTAACAGATGGTCTCGAATGTATGCATATATGTTAAGATTAGTAGTCCAAACGTCATAGGACGTAGTCCACGACACTAAATTTATATTGGGCATTTAATTTTAATATATATGCATGCCTAATTATCTTCCGCATCATCGGCCTATTTTATGGGTTTTATTAAATGATAACTGTCAAATTATACTAAATATTAATTTATTATTTTTCTTTGAGGTGACAGACTACACAAGGGTTGAAAACAAGACTGTTGGACGTTCCCCTTTATATAGAATAGAAAGATGAATGGTAAAAGTGGGGATGCGGATGCGACAGCAAGAGGCTTACTGGGCAGGATTCGGCTGTGAAGCATAATGGGAAAACCATAGAGAAACGAAGAAGAACAAGTGTGTAGACAGTCTATGTATAGGATAATTCGCGTAGTGGCCACTCCCCTTGTACAGCATAGGAAAGGGACTGAAAGTGGTGATGCGGATGGTTAGAGCAAGGATTATAAATATTTGTTTCCATCGCGAGAGAAAGATATTAATAGTGAATACGTGTGTTTTAGTGTACTCGTCAAAATGTGGTGTCTTGGGATAGGAGTGACCTCAGACGAGTTAAACGTGAGAGTTGTAAGGTGATGGACGTGGAGTGTAGTAGCAGAATCTGTACGAGAAAGTCCTAGGAGAGTGAAGATCGAGTCAGCAGACGTAAGGAGAGATTATCGGATGGTAGGCCAAGCTAGGTGTCCGAGAGTAATCAGTTGGGCATCAGTCCTCCGTTACATTAGAGTTTTGTCCACTCACACCCACCACCGCATTTGCGTAACTTCAAAGAGAGTAAGAACCTTGAAGTAGTAGACCGTATCTGCGCGGAAACGTGGTCAACAGGATGTCTACATACTTTACAGTCAATACTTTTTCCGTAATATTCTAGAAATTACGTATATGAAAACGCTTACAGTCCTGTTGTGTCTTGAGCTTAGGCACTAGAAATTTCGACATAATCCTTACTATCTGAGGTGACGACGCCAACTCTCATTTTACGGTAAGCCAGCCGTTTTCGATCTGTCTCACTGCTGTTAATTAATTAAAGAACAGAAGAATACTTGCTTTCAATACAAGCTCAGCTCATAACCATATTAAATTGAATTAAAGGATCAGGATGGGTAGCGTAAATGGTTAAAGCATCGCGCCCTTTCCAGATCCTTTAATTAATTCATTTCACATCGTCCTTTAATGATCTTATATCATTCGCTTTAGAGTAATTTCCATCAGTTCTTTAAAAAAAACTAATGTTTGAACTGAGACCGTAATCTCTTTCCGCTATGGAAATAACATTGTATTTCCTCAAGTACGGTGACTACTTAGTTGTTTGTCGCAATTACTGCAGCAGAACGCTCGCCTCTCTCTTCAACTGTTAACCAACTTAGTAGGTGATTGGCAGCTTAATTGCTAAGAGCCGCCACGGGAATTGCAGCGATTCGTCTATAATATTATTCTAATCGAGAACATTGAACATGCGAAGGTTAGTAAGGGAGTTGGGAGCGGGAAATTGTCTGTGATTAAGGCAGGCGAAGCCTCCTCTATTCCAGAACCAATTAAATACGCGCGTCGTGTTAAAACACCTGAGGAAATATGCCTTGCACGTGGCAGAACAATAACATTTGTAAATAAAACATACTTGCGTTTGTAACTATTCAATGTGAACGAACCAATCAACGTGATCACCAAGCATTGGAGCTTGTATGTCTCCGTACACGGAGGCTTGAGTGCGGTATTCCAAGTTTCGGCACAATAACCCAATCAGCGACCAGACTGGATCACACATCTTATTGCAATAGTGGTAATAAATAATATTTATGCTTAAACACTATCCTGAACTATTTTATTAACAACATTTTCTCCTTTTTGTTACAGGTGAGTGGCAATTTCAAGATTCTGTAAAAAAAACCAGAGAGAACCTCTCCGGTTGGTTGTTAAGTCTTCAGCAGCTGAAGGTGGTAAGATATTCCATCAGGAGCCAGATTCCTCCAGGGTCATCGGCGGTTGATTTCTCTCTATAAATATCCTATGTCCAAAACAAAACAAATCCTGAGGGTTCGCTATTGCTTAAATCATAAACAGGGAATACGGAATCCTTCTACACCCGTCTTAAACAAATCAACAGTAGACGTAAACGTTCGGGGATATTCGGCTGAGCTCGGGAATACTCGGAAGTCATAGTCTTTCCTATGGATAAATAACTGTCATGAACACTCGAAATTCACCGAGACTGTGTTGTTGCAATGGAGACACGTTTAATAGCTACAACGGGTTGAAAAACCGCGTGATAGAATCTCATGCACTTGCTACTGGAGTTGCAGAAAAGGAAATGCAGAATGATACACGGCGCCTTCCAGTATCTGGAACCAACGCCTGTAGAAAGTTTCTAATTTGCTGTGTCAATAAACGTATCATTTTTACACACGATATGTCGTCTATGAGCAGACATTTCTGTAAATGGCGTCTTTTGAAATCGAAGCCCCGCGCCGGGGTGTCGTGAATGTACCATACGTTTTACACTAATCGGAACAACAGCGTATGTTGATGGGAGAGCTGAGGTTTTCAGAGACGACTCGGTGACGTCCAGTTGACGTCATCACACGGTGTTATTACGCTGGACCGGCGGCGACGCTGTAAACTTATTCTTTTTATTTCTCCTTGGGTCGACAGCCCATTGAGGGCCTTGACCTACTGAGACAACTGTCATCTTACTTGACACATTTATGGATTTAGGAGTGACACGTGGTCAGAATCCACTCTCCCTCTGTCTTAACCCCAGTTACTGTAAACTCATTCATTGTAAAGTAACCGAGCTTTCATGTGCTACTAACATCTCCGACTGGGAATATCTCTGGGCCGTTCATAGTTGGACTGAACTGAACTTTTTGGACGTGAAAAGTTTCCGATGCCGCCGCCGCAATGGAATTTATAGCAAAAGAAGGAGAAATCTTTCTGGGGTGGGGGCGGGGGGTCTTGAAAAGTTGAGGCGCGCTCATGACAATGAACTTCTCTCCTCCTCGTCTGTTAAGTTGGCAACGTCCGTCCGTCCGTCGTCGGCGTCGTCTTTCATCATGCAAAGTGCAGCCGACAAGCAAATTCATCTGAATATAAAAGGAGGAAGGAGTGAGGCGGCCATTATTTACAGTAAAAGCGAGTTATCTTCTCTTCTGCGTTTGCGAATTTGCAAAGCTCAAACACACAATCGCTCTTCATTCCTTGTAAAGGGTGTCAAAGGAACGTTGGACAGTGCAATCGTTTCATCCGCGAGTTACAGTAATTAACATCCACGGTGCAAACAGTCGCACAGCAGTTGTGTGTCCGTGGCTCAGAAACGGTTCCCGGCGTCATTTCAATTCCTGTCTATGACAGGATGATTCCTCGAGCGCCTATATTGCGAAAGAAGGATCTTAGCCATATCAAACTGGCATCCGAATCATGAGACCACACGGCGATTATCATCATCGCCTTTCATTAATGTAGACAGTCTACCTGACTGACGACGGCGATGATGATAATCGCGGCCAAGAAACGTTCTGGCCATTTAACCCGGGTTGTTGATCAACCGAGAATGATTATTTCATCGAAATAATTCAATTGTCAGCAGTGTTGCCAGAGTGACCGTTTAAAGACCTGACACTCTTATTTTTTCAGTTATTTATTATTATGTTACATAGAGAGACAGAGAATGAATGTTGAAAGTTGTTGGTTAGCCCCGCCGTAAGTGGATTTCTATCTCTAGATTACCTAAGAGAACTTTCTCCACGTGCGACCTCATTTCTTTTCCTTATTATTATTTTTTTTTCTCTTTTTCAAGTTGGCAATTGGTTATCGTATTAGATTATGAGTCTTGGCTGGCTTGTCCACGTCACAATGAGGGCCACCTGGCTCATTTCCCACGAACCAACACTCTGGAATCAGGTTAATCACGTGTCTCTAGCGTAATTTACGGCTCTTAGCTAATATGGAAACTATCTAATTCTCATGAAGTCAGGCTCGGTACTCACAGGAAATGACGTAACTGGTCCATGGGGGATAAAAAGAAGCAGTCGTTTCATTCTGTGCCTGTGTGAATCCTTCTGCCTTGTCTCCTGAAGATATATAAATGATTTTCAAAAAGGGAGCCGTTCTGGCTGTCGGCGAATGAGAGCAGAGAAATAGACGAACGTTGCAGCTTCGTTATTTATTAATGAGAGCTGCGTGGACAATAATATGTGACAACGTCACACAAATTTGATTCAACGGCACGAGGAAGATCTTCAAGGCCAAATCGACTCCCGTTTGGAAAGAACTTATAGTCCAGCAGCACCACCATTGGCCGACCAGATATCGTCCATCTTCCACTGACGTTCGTGACTCGTCCAGATACGATCTCGAACCATGAAATAATTTCCAGTATGAAACGAGTAATGTCTTCTTGTTTGAAATATACTGCTATAAAGCACGCAATGCCAACTTCCACAGGCCAAAAAAAGGGTGGGTGGTGTGGGAAATAAAAGGACAGAGATTACTAGTCGAGATAGATGTCCATCAAAACTGGAGGGAAATGAAACACGTTTCCCAATTAAAGAAAGAAACTGGATGAAGTTAAACTTTTTTTAAAAAAAAATATCTCAACTTGTCCTGAGGACAGTCACGAAATTACCTGCCATAAAACTTCTGATAAAGAACGATCATATTTACTTTAATTTGGGAAGAATTGTAATTATTGCTAATGTTAATAAACAAAGTTGAATAATTAGGGAAACGTAGGAAAAGTTAAGCAGATAGAAATAATTAATAATGTAGCAATCGCGCGTTCTTTAAAGCTTCTATGGCTGTTCACCCGTGATTATTCCGAGAAAAATCATGCTCAGGTGTAAATTTTCGCTGGCATATATATCCGTAGTTGCTCACTCGTGGAAATAGGTCACTGGTGCAACGTGTGGCGCCAATTTCTACTGGGGATGCTGACATCAATGGTGTATACGAGCTCGTATAATTTGTTTTCTTCTAAATGATTGTAAGTAAATATAGTGTCAAGCATTTTCAAAATAATTTAAATTTTCAGCTACTTAAAGACTACATTATTAATTACTTACTGACGGTCTTTGTTTAAGCTTTAAAATATATATGAAATTAGTCTTTTGTGTTCAATGATTTCCGGGTGAGGATTTCTGTGGTCATTGTTCCGGCCTTCCTACAGCAAAGGGTCTATTTTCTGTTCCTTTCACCCCCTTCAGAAATAAGTCCCATTGCTCGAACTGATATAAAAGTTTCCTGAGAAATGAGATTACTATAACGAAAATGGAGAAGTTTCCGAGAGAAGGAATTGAACTGTGATGAGTTGCCAAGTTGGCCAGCGCAATCACTTAACTTCTCTTCCCTTTGCAACGTCGCAACTCCTCTTCTTCTCTTCTCAAACGTTTAAAACTTGCTCTTCACCGTCTTCGGGTTTTTGAGGCAGGAAGAAGAAGATGGCTTTTACACGCCGCTGAATTATACGTCGTGAAGTTAAACTTCTTATATGAGAGGGTAATACTGCCAGGTATAGTGCAGCCGAAGTAGTCGTGCACATTTCCACTTTAATGGCCTCGGCACCATATCGGAGGTGGAACCTTCCAGGAGAGTAGTAGATAGCTATTTGCGGGGTTGACCTTTCTCTCTCTTAATTTTTGAGTTAAGGTTCCCACAAGCCGAAGAACCTCGCGGTCGCAAAGTTGAGCGTACGAGGACAAAAGTTGTCTTCTGCTCCTACTGTCGCAGTCTGGACATTTTGTTTCCATGGGGCATGGAGAATGGACTGCTGCGTCCCCAACTCCAGTCATCAGGAAGGGCGTGGGACAAGTACCAGCAGCTCGACCTACCTGATGTAGGTTTCCCTAGTGCTTGCTTATGTAACAGACTTAATCAATTAAATAATATTGATCAAATTATATCTACCTGTCTTCATGAGCCATGTTGATGAATACCCGGTTGTATTGCTTCCCCAACCACTACATGAAGCTTTAAGTTCCATCGCACGTCATCATAAGGCACCAGTGATTAGTTTATCTGCTCCGTGTTGCCCTCTGGTCCAACTGATTGCTCTTCCCATCCTCCCGTATTTAAGATGCTACTATTGCAGTGAAGCGGTCAACGATTCACTTGTTTCAAACTCTTGGCGATGTTATTCTCTCTGGCGAGGCAAGGAAGGAAGTGTAGAAGCAGAGAGAGCGCGCTTACTCTCGCTGGCATAGCAGAGATTCATCACAGAGATTGATTGCTATTACTCTGCCTGGCCCAAAGAAGCTGCAAACTTCCTCACAAACTACAACTTATTCTTCTTCTTTTACCCCCACTCTTCTGCTTCTGCTGTCTCTCTCATCTCAGCCCTGTGTGAGTGTATATACACAGACAGAATAGTGCTTTGAAATTCTGACACGACGAAAATTAAAAGAAATTATGTGGAGTATTTTTACTGCTATAAATCTTTTTATATTAGCGTTTTCTAGGCCATCTATCTCCCGAGTGGAGATGAGATGAACACGCTCCGAGGGCGATGATTCACGTCTCGAATTAATTAGAAAATACAGACACACACAGAGATATATGGTGGCGCCGTTGTTGGGAAATGGAGCCCAACACATTCGCCGTGGCCGGTTCCAACGAAAGGTATTTAAAAAATAAATATTATTATATTCGTCGATATAAACAGTTAATCGGGTTTGAGTGTCTCTGTGCACGTGAGCTCCAGTCCGGTCTCAGGCGTCAGGTGATGACACCAGAACGTCACTGCGTTGCGTCCGCACTCTGCTCCCAACTGTCTTGTGTTTAAAATTATATATATATATATATATATATATATATATATATTAAATTCATTTTTCCCCTTTCCTGAGTAGATAGGACGAGTCAAAATACGCTTTGAATACAACAGACAGCAAACAGAACCATAAAGGGCATAATATAAAAATACACCAATGCTGTACAAAAACTTTACCAGGCACCCAAAAAATGTGACAACAAATAGATATGAAACATAATAAACGCGCAAATAAAAATTGTATGTACGATAGTAGCTTTGGAAAAGGCAGAAAACAAGTGAAAAAAGACAATTACGTATTAAAAAACGATTAATAGACAAAAAGAAAAAAAATGTTACACAAATGTTTAGAACTTTAAAAATATTATTTTAACATTTTATTAGTCACTGTGGACTTCAACATAAAAAATAGAAGGCTATTTAATTGAAAATCATCTCCCCTCGTCGTAGACGCGACGCCATTTTAGTGTCTGAAGATGATTTGTGTTCAGCTATACAGCAAAATTGGAAACTGTCCTACGTCTTTATAAAGGGAACCGTGTAAATTCTCTGTAGGGCGCCAAGTTCAATTCTGGTGAATTACCTTCCTACACGTCCTGTAGTAAGGTATTTAGGTATCTAGCCCCATTGGCTCACAGCTGTATTTTAACTGCTTCCAAGAAAAGCACAAATTCTTATTAGAAAATATTTCAAGACTGTGACGTATGCACTTCCGAACTACCCAGAATTCGTCCGAATATTCCCGAAAGGTCAAGAACCTGGTATCGTAGATAAGTCACCGAGTCACTGCTAAAAGCCTCGAAACACTCAACAGTATTAAATATATATACAGTGTAGTAATCACTAATGAAAGACAATTAAATTAAAAGCAATGCCTCACGTTAAGGCGTCCATTTGTAGTATTTTACGTCAAATAAAGAATGCCACATCAATTAAAACAAACAATTAACAATTATTAACTGCAAACAATTATAATTTACAAAAGTTATTCAGGCAAATAAATTTCAATTTACATTATCAATTAATCTTTTACAATAAAATGACTATATCTCAGGGTCGGTTACTGGGCCTTTAATAAAGAAAATACTTGTTAACAATGTTATTTTATGACGCTATCGTGGACTTAATTCATCAATAAGTTATTACAATACAGAAACATAAAATATAAACTTTAAATCCTGAACGAAATTCGAAATCTGCCGACAATATCTTTACTTATGAGTTTACAGATAGTAATTCTGTGTAATTTTACTTTACTGTGTCGGGTACTCAAGGAAACTGTCTCGTTCGTACACACACACTTTATAGACAGGCCATTTTATCCACTGACTCTAATCACTTTTAGTTTTGCAATAGTTGGTTCACTGTTCGTTTATGAAATCCTATTAGCTCGTTCCGAAGGTTGTTAATTGCTGGAAGCAGTTACCTGGTTTGCAAAATTGAAGAAATAGTCTGAATCGAGGATATAGTAATTTAGACTCAACACTCGAAATATTTAGCGTTGAATATATCGTAGTTACCTCACAGACTTCAACTTGTAAAATGTTCTCACTGTTTCAGCTGTTGTATTACATGCATCCAGACACTTTCTGGATTTTATACTTTTATCTGTCCACTGCTTTATTTCCACGAATACTTTACTGGAGCTCGGCTCCCCACAGACTCTTTTACTGCGTGTCTAGCGAACCAACCTCTACAATACCCACAAACATTGCAATATATACATATAAAATTATGTGAATAAATATTTGTAATATTTCTATACATCGAGGAACAAAACAGGTTTTTATTGTACAGGAACATCGCAAGACTGTGACGTATGCACTTCCGAATAATTACGAGCTATTCCGAGTATTTTTGATGATACACGAAGTGCAGTATTAACTTTTGCGTGTTTTAAGAAATATAATATTTGAGGATGTCTTTTTAGGTCATTATATTTTTAATATCAATAGGCTGATGTTAAAGCGGTCGCTCGACGTAACGTTTGAAGGTAGAAATGAAGACATGAGTAGTCCTCGTATGTAAATGCGAAATGAACACAGCTGTTAGTTAGCAATTAGATCAGGTCCAATTCCCACCACTAGTTAATTTCTTTTTGCTTCTTGTTGTGTTGGTTCCGAGGCACAATTATTCCATCAAGAAGTTTTCTTGTCCGCACCGACATGAATACTGCTATTGAGAATCGGGCCGTAATTACCCGGTCTTCTTTCTTGTGGAGGAAGTTGTCAGCCCTGTAAATATATGGGGCCAGTGCATGTGCATCTGATTCGATCAGCCAATCAAAACGTCGCTTATTATTGGTAGATCTGTATCTCTCTTGTCTGGCTGAGACGAGATTGTCTTCATCCTGTACACCATCACATTTTACAATACAGACGTTTCATCCCCACTTCTACAGCACCTCGTGTGGCATCGGTGGATATTTCTAAAGTATCGGAAAGGGACAATGGTTTTGTGGATTTATCAGTTAATACCCATTCGGGTATCTTCGGATGGGCTCGGAGTAGTTCGGAACTCAATACGTCAGTCTTCCAATGTTTCTTTGTAGTACATACTGTTTCTATCTACTAAATAAAGAAACATAAAAATTTTTTATCTAATAATTTAAAATATATGCTTTAGACTATTGATGTTAGATATTAAGTTTCTGTATCCGTACAAGAACATCTCAGCACCACTACTTCTGTAGTAACAATATAGTACTGACGCTGATTATTCCTTAGATGTATCACAATTAAAATTAACAAAGAAATAACAATATTTGAAACTTAGGTTGTTTCATGCTACAAAGCGGTTGCCAGAGAAGTTAACTCCTATTAATTTTATCCGAGTCGTCGAGGGTCCGATACAGTGACGTCATCTGACGGGGTCACAAACCAGCGATTATCCATGAATATATAATAGTTTTGAGGTATTCGAGGCAGTTAACATTGACTCGGTGAATTATCTACGATACGATACCGGGATCGTCAGCGTCCGGAAATCTTCGGGCGACCTCGGGCCAGTTCGGAAGTGTGTACGTCATAGTCCCAGCAATGTTCCTTTTTAATTACGTTACGTTACAGATTTCTTGGGCGTTTGGGAATCTTCGGGTTAGCTCGGGCCAGTTCGTAATTGATTACGTCACAATCCTTGCAACGTTCCTTTAATATAAACAGATATTTCACTCTCAACTCAATAAAGATACGACACAAAGCCAATTTATTGAAATAACTTATAATAATAGGGTATTTAAATAACATGGCCTTGCGGGTAAATCCCAGGCCCATGATACAGGAAAGGTCGTACAGAAAAATCTTACTGCCTGCGACGCCGCCTGTCTTCGGAGAACCAGTATTCTTTTTCCTCTTCAACTAAACTGCCGCAGACTGCAGAAACAATAACTTCTGTAAGCTTCGTCAAACTTTGGAAACGTCAACACCATCAACACTGATCTTTCGTAACGTCCAATTGTCGTGCTCCATTAATATGTAAAAATCACTCCGGCTGGAGAATATTTCTCTCAAAGTCAACCACGCGGAAGCTTAGTTGTTAATAAAAGTAATACCTGCGCTGGTATATCACTGATTCCGGTTCCGTTTAAAAGCAACTTCAGTATCTTTGGATTGATAGCACGAGCCAAAGCACCAGTCTTGGACTGTACTTTCTCACGTCACGCAAGTAATTACCGTCTGAATTACCCGGTTACGGTTACGGATAGCTACAATGTCACTGGTACTTGTTGGCTGTCATTTACTTTGGAGGATCTGCACGAGGTGCAATGGTGATTTTCAATTATAAAAAAAATACTGCAGTCGGCTCCTCACGTAGGTACGGTTGTAGCGGAGTAATTGAAACGCGAATTAACAATTACAGAATTGAATCGGGCGGTTCCCTGTTTAATATCCAATCCGCGTGCTTGTTTTCCAAGCTCCCGATTTAATGGCCTTCTGAAGAGAGAGACAGACAAGGCAATATCACTGGCGCGCTCCACTTTATAATAATTGATTTCCGCCAGCACTATTGTTTCACTCACTCTTGTGTCTCTATTTTATTTTTTTAAATTCCCGTACTCCTCGTTTCGCTGTTTCTGGCTGTTTCAATCGCTGAGAGTGGTCGGTCACGACAGTTTTCCATTGAATCGGGGATCAGCCTGACGTATATTACGTCCGCGGGCACACACACTCGGACTCGCACTGATCCACGGATTACGGACTGCTGTGAATCTACTTTGCTAATGACGAAATCACCAATGTTGTTGTTTATTCTTTACTATTCAGAGTTATGGCCTTCAAAAAAATGCTTTTCTTCCCGCAAGTGTTTTCCTTTACAGAGGTGTTCAAATGTCCACCTTCTGCTTGAATACAAGCTTCTCATCGATTCGAATACGATCCCAGTATTGCGTATTTTGTCACACTTCGATTCTGAAGAGATTCCATGTTAGGCACTGGAGACGAATACACCAATGATTTTAAATGGCCCCACAAGTAGAAATCAGGTGAGCATGGAGGCCATGCATATGGGCATGATCAGAAAACGTTCGATCCACGTATCGGCGATCCGGACGACTCAGGTGTGAAAGATCGTCATCTTACACAGAGGTGAGCTTGTTGACGAATAATCAAGGGAGTGGGGTCATAAACATGATGTGAGGCCTGTATTCAAGTTGGAAACTGACATTTTGAACGTCTTCTGTAAAGGCGGGAAGAAAAACGTTATGGTAAATATCACAGGTTTGAAGGAAACCGAGCATTTCCAGATACGTGTAAAATGAACGTTTTTTACATATCTACATATGGGGTATACATACCTAAAATTATGTCCTATATTTTTTAAAAAAGCTGTATAGGAATCTCATAATCGTGTAGGATTAGTATGACGTCACAACCGCTACGCCGTCAACGTGGCATCATTACAATTGCTTTCGGTCACACTATCGGCTTTGAACGAGCCCCGGCCGTTGCTGTATCACCTTAAAACAATTTAAATTCAACGAAAATTTATAAGCTATATTACACGCCCCGCTTATTTGTAATTAAAAAAATTGTTTTCTTTAACAGCTCTACGTTTCGATACTTATTTTTTTCTCTCTTCATGGCCAGGTTTGTCTTATACTTATAAACGTTGACGATTACTTGTAAGGTTTTTTTTTTTCGTCCATGTTTGTTTGTAAATCGCTTTATTTTCTGTGTAAATATACGTGAAAACTTGTAGAGGAAATGCATGAAAGCAACGCAGTGGTAAATACTTTTGCAAAGGAAAGACTTTGTTCTGTTGCGCATCCTGCGTGTGTTTTACGACTGTCTAATATTTCTGAGGAACCGTAGAAACACATTGGTTAAGTGGTTGAGATAGTAACTCGGTTCGGTAGTCTTCGGGAATTCTCGGAGAAGTTCGTAATAGCATACGTCACACACTTGTAATGTCCCTTTATAATTAACAACTGTTTTTCTTTCTTCGCAAAATAAAGAAATATCACAAATATTTATTCACATAATTTAAAATATATATATATATATAATACTGCTGAGGGTTTCGAACCTTTTAGAAATATTTCTATGGGTAATTTACGATACGATACGCGTTGCGTAAATCTACGGCTCAGCTCGCGTAAGTACGGACGTGAAAACTTCACAGTTTTGCAATGTTTGTTTACAGTAAACAGCTACTTTCTCACTCAACCCAATAAAGATACGTTACAACATTTTTTATTGACATAATTTATAATGTTACGATCTTTAATTAACATAGCCGTCGTGTTTCTGGTCTTGGCTGTCAATTCAGAATGACGTCATAGGAAAGCTCGTTACGCTCTGGAAGGGAAATCTCTGTGCTGGCATAGTGTCTCACTGCAGAAGAAAAAATGAACTTGTGTGCAAAGAAAGTCGTTGATAACTGTACTTTGTTATTTTTAACATCGAGTTAGTAGCGTTGTTTACGAAGGTGGTAACATTTAGATACTGAGAAATAGACATTGAATCCGTGATTTAGAATTCAGGGATGTATATATATTATATGTAAGTAATGTGGATATGAACATGAAATAGGAAGGAGGGCTGAATTACCTTAAACTGAGGGTTGATGTCGCCACGTCGGAGAGCATGCCAAGGTCCTAAGTCTCCTTACTCTGGATGGGCCGACCACAAAGTCCTGTTTGTCCTGAGGACGGATACTTACGACCTTGGTTCTCGTCCTTACTATACGGTGTGGTGAGACCAACCTTCAGTTTCCTGTCCATATTAATGAATTAATTTTAATATTGTTTTTTGGAGGAGAGACGAGACAGTGTGGTGACGTCATCACACTGCCTGTGTAATGTTGCCAACGTCTGTAAGGCACTTACGTATTCACTGAAGTGACGGTGATGAAGAAATACAGTTATAACGACGGCTATGCTTTATACGTCGAGCTTATCGCATATCACCTCAATTTTTTTATTTTACTAGAAATCACCACTCATCCGCAACCCGAAATATTATTCATCTATTGGCACACACTCTCTGGATAATGATAATACGTAACATGGGATGTTTATTATTTTACAAGTATGTTAGCGGGTTTTAATTTGCAACCCCACCTGTACCCTTTTAATCTGTGTTTGTCCCCCCAAACCCCGCAGTACGAGCGTTGTTACATTTCATTTATTCGACGAATTAACAAGTATTGAAACGCAGCAGCTCCTGACACAATGCAGTATTTACTTTATTGTTACGCATCAATGGACTGTTGCAAAGTATTCACGAGCACAATGTGCATTGTCTCTGTCATGTCCGCCTGTCTGTAATTTACTACCACCGCAGTCTGTGGGAAAGCTGATTTAATTCCCCACTGACCAACAACAGTTTAACAACTCTCTCGGAGTCTCCACACAATGGACGAGTCTTGGGGTCTCGCGTCGCTTAATTGGACGTAACATGTAGGATTCGTAAGGTTGGTAACCCTCGCCTTGAGGGGAAACAACTCGGCAGCAGCTAGTAGGCAGAGGTTAAGAAAAAACCTGTTGTTGTATCCTTGAAAAGAAGATTAAATCGCATTATTTCAGATTAAACGTTTCAAACTAGTTATAGGAGAACAGCAGGAGAGATATAAATCATTTATAAATGAGTATGGGAGAGTCTTGAACCCAAATATCGATAATCTCGTGACGAAACGATCGATTACAATCATCTAGCAAAGTGGAAGGGTTCATTGACGAGGTGTTTTCCAAAGACTGACTACATCTTCAGTACTTAAGGACGTTTATTACGCCTAAATTTTTATATTACTGTGAGATAGCGTCACTGGGGTTCATTCAACTCAGCTAATGTCCGGTCTCTTCTCCAAATAAAAATCCTTAACAGCATTATATATGTGCTGACTTAAGTTGAGAGTTGGTGTCGCCACGCGGGATAGTAAGAAGCTTGTGAAGGTCCTAAGCCGCCTTACACAGGACAGGACCTAGTGACGGCCGACCGCAGTCAGGAGGGTTTAGGACATTTACTATGCGCCTTACTATCCGGTGTCTCCAGTATCTCATTTTCAATATCTAAAATTGTTGTATCACCATGAAACATGTATATAACGCCAGTTCAACACACAAAGTATAAAATAACACTGATTTACAGATACCATAGACCTCCTTTGCGCTGAAATTTCACATCCAGAGCGTAACGAGCGTTCCTGTGGTGTTATCCTGAGATTGACGGTCATGTTAATTAAATCCTTAATATTATAAATTTTACCTGTAAAAGGTTTGTGAAGATTCTATGACAAACAGCTGTTTATTATAAAGGGACATTGCAATGCTGTGACGTCATCACTTCCGAAGTGGCCCGACCTTGCCCGAAGGCTCACGGAGCGGGTTGTAATCTGATGGAGCCACTAATGGAATGTCTTTACGGTACCTTAGAAATATTAGACAGTTGGCAAAGCGTTAAGACACGAACCTTGGATATCGAATAAGAGATCTCGTCGCCGATGCTTAAGCTCATGTTTCCCTGCTTCAATCCTGTGCGTCGTCAAGCCAGAAACATATTCATGTTAATGTCAGTTTGGTCTCTCCGCTGTCCGTATGTGAGGTAATGCCTGAGGACGGCAAGCAAGTAGACCTGATTGGGTTTTATCTTTTCCCAAGAGGTAGAACACGTGCTGCGTGACCCCCATGACCTTGAGAGGCTTCAACTCCACGCCTATTAACTACAGAGGAATTTTTGCCAGTGCGGATTACACACGTTGGTCGGGTGTGAAACATGGCCGTGTAATCACGTTGGCCACGTCCTGGCCTGTTATTGGTCTGATAAGTGGAACTTTTAACGCTCACGTGTACACGCTCTTAACTCCGGCTGGAACAATACACGTTGTTGTGGCTGAGGATCTTCAGGAATTCTATTGTCTCACAACGGAAACCGAGAATAAGGGATAGAAATATCGGAATTGTCAGTACAGTGCTGCACGTGACACCGCCATGTTTGACGTTTCCATTGGAGGAGCCTTTCGAGGGTCTTACGCAAGATCCACGCGCGGTCCGCCGAAGGCAATGGACCATCGGTGGAGTTGAGTACTCCTTCAAGGTCAAACAAGCAAGCCAGAGAGAACTCTTTCCATAGGTTTCACACACGAAAATACCTCACTGACGTCACCTCGACTGTGCAGGTCTCCCAACGACAAGGCTAATATTATTTGGTAAAAGCACTGAGACTCATCTGGTGGCAGATTTACGAGATTGCATACAAGTTAGGAAGCAGGTTTGACATTGATCAAATCCCGTGTTAAACGTCTCCATGAAGTAAAACTTCGCCAAGAAAGATTTATAATTACTATTTTGCTTGTACGTTGGCTGAACTGCTGATACATGTCAACCGTAAGTCTTCAGTTGTCCCCCAGGCTTACAACGGCGTCACTTCAGCTCAACGGTCTTAGTAATCGTGATGCCCCACTGTTCGTTACCAACAGGAGAAGTATAACAGCGTTCAGTAGTTGGCTTAGTTTTGAGTGATCTGGACGTTTGGAATCATTCGTCGCTGTAATGATGCTCATATGAAATCCACTGTAGTATCTCCTTGAATTTTGACTCTTGTGTCGTGGTGAATGCAAGTCTACATTAAAATGGGACTGTGATTTGACTTTTGGCAGCCATTTTTGTATTATAATCAAATCTAATGTTTGAAACGGGTCCATCCCGTTCCTCAGGAATTTTTGGAAAAGCGGAAGCTCTTTCAGTTTATTAAATCTTATCAATTATTGTGGTCTAACATACTTTTCCCATCTTAGAGCTAGAGTGACAAGGTATTCAGCAGCCAGATTCTCATATTTCGCCTAGCCTTAACTTCCCGAAGTAATCCCTCCCTTATACGAGGGTGGTCTGAAAAGTTTCCGACCTCAACGTGAAGATAGCAGCACTAGTAAATAAAAGCTAGTGAATTTCGTCGTTCATCTGTTGACAGTTACTCACCAAAGTATCAGCCATTTTGGACGCGTAGTTGTTATGTAACAGTCGTTTGAGTGAGTTTATGTGAGTGTTTTTGTGAAAATGGATACAATCGTTATTAAATATTTGTTTTTGAGAGGCAATACGCCTCCACAAATCAAAGATGAGTTGGATTCTGTGTATGGGGACACTGCACCGTCATTTATCACGGTGAAATTTTGGGCAGCTGAATTTAAACGTGGCCGTAAGAGCTTCGGAGACGATGAACGTCAAAAACTACAACTACCGACCAAAACATCGCCAAAGTTCTCCAAATGCTGCTACACGACCGCCGAATTAAAGTGAGAGAGATAGCAGAGGTCATGAGAACGTGTTTGTCACATATTAAATCAACATTTAGGCGTGAGAAAGCTGTCCTCGCGTTGGGTGCCGCGTTTGATCACGTTAGACCAAAAAGGAGTTCGAATGAACATTTCCAACGTTCTGTAGGCGAAGTTAATTACTGTAGATGAAACTTGGATACATCATTATACGCCCGAAACAAAAATACAGTCCAAACAGTGGACTGCAAATGGGGAACCGGCTCCAAAAAAAGCAAAAACTGTTTCTTCGGTTGAGAAAGTGATGGCGACTGTTTTTTGGGATAGTCATGGGGCTATTTTAATCATTACTTGACAAGATGAAGGCAGAAACGGCCACATTTGCAGGAAAAGAAAATCCACGAATGACGGTTTGAACTGGTTGACCATACGCCTTACTCACCAGATCTAGCCCCAAGCGACTTTTTTTGTTCCCTCATCTAAAAATTGCGGTCGGAGGACAGAGATTTTCGTCAAATGAAGAGGCAATCACCTTCGTGAACACTTATTTTGCAGAGAAAAACGCCGAGTACTTTTTGGACGGGTTACAGAGATGGGAGCATCGCTGGGAGAAGTGTGGAGAGTTACAAGGAGACTACGTTGAAATATCTTGTTGGGTCGGAAACTTTTCAGACTTTCCTCGTATATCATTCGGACCATAAAGCGGTCGTACGAGCTTCAAGAACGAGTAAGTATATATACTTACTTCATATTCACCATATACCATATCCACTGTTGACGACGAAAAGTTGGTGTTCCGATTGTGAATGACCGATGAGTGAATCTTTATGAACTGGCAGATTGTTCGTGGTTCAGCTAATGAAGCTAATGTGTTTTTTTTTCCATCGGGACTTTCTGGAACGACGGATCACAACAAATTTGGGACTGTGTTGAAAATTTGCATTACTTAAGTTATTTTAATATTGCCCAGAAGTAAGGGTTTTTCCCACTGCATCTTCCAAGAACCAGTACGCATAATCGCGACTCTGAACCTGAAATATTTCTCAATGTACGACACGTTGCAATTCTGGACATGATGGTCAGAACCTGAAGAATCTTTAGAATCCAGACAAATTACATCACGAACGTTCGCAAACATCCCCAACTTGCTTCTCAGATATTAGCAACGCCCTGAGTGAGGTGAGCAAAAGAAGGATCACAAGTTCGTTGGCGTGTATTTTTGTTTCCAAATCACGCGCTTTCACACGTGTCAATATTTTTACGACGATAACTTACTGGTACATAATCTGAGATAAAGAACGTGAACGTGTGTGTATGAGAAAGAGAGATCCGGGTACGATTCAAGGACTTTGCCTTCTCCAACTTTCTCGTTCTACGCCACACAAACGGCAACGAAGGAAGAAAGGTAGGAAAGATTCCCTCAGTCTGAGTCTGCAATGGTCACCAGCAATCACAACGAACATTTATTTTACTTGATTTCAAACTATGGGAATAGGGGACCGAAGGTTGGTGATGACAAGAGCGTGGACCCACCACAAGGTTAATGAACCACCTATCAAGGGCTTTCTAGAAACAGGAGACAGAAAATAATACAGTTCTTATATAGCCAATATAATTTACCACTCGTATTTATTGTTATACATCTTTTAAATTCACTGGCAGTTGAGCATTTGGCGCCCAACGTATGAGGGTTGTTTGTTGCGCGTAAATGGGGAATCTATTACAGCTGATAAACTTATATCCTATTCTCTCTCTCTCTCCACTTAAATTAATTGGGCAAATGTCCGGTGGCAATTCAAAATGAATTGCCTATTACATTAAAGAAATGCACAAATATACTGTAATGAACACAATAGAATAAATTAATTAAACACTTTATTGCAAAAGATTAATTTCAATGATTTGAATTCCATAGTTGGTTTATGAATCAATTTTATTATTATTTTTTTAAGTGAAGGATTGAAAAATAATTACGAAATTCTTTAGAAACTTTACAAGACAATTTACTTTTATTCAGTTGAAATTTACAACATTTTTATATGAGATTATTTAATTTTAAAAATTTTCAATTTCATAGAATTAACAACTCTTTTCTCAGGGTCATTTATCCGAGCCTTCTAAGTAAAGAAACAACCTTTATATTTACGTTACACAATCAAATTCCTTAACAACCTAAGAAGTTAAACAATCAAATAAAACGTGAAATCGAAATCTGACGACTTTACCTTTAATTATCGTTTACAAAACTTGATCAAATTTGTTTGTACTTACAAAACATCTGCTGGTACCAGGCTTAACTCTCTTGGGCTTGGGCTCACCTCACAATTCATACTAAGAGGCCATAAAATCACTGAATTTACATTTGATTAAACAAAACACTGTCGTAACTCTGGATCTCCTCTGGAAACTGCAAACTCCTTCTGGATTATTGGTTGGACAAATTGTTCCGAATTATTTCTCTCTGGAATTGGTGGCGGTCACAGTACTTATAAATTTTATTTCGGCGTGATTTATCTGGTTACTGCTTGTAATTTTATCGTTGATATTTACTGTCCAAAACTTCTTACTCAAATTTAACTTTTAATCTTTCCGGATGAATTTGTGCCTGCCACCCTGCTCACTGTCCGATTTTCGACACCCGACTGTTCTGACTTCCGACTATGTTTCAGTAAGCGCTCGCGGCCAAACAAAGCTCGCCTGTACATTGTCGCCTTTGAAATTGGTACCGCTAACAATCCACCTTAACTATCCAATTATTGAAACCATTTATGACCTCTGATTAGTATTACAATACATAGAGAAAACAAAAAACAAATGGAGAAATGGTTTTTAAAGACTACTTATAGTCCTAGAGTGAGATTCTCTTAAAACTCAACTGCCTATAATTCTTAATATATTTTTTTAAGTTTTGTGTCATCATTTTTTTACCTCTAATCATTCCCTATAAATTGCTTTAATCCAAGTCTGTTTCCCTGTAGATGACTTTCTCTGATTAGTTTTTTCATGTTTAATGTTCGAATCCGTTACTGTCCTATTAAGGAATGCAAATTTGCCTTCGTCTGTTCTTTGATTTCTAGATTTCATTTTGAATTTATGGTCTCATCAACCGAAATAGCGAGACTTTTCAATTTATCGAACAAATTTCAAACCTATTCTTTAACGTGTCCACATTTTTCATATCCGAATTCAGTCCCGTTTTGAACAAATTTTGCTACTCGTTTCTGTACAGATTCGGACGTACGCGTCCATTTATTTTTCTAGATGTTATAAAACGCTAAAAACGGAGTGACTTTGAGTATTTTGTTCCTTCAGGGCTTCAAAGGATTGATCAACAGGGGGAAAAGTCCGTCTGGGAACCTGTCGTCAGGGGAATATAAATGTAAATATATTGGAATCTCCGTGTGTGTGTGTTGCCCTTCCAATTAACCTCGGGGGCATTCGTTTCCAAGACTGGTCTGGAGAAAGCCGAGTCGCGGAGGAAGAAAGTCAAGAGGATTTATGATACCATCACAGACGGAGTAATATCTCTCTGCGTTCAATTAACAATATCTCTGAGAGTCCGTCGGGGCGAAAATTGGGCAAAATCTCATGCCTTCAGTTTAATTTTACTTCAGTCATTTATATGCATATACATTCGTAGATAGGGATGCTGTAGAAGTGCTACAGACGATATTGTGCCGAAGAGGGAAAATGCATTGTGTTTATTGGCTGTGCGAATTTAGCGAGCCTCAATTCAGCAGTTCCTGTTACCTCCGTCGCTCATTTCATTTCCATTTCCTCGTCCACTTTGCGACTGTATTGCCGTTGTTATTACTTCCAACAACCTCACGCCGCGTCCATAAAATTACCCCTGCCATGTTTTAATAGCGTCTCCTTCCACCCCCCCACTCATCCTTAATAACAACACGACGAATATTACAATTTACGCGGCCCACCAGTTTTTATCGTTATTATTTTCCGTACTAGAAGAATAAAATTAAAAAACACACCTATATATATAGATTCCCCTGGCACATTGATGCCTTGTTCTCGGCTTCTCTCCCTAACTCCGTCTGATCACAATAGTTGGAATGGAATTTAAATAATAGCACAGGGACGGTTTTTGGGGAGGAATTAACGTAATTGGTGGGAGGAGGAGGAGTGTTGTGGAACGGATTGGAAGTCGTGACCCCTGTGAGTACAGCCCCGGGCAAGGAAACTTGCAGCATCTCTCTCTAGCGGAGAACTCATGGTCGATTCTCGGGGAATCCTTACGAAGTTTCTGTACGTGATCGTCGCCGCACTTGTTCTGCATGAATCTTAAAGGGTGTGTGCTTCGTACGACGGAACAATCAATAAAATTCTCTAGATGAGTGATCGGCGTTGCCCGGGTATTTATTTAAATTAGCCCAGAGTAGGAATCATCTTGGTAAACATGTCATTTAACCAGAATCAATAGCTCCAGTATTTGGAACGTTTACCAGTTTACATTCCCCTCCTCGACCTAACCCCTCGACATCTAACTTCAAATAAACCTGGATGGTGACTGACGGTATTCGCCAATTTTCAAATTATATAAAATAAATGTCTAAAAATAACGACGAATTAAAGCAGTAAAAAATATTTGCCAAGTGAATAAAGTCTAAAACTAAACAAATACAATCTTTATCTAAATTGAAACCAAAATAAAACCGGTACCTGAAGAGGGTCCAAACTTCTCCGCGAAACCTTTTATCAACATCGTCCACCTACACGAAGAGGAACATAAAATTTCATTAACCACCATGGTTAATGAGAGAATTATAATGAGCGACTCCTATAACCCCGGAATCGACCAAAATATCGTGTTTTTTAATTACTTTCTTTGTAAACCCCTTACATCACCCATACGGTAAGTGTGTTTCCCTCCCGTGCCTTTTAGAGTTCAAATTAGACACTTAAAAAAATTCTAGATTGAAACTATCAAATTAATCGACCCCGAAAACGTTTTATTCACGGCTAATAATAGCCGTTTAGGAATGTTTTTAATTTCCACCCCCCCTCCCCAGAGGCCGTAGTTGTGTCTTAACCCTTCAGTATTTGTTCCTGGATCGAAAGTCACGTGTGTATAATGTTTGGTAGAAATTGTTCTGCGCATTTAAGATTGTAAACTTTGTTTCACCCTCTTGCACCCCCCCCCCCCCAATCCTCGGGGCAGATCTACATCGTAACCAGTCTGGTGATTTTCATAGTTAAACTCAGTGTTCTCCCTAACACTGGATTTGACACCGTTGTTTCGCGTTATTTATATATCGCCCCTCCACCCCCTCCCATATTTGTGCTTTAAGTGGTTGAAGTTATGCACTAAAAACATCTGGATATAAACTATGAATCACGTCCACCCCGAAAATTAATTTATCGACTGCTGTTCCCCCTTTGGGAGTTGCCTAACGCTTCGAACGGCCAACAGAAACCTTCCCGACGTGCGGACAAGTAACTAAAGTTTCACCTAATGGTTTAGAGGCGGGGGGAAGGGGACACACAGACATTTATGTATATATACATATATATATATATATATATATATATATATATATATATATATATATGTATATATATATATATAGATAGATAGATAGATGAGCTGGAGCCCAATTAAAGTCTTAAAAGTTAGTAACGCTGTCAGCTGCCGTAAATCCAGTGATGTCCTGGTCACTGTTCTATTTAGTAGATCTATTGCATCAACCACCCTGAAAAATAGTAATTAACCAGCCAATTTCTATTCTCTTTTTTTACACTCACTGTAATTCAGGTCACGGACCTCCCTTCTTTTCTTGTTAGTAATAAGCCATCAGGGGCTCGCAGCATTTTAATAACCAAATTGCTGCCAGTCAAGAAGTATGTTCCTTCAGTCGTTGCCACCCCCACCCCCCACACCACCCCCACGGCTCTTTGTGTAAAGTTTTCAAAAACATGTTCATATATTTGAAGAGCCCCCCCCCCCCCCTTTCCACCTTTTCTCTGATATTGGATTTTTATCGCGCAAAACCTATATTGCTTAGCAGGAGAAGAAGAAGGAGTCGGGGTTGGGGGGGGGGGATGGAAAACTCAATAGCAAAACTGATGTAAAGTTTAATATACAAAACTCATACCAGGCAGAGCAGAGCAGAGCTTTCCGTCCCCCCACTCCCCGTCTCTCGTCCTTATTTTGCTATTCTTTACAATGTAAGGCTTAATAAAAGATGATATTAAATGAGAAAATTTTAATTTAATCGGGGCCGTGCTCTTCTGTCAAGGGGCCGAATTTATTTTCTCCCCCTTTTATGATTTAGTTTGTTAATTCCGCGTGCGGCTTGTTCATTTAACTTGTATTATATTCCTCTACAAAGGTTGTTCGAAAGCTCGGGCCAAATAAAGGGAAAGGAAATGAATCCGATTGTAGAACATTTTTATTTTATTTTTATTATTTATTTCTTTTAAAGGAAAAGAAAAGGAGAAAAACGTGGCCCTGGTAATATTCAAATAATTATATATTCAATACACCGCGGCGGCTTGGAAACGATAATTTATTTTTTTCTTTTCTCTAGAATCGTTTCTTCGCTTTGGGTTTCTATCTCGAGATGCGATTCCGTATTTATTTTATCCCTCTTTATTAAATATGGCGGCGGCTTTGTGAGCCGATTGTGTTACTTTCGAGTGTTATTGACGTCATAATAGCACTTGCTCGTTTCCCAAACGTGATTCCTCCTCTTCTTATTATTTACCCCGAGAGGGACTTTAGCGTCGTTACAAGTTCTTCAGTCTGCGAAAATTGATTTTAAATGGACGAAGAGTTGGGGATCAATTACGTTTCTTCAACTGAGAAAGGGCGGATTGCGGGGGAGTCTTGAAGACGAATGCGCACTTCTTTTACCTACTGGACTACCGAACCAGCGAAGTTCACACACTAAACACAGAGAAGAGGAGTTTCAAATTCTAGGTACATATATTTTCTAAAATTGTGCTGTTCAGACACGATGACGTCATCGGAGTCAACAATTGTTAAGTAAGGAATTAAACTATAAAATATCTCAAATAATTTTAGTTTTCTTAAAAAAAGTAAACTTGTTTCGTGATGAGTCCCTGTGTTTGTGTCGCGACCAGCGGTAGCACTTGATTGTGTCGTTACGGGCGCTGATGTGGACAAGCAGCGTTGCCGTACAATCGCCAGGGTATTCTACGTGTGTTTTAAGTTAGCTGTAGTATTCTACGTCCAACGACGTTTAGTGTGGCAGCAGCGTCTCCCTACACACTCGAATAGGGTATAATTTCTCCCTCGCATAAGTGCCCTTCTTTTTTCCTACCTTTCCTTTGGTTCTTCTTCCCTTAATTTTACTTGTTCATTTTTTCTGTTTGCTTTGCCTTTGTTCTCCCTCTATTTTCCCTTGGTTCTTCTTGCCTTCTTTTACTCGTTTTCTCTTGCTGCTCTTACTCTTAGTCTCTTTTCTCTGGTTACACTGTCTTGTTTCCTTGTATCTCTCCACCTTTTTGTTTCTCCTTTTCCTGGTCTGTTTTACATATACTGTTTCCCTTAGTACAAAGGTCTCTCATCCCTTCTTTTCTACTATTTACTTTACTAACTCACTATCTCCCAGGCAGACGTTGACAGAGTCCATTTCTGTTCTCTGTTTCTTTTTTATACAGATGGGTAACGCATGTTAGGTTGGCGCCACTGAGCTGTTAGTATGTAGAGCAGCGGTGATTTGCGGCGGGTGCACATACGTCAGAGAGACTGCAAGGAACGTAATTACTGTGGTAAGCTATGCAGTAATCAGTGCTCATTATGCAGCTTCCAGTCCCGGCGGCGACATGTTTACAACCTCGCCGTAAGTCAGGACACGTGTTGTGTGTGTGTGTGTGTGTGGATACGGTAAACGGTCAGGGGAAATAATGCAGGGTCAATCAGAAGTTGCGGAGGAGCAATGCGTAAAACGTATGGTGGGGGCATTCAGCGTGAGGTCTTCGCCAAAGATATCACTCGTGGCGTGGGGGATACCGCTTTCCGATACAACTGTTTCCTTCTTGGCCGCGAGAGAGACTAATGCTTTAAGCTTTACAGTTCTGACACTCAACCAAGTGACGACTTCTGATATCAAACCTCATTACATATTTTTAGAGAGAATGAAAAAATGAAAAAAAATTACGTCTGATTAAAAATAATTATTTAGAAAGATAGCCAATTCAGAGAAAATAAGTGATAATATAAATACCACACAACGTTTCTGGGAACCTTGTCCGTTTCATCAGGTGCGATGAAGAGCCTAGAGCGACACAACTGCACCGTCAGTTGACAAAACTCAAAAGCCTGATGAAAGGAAGGTGAGGTGGTGTTTATATTATCACTTACTTTCTCGGAATTGGCTATCTTTCTCATTAATTACTTTTAGAAAGACTGACAGGTCTTCCTTAAGGGAAATCCACGTGGATAGGAAGATATTTGAAACGGGGGATGCGGAAAGAAGAACAAGGCTAAGAGCCCCCTGCGATATAGTATAAGGATCGTACCCGCGCCATTCCGTTTAAAAGTGATGCAAGTAAATAATACATTGTGTAACAGCTCGATCACGATACAGAATAATGGCTAATTTTTTAAATTAAAGATCGGACTAAGGTTTTCCCGACGTAGTTGCTATAGAAAGAGCTCTTTGAGGATTCCACCCGGGTACTATGGTGGTTCATCAAGCTCAATGTACTTGTCGCACGCATTTCCGACGACTGGAGGAAGCATAATTATCTTATCCATGCCTCGACCATTTTAGGAGGCAGCTGGCCGGCTGCTGCAATACGAGCAACAGACAAATCTTGCCCTCGTATGCCCCAAGGGCTCAAAACTACTGGCCTAGGTGTCTGACCATATGGAAGCCTCAATTCAAATCCGTCATGGGTAGTTCTCTCCTACTCTCCTAGACGGTTCCACCTATGAAGAGTTTATCTCTGAAGAAAACAGTCCCTACTGGTTTCTTTTCCGTATATCTCCGTAGAAAAATCTTTTTTATTTACAGGACTACATTAGAGTAATCCACGTGTTGGATTTTTGCCTTTATCAGTATAGAAAGGGATTTGAAACGGGTGATAAGGAAGGAACAGCAAGGTAGCCAAGGGTTAAGGATCCTACCCGGTTATTCGCCTAAATGTTATGCAAGGAAAACCCCCTCTCGAAACCGTGTACAGGTAGGTCGGGCTATTTGCTACTTGTCCCACGCCCTTCCTGATCACTGCAGTGGGGACGCAGCATTCCCTTCTCCCAGCCGCGACCAGTTTAGAGGACATCTGGGCTGACTGTTCCAATAAGAACAGCGGATAACACACACCGTAAGCTCAAGATCTGTGACCCCGGAACATAAACCTCTCTCAAAACTGTCTCGGCTTGTAGGAACCTGAGCTTAAAATCAGAGAGAGGAGAAGACATCCCCGAAGTTATCCGCGAAGGTTCCACGTTCGAAAGCTGAGATCTGCTTCCGCATTATTAATTATCTGATTTAAGTACAACTCGACCACGAGATGTAACCGACACGACGATACGTAGTGTCTTGTAATTGTTGCTTCGGGACCGCTGACGTCACTTCCCGTTACACAGAAGCTTCGTCCATGCACACACACCCACACCCTTGTGTAACTTAAGAGAGTGAGAGAGAACCTTGAAGTAGAACGTTTCTACGCGGAAACGAGGTCAACATCAGGCGATAACAATTAAGCCTCATTACATATTTTACAGTCACGATTTCATACTCTCGGAATTATCTTGTAGAAATTACGCAACCGTGCGAGTGTAATAAACCTTGAAGGATAGTAATAATAATAGTAAACTCACCCCCGGTGGTGGATGCGTATCCGTGGTGCGGCCTGTCCCGCATTCGCTCGCAGCATATTTATTAAGTTTCCCATTAATAAAATTGGGTTGGTCGCGAACCAACGGTAGCAAAGGGGTGGGGGTTGAGAGGGGGGTGATTACATTTTCTCGTCGACATAACTTAATATTATCGCATTAGCGTCCTAAATATAAGCTAAATTCTGGCTCCGGTGAAAGCGCTTAATACAGATTCTTACACTGGAATCGCCCGATTGGCTGCCTCCAAAATTGCGATTCAATTCCGTCACATCCGCTAAACGGCACGGAATTAACTTTCGAGCTAAATATAACTTTGCGCTCCGGGGGAAAAACGTTTCGGGGCTGTATTTTTTAGTACATTTACTTCTACTCAGACAAGTGTAAAAACGTCGCTGGACGACATTACTCTCGAAGGAACAAGCTGGAAAAGCCTCCTACCATATTTAATTATAAATTATAAAGTTTGACGTTGATCTCAACTTTTATTATTATATATCAGAGTCCTTTCTATTTAATTTTACTAATTTGATTTACCTTAAGCTTATTAAAAATTATTATATTCAAATTTTGAAAACAAATCCACATTTTCTCAGGGGCTGCAGAGACCTTTAACACGAATAGCACATATATAGTTCAAAATTTCTGTGAGTTTTATTTATTACATAATAAAGTAGCTAAATAACAGACAAATGTCATTGATAAATTAAATGCCACAAATCAACGTTTCTTGTAATTCTTTTCGCTTTCCTCCCGAATAAAAAAAAGGGAAAGAAACGTAATAATAAATTTTTCTGATTGTTGCCCAGAGACCAGTAATAATCTTATTGTTTATATACTAGCTGGTTTTCCATGGGATTTCTTCTGTCGGCCTTGCAATTTGTAAAAATACTGCATAAACATCTGGATACTTAAAAACGTCGGGAAACGTTGTGGGGTTGAGGAAAAACTAACCTGAAAATGTCCCATTACATCTTGAACACTAAATTCTTCCCTTAAGTGTCATATTCCTTTTACAGGTGGCTGGTGACGGGGAGCAAATAAATGGAAATTGAAAAACTTGTTTTTCATGAGAATAATGTAACTAGAATGGTGCCTGCCAACGTTTATAATTTTTTTTTAGGTAACAGTCTACATGAGGGCAATCCACATGGTGGCAACTCCCCTTTAATAGCATAGGAAGGGATTTGAAAGTGGGGGATGCAGAAAGGTAGAGGAAGGTAGCCAAGGGTTAACTGGGGCCCCCGGGCTATATTTTAAGGAACCAACCCGGCATTCGCCTAAAAGTAATGCAGCACAAACCCTAGAAAACCTGCATCAGGTAGGTCGGGCATTGAGTACTTGTCCCACTCTCTTCCGATAGCGGGAGAGGAGTTTCTCCGTACCTCGACCAGTTTAGGAGGTAGCTGGCCGACTGTTCCAATGGGACCAGCGAACAACAGGCTATTAATTGTTTTTAATATAATTTAATTCTTGACGGTACGGGTGCGTAAAAACGACAATCGCAGCGGGTCTTTCTTTGTTAACAATGGAGACTGGAGACCGCGCGCTTAGTTAACTCAGTCTGCGTCGAGTCTACGTCGAGCATGGGTCGATAAAGGATACGTAAAAGAGTCTGCGAGAAATACAACACAGTAAAGTTTGCTAATCTAAAAGCATGAATAGGGCTATCTAGGAAGTCCAACTGCGAGATAATAGTTTACATAAAACGCAAGTTAACAGTTTTGACGGAGAGACTCATAAAATCGCAATTTAGAAGCAGAAGTTTGCTTCACAAACTGAACTAATTTTCTCATAGAGAGACTTCAAGGAGACCTACGTCCGAGGGCTGACTGAGGGACGGCTAATCCAGGTTCCAGGATAGCAGAGATCGAGAGTAACGACCACGTGTGTTCAAAATCTTAAGTGTGGAATCAGTGTATAATGGCCTGTTTAGTGGGTGTTGACTTCAAGATACAAGTGTCCGCACTGGTACCAGTAGCACTGTCGTGAGTACAAAACAATTATTAACAACTGTAAACGATAATTAAAGTGTATAGTCAGATTTCGTTAGGGTTTTTTCTTTTCATTCGTTTTCTTTTATTTCTTGTATTTAATATTATATTCCGTTAACTTCAATGAGTTTGGATTGTTAATGTTTTAATTCATTATTTGTAGTTGTTCTTACAATCAAACCCAGTGATGACCCTGGGATAAAGAGAAATTCGACGTAGTTGATTGTAAAAAATATAAAGCTATATTTTCATAGAACGCCACGAATTAATCAAATAAAGTTGAAATTTTATTTGCCACATTGATGAAATTCGGCGTGCAAAGCAGGGCTTATAATGTTTACTTTCAAGAATAAAATTTTTAAATATTTATTATTTTTTTATTTAATTCCTATTAATTAAAGCCATCAAGTTGTTTATAACAATATCTTTATTCCCAACATGAGACAATCAGGAATCACATCACTCAAACTTTACTTGAAAATTCATCTTAACAAACCACAAAACATCTTCCAGTTTTTCTGATGAAAAAAAAACATCCATAGAAGCAAACAGTTCTGAAAGTCTCATCCCAACATACATTTTACACATGCTGACTACGGTTCTGTCACCGTAATGAACACACCTACTTCTTTCTCCTACTAAATATTATAAAATTTTCAAACCCACTTCTTTATTTACAAATAACTATTCTCAAGAGGTGGAAACAAAATGTATTTATTGATCCATCTTTTTCTCCATTCTCATCACCTCAGCTAACATTTCCGTAGCTTATGCCCTTCAAAAAATTCACAAATTGACCTATCTTGTGGAATTATTATTGCTTCTACAGGCAGTCCCTTTCACAACATCCTACATCCATAACATGTTTTTTGAAGGCCTCAATGAAAAATTCAAACCAATTTATTGATCAAATCAAGCACCTCACCGTCCCTCATGGCCACTCTTTAATTTCTCTTGATGTCGTTTCCTTGTTCAACTCTATTTCCAATGACTTATTATTATTTTTATTTGATATGGCCTCTGATTAGGCGTCACTGTTTAAATGGAGCGGAATTGTCGTAGCTCAGCAGTCGACCTCATGACGGCGATGATGATAGTTGCATAAACTTTGTATTTTTATCAATTATTAAACTAAGGATCATCGTTACAACTTCATAACGCCCCTCCCCCCACCTTCAAATAACCAACTAACGTTAACAGTAAATGTTTCCATATGGGAAATCAATCAAAATTTGAATGCCGTACAAACACATAAGTCAACCCTGAATGCCTTCCATGGAGGAAAAAGAACTGAGATATTGTGTCGCAGTAAGTGTCCATTGAAGCACTTAGGCAAGCCCTTCCACTTTGAGTCGTCCTAGTAGTCGGGTTTCTCTGCCCGTCTTCTTCCTGCAAGCCTTTTCATCGCGATTAGACCCCATTTACATGATCAAAGATCCCTTTTTCCCCATCCCCTCGCTTGGAAGCCTTTATATCCCCTCCATGTTTAATCTGTAATACAACCTTCCAGCCATCCTTACTTAATGTGAATGTCTTCTTCTCCCTTCATAACCTTACCACATCATCGATTCTCTCGTATTGACGTAAAACGTCATCTCCCCCTCCCCACGTTCCCTTTTCTTCTCTTTGCATGGCTGCGGTATCTTCGCCATCGATGTTCACAAAACTCAAGAGTCGATGACGCAAGCGAAATTAAGAGCATGCTCCCTCGTCCTTCCGCAATCCCAGTTCCTACGGGAGTTCCTTAAATAACATCAAACCAACACGTATGTCAGAATTTTACATTCTACGCCCTTCCCCGTGTTTCTCTTTTTTTAACATCGACATAAGATATTTAATATAACGTCAATCGTACGAGGACGTGTGTGGAAAGTTCGGGCACTTCTCTTTAAAACCTCAAAAGTTACTTAGTCAGACTTACCAACCGTTCGTTTTTCCTAGAAATACATCCAAACACAAGTACATATGTCACCGGAGCCCCTAATGAGACTATTTTCTCTGCGTTCGTCTTCGCTTATGTTTACTTGGTTTTTTTATTTGTGATGACTTTCTATCGTTTTCCTTTGGTATTCTGTTCGTTATTCTTCTCTTCTATATTCCTCGTTGGTTTTATATATGCTGTCTCTCCGCCGCTTCCTTTCGTTTTCGTCTTTATTCTCATGGTTTTTCTTCTGTTTTTTACTTGTTTATTTGCTATCAGTCTAGCGTTATCTTTCGGTCTTCCTATTTGTTCTGTTAGTTATTCTTACCTTTTTTACATGCCGATTTTATGCATCGCTACCGTTCGCCTTTGTTGTTCCTCTTTATTATCTTCGTTCGTCTACCATTTTTTCACTTTGTGATTTGCTGTCTCTACCGTCTTGCTGTGTTCTTCCTTCCTTTTCCTTTCGTAATTGTTTATTTTCTCTCTCTCTTCTCTTACTCTTTTTCTCTTGTTTCCTTGTATCTCTCCGTCCCTTTTCCTAGTTGATTTATTTTCCCTTTGTTAATACATTTACTGTATTTATGTCCGTCCACAAAACCTTTTTTTGCGATTACCTCAGTTGCAATTCTCTCTCACCTCCTGTTTTTTATTCTTACCTTTCGTACCCTACAATTTTACTATTAATCAATATGTTTAATAATCGGAAAATACGGAAGTGGAGTTTGGAACCGCCCGCGCGGGCCCCGCCCTTAAATAAAGGAATAAACTGCTGAAAAGGAAAATATCACGGACGGAATTGAGAAGGATTTTTGTGGGCCCACTCAGGTGAGGGGGATGGAATAATAAAGAAATAAAAAAAAAACAGGGTTAATAATAAAATATAAACAAAAAGAGGATATTTAGTATAATCTGACAATTAACATTTCATAAATAAACAAAATAGCCAATTTGTCAGAAAAATATGAATTAATTAAATTATAAAAAATCATGACATGGATGAGGACGACGTCCATGGCACTAAATTTATATCTGCTCTTGTTATGTAAAAGGAAAGCTGTATACTACCTGAGGAAGTACAAAAAATGGGGACGAAACGTCGTAATATTGTAATTATTGCTTGGTTTTAATTATTTTTCTGAGATATTGCCTGTGTTGTAAATTTATTAAACAAATATGTTATTTTTATTTAAATGGAGCTGCAGACGTGAAAAAAGACAGGATACATTTAAGGTCTTTGGATGTGATGAGTGTGGGTTCGTAAGGGTTAGAAAATTATATATAGAAATAAAATTAAAAATAAATAAAAATGAATTTGAGCTCGTCATCTAGATTGCGTCGTTCTCACGGCTCTTGCGCTTTAATCAGTTGACGAAAGCAACAAGGGTTCCAGAAACGTTATGTGGTAATTATATTATCACTTTATTGGCTATTTAATTAGTAATTAGTATAAATATATATATGACGCTTGAAATCAAATATTTATAAATTCAAAAAAGACGCCGAGTGCGACGAATTGTTCCTGGAGAGTTTGAGAAGCGACGGACAGAGAGAGGGTTGTGTGGAAACAACCCCCACATCCACCCCCACCCCTACACACACACACGCGCAAAGTCTGTGTTTACAAGAGCTTAAAATCAATACTCCACCGAAATAGAAGGGAAGAAACGCGCCAGAGAAATTATACACAAAATTCTATTATCCCCCTTTGAAAATGTAGTTAATTGGAAATTTCGGTGGAGGTGGGGGGTGAGTTTGTGTGTCTGTGTGTGTCGAATTTCCTGTTGGGGATTACGAGGCACCTCTCTATCTCTATTTCTCTCATTCTCTGTCTCCATCGCGCAGGCTTGAAAGGGGGTGGTTTTGAAAGCGAGGCGGCGATATTCAGAGCCGGCAGGGAAACTCGATTATTCCGCAGCTCGTCGCAGCCTTCAAATTAAACATAATTAATTAATTAATCAAAGCAGTTATCAGAATTGCGGCCTTGACTCGTCTAGAAAATACCCCTTTTCAATTCTCTCTCTCCATCCCTGTTTCTCTATATCCCTTCGACAAATCTGTGACGTATCGAAATGTCTTCTTCTCTCTAATAAAATGAAGCGCGCGCGTGTGAAAGGGAAGGATTAGTTTGGTCGTTGCTCTAAAGACCCGGTGGGCGGACGAAGGGAAAATATTCACAGCGCATTCGGCGCGGACAGAGTGAGAAGCTCAGGAGCCTCTGTCACTGACACCAACATACAAACTTAGCGTTGTTCATTACTTCTGTAAAGAAGCCATCAGGTGTTGCAACGTCCATGATGGAAGACATCGCGAGGGAATGGATGGTGGAAGGAGTTTTCTTGACACAGTGGCTACTTGAGATGTTTGATAAAGAAGTCTTAGTTTACGACTTGTCCTGTATATACTCATTACTTCGATGTAACTTTTCGTACCAACACTTGAGTGGTCTTCCAGAACGTCTTGTTTAGCTTCTTTTACTATTTTTTGGCCAATTCAAACAACATGGCTTCTCTCCATTACCTTCACATTTTTTTCGTGAGAGCATAAATGTATTGTAATGATAAAAGGGCAATTAAAAGAATTAATAATTAGAGATTATTGAACTAAATTGTTACCGGCGAACACACAGATACAATAATGGTCGAGAATACTGAACAGGCAGGACATTGTTGGTTTTACTGCGCGTAAGTCGACGGAGCGGCAGTCAGCCACGAAACCTTGCTGAATACGGAAAGAATTAAAATTTGTCGGTTAGCCACGAGACATTGTGGAGTACAGTATAATTGAATTTAGCAGTTGGTGAAGGATCTCAGTAGAGGACGGAACAAAAATTAATTCAGTTGAAAATTAGAGACGAGAGCGTCAATCTACATTTGGTCTGCGATATTGAGGAGCTTTCAAAGTAAAGTCGACGGATATAGGTGGGACGAAACTTTTGGAACAATTGTTTCCAGTGGTCAATCGGCCGGAATTTGGCAAAGTGAGTCAAAGTAAATGCAGTGATACACGGTCTGTTAAAGTGTTCGAGGTGAACGTGTGTTGTCTCTACAATTGCCCTGGTACCGGTACAAACAGTGAGTAAAGGAAACAATTAAAATTAATATTGTAAACGTTAATAAAAGGTAGAATATCGTCAGATTTCGATTTCGATTTCATTTCGTTTTATTTTGATTAAATTTCGAGAATCTATAAGAAATATTTGTAAAAAATTAATTGTTCTTTATTTAAAAGGCCCAATAAAGACCCTGAGGTAAGAGAAAAGGACATTTTTTGTATAAAAATCGTTGTAAAGTTCAGCAAGTAATTTGTTTTGTGCATAATAAACTAATGTTAAGTAAATTGAATAATCATTCGATAATTTTAAATGATTAGTTCAGTACAATTAATTATTTCATTGTATATTACATTTAATTACGACTTGAACTTGAGGCAAAATCCTTTCAATTATATAATTCTGTGTATGTTACATTTATGACGCCTTAACGTGGGAAATCAGATAAATATTTAATTGTTTAATACATTTATAAACCATTTTAATTAATTACTTTCATTTGTTTATTACATTTATGGCGTGCCAACGTGTGGCGAAATTTAATTACGTTCATTTAATTCGATATCATCTTTGATTCTTACAATATATTTGGTTTTCCCTGGCGAGTTTTTCTCTATGACCATTTCAATTTCAATTCCCTCTCCTCTTAATCACGGTGTCTTTGGGTTAGTAAATTCTGTTTTATTTTTTCGGAGAAACTTGGTGAAGATGTTGGCGGTCTAGTTTCCCGAGGTCTATGACAGGGGAAATTCACCAGACTTCCGGTAAAGGTTGCCACGACCTCGTTGGTTTTACTGACGAATGCAGCCTGACGAAGTAAACACTCTGCATCCAGGTAGTGGGGGCGGTAAAAGTTGTTTGCCTTTATTAGAAGCATATGCAGTTCTAAGGACTCGTTATCGGCGATCTTGATCACAGAAGGACCTCGCGGTCCACCGTTTCCTCAGGTTCCAACGTTGAGATTAAATGCAATTTACGAGAGTGGTCTGAAAAGTTTCCGACCTCAACGTGAAGATGGCAGAACTAGTAAATAAGTGAATTTCGCCGTTCATCTGTTGACAGTTACTCACCAAAGTTTCAGCCATTTTGGACGCGCAGTTGTTATGTAACAGTTGTTTGAGTGAGTTGATGTGAGTGTTTTTGTGAAAATGGAGAAAATCGTTATTAAATATTTGTTTTTGAAAGGCAATACGCCTACACAAATCAAAGATGAGTTGGATTCTGTGTACGGAGACACTGCACCATCATTTACCACAGTGAAATTTTGGGCAGCTGAATTTAAACGTGGCCGTAAGAGCTTGGGAGACGATGAACGTCAAAAACTGCAAATACCGATGAAAACATCGCCAAAGTTCACCAAATGGCGCTATACGACCGCCGAATTAAAGTGAGAGAGATAGCAGAGGTCATGAGAACGTGTTTGTCACACATTAAATCAACATTTAGGCATGAGAAAGCAGTCGCCGCGTTGGGTGCCGCGTTTGCTCACGTTAGACCAAAAACGTGTTCGAATGAACATTTCCAACGCTCTGTTGGCGAAGTTAATTACTGTAGATGAAACTTGGATACATCATTATACGCCCGAAACAAAAATACAGTCCAAACAGTGGACTGCAAAGGGGGAACCGGCTCCAAAAAAAGCAAAAACTGTTTTTTCGGCTGGAAAAGTGATGGCGACTGTTTTTTGGGATAGTCATGGGGTTATTTTAGTCATTACTTGACAAGCTGAAGGCAGAAACGGCCACATTTGCAGAAAAAGAAAATCCATGAATTACGGTTTGAACTGGTTGACCATCCGCTTTACTCACCAGATCTAGGGCCAAGAGACTTCTTCTTGTTCACTCATCTAAAAATTGCGCTCGGAGGACAGAGATTACCGTGAAATGAAGAGGCAATCACCTTCGTAAACACTTATTTTGCAGAGAAAAACGCCGAGTACTCTATCACTGTTGGGTCGGAAACTTTTCAGACCACCCTCGTAGTGTCCTTTGAGGATGTCCACAGTTTCCGGAACGGGCCTAGAGAAGGAAATGGACGAATGTTAGTGGTTAACCCTGCAGGTAAGGTAGTGACGTGAATGGCCTGAAAGTCGCCAACGTCAACGTGTAACATTCAAAATATTAGTAAGAGGAAGGTTCTCTGGTTTTTGTCACGCGGGTACGCCAGTGAATCAGCGACGGAGCCGTTGGTCGTCGAAACGTCGCGTGGTCGAGACTTGGAGAAGGGAATGCTGCGTCTCCACCATAGTCTTCGGACAAGCCCGACATATCTGATGCTGGTTACTATAGGGTTTAGTCCTGCATCAGTTTCAGACGAATGCCGCGTAGGATCCTTAAACTACAGCACAGTGGCCCTAGTTTACTCTTGGCTATCTTGCTCTCCGTTCCGCATCCCTACATTGGAATCTCTTCGTATGCTATTAAAGGGAAGAGGCGACCATGTGACTCACCCTCACGTAGTCAGCCACACAAGAGGAGGTTTATTTCATCAAAGTAGAATTTTCCCTTTCTCCTCCTTTTTCACCGAGGCGTCTTATCCATTTCCGAGAAATATCAGTCGGAAAGTTTTTTCAGCAAATAATTAGTTATATATTTTTATTTTATTTTTGAGTGTGTCGCCGCCATTTATCGTTTCGGATTTGTGTGTATGTGTGTGTTTTCCTCGCGGCGGCTCACAGCAGCGTTCTGAATAATGCAAATGGCTTCATGAATAAGTTATATATTTTCAACAATGAAATTATCCTACACACGCGATGCAAGTGAACGTAGTAACCTCGTTTGTGGACGAGAGCGAATGTGGAACAAAATCTTCCCCGACAAACATGGCGGAAGGAAGCGCACACACCAACACCCGCCGTTTTACACGTCGCGAACGAAGACCCTTCTTCGGCCGTTCCGCATCACGTGTTGAGAAAGCTTCAGTTGTAACGTTGGCAGCAGCGATCGCGATGGCAGTGGGTGGTTATTCGCGCACGCTTGCTAAATGTGCCATTAACATTTCTCATGGCCCATTAAGTGACAACTTTACTGCAAATTTGAAGTGTTGGCATTTATTATTGCCCGATGCTGCGTACTCGCGTGTCACAAAATACACTCCTGAGGAATGGCGGCTCCATCATCACAAAATAAAAAAATAAAAAGGGGCGGTCGGTGCAGGGTGGGGAAGACGCTTCAACCAATCGACGACGTTTATCACCCACCGCGGAGGAATAAGAGAATCAGTATAACTTCTTATATACAGGGTAAGACTGCACATACTCGCGTCGGTAGTGCAGTAGCCGAGTAGAAACGTCTATGAAAAAGGCCTCCATGAGTAAAAAGGTCACGTAATTTTATTTTTTTCCCAACTTGTGTACGTTATGGGCAAAATCACATTTTCCAATTCGAAAGGCCACGGGAAAAGTTCCTGTGCCGTAATAATCACGAAATTTTGAACCTCTTTCAGTTTTTCATTAATAGCAAACCCATGACGCGTTCTATTGAAAATAATGTTCAGTAATAAATTGTAGAGCATGAAATTCTGTTCAACTACGAGCTAGAAATCGTTCGTCAAGTTGACGACATTTTACGTCATTTTCGTAAAGTTTGTCAGATTTCAAGTGCTGATACCTTCAAAATGGTCGGCAGTAAACTAATTAGTCATAAAAGTTTAAACAATTTAATTCTCTTTCCAACGTAAGATCCTGTTTTAACAATCCATTGTGAATGGCCGAAAATACACACACACTGGAGGCTGTATCTCGCCGGACCAGTTGCTCTCTGATTCTAGTCCCCTGTTCTGGTTGCTTTTCTTTCTTCCTTGCAAAACTATATAGATACTGTGTGAAACGCTCTTTCTTCCTCTTACAGAAACAATACACTCAAACATTTTAATATTCTGTGCAAAAAACAAGTTTCACCCTGACGTACGATATTAAGGCAGTAAAAAAGGGATTAATTTCGGACATTCTCCATGGTATTTTAAAACCGGAAAAGAGAATAAAATTCTCTAAAACCTTTACCCTATGACAACTTAGTTTGCTGCTGACCATTTAGGAGATATCAGCACTTATTTTCTAAAAAAAAAAAGACGTAGAATGTCGGAAAACTTGACCAACGATTTCTACCACTGCTTTCGACAGAATTTCGTACCCGAATACACAATCCGATGAATAATTTTTTTTAGGTGTATACAGGCTATGCACAGGGTAATCCACATAGTGGCAACTTCCCTCTTATAGTATAGGAAAGGATAGAGGAAGGTAGCCAAAGGTTAACTAGGGCCCCCGGGCTATAGTTTAAGGATCTTACCCCGCCTTTCGCCTAAAAGTGATGCAGGGAAAACCCTAGAAAAACCTGCATCAGATAGGTCGGGCATTGGGTACTTGTCCCACGTTTTCCGATGGCCGGAGAGGAGTTTGCTGTGGGGTCGCAGCTTTCCCCTCGCCATGCTTTCACGAGTTCAGGAGACAGTTGGCCGACTATTCCAAAAGGAATAGCGGACAACTCTTACCGTATGCCCAAAGTCTGCAATCCCGGAACATACACCTCTCAGAACAGGCCTAGGTGCCTCGGCTTGTGGGAACCTTAGTTCAAAAAAAAACAGAAAGATGTGAAGGCATCCACAAAGGTAGCCTCCGCCAGAGCTCTCTGGGAAGGTCTGCCTCCTAAAGTGGTCGAGGCACGGAGAAGGGAAAGCTGCGACCCCACAGCAAACTCCTCTCCCGCCATCGGAAAACGTGGGACAAGTACAAAATGCCCCACCTACCTGATGCAGGTTTTTCTAGGGTTTTCCCTGCATCACTTTTAGGCGAATTGCCGGGTAGGATCCTTAAACTACAGCCCGGGAGCTCTAGTTAACCCTTTGCTACCTTCATCTACGTTTCCGCATCCCCCCTTTCACTCCTTTTCCTATGCTATAAGAGGGGAGTTGCCACTATGTGGATTACCCTTTGCATAGCCAGTATGCACCTCAAAAAAACTTTCAATAGAATGCTTCATGTTTCTGCTATTAGCGAAAGCCTGAGAAGAGGTGCTGAGTTTCGTGGTTTTTAAGCCACAGAAACTTTTCCTGAAACTTGGTTTTTGACTAATAGCCATAACATATAAAGTTAACCTGATGACGATGGCGGAGCTTGCTGTCGAAACATTGTTATTCAAGAAACAATTGGCCTGGGTTAAGACCCGAGAATTTTATCTACAACAGATTTAATGGGAAAGCCGTCGTTCTCTAATAACATACACAAAACAAAATACCCGGCCTTTCGCGCAGTAAGATGTATATTGCTACTGGGTTGTTGAGACTAGGATTAATTTTGCCTTGCTGCCGTGTTTTCCCCGTTGGCAGGACTGAATTCTATTAATTCACCTACCGGCGGCGCCGCCATTTTGTATCTGCAGATAAAGAGACTATATGCGTGTCTCGCTGCAGCATGATACTTCAGGGATTTATGGGCACGGAAGAGATTTATTACACTTTTGCACGTCTTCTCCATAATTCACTTTAGGGGTCTTTTCGCAATATTCTCTTTTCTCCCGACCGCGGAAGGATTACGACGAACACGGTTAAGCGGTGTGTGATACAACTACGTCATCCGTGACCCTTTCTTTTTACCTTGCTGAGGATGGACGTAACTTCTCTGGTACCTTTATTACCTTTTAAGTCATACCGATCAAACAACACGTGCGTAAAACGTAGGTTCGCTGTCCGTGTCGAGGGTAGCATAGTTGAACACAAGGCTCGTATGACTATGGTTTAAGGATCCTACCTGGCATTCACCTAAAAGTGATGCAGATCAACAAACCTTTGAAATCCTCTATCAGGTAGGTCGGGCATCTGGTACTTGTACTACGCCCATCCGATTACGGGAGAGGGGTCGCAGCATTTCTTTCTCCGTGCCATGACGAGTTTATGAGACAGTTGGCCGACTATCAAATGGGAACAGTGAACAACTTTTTTTTAGGGTAACTGGCTACATGAGGGTAATCCACATGGTGGCAACTCCCCTTTAATAGCGTAGGAAGAGATTTGAAAGGGGAATGCGGAAGGGTAGAGGAAGGTAGCCAAGGGTTAACTAGGGCCCCCGGGCTATATGTTAAGGATCCTACCCGGCTTTCGCCTAAAAGTAATGCAGGACAATCCCTAGAAAACCTGCATCAGGTAGATCGGGAATTGGGTATTTGTCCCACGCCCTTCCGATAGCGGGAGAAGAGTTTGCTGTGGGGACGCAGCATTCCCTTCTCCGGGCCTCGACCAGTTTCGGAGGCAGCTGGCCTACTGTTCCAATGGGAACAGCGAACAACTCTTACCGTATGTCCAAGATCTGTTACCCCGGAACATATACCTTTCAAAATAGGCCGAGGTGCCTCGGCCTGATTTTACTCCACCATTTGATACGATTATTTGTGACGTCACGCGACCAAGGAGTTCCTTAACTTCTTCAGTGTTATTCCCCGTCCTGCACTTCAATAACACCACAAGAAGGCTTGACATTTTCAACGTCGGCTGCAAAATTAAATTTCGAAATAAGGAAAAAATTGAATAAAAGGTTCTCTGAAAATCAACAGGGTCAATTTTTTATTAAAAACACCGTGTTAGTGTGACGTACACCTTCGCCGTCATGACTGTGACTGACGTAACAGGTGTTCCAACAAACAATTAACTCTGTTGATAAACCGGTAAAATCTATGTTAGCCCTTGAGTGCATGATTTTTTTAAACTAATATTTTTAAGATGTATTTTTGTGAATACAATACGGAACAAACATCCAAAAAAGTATCAAACATGACCAAAGTCTATTTGTCTCATGATGTTACATATTTTCAACATAAATATAATTGGGTCTGATTTATCAATAATTAACATTAATTATATAAATATTATTTTAGTGCAATTAGAATAACACGAGAATGACGCTTAAATTTTATTTCTTAAAATACCTAAAAAAGTAGAGAAAATAAATATTGTAAAGTTGACCGGCAGGTAGAATAATATGGCCTGAGAAAGCCTGTCTCAGAAAGCTAGGACAGGCATGTTGTAACGTGTCCACGGATTCCAAATATTTCTCATTTCATTAAGTGCATGTTGTTTCATAGCTGCAATACAAAATAGCTCTCTTGTTGATACTATGCACTATGCATAAAGAGTTGAGGTGTACACAGGCTACATGAGGGTAATCCACGTGGTGGCAACTCCACTCTTATAGCATAGGAAAAGGATTTGAAAGGGGGGATGCGGAAGGGTAGAGGAAGGTAGCCAAGGGTTAACTATGGCCCCCGGGCTATGGTTTAAGGATCCTACCCGGCAATTCGCCTTAAAGTGATGCAGGGAAAACCCTATAAAAACCTGCATCAGGTAGGTCGGGCATTTGGTACTTGTTCCACGGCCTTCCGATGGCTGGAGAGGGGTTTAGCTGTGAAGTAAGAGATTGAGTCACTTCGCGGTGTTTGGCGACTCGACCACGAGGGAGACTAGAGGAGCATTGTTGGGACTTGGCGCGTCACAGCAACAAGTGTTTTCCCCTCATATAAGAAGGTTAGTTTCCTAAAGTAATCATATTGCGTGTGTATCCCCGTCATCATGTGTGTGCAACACAGCAGCTGCTCGCGCCCCGGCGGCTGACAGGAATCATTCAGCAATGGAATGATCTGCGATGGCGGCGGTGAGATTAATCATCACAGATGGATGACAATGCTTCAGTTTAAAACTATTGTCGTTCTATTTTGGACTCTAACAACAGGTCGATGAGGCAAGTCCTTGTTGATGACAATTAGACGAGTGTGTGTGTGTGTGTGTGTGTGATCCCATTCTGCGCGTGTATTTCATAATGGCTCGTACTTTATGAGAAATCAATAATTCCGCATTGAAAACGTAGCGAGTCCGCGCCTCAACAAAGAATACACGCGTTAAAATTGGCTTTCAGTTTGTTTAGAGCATCGACTCGTTAATTACGAGGCTATCAAAAGTTGCTGCTGTCTGCCATTGTCGCTGTTATTGCAATCAGCGGCCGGCATTTGCATGACGTTGTGAAAGCATGTCACTTTCCTCGGCCCTTAACATTTACATATTCCCCCTCACATTATACCTATTAAAATACATAATCGAGCGCTCATGTGACCCGTGTACCTATTATTTTTTGATCGTGTGGTTCAATTTCCTTGTTGACTTCCCACAACAGTTTGATTTTCATCAAAACATGAAACTCAAAGACCCGTAAATGGCCAAACATATATATTCTATAACCCTACAATGCCAGATCCTCGCCAGTCAACCTTCACCGACAAGTAGAAAGCAATTTCTATGTCGCCTTTGCACCATCAAGGATATGATTAGTGAGGCTTATAGTGCGCGGCACATTCATGGCAGCTCAGCTTAGTGCCTTTCTTCTCAGGTACCAACCCCCTTCCCGTGCTTCAGTTAGATCGTTCTTGTTATGTGTGTTTACGTCGTGGCAACGTCGGACTTGCGTCCTCTTCCTTAATGTGCGCCACCCGTCATCGTTCGTGGCCCCTACTATAGTTATATAGTGCCGCAGTGTTTATATAAGAAATACTTTCATTTATTCCTCTCACTTCATCTTCCATGCTTATAAGTTCCGTTTTCCGCCCCACAGTGGAGTTATAAAAAATTCGGATACGTTTGCAGTAGAGTATACATTCGCCTCAATTAAACTTCCATACTTTTGTAATAATTTATTTCTCCATGATGTGCTGAATTTCTTGAAGTTTGGAGGTAAGTAACCTTCAGAAATTTAAATCATCTAAATTCAAATACATTCGTCGCTCCAGAAGAAAAATTTTTTATAGGAAACCACAGAATAATATATCAGCAGCTACTGTCATTATAAGCACCTGTGTGAAATTTGGAGGCAAGTAAAACTCATCAAAATAAATCATTTCCAGTTATCTCAGAGAATAATTGACTGCTTGAAATTCTATTTTGCTTTTGTGCCATTGAGTCTTGACTAACTGAAACGTCTGTAGTTCTAGAACGTAGCCCTGGAACTGAAATGATTGGACGACCAGCGTGACGGGGTGTCCAGTATTTATCTCAGTACGTGTTTTCACTCACTATTATTTTGTTCCTTGTTACGCACCTTTAATGTATTATTAATCACTATGAATATTTTGAAGCGTCGATTGAACTGTTCGCTGTTTTTCTTCGACCTTCCACTACGAACGAGCCAACGGTATTAGTTATGATGAAGGTTATGGACCCAGTTCAGTACTAAAACGCAGAAGCTTCACTCACAATGGGTCAATTCCACGGGTATCATCCTAGAAATACACGTTATAATATTCATTTATCGTCTGTTATAGGCTAATCGCACCCCGTCACCCTGGTGGTCCAACCGTTTCAATTCTGCGGTTACCTCCCGGAGCTACAGACGTTTTAATTCGGCAGACTCTCCACGGTGCAAAACTTAAGCGATAAATTATCCTCTGAGATATCTGTCCATGTTTTCCTGTTCTGAGGTTTACTTGCCTCCAAACTTCTCTCAACTACGTATAAAGAAAATATCTGAAGTCCTCCTGGCAGCGACGAACCTGTTTTATTGTAAATTTTTCCATCCGCCCGCTTGCAATGGTAGGAAAACACACGATGGATAGTTTTCATTAGTATTTATAATATTTAATTTGCAAATAAATGATTTCATTGGCCACTAAGAAAAAAATTATAACGTTAGAATAACCATCTCGGTAGGAAACCGTGAAAAAACCTTGCCTTAAATCGAGCAGGACTCAACTTGTTGATGCCCCACTGTCCATTATTTTATAAGTTCTAATGTATTATTGATCTCGGTCCCCTTGGCGAGTTTGCATTCCATTTGAAATTCAAATTGCGGGAGAGTCGACACTTTTTTACATAATTCTGCCCCCTCTCTTCTCAGCTTGGAGAGGAGAGAGATTAATGCCCCTAGAATAGGAAATTCGTAATGCATGTAAGTTAGTGGATAATGTCAACCCGCGTAGACTCCTTTTAAACGCTCCGAGGACTGACTAACAAAGGGCCGACATTAGAATTTCAGGCCTGAGAAGCCTTTGACCCAGGTCTGGCTCGTTTCACCTCTACCAACACTCGTTCTCAATATCACGTTAATTGAAATTTAAATATCTTTGCGTTGATTGATTGCATGGGTTAGTCGTGATTATTAACATGGACACGTCTTTGGCCAGGCGTCGGTCTGTGTGGAGGAAAACGTCACACGAAAGCTCTCTTGTTACGGATCGAGAAACCACGTGAAAGAGACTCAAGCACCTTCACTGGATCTACGAAAGGTAATGACATCCGTCTTCACACACGAAATGGTGTTTGTAGGAAAATAGGTTTGTAAATCATTTCTTTTGCAGTCAGAACCTGCCGTGGATTTCGTAAGAATGCTGCGTCCCCACAGCAAACTCCTCTCCCGCTATCAGAAGGGCGTGGGACAAGTACCCAATGCCCGACCTACCTGATGCAGGTTTTTCTAGGGTTTTCCCTGCATTACTTTTAGGCGAATGCCGGGTAGGATCCTTAAAATATAGCCCGGGGGCCCTAGTTAACCCTTGACTACCTTCCTCTACCCTTCCGCATCCCCCCTTTCAAATTCCTTCCTATGCTATTAAAGGGGAGTTGCCCAACGAGGATTCCCTCATGTAGCCTGTTGCCCTAAAAAAAATAAAAAAAATCTTTCAGAAGATAAATTATGGATAATAATATACTAGACCCTCGAATAGACACCAGACAAGTGCGAAGGCAACTCAGTGACGTCATATCACAATTTTTTCGCCTCGCGGGATCCGTACAGTAGCTCCTCAGAAGATGAATTATGGATAATAGAATTACAGAAGAGAAGCCATTCTGCAACACAGGTGCGAAGGCAGCTCAGTGACGCTACGTGACGTCACCTGGCAATATCTCCGTTTCAATTTACTAGTAGTTTCTCAAAAGATAAAATGATATTTTGAGGGGAGCAGAGCTTATGGAGAAGTTTAACTTTAAAAACTTCACTGTTATTAGGCCACTCCATTTGTCTAGCTATGAATCGAGAAGAACAGACAAATAGTCGAAAACCTACACTCGTATTGTTTTTTACATCGTGCGTGTCGCGTATAACGACATGATAAACCTTAAAAAACATGACTCGACCTCAGGTGATGATGCTAGAAAGCGTCTCGTTTTGTAAAGGGGTTTTCCTTATTTTCCTAGTAATTGGAATGGAAGTCAGCCACTCTTTCCGGAAGAACCTGTCTAGCTATGAATCGAGAAGAACAGACAAATAGTCGAAAACCTACACTCGTATTGTTTTTTACATCGTGCGTGTCGCGTATAACGACATGATAAACCTTAAAAAACATGACTCGACCTCAGGTGATGATGCTAGAAAGCGTCTCGTTTTGTAAAGGGGTTTTCCTTATTTTCCTAGTAATTGGAATGGAAGTCAGCCACTCTTTCCGGAAGAACCTGTCTAGCTATGAATCGAGAAGAACAGACAAATAGTCGAAAACCTACACTCGTATTGTTTTTTACATCGTGCGTGTCGCGTATAACGACATGATAAACCTTAAAAAACATGACTCGACCTCAGGTGATGATGCTAGAAAGCGTCTCGTTTTGTAAAGGGGTTTTCCTTATTTTCCTAGTAATTGGAATGGAAGTCAGCCACTCTTTCCGGAAGAACCTGCTTGTACCGTAAAATGTCAGCGATCACATGAAAACGAGGAAGGGGGTGAGGAGTGAAAAGGTCACCTTAACGTCGTAAATGGCGGCGGAACCCTCTCTCGACGTCATATCCTGGCTATAAAGCGCATTATTTTTAATGAAAAAATTTGGCGGACATTCACAACATTTAGAATCTAAATTATAGCAGACGTCCATTTCTGTGTGTATAAATCAATTAAACTGTGGTTTCCCTGAACGTCACTGAGTTGCTTCCGTACTCTGCTCCAGGTTTCCATTACAAGAGTCTAAAATACTTCCTGTGCTTTAAGGAATCAATAATATTCCAAGTTTAAATTAAAGGAGTCAACTTTATAGCTCAGTAGCCTAAAAACCACGAAATTAAGCACCTCTTTTCAGTTTTTCGCTAATAGCAGAAGAATGAAGCAGAATATTGAGAATAATGTTGAATACTAAGTTATAGAGCATAGTATTCTGTATCGAATTGTGTATTCGAGTACGAAATTCGGTCGAAAGGAGTCTTAGAAATCGTTCGTCAAATTTACGACATTTTACGTCATTATCGAAAAGAATGCAGTTGTCATATGTCTAGTGCTGATATCGCCAATAAGGTCGGTAGTAAACTAATAAGTCGTACAATAAGGATTTTAGAGAATTTAATTCTCTGTCCGACGAATGACTTTGTTTTAAAAAAACTATTGAGAATGGCCGAAAATACACCCATTTTTGCAGACTGTATACCGCTAATATTATGACGCTGAGGATGAGAGTGACGATCACCTACGTCAGGGTGAAACTTGTCTTTTGTAATTTTTTTTCTAAGAGGAAGAATGTATCCACCGTTTCAAAGAGTATCTATATATTTTTGCAAGGAAGAAAGAATAGCAATCAGACTGCGAACATGAGTCTGAGCACTTTTGTTATTCTAGTGATCAAAATTCTCAAAGTAAAGTAAGTAAGTACTTAGCATATTTATGTAATATAAGTAACTAGAAAACTATCACTCCCAGCCTCACCGGCACAAGATGATGGCAGCCGCAAACGTCCAGCAAAATTGGTGTATTTCAGACAATTCTAATTAAATTTTTAAAACCAGTTAATGCATTGGGAAGAGGATTAAATTGTCTAAACCTTTTCTCCCATGACAAATAAGTGTACTGCAGCTCATTTTGGATATATCAGCACTAGAAATATGACAGTTTCTTCAAAACTGACGCACAATACCGTAAATTTGACGATTTCTACCTCTTCGTTCAACCAAATTTCGTACACAAACACACAATTCGATGCAGAATTTGATGCACTAATATTTGTAGCCCAACGTTATTTTCAACAGAATGCTTCATGATTTTGCCATTACCGAAAAACTGGAAAGAGGTGTAAAATATCGTGGTATTTAGGCCAGAGAAAGTTATCCCGAGGCTCGTCGAGTAGGAAAACTGGATTTTTCACTAATGGCCGCAACATAAACATTTTGAAAAATAAAAATACAAACCCGACCTTTGATACGCGATCTTTCTTCTTTTTCAGGTGGGGGGGGGCATAGCTACTGGCCTTTAAGAGAGTTAACAATGTTAATAAAAAGGGGTGCAAAATAATAACGTCACCTTAATGGATTCCGAATACTAATACTCATGGTAGCTTAGAAGAACTAATAATCTTCCCGGTATCCCTTGTTGGTTGGTGAAGTCGTGGTCAGCGTCAGCACCGCCTGGAAAGTCCCAGGCAATGCCATGGTCAGCAAAATCTGGGAATCAAGACCACGTGGCGTTCCAAAATACGGAATGTCTGGCAGTCGTCTCTGTAACGTCAAGGTCCTATTGGTCCTGTAAAGCTAAGGAGACTTAGTCTGGAGCGTAAATGTTTTCCGCGTCACGATTGACCCCTGATGGTGGTTGATGCGATGGTCTATAGCTTGTTAGACTTCAGCAAAGGTTGAAAGAGCAGCAGCAGCCGAAAACGGCCACGCTCTGATTGGATCCCCCCCTTCCTCCTCTCTGCTTCTCTTCTTTCCGCCAAAATGCATATAAACAGTAATTTAAAATTCGATTTCACGTTCTGCAGATTCCCTAAACAAAAGAGCTCTCCAGTCTTGTGCCCCGATATTTGGTACATTATTAATTACGAGCGAGCGCTTGGCCCGCACAATGGCAGTCGGACAAAGGGCTTCGATTCAATCCTATGGGGGATATATTATCCCAGCCTGTTTACTTTTAATCTGAAGCTGTCCATACCCCTCTCTACCCCCACCCCTTCCCCTGGTCCACACACACACACAGGCAAAAAAGGTTAATTAAAAAAACGAATAAATCACTCTTGGTATACACACACACTCACAAAAGCTACAGGCAGAGAGACTGGGTACAGTCGTGGGCACGAGATTTGCCTCAGCCACGGAGTGTGGATGCTGCTTCTTAATTCACTCGTCGGCGATGAATTGCGGGGTGTTGTAGCTTTGACACTCTACCCCGTCTCTCTCTCTCTCTCAATCAATCAAAGCCGAAACTAAATCAACGCGACGTAAAACTAAGAGAGTGTGTGCGTCCGCTTTGTAAAAAAAGAATTTGCTCCGGCGAATACAACACGCGTTGCCTTTGAACACTCCGCCATTACACACTGTATGGGGGAGGGAAAAAGTCCCGGAACGGTCAAATATCTACGGGAAATACTAATCAATGTAACCGAAAGAGGGGGTGGGGGTAACTTTTAAATCTTAAATGGGGAGCATACCCCAATTAATAATTGCAGTTTCAGATTCTGCAATAAAATATAAGTTACTCAAGAATATGAAAAGCTTAACTAAGCATCAGGCATAAGACCATGTTACAATATTAAATTTAAAGGTGAGGGAAAAATGTCTGAACGGACCGGGAATCGATCCGAGGACCTCCCGCTTACCGGACGGACGTTCTGACACCTAAGCCATCAAGATCCGGAGTGCGAAAATTCCTCCATACACCTAAATTCGGCTCACAAACAATTTACAAGTCAATTTTCTTCGTGGCCTAATTCTAGAACCTAATATGTAAATTGAATATAGGTTATTGAAAGTATTAATTCAAGAATAAGAAAAGCTAAACTCAGCATCAGTTTTAAGGCCAACGGAATTTAGGTCCATGAAGGAATTTCGCACCGGATCGGGATTCGACAATGATAACATAGTTGTCCCGGTAAGCGGGAGGCCCCGGGTTAGATTCCCAGTCCGGTCGACAGTTTTCCTGTTGCTTAAAAATTAAGTTACTTATCTCGGGGAAATTTTTTTTCTATTCTCGGGTGAACAGAGAAGAAATCGAAACGCTGTGAAAGAAATATGCTTCAAAAAATAGAAAAAATCCACAACAGAACAAAAAATAAAAATAATCGTATTCCGATAATGTTAAAAATTCTATCCTATGTCATATGACTGTAACTGTCATTCCTAGAAGTAGACGACTGTGTTTACAGGCTATATAGGGTAATCCGTATAGTGGCCACTCCCCTCTTATAGGAAACGGACTGAAAGGGGGGATGCGGAAAGGTAGGGCAAAGTAGCCAAGGGTTAACTCAGGCCTCCGGACTGTAGTTTGAGGATCCTTCCCGGCAGTTCTCCCCAAAATATCTGCATCTGGTACCCTTGGTACTCTTCCTACACCCTTCCCATGACGGTAGTGAGACAAGCTGTGCGGACGCAGCATTCCATTCTCCGTGATTCGACCAGGAGGCAGCTGGCCGACTATTTCCATAGGAATACCGGACAACTCTTGACGTATGCCCAAGGTCTGCGATCCCGGAACATACACCTCTTAAAACTGACCGAGAGGTCGCTAGATCATGGATAAAAAGACTGCGCGCACCAAAGATTATTACAGGGCACCATGACTTAATAACATTTTTTTTAAATAAAAAAATGACGCCGCTTTTATGATTTGTTGTGGATTGATCCATTTTTTCAACGCTGCTTTTTTTTCAGTTATTTCGATTTTTCTACGGATAGAGCAGCATCTACCACGAATCTAAATAAGTGTTTAAGGTAAAACTAGCCATTTTTTTATGGGTTATCTGAATCTGCAATGAAAAAAGAGGGGTTCCGATATAGGATTTATAATTCGTCCTCACCCTTTCCCAAAGGCACTATTAATATAAATTGTTTTGGAGGGAAAACACAAGTTGAAAACAGTACGATTGTTCAGCAACGCTGCTTTGTCCTCCAGCGCACTTCTTTCTAATCGTTCTGTTTGGTATCACAGCGGGAAAATAACAACTTCTTATTCTAAGCGGGCTATAGTGTCTGTCGTGGTTTTGAGTTTATCTCTACAATATTTTTGTTTCTTTAATTTCCACATCTATTGAAAGTTGACGTAACAAGCTGCGTGTATCGGCATCATGGCTTCCTACCATAACTACTCCCCCCCCCCCTCCGCCGCCGCACACACACACAGCAAATAATTTCCCATTGATCGAAACGCCATTCCCCAATTATTACTCGCTTTTTTTAAAAAAGTAATGAATTTCGTAATTAAAACAGATAAATTGTTTTTAATTATAGGATTCCGCGCAGTTTTATCGCATCATTTTATTGGCCCGGTATAATAATAAAATAAAAATCGTGTGCGAAATATCTTGATTTATTAATGCGCATTACGTTTTATTATACACACGCGAGTGGATTGTGTTGCTGTTGGATTGAAATTAATTACAAGTAAATTAATATAACACGACTGTAAATTTTTACGGGCCCGTGATAAAGGCGCGTGTGTCTGTATATCACTCACGATTACTCTCTATCACTCCCCTCCTCTGGCCGGCTACAAAGGAAATGGAGCTCGAAAAGGGAGGAATATAGGGGAATGTTTCTGTGTAGTTCTGATATTTGGTACTGAGATGTTGTCTGAGGGTCGATGAACACGAATTTCAGGCTTGCCAACCCCGAACTTTTCGCCTGAAAATGCAACTCAGTAAAATAAACACACGTTAAATTTCAATTTTCTTCTAAATAACTCGAAAACTATTCATTTAGCGGAAAATTTGACTCGGTATTAGATTGAAAAGGATAAAGTTCCCGACATTTTATGTCGTTTACATTTTTTGATGTTCTGTGAAAGGTTGAGCCGCTAGAGCGCAGCAGAGTTGGATGTTATTGACGAAAAGTGACTTTTCCAGATTCTTCTTAAATTACTCGGAATCGGTCCATTTTTGGTAAAATTTCATCTGGAATGAAATTAAATAGGATAAAATTTCCCACGTTTTATGTCCTTTAAGTTTTTTTCAGTTCGATCAATGATTCAGCCGCTAGAGTGCTGAAAGGTTGGATATTATAAACGGAATAACGGATTCCTTGCGGCTTTTGCAAAAACACTCGGAAAACGTATTTTACCTGCTATGAAAATGAGGAGGATAAAACTTCCTACATCTTATGTTTTTCTGCCTGTTGGACGATTCAGATTCGAAAGCACAGAAAAATTGTGTGTCATAAACGGCAAGGAAATTTTCCCTCCGTTATTTTAAAGCTCGGAAATCGTCCATTTTTCGTAAAAATTTGTCTGATATGTAATTGAAGAGTTAAAATTTTCCCCATTTCCGATCATTTCCCGTTTTTTCTGCCCGATCAATTGTTTTTTCCGCTAGAGTACAGCAAATTTAGACCTTACGAACGGAAAAAGTGGTTTATTTCTTGTTTTTTAAAATAACTCCGAAATCGGCCAGTTTGCGTAAACATTTACCCGATATGAAACTGACGAGGAGAAAATTTTCTACGTTTTATGTGCTTCAGGATTGTTCTGTCCGATCAACGCTTTAGCTGCTAGAGCGCCGCAAAGTAACCATAAAGGGCATAATAAGAACCCTATCCTTTGAAGTAACATGGCGTCTCATGGACCAGACACCAATCAGCATATGACACGACAACGGTACTGTTCATATCGCAGTCGAGTTTTAATAAAATATATTATTCCGCATCCCCCTTTTCAAATCCCTTCCTATGCTATTAAAGGGGTGTTGCCACCACCTGGATTACCCTTATGTAGCCTGTTACTCTAAAAAGAACCAACAAAGATTATGGTTAATATTGCCTGTGTGCGATGTCTCTCGATAGTCCTGACTCGTCGCTAGGGACGTACGTGTTACGTATTTCTCTCTGAGATTGTCTCGGGGTTGATGTGAATTGATAGGCCATATTAGGAAGGGGGTGGATTACAGAGTAACGGTCGCTGCTGGAAATTTTTCCGAATCGATAGTTTCCACGCACTGCCTCCAGTAAACATGCACGCGCCGTGTTAATGTTGATGGAGTTGTGCAAATTAATGTCGTGTTCCAGGGAATTTAACTACGCGGATGTCAAAGCTATTAGCCCCCAGCGGCGATATTTAACGTCTGGATTAGCCTAGGCGCATGCGCGGACGCGAGTCCGTGACGTAGCACAGCCTCGCCGTCCCGGTCATTCAGGAACTTCTTCTGTGGCACAGCCACACTTCTAGGATGAATTTACTTGGTCTAAAGTACGAAGAAAGGTACTTTTGGATGTTAACCCCCCCTCCCCCCCGATTGTGACATACTATATTTACCTTTCACTCTCCTTTATAAAAGTGGACGGGCGCCAACCGTGATGGCCCTCAGGTTAAAAAATGTACTATAGTATGATTAAAACTTGAAGACACATAGGAACGTTTCCCTGCGAGTGAGTAAATATGTGCTTTTGCCACAGTTCACGAGGACTTCGTACAAAGATCACGCGGAAACAGGTTCGATTGTTCGGCAACGCTGCTTTGTCCCATTTCCACCACGCTACTCTTAATTTTTAAGCGTTCTGATTTGTTGGATTCAAGGTCAATCGCGCTCGTTCCTTGTGCCTTGTAATTTTAATGGCACTATAGAAACATCGTAGGGGTGTTCATACGGTCCGAGTAAATGGAATGATAAAATTCGATTGTTATGAAGGGTATATTTTGAGTATCATAAGTCATTTTGTTGTTATAATTTTTTTGGAAATTAGTGGTAAGGTGTCAGATCTACTGTGGCGCTTTCTTGAGCGACGAAGATCAAGGGTTGTCATCTTACGTTCCCTGACGATGGAATCGTGTGGGATATTGAGACTGCGGGAGAAACCCAGCACTGGGCAAAAGTTAATCCCCCGGACCACTAAACAGAGAAGGGGCAATAAATAGTTAGTTCGGTCTGCCAAGCTTAAAGGTAAAGCAAGTTACAGAGAGCCGATAGCAATAATCCAAGCCGCAATATGGCCGCGGGCACTTTAAAACCTGCTCTCGTGAATAACTGCTAATCTAGATTACTCGCTGGTTGCTGCAACTTTAGAAACTCTTATCGCTGTTCCTAGGCCTGAGTCGAGTCTCGCTCGCACGCCCACAGGAACATAATAAATGCGATCCGGGAGTGGGGATAAACAACTTACGCCGGGATTCGTCGTGGATTGCGAAACGATTTGTTACTTTAACCCTTTTGCGGCAAAGTGGTTTCACCGTGCCATCACCTCTATAATTTTTGGGCAAGAAGTTCTCACGTCGCAACTGCCTATAAAACCTTAAACTTCCACAAGACTTCACCTTATGACCACGTCACTCAGTCACGCGCGGTGTAGCTCAGTGGTCAGAGCACCTGAGGACTAAGTAGTGGACCCCCCGGCATTACCTACAACCTGGATGTGCTCGCTTCTCCCTCCGCACAAGAAGATTATCAGTACAACAGAGAAAATGCGGCACACGTCTTCTTTCTTAGGGTTAGTAAATTGGAGAGAGGATTCAGGTCTCCAGCAGAGCTCTGAATCTCGTACTGTATCTGTTAATGTTCCCCATTTTCCCCTGAAGACGTTTCATTGCTGGCACGAAACGTCGGGGCAATCTCTTACTTTTCACTCAGTTCCTTCATCTGGGTGCTTTATGACTTCATCACGTTCATCTTCGCTCTCAGTAAACTTTGATCACTCTCTTCTTGTGCAATTGAAAGTTTTATTTTATTATACCGAATATATCGTTACAATTTTGATTATTTAAATAACTTTCTATATATAATTCTGAATTCATTCCGTTTCTACTCAACACGTTCATAATTTTTTTTATATTTCTATAGATTTAATTTATTTTGGTTACTTTTTTATTAATTTAGTACCTTATGTATACCAAAATTTAATTCGAAACGTCGTACTCGTTTTCTTTTCGTATCTTTTCTGAGATTGATTATCCCGTTGTAGGAAGTTGCTGGGGATCACGCTGAGTTATTACTACCCAATGTAAAGGGAAAATACTCAAATGTTTACAATGAAATTTGCGTCTAAGCTGATCGTTGTTCTGCAGTTTCTGATCGTCTCCGGCGTGGCGGACCCGCGACTGCGCAGCACCCGGGCTGTATTCCCGAATGCAGGGCCCACGATTTACCTGTTATGAATATGAGATGAGGCCTCCCGTGCAAGGATAATCGCACCAAACAGATTGGTGCAATCCCATCCAGGAGGAGGAACCCCCCACCCCCGCACGAGGAAGGACCCACCCCCCTTACGTCAATCCACGGAATGAATAATAGACCTTAACGCATTTTCCTTTTCTTGGTTCGCGCTTATTTTTTTTGTCTTTTTGTAATCCTGCAAAGTGCTTTCCTATTTCCAGTCAGCAACGCATCTCGTTCCCTCTATTCCACCCCCTTCACCCATCCCCTTCACTTATCCCGCGCGCATTTCTCTCGAGGAAAACTTATTTCGTAACTCCGGGAAAAGAAAGGAAAGGTGGCGCGGGGGGTGGAGGAAGAAATAAACGAGTATGTCTCCCCCGCCCCCATCCAGGACTTGTGTGTGTGCCCGCCATTTACATATTATCCGTTTTCGAGAGCTTCCTTCCAACTCTTACTTTTTTATTTTCATTATATTTCAAAAGCATCTCGAGAAATGAATTTTAATGTGAAACATGTAAAGATAGAAAGGAGAAAATGAAATTTAAAGCGCTGGGAGAAAGTATCTGAGAGAGTACTGCATCTTTTATATATATACATATGTGTGTGTGCACCAAGAATATTTCCTTTACATGTACGATAAGTTTTACAGTCTTGATGAGGACAGAAAACAGAAATCTTATTTGAAGGTATTGACTGAAGTTGCCGCATACATCTGCCCCACCCCCGGCCTCATCCTCGCCCACAAATTCAATACACTCTAACTGATACAAACTTCTCTTCCACAATAATTATGAACATAAAATAAAATAAATAAATCAGGCAATAAAAAATCTGATTATTTTAAAATTTAATACACAAAAAATAAAATATTTACAGCTATTGAAAAGTACGAAGTTTCAACCCAATATTGGGACCTCATCACATTAATAAAAATAATAATGAGGCCTAAAATTAAATCTGTAGGAATACAACAAAAATTCTTAATAATCTTGTTAGACTTGTCAAAATTTTACAACGCATGCTATAGTGACTAATAAGAAGTTAATATTCAACTACGTTCCAGCCTGTTTGCGTTGATCATAATGTTTTTTTTACTGTGGCAAATCCTAAACATCAATTCCCGGTGAACAGTACGGCGCCGACGTGCCCGAGTCCGTGAAGGACGCAAACCTTTTCAACGACGGTCACGGATTCCTTAAACCAAATAAGAAACTAATGTAACGGATCAGCATTGTTGCAGAGTTGTTACAAGGACCGCAGCGGCCTGATGGCTGTTGACATCATCTCCACGAGGACGGTGGTGGCGAACAGACGGAATATCGAGAGAATTGAGCGTGACCTCGTTAAAGAGACCCTGGGGGTGGGGGTGGGAGTGCAGGTGGGGGCGGGGGTCTGCTTCTTTCGCCCGTAAATATCCAGAACCGTTGAACACGACGACGACGACGATCTTATCGTGGGCCCAGAAAAGTAAACATTTGACTGCGGAATCGAGGAATTCGCCGCGAGATAAGGAATTTGTTATCTTGCAGTCGCTGCCGAGAGAGCTAATGGACATGGTAAGAGTCTCTAACACTTGTAACACTCTTCTTCCCCTGTCACAGTGCGCAGTCCTCAACACCCGGCTGGGTTTATACAACAGCCTAATTCCTTCTGGAACGCGATAATAATGTACAATCATCGACGTGACTTTACCAGGACGTAGTGAACACGTTATACGAAAGTTCTGAATTTCTTTACCCTGAATATATGTGACGTCACATTTCTATCGGAAAAGATACTCAGCGTCACTTGGCCAGATCTTTTCTTTTATTATTCTCCTTGGTGCTACAGGACCCTTGAAAGGACTGCCAGACCGTGGTCAGTGTAGAGATTCTCCTTCAGTCTTATACCCGCGTGACGACAAGCAGCGTTGCCGAACAATCGTAATATATTCTACTGTTTAAATAAAACGTCTTTGTAGAAAACTATACTAAGATATCTAACTAACCCAAAATAACAGCCAAAAATAAGTAATAAATTAAATGCAACATAATTCTTGTTGCTCACGTCAGGTGATTCTGAATAAAACGCAAAAGCCGTAAGAATGACACAGAAGCTTTTGTGGTGGTTACCTGGTACGTGTCGTTATTACGGCTGTTGCATTTTCTTTCGAATCACCTCTGACGTACGTAACATGGATTGCAGAAACGTTGAAGTGTGGTATTTAATTTTTTACTTATTTTTGTCTGTTATTTGGGCTATTTAATTTATTTGTATTCTTCTGGTTTTGCCAGCGAGTTCTGTACGAGTCCAACGTGTAAACCGCGGCAACAGCGCCTCCCTCCACAGAAAGGGGGAAAATCCCTCGCAAGTGCCTTCTAATTTAAATCGCACTGAAGAATTATTTAATTCATTATTATGATATTATATACTTATTCAATTCACTCGTGTGAATAATTAAAAACCTGGGATTAATATGATATTAAAGGATCAGGATGGGAAAAGATCTCTACTAGAGCTGGGAATCGAACCCGGGACCCTCACTTACTCCGCTGTTACCATCTGAGATTTCTCCATTCATTGTAAATTCAATTATACACTTACCATGTAAAGAGAGGAATATTTTATTAATCGGTAATCAACAATAATTACATGATGGCAATACGAAATCATTGTTGATAATCGTTAATATATATTTTTTTGAATTATAATAGAACTTCTTATAATGGTCGTTAAAATATAAATCTTATTAGTAAAGATACAGACGTATAAATAAAATATTAAATAACTTATCAGTTCAGTTGGCTTTTAGAGGTGATGTTTGTTACACACTAGAGGTAATGGGATACCCAGGGGAGGAGGAAAATGGAAAAATCAGTCTCGTCACAAGTGTCAGTCGCCACAACAAAGAGGAAAGGTAGGGAACGAAATCAGGGCGTTGGTAGATAAAAAGAAGGGCGGTTGAAGCGTGACGTTGACAGGGAGAAAAGGGGATAACGGTAGGGAAAAAAGAGCCGGGAATGTGAGTTGAGTAATAAATACGAGTAGAGGTGTTGCGTAAGGTCCGTGCTACAATGGCGTTGAAACACTTGCAAGTTCCCACGTAGCAGTTGTCTTTAACTGGGCAATAAATTGAAGGAAAAGTGCCTTTTACAGTCTCCCTCGTTTAACAGGAAGCCAAGAGGTTTTAGCTCAGTTTAAAAGAGTCAGTACTCGGAAGTTCCAGAGGTAATTGAGGAGTTAGAGCACACACGTTGGTAAAGGCACGTGTAACTGACCTGGTGGGTTACATTTCTACTTGTAATATTGCAATATTCAGTCTCAACACAGAAGGTACAAAACCCTTGTCTATTTTAGCGTTTAACCCCGTGGCGGTTGCAGATCGGCGTGAAGTTCTCACCTGCAAGACTTTGCACAGTGCTGCACTCTGCAGGTACCTTACAGAACTATCCGGTTTCCTTTCACTTGCCGCTGAAATCGAGGGGTAGTTTTGGTAGGTACGTTAGCATAACATCACTAATGGTGTTCGAGTGATTATACCGTTTCAAATACGCTGGTATTTTTTTTTCTGTGGCGGATATATTTTCGGATCATAGAATGGATTTTTCAAATCGGCCCGTTGTCGTTGTCTCTGGGTTTCAGGAAGAGGTGTATAAATTCCCTGGCGAGGAGTTTGGGTTGTCCTTCCTGCGCTCCGTTTACTCCGACCGTAAGAATGTTTCTATAGTTGCGATTAAAATGATAATCCACTGGGTTACATCCTGCCACTAGTGGGTGTGGCCTTCAATTCAACCAGTCAGGGTTGCCGAATAATCGCAGAGTACTATCCTTTGCATCTCCAGTGCCCTGTACACGAAGTCCGAGTGTGGTGTGCTTCCCTACGTCGCAACAGCGCCTCCCTTCACACGCGGAGAGCCCCTATTAATTTTAATCGCACTATAGCCGCGGTAATCTCTACATTAACCTACGTTTTTATTTACCTTTTTATTTTTCTCTCTCTACTCTCTTTGTTGCCCCTCTACCTTTTACCTTCATTCTTAGTACATTTTTCGTCCATATTTTTACACTTTTTGTCTGCTACCTCTCTAAATTTTCCATCGGTCTTACTCTCCCTTGTCGTGGATTCTCTCCCCGACGTCTCTCTACGTGACCACGTGGAAGTGTGGCATCGGCGTCTCCCACCAATTTTCTTCTCATTTTAAAACACACTATAATGGCTCATGTTTCCGCTAACGTGCTTGAATAAAGAATTTAACTGTAAACCGAGACGATGACGTCCTTGGAAACGTTGTGGATTAATAACTATTCAACCCGGGGGGTTCGTGGTATTTTACCACCTGGAATGTCCTCGCCAAGATTTTCCGAACACCCTGTAGGACACTGAGATAAGAGACTACTTGTCGTCCGTATCTATGACGACCACAACAAGTTGAAACAAACTACGATAACTCGTGAGACCTCCGTGGGAGAAGTCTTAACTAATGTAATGGCCCCTGTTCTGTTCGAAGTCGGCATTCAGTTGTTTGATCCCCCCCCCCCCGTGTCTGCGTGAGTGACTACGCAAGCTCCTGACGTCGGTAAAATCGCTCTAACTAAAACTGAGCGTCGTAATTGTTTCACTTAATGGTGGGGGAAGATTATTGTCGAGGAGGAATCTGTGCGCGCGCTTTGTCTCCGCGGGGAACAATGTGATGCGGTTCCTCCGTCAGGGCCCAAGAGAAATTCAGCTTTGAGCGATGGAGATTCAATACAGAAGAGCAAACCTCGACGTACAACCACAATACGCGACTACTTCCACTCGCAGGGCGCCAATCACGTCACGGTTTCCCCGGTTCCGTTTCCACCAATACTAGAATTAAACTTCTCGTTGACTCGGTGTCATCTCACGTGCAGCGATCGAGATAACGTCATTGGATTCTATCTTTATTCCACCTCTATCCACGGGCACGTGGGATGTTCATCTGCCATGTTGCCGCGGCCGTCACAGTGTTGTGAGCGCCCGACAGATGGGGCGCGCGTCTCATCGTGTGGCGTGTAGAACCACCACTTCCTTTGGGTTCCCTTGAAATTGAGGTTCATTAAAATCACAAAAAATAATGTTTCCTGTGATTCAAGAGTGTTATACCGTTTGAAATCTACCATTTTATTTCTGGTAGCGAGAAAAGTTAGACAAAGAGAGAAAGGGGAGGTTAAGAACCAAGGGAAATGAAAGGAATAACGAAGGAAAATGGTAGACAGACAACTGAGAGATTTAATAAAAGAGGGAAAACGGGAAGAAGAAACAAGATACGAGAGAATAAAAGCGAAGGAAAAAGGGGAGAGAGGCAGAAAATAAACAGGTACAAAAGGGAAGGAGAACCAAGAAAAAAGAGAGGAATAATGAAAGGAAAACGATGGAGAGAAGAGAAAGAAACGAAGATGAAATATAGAAACAGCAGATACAGATATAAAGAAAAAGTAAAATAAAGGATCAAAATAACGAAGACAAAAGGGAGGAATAACGAAGGTTAAAAGGTAAACGGACAGCAGAGAGAGAAAATCAACAAGGAAGAAAAATGAAAGGACATACAAGAGGAAAGAGAGAAACTTATCGATGCATTTTTAAAATCGGATAACAATCTTCGAGTATTTCAGGAAGAGGTGTTAAATTACGCGGAAAAAGACTTTCGATTGTCCCTGCTTTGGTGCGTTGACTGCATCAGTGATTTCTGTTGTCGGATTAATATTAGAATGCACTTGCATGACCACGAGATGGGGATGTGCCCATTGAAATACAAACCAAATCAGAATACTTTAAAATGAAGGGACATGCAGTGTTGTCGAACAATCGTAGATTATTTCTAGTGGGGTTTTCCAATTCAGGAACAAAAGAAGTGATTTCAAACTTCAATCAGCCAGGATGGGAAAAGAAATCTCGACGGGGCCGGGGCCGAACCCGGGATCTCCGCTTACAAGTACGTGGTCGCTCTACCACCTGAGCTATCCGCCAGGTACGAGACTTCTCCATCCATGTAAGTTGCCGAGTCGGCTTCTGGTTGAGTCCTCGTGAGGTCTCACAGCGTCGGTCCCCTCATACAAAGACGTCAGCAGGGGATGGAACCAAAGTTTCAGGAACCGATCGAGCGTGCGCGTCTTCGCGGCGATGATGCAAAATAAGTATTTTATGCCCCCGGTTTTGGGGCGAAAACCCGTTAAATTGTTTCGCCCGTGGTGGTGGCGGTTTATTTCCACGAGTTAAGTGGCACTGTTATCACAACAGCGACCGTAAAGTTTTGCCACTCATAAAACAACGAACGGGTTGTGTTATCTGCCGAGCCGGTTATAATGACTTATTCGAATTATCTTAGGCTGTTATCAGAATTCAGTTGCCACCCCCCAACCCAACCCCCACGCGAGTCCCCACCCCCGTCGTAAGGTCCATTAAAATGTCTGCGCAGGTTTATTCGCAGGTCCACGATAATGCACGGGCTGTGTCACCAGATGGAAATTTTAATAGCATTCATTGACAGGAATTCGTAGGGTTGGGGATGGGGGATGCGATAAAGTGTGTGCCGCACGCCCTCTTTGATTGACTCGTTTATTACAATGTATTACTCTGGCTGTCAGCTCTTCCCCAGGACTCATGGAAAATAGCAAATGGATTTATTGGTTTTAAACTCGAAACTGTCCGTTATTACGTTTGATGGAGGCTGGGGACGAGTTTTATTAGTCATTGTTGTCTTCCCATTCCCAGCCGTACGCCTCGGCGCTATTTCAGAAATTCATCTCAGCATATTCTCCTTCTTTCTTGTCCTCTACCTGGGAAGGTCTTTGGCCTCCTTCAAGAAACTTTTCCATCCGTTCCATTCCTTTTTAACCCGTATAATCCTCAAATAACTCATGATTTTCCCGGTGTCCTGATTTAATAAACGATTCTCGGGTGATTCAACCGCATCAATTGTTATTTAAAACACTAAACGCGTTTCTGCGAAATTCATCACTGCCGTCATCAGGTGCCCGGTCACCTGGGTCAGCGCCGTCCGACCTTACGTGTTCAGATTAGGACGACTTTATTTGTGACCTGATGTCGTTATCAAGCTCGTTTTTTTATTAAAAAAAACATGGAAAAAATGTTTTCACCCCATCTGAGCGTATATCGTAAAATCGAAAATATGTCAACGTACACATACTGAATCGTAACGCTCTCGAAACGGCATCTTGGGTGGGTGCGACAGTGGAAGAAGTAGAAGTTTTAAGGTACCAACTAGATTCCACGTGTATCCAGTAGGGTAAGACTGTAATTGGACTACATACATCTGCGATTAAATAAAGTTCAGGGCATAAAAAAAATTATATTCACGATTCAAGCGTTATGGTTCCAGTAAGGGACCGACCGCTGAAGAGAAGTAGTTTACATAGAGGGAGTGTTTTCACTGGATGATTTAAAAGAGGAATAACAACACATTTCCACCCTTGTGAGTGGTGTCATTTTTTCCCACCAATTTCTCTTCTTAAAATGCTAAAATTTTCCCCTTTCTTTTGTTTCAGAGGAACGATAACTTGGACCTGTCTCTTTCCGTGCCCCACGGCTTCCATAACGGCTACATGGCTGACCAGGTGAGTCCTTAACCACGTCTACAGTTCAATAGTGTGAGTAAAATTAAAAACGGCTCTTGGTCGCGAAGGATGTGACTTTGAATCCCAACCTAATCAGAATACTTAAAATAAAAAGAAATCGCGAGAAAGGCGGAGGGACAAGCAGCGTCGCCGAACAATCGCAAAGTGCGTTCTTACTCGCTTATCAATGAGTCCAACGTATACGTGTGGCAAGTGCTTTCTAATTTTAGACGCACTATAAACAGTTAGTGTCCGTTAGAGTAATCTTTGCTTTCAGTGTTTACGCAGTTATTCAAATTGATTGATTACTTCGTCGCTGACACCTTCCTACAATAAAACCTATGTGGATTATCTTCCTGTTTTTAGTTTCCCTTTTATTTTCTCCCCTGTCTCTCTGCCGTTTTAGTTCGTTTTTAATCCCTTTTCTCTTTCTCGTTTTTTTACCTTCGTTGTATCTCTTATTTCTCTGTTGTTGTTATTTCTATTTTGTTGATTTTTCCCTCAGATGTCTCTCACTACGCATTTTCCTTCGTTGTTACTTTCTTTTCTTAGCTCTTATTTCCCCTTTTTTATATTTTTTATGGTTTCTCTGTCCTGTTTAACTTATTCTTTCGTGTTCCTTTACTTGTTGATTTTTCCCATAATTCTTCCTGGGTTCTCATTTCTCTTGTTTTTACTTGTTTATTTTCTCTCTCTCTGCTGTGTGTCTACCGATTTTTCCTTCGTTCTTACTGTCTTTACTTTTGGTACTCATTCCCTCTTTTTAATTGTTTGTTTGGTATCTCTTCTGTCTATCTACGCCGTTTTTCATTTTTTCTTCCGCTAGTTTCGCTTGGTTCTTCTTCCCCTTTATCTTACTCAGAAAATGAAAAATTGACTGATATTTCCTGTCGTCAGCAAACCGAATAACTTGAAAAATAAGTATAATATTATCTTTGTAAGTCATTTACGTATATCAGATATAGCAATGGATCCCAGAATAGAGGCACGTCTTTCATATTTTCCACGAAGTTTCTGCTTCATTTACTGTTAGTCTTCGTTTCCTGTATGAAGTGAACCAGGATTTGGAGGGTTTAGAAAGATAGAAATAGTTAAAGAATCAAACAGTTTCGTGGTTCACGGTCCTATTGTTTACAAAGTATTTATTTTGGTGACGATTTCTGAGTGTCCTGAGATCTGTCAACGGTGGATCGTGGTAGTGAAGTGATCGCGTTGGGACTTTGCAGCACTGCGTAAAGCGTGTCGTAGGGGCACTTAGATCAGGGTATTGCGTTGTGAGGACGGACGGACAGACAGAAGCATTATTGGTTGGTTCAAAGCGCGCGTCCACGTTGGGGGTTTTCCTCGCCAACAGTTTCGCGCGCGATAATCAATTAGCAGACACCTTTGCCGGTTCCAAACCGAGGTTCGCTGGACCGTGCTCTGCTCTTTTGTTTTGTCCAGCGATCATCAACACTCCGCTTGGCAGACGTCTGCATTCTTTGCCTTGTGTGTGTCCGCGGTTCCGGAAGATCAAAGCCACGTGGCCAACTCTCCATCTCTCTCTTTTATTTGCGTCGAAAATTTCCTATTCTGGCTGACCCAGCGGCGTTCGGCCATTGGTCTCCACACACCGTCATTTTAAATTGTTCACTGATAAGAAAGTGATTTTAACAACTTTTCAGCGTCACATCATCGGACAGGTAGATTAAAAACATTAATTTTCCTTATTTTGTGCGCAAGAAGGCTGTTGGTTCTTCTTAGTCCCTTAGACTAGGCGTCCCTAAGACGCGTTTCCTCTAACTTCACCATCCATTTTCTCATCCGCCAAAGAACAGATTACAGGCGCGCACAGTATTTGTAACGACTTCAGAGTCGTCTACGTAGAAACGTCCTTCTTAACCACACGTGGAACTAAAACCAAAGTAGTAGACCACCAAGAGGATTCTTCATCTGGTGTATTCCGCTGCATAAGTAAAAACAGGGAAGAAGAACAAAGACACTAACAGCGAGTCCATGGAAACGTATATAAGAGATCAGGATGGTAAAATATTGACCACACAGGAATTGAACTTGATTACCCAGGCTTCGAACGCCGATGCTCAACCATCTGAGTCGACTCCAGCTGGGCTTCGTTCGTAAGCTTTTCTTCTGTTCTTGGATAGAAACATATATATTATAGTGTGACTAAAACTATAAGGCGCAGTTGTCACTGTAACGATTTAGTATATTATTCCCCACTTCTGGGCTCCGTTACTGTAACTCATCCGTTGATTTGGTCGCACGCAGCAGCGGTGCCCTGACGTGACGCTGCTCCAGTTGGTTTTAAGGATTTTTAGGACGCCAGTCAGCGCAGACGTAGGCACAATAACAACAAAATAAACTTACTGTATATGTACAGGTTGATTCTACTGTCATGGGGTGTTACAGATTACTAAAACGTACATTTTGATGTATATGACTGTATGGTCGGACGCGTTGAGGCACCAACACAAAATTATTTAGCAGAAAAATATTGTTTATTTATTTATAAATCGTCATATTTTTCTATCATCGGTTACTTGTTACGAAATTATTTACGAAACTCCAGGAGCTCGTTGCTCGGCTATCAATTGCGGCTGCAAACATGGCATCTTTGGATGTGTTCGCCGATCATTCCTTCGACGTCTCCAAGCATTTGTTGGTATTATAAACCTAACTGGAAAGAACCACTTTAATGTTTGCACTCAGACACGTCAATCTGTAGTCCAGTTCTGTCTATTTTCTTCTCTTTAGATTACATTTTCCCTTCCTTCCAACATCTAATTTATCTAACTGCCCGTCTCTCTTCACCACTCTTATATCACATCTACCTCACCGATTCTACACCACTCTCATTCCACAGATTCTCCCTCTCCAAAAACAAACATTGCAATTCCCCGGACGACGATATTTTCTCGGAAATAAAAGTTTAAAGGGTTGCCATTTAATTTTCAAATCCACTTTCCAACGCCCTTCTAGTAGCGATGCGAAGTCGGCCAGGGGATGGGGCACGGATGGAAAACACAACATTCAACTGTTTCCAGGTGATGCAAAGTAAGCGGTCACCCGTCCCTGGGAAACTCGAGGAAGGAACTGAGGGGATTAATTTATTTTTATATATATAAAAAATTTACCAGACTGTGTGTGATTAATTATCTTGAAGCAAACTGTCACAGGAACAGCATCGACGACATAATAATCTACTCTTAATTCCCGGGACAGCATCGAATAATGGAAGCACAAATTGACACCTGCGGACCCAACCCAACTCCTGCCTCTGTAATTTAACTGCCCCAAAATAAATTAATTAAACGTGACGTCACGCGCTCTCGCAACGAACGTTACATTACATTACATTAATACAGGATCAACAACTACCAGGAAAAAAACAAACATTTTTTAATTAAGTTTTATTTATTTGCCCAGAATTTTTTTATATATATTAAAAAAGGGAAGGGGGAGAGACAGGCAAAGTCTGGTCCGTATTAAAAATTACTTTTAATTACTGAAACTTTTTTTGTTAATATAAAGTGCGCACTTTTGTGAGGAAGTAATTAAGGTAACAGCTGCTGTTGGAAATTACATTCATCATTTTTTTTAAAAAAAAGAACATTATTTTGTACAGTTGATGTACAAGTGGAAGGGGAAGAAATTTGTGGTCAATTTATTTATTTATTTATTGTTGGCAGAATTTATATATTATATATAAGCAATGATGTGACTTTATCAAATTAATAAGGACTGCAAATAGAGACAGAGTAGAGCTGACTTGCCTTAAATTGAGAGTTGGTGTCGCCACGCCGGATAGTAAGGAAGATATCAAATTTTCAAGGGCCTGAGTAATCTTCCTCAAGACTGCCTCACTGTCGGTCTCTGAATGTCTCTGTATCTGTCCCTGGTTCCCCGCGTTTGTCTTCAACTCTCTACATGCCTCTTACTCGTCTGTTTTTGTCTGTGTGTGTCTCACTGTTTCATCTGTCTCCTTGTACCCTGCTTTTGTCACAATGTTTGTCTGTTCCTGTCTGTGTTTGACCCCCGCTGGGTTTGAATGTTTTATTTATAGAAAAAAATTAATCATTTTTTCGACCGTTACAGACATTTATTTAACGAAAAAAAATTTCCAAGTATGCACAACGTTTCGGTACACTTTGTAGATTGTGACTTTATTCCTAAAAAGTTAACAATTATAAAAAGAAAAAGTAGTAAACTGCACCTCGTCTGTGCGGCCGGGATGACGTGCAAGTCGTCTACACAGGAATAGGGACAAGTCGAAACAATAGCCTTAAATACCAATAAATACTGAAATACGTTAAAGAAACAAATACACGAATAGTGAAGAAACTAATATCAATCGGAAGGAGCGGAAGAAACCACACAAACATATACGAAAACTGCACGCGGGGGTGAAATAAAATACCAAAATTAATAATTACATAAATGAGGATAACATTTCTGAGGAAAATAGATTAGTAGATTAGAAGAACCTGAAGAAACAGCACTCAAGTTTACATTGAGTCCGAGAAGGTAATTAAGGGGTAACTAACGTGTATGTGTTTCATTCGAATGAAAATGTAAGTGACCTTTAATTACTTTCCCCTCTGCTTATCGTCAGCTAATGAAATTTACAGTCAGTCGTCTCCTCGCAACGACGGTAATTAGTACACACACACACGACGTCGTCGTCATAGCAATGGGAGGGGGAACATCAAATAGATCGGATCGGTGTGCGCCAACCTCCGTCCCTTAATATGCGCACGGCAGCAAATAAACACGACTTTGAAGTATTTTGTAATGAGAATTGGATCGTTGATACAAAATTGCGGAATTCAGTGTAGAGAAGAGGGGAATGGGGGGGGGGATAGAGGGCGTGGGTTTGGTCTTGTCAAGGGATGATCAGTTAAACTGTTAAAAGATGTAGACGATGGTAGTCTCGAAAAAAATTAAATGAAACGTAAAAAAAAAGAAAATCGAAGCCGATTCGTGGACTGTTTTAAAAGGAACAAGAAATTAAATACCGGCTTTTAAAAATATTTACTCCATTTCTTAATTAACCTATGTGGCATTGATGAGATAATTTTCCTCCTGAAGGAATGCGACTTGCGCCACAGTTTCCAGTTTTCCCCATAGACTTTAAATATCTGACACGAAATTCTCGTTGAACAGATGTTTTTAATAATACACTAAAAATATTTAGGCTTCGGATTTTTTAATCAATTAATTTATTACCGTTTTTTATATATTTATATGTAAGATAACTTTCTTTACAGCTCTGAGGGTTGTAATTATCAGAAAATTTCCATTCTAATTACACTTTTATAATTATTGACGCCGTTTATTATTTTTACATGGTCTACTGTGATCGGTGGCGTTGATTATACGTTTTTTTCTTAATAGTAACCCTCCCTCGCCACCATAAATCCTTTCTTTCCATCCATGGAAATCCACTCCTACGCCATATTTTATTCTAATTACATGACGAAGTTGCTAATTGACAGGTCCAAACAATCAAGTTGATAAAATAAATAATAACAACACACGACAACGAAGTTATTTTCAATTATCATCAATTTACGTGAATAGTTTCTGTGCGCGGCACGTGACGTCAAGGCGAGCCCCTATAAAGTAAGGCCGGGCCGTCCGCCATTTTTAATCTTATGGAACTGTCCTGCCTTACGCGTGGATTAACCAAGCACATGTCGGTTGTAAAGCATGAAATGTTTTAAGATTGGATACAATGCAATAACATTCATAACTTTTAAATTATTTACGCAAGATTGCAGTGGAGTACATAAATGTTTTATTTATTAAAGAATTATTTTGTCTCCGATAAATATTTCATGAGTAAACTGAAAATAATAAGTCAAAATTTCGTGATTAAACTCTTTTTTTTGTGAATTATAAATATTTATATTAAATTAATAATCGTAAAAGATGAATTAAAATATACATCGAGTATAATAAACAAAATATACTTTTAATTACTTGTAAAAGGTATTAACACTTCTTTAAAAATTAAAATTACAAAGATAAGAGTAGGTATTAAAATAACTAAATCACTTTTACTTTAATTTCTGCTTTTTTACAGCAGACTTATATTCAAAATATACAGTATATTCATGCTTATTGTTTTTATGATGACCAATACTACGCACTATCACCTAAGCACTTTAAATTTCTTTCCTTCGACTGACAACTCGAAGGTATTACAATATCTTCACGTCAAGTTAAAAATTGTTTTCATAAATCTATTGTCTGTAAATATATTGCATTATTTTTAATTTACTCATTTAGGACATGAAGAGTTTTTCAGCTTCCAAACATATTGGTTTGTGTTTTGATGAACTAGATTTAAAATGGCGGACGACACGGCTCGTATTAGAGGGGTCTTAGTGTTTGTAAGTAGCTGGAGGGTTGGTAGATAGATAGGAGAATGATAAATACATAGTAAATATGTACATACACAGATAGAAAGCTGATAGATAAATATAAGTTGGAAAGATACGTAGATAACCTGATATAAATTTGATAGATACGTAAATAGCCTGAAAGAAGATTTTTTTAGTTTATTTATTTACAGTCGCAACAACATCTAAGGTCATTAGCGACTCATTAGGTACTCAGTTGAATTTTATCTTTGAAGACAAATTGATGAGAGTTTCTCATTATCGAAACACGCACCCATTCATGCACTCGCCGGGATTGGAACCCAGGACCTCTTTGATGTGAGTCAGTAACGCTGACCCCTACAGCACAGGAGGTCATAGAAGATTGATAGGTAGATGGCTGATAGATACATGGTTGAGCTATATATATATAGGAAAATTATAGATTTGATACATGATAGGTAATAGAAGGTTGATGGATAAATAGATAGATAGGTTAATATTAATAGATGTTTCACTTCTGTTTTATATATTAAGTGAATTAATGAAAACGACATTTTGACAGATCATAGCTTTCTATTGCAGGTTTATGTAAACCGATGTTTCGGTTCCTTCTCAAGGTTAAAAATTCCATTATCAAATAAACTAAGTGAATCAACAATTCAAAAAAGGTTCAGAAGCAGTTCACACGCTAACACTGATTATTCCTTCCGAGGCACAACGTCGTACCACTATATAGAATATATATAATCTTTTGGGGATAACAGGCTACATGAGGGTAATCCACATAGTGGCAACTCCCCTTTAATAGCATAGGAAGGGATTTGAAAGGGGGGATGCGGAAGAGTAGAGGAAGGTAGCCAAGGGTTAACTAGGGCCCCCGGGCTATAGTTTAAGGATCCTACCCGACATTCGCGTAAAATTAATGCAGGAAAAACCTGCATCAGGTAGGTCGGACATTGGGTACTTGTCCCATGCCCTTCCTATAGCGGGAGAAGAGTTTGCTGTGGGGACGCAGCATTCCCTTCCCCGTACCTCGACCAGTTTAGGAGGCAGCTGGCCGACTGTTCCAATGGGAACAGCGAACAACTCTTACCGTATGCCCAAGGTCTGTGACCCCGGAACATACACCCCTCAAAACAGGCCGAGGTGCCTCGACTTGTGGGAACCTTAGTTCAAAAACGGAGAGGAAAAGGCATCCCCAAAGGCAGCCCCTTCGTGTCTCTCCTACAAGGTTCTGCCTGCGAGAGAATATCCTTCGCAGATACTGCCTGCGAGAGAATAGTCCTCGCAAAGCTTTATAGAATATATATAGAATGGTACCAATATATAGAATATTGATTGACAGATAAGTTGCGAGCGACTCTCTTTCTCAGTCCATTGTATGCTCGTAATTAAAAACATTTATTCGTTCACTTTTTCTACATTTTCTGTCTTGGTCTCATGGACTGTGTTCAAGTTCCAGCTTTAATTCATTACCTGTGAATAATCTCAGTCAAATTCTTCTTCCTCGTATATCTCTCACGCTATTTAAATATGCTTTGACTAAGTTAGAATTTTTTATCTTCTTCATCCTTAAACAAGTTTTATTATTAATGTATCAGGATGAGAAAAGTCTCGACCGGACCGGGAAGTAATCCATCGCGACACGTGGTGCTCTTACCATGTGAGCTACCCTGGTCGTGCGAGCTTTGTTCATCCCGATCCTTTAATTCAGTTCCATGGTCCTTTAGTGCTTCAGCAAGCATTTCTTGTGTTCCTTGACTTTTATTCTCTGAAAGTCTGTCTAACCGATCAAGGAGACTGACGGCGTTAATCGACTGTATCATCGATATCGACATCTGATGCCATATTTGTCGTGCCCGGTGAATGTACTTCATCCGGGCCGCGTATTTAATGTAACTCTCACTCTGCGTTGTTTGCAAATGAAAGGTACAGCAGCAGCGAGAGCATTTGTTAAGCGGGGGTTGGGGTGGGAAATGCTTTTGATGGTTGTTATAACGGCGTGTTTGTAGCTCTAGTGCTATCGATTATGCAAAGCTGACGACGTGTTGTGTGAACAACTTAACCTGCTCTGACGGAGAAACTTCGTGACGCAGCTGACCACCACTGAGACTTGGGCGATGTTGTCTCATTGGTCACACAGAAAAGTAGATCAAATATCACCAAAGCTGAGAGATGAGACTGCGACACGTCTGTGGACGTCATTTGAGGAGGTTCTGCGGCGGGAGTGGGAATCCTACCCTCTCTGGTGGTTCCACGGTCTATCCATCCATCTCCCACCGTAACCGAACAGCCAAAATTACTGTATTTTCGCCAATTCTCGGTAGATTTATTAAAACCAGATAATTCCATGGACAGAAAATTAAATTCTCTACAACGTTTCTCCTACCACAAATCAATGCCCGGACGACTATTTTGGAGAGATCAGCAGTATAAATACGACAAACTGAAATCTTTTGTGACGATCGATTTCTACCATTTCGTTCGACTAAAGTTCGTAATTAATTATACAATTCGACGGAGAATTTTACACTATACAATTTTTTTAGGGCAACTGGCTACATGAGGGTAATCCACGTTGGGCAACTCCCCTTTAATAGCATAGGAAGGGATTTGAAAGGGGGGATGCGGAAGGGTAGAAGAAGGTAGCCAAGGATTACTAGGGCCCCCGGGCTATAGTTTAAGGATCCTACTCGGCATTCGCCTAAAGAAATGCAGGGAAACCCCTAGAAAAACCTGCATCAGGTAGGTCGGGCATTGGGTACTTGTCCCACGCCCTTCCGATAGCGGGAGAGGAGTTTGTTGTGGGGTCGCAGCTTTCCCCTCGCCGTGCCTTGACCAATTTAGGAGGCAGCTGGCCCACTATTCCAATAGGAATAGCGGACAACTCTTACCGTATGCCCAAGGTCTGTGACCCCGGAACATACACCTCTCAGAACAGGCCGAGGTGCCTCGGCTTGTGGGAACCTTAGTTCAAAAACGGAGAGGAAAAGGCATACCCAAAGGTAGCCCCTTCGTATCTCTCCTAAAAGGTTCTGCCTGCGAGAGAATATCCCTCGACGGTATTGCCTGCGAGAGAATAGCTCTCGCAGGCCTGTTCACTATACAATTTATTACTGATCATCGTTTTGAATGGAATACTTCACTATTAGCGAAAAACTGAAAAGAGGTTGAAAACCCCCTTGGAGACTTTAGGTTTTTTACCATCGGCCACAACGTACACACGTGCGGGGGGGGGGGCAATAAAATACCCGAATTTGGTTCCGGAAGCAATTTTTATTGGGTAGGGCATAACTACTGGTGGACTCCGACAACGACTCAACAATGAAAATATAGCGACAAGAGGAACAACAGTGGTCGGACAGCGCCTCACCGAGATGTAGTGTCGGTGCCGTAATAGTTTTCTTCATATGTTGAGTCGTTTTAGGATCTGTGACCAGAGTGTGTACCTGAAGGCTGTGGCAGCACCGCATTTTTATAATGGTAATTTCATCTATCAGACTCGTTGTGATCTACAGGGTCAGTCTTAGGACCAGTTGTGTGGAAGGATCCAATGGCATATCTGCATTTCTCTCGCGGTAAGTTTAGATTCGCTAAGGGAAAGTCTTGATTGGCAGGGAAGGTAGGATTGACGTGAAGTAGTCGTAGAGGATCTACAGGACCAGTTCGCGTCCAGGGATGGAAGAAAAAAATTCTATCGCGGTAGGTTTTAATCGCCAAGGGAAAGGCTTGACTGGCGGGGAACGGACTGACGTCAAAAAGTTCAACAATATCACTTCAGTTGGCCTACTATGTGAATGTATTTTATGGCTTTGAGGTGTAATACCTTCCATTGAACGTGAGCGATCGATTCTGACCTTTTGACAACGTCACGTTTCCTCCCTTCAACTACTTACACACATCACTCCCACTCGCTTAAGCAAAAGATCCTTTAATTTGATTACAGAGAAACTCACTTTGACTTTCGCTTAATCAAGTTCTTTGTGTGTTGTTGATCGTTTGCTCGAGCTGTTTCGAATACTTGCAGCGAAGCTTATCTGCTTTGATTAATGCCACGATGTTAGGAAAGTAATTTGGCTTCAAACAGCATTATTTTCATCTTCCTCGGTGATTATGGCGTAATTACTAAGTTTTGTTTAGTCTGAGAGGAGGAGGGCCTCTGAATGACTTAACGAGAGTAATATACAGACAAGGAATGTACACGCCGTCCCGCAAGTTCCTCCCCGACGGGCTGACAACATCTTCACGGGTCCGTTCATTGCGGCGATAACCGACTAGTAAGAAAGGGAAAACAGCTGAAACCGTTTACAATGGTTTGCAAGTTTATTTCCTTTGAATAGAATCTACTAACGATATTATAACAGTCAACACAAAGATCCAATATAATTTTTATAATTCAGTTGAAAATGAAACAACATAAGCATAAATAATAATTAATTAATGTGTAGATGTCGAAGGAAATTTTCAGGCATTGATATCCAAGTCTTTTTATAAATATATATATATGTATAATTTATTCCATAATTTGTTATTGCTTATGCCAATGTGCTTATTGCTCTACCTTTATAAATACAGAAGGACTCAAAAATAGCAGAAAAGAGACCTAGATTACCATATCTTCAGAAACGAATCCAAACACTTAAAAATAATATATATATATATATATATATATATATATATTAAAAAATAAAATTTCCCATTCATATTGACTTAATGAATTCCCACAAACAAGTATATACTAAAACAATCCAAGGATAATTAAATTATAATTGTAGAACTTTATTATTGTAATAATAATATCTGTAATAATAATCATCCCAAAGACCTTCAAACAACAGCTTCTCAACAGCAAACTATCAATTAAGGTTCAGTAAATTGAGGGTTAATTAATTATTCACAAAAAGTTTGAGTAATTGACCACGTAAATAACACAATTGCCAATTATTACACCTTTTTTAACAATTAATTTAATACAATTCAAGCAATCATTAATTTAAAACCTTTTTCAGACTGTTCGTCCATTATATTTATTTATTGCGTTTTATATGTTGAATAAACATCAATATATCATAGTAATTAAATAAGTCTGTAATGAAAGTTATTAAATAAAAATGTAAACAGTCTTTGGTTTTCAGATGTGAAACAGCTTTCAGATCTAGATTATAATGATATTGTTATACACTTTAAAACTTCAAAATATATGAAAATACAAAGCAAGTGCAAAGTCATACACACATTCAAAGAATTCATAGTAATATTCCTATTTATATATATATATATATATATATATATATATATATATGTATATATATATATATATATATATATATATATTAGATGTAGTCAATGGCTAATACGTACACAGAAAACAAATTTTAGAAAATAGTTCCAAATAATAAACTTGTAATTATTCTATTGTCAATGTTTTCTTTATTATATTTTAACAAAGTTATTATCTGACATTAATATGTTAATAAGACTTTGTGTGGACATTCTAATCAGAAACTAATTTTATTAAATAATTGTATTGAATATAAAATTTACAATGATCTTTTTAGAGTAAATAATAAAATACTCAGTGTTTCATCCCTAATATTTTGGAACCACTTCAATTAATAAACGATACACTAAAAAATGTACTGAAAAATGGTATATAGTAAAATTACAAATTTAAGAATGGCAGGAGTAATGTATTATAAACATTAAACAATTTTTCATTTAATTTTTTTACAACGTGAAGAATTTCTTTCAAAATAAGAAAAACTTCATGAACAAATTTCATAGTATTAAAAAATGTAATATTTAATCCATCTATTTAATAAAATTGTTTCTGACTTGATTTACACACAATCTTATTTCTTTATTAATATGCCAGATAATACTTAAATATAAATGTTATTCCGTATGTAACATAATAATAATGATCTATGTATGTTTCATGACACATTACACTCCCTTGAGGCGTTGCTTCTCAACAGGGTTCCACAGAATATCACATAATAATAAATAACAAAAAAACACTTAAGTAGAAAAGTGTCTTTTAATATCTGTTTTTTGTGGGTGTTTATTACCTATTGACTACTTATGTAACGTAAATAAATAAGAATATTTCTCGCATAATACTTACATTTAATAATAGCAGACAGTTTATTTTAAAAAATTCTATTTTTATAATCACAACGACGTTTCGGTACATATTAGGTACTTCTTCAGGGCTGTTACTTTACGTTTTTAGAATTAATAAACATGTTTTAAGGATCTTTTCGTCAATCTTGTTCCTTTTCCCTTACGGTTCTTTTCAACAGATTCCTTCCATCTGGAGTTGTCGTGACCTTCCCTTTCCACCATTTTCCTCCTCCGTGATTATGGACGAGGTAATTTCCAAACTAAATAGACCCCCCACTTTAGGCAGACAGAAAAAAACCGAATGGTTAAAGTTTCATGAGCTCCGAACTGTAGTCAATGTTGTCATTAGTTATCGTTTCTTTTTTTTTTCTTCTCAAAAAATCTATTTCTTGTTCAGTCTCGCTAATGATCAACTTTCCCTCCCTCCTCCAACGTCGCCACCACCCACACTCAATTTCTTTTAAAAATTGTGCTGCCTGAGGAGCAGAAATTAACACTTTGAGGACGTTGAGTTTAACGGTCATTGAACAAGGATACGGGGTAAGGCAAGAGCCCTTGAACGTGACGTCGCCTGTGACGAAATCACAAGTTTTATTTTAAAAAAATTAGGAACATTTGTGTTCTATCCTTTCAGAAAATTTTTAAAACAATTAGATTATGTCAGTTGTGCTTGAAACATGAATGTGATTAGTAAGCGACCGTCACAGCCCTTCTAACACGTGAGAGTGACGAGCCGCCAATAGGAAGCCGCCACGTCATCAACTACTTGCTCCTAGGTGGAGATAGGAGGCGATTAATACACGAAATCGGCTACAATTGTCGAAAGGAGGACCCAAAACTATATATTAATATGAAAATCTTGTACCCCAAAAGGCTCATCTATGAAACTCAGCGATATTTTTTAAAATTATGAAGTTAGACGGAAAACATATTCGACGGAGCCCGGGAAATCGAAATCCAACTGCTTTCATACTCTGTCGATTCATCTCTTTCTTTTTATAGCAACATATCTACCTACTTTCTAAAAAATTTGATACAGTAAATGCATGGTAGGAGTAAAGTTTGGGTAGAGACTGGAAAGTAGCTCAGCGGTTAGAGCGTCTGCGTAAGAACGCAGTTGGACCAGTCATTTCAATTCCCCTACTCCAGAAAATATTTTTTCCCCATTTCACTTCATAATTAAAACAAATTATCAGACAGCTTCATAGACTTTAATATATACACATCAAATTATTATTTTTACTGTAATAAAAAAGCCATGGAGAGGTAAAGAAGGGCTTGTAAGGGATGTTTATTAACTGTGGCCGTTAACAACATCAAGTAGACGCTGAACTGTTGTTAGTATTAATAATTATGTCAATAAATGTGCCTTCTAGTTTTAAGCGGACTGTAGTTTTCTATTTATATTCTGTTTGAATCTATAAATATATTTCTAGTGGTAACTAGATTTAATGTTTCAGCTCTTGAATATTACAATAATTCGAAAAAATAGGACTTGTTTTTAATGTTTGATGCTTACTTTAGAATTTTCATGTCCCTTCGATGGCCAAGTAAAGAAAGTATTGAATGTGTTTGTTATTGCCCCCCCCCCCAAAGTTGTGAGCTTATGACTTACCGTGTGGAATTTGTAGCTTTTTCATTCTTCAGTATTACATTATTTGCTATGGACTACCCACGAAGACTCTTTAATTGAATATGTGTGTTTCCTATAATATTTTCCCTGTTCTTTACTTTTTTTTCTGGACTCTTATTATTTTTATTACGAATAATTATGTCTGTCTCAATCATGTTATTTCCTAGTTACATTAATTTTCGATTTATGAATATTTTTTCTACTGGTACAAAGGATAAGATTTAATCTCTCAGATTTTCAGTATTATAATAATTCGAAAAAAATAGTACAACTTGGACCTGTCTTTTATGTTTGATGACGACTTTAAAATTTCCATAGGCCTACCTTTTATACAGTCTCGAATTTATATTAAAAAATTCAGATATAGAGCTTCCGACTTGTGTCATAGTCATTCTTTAAAAATGTAGTTGTTTATATTAAATTTTAACAACCTTCAGTTAGAGTGAAGCTGCTTAATTTTTATATAAAAAGAGGAAATGGTCATGCAGGTATTCGTCATTACAACTTGTGCAAGTGCCTTCGACAAAGTCTGGAAATTGTGTTAAATACTTTTAACAATATTAATAAATATTATAAACGGTCCAAAATTACTTAATGAATTTCCATATACGAGGTTTTCCTCTTGTTGGCCAAGTAAACAGAATGTTGAGAGTTGAGGTCATTGACCCCTAAGTTGAGAACTAATGTTTCTCCCTTGTGGGGTTCGTGGATTTTATTCTTCAGTATTACATTATTTGCTATGAAGCACCCACGACGTCTCTTTACTTGCATGTGTGTGTCTGTGTGCGTTTCCTACAATTTTTTCTCTGTTCTTTCCCTCTTTTCCTGGACTCTTATTTTTATTTATATATATATATAAAAGTAAATGTCGAGTTAGCTTCATCAAAGAGAATTTCGTAAATTCTCTGGTGCAGATGTTAATTGCTTTCCGTGCTGAGTATAATTACGAGCATTCATTCGTGTTCCCTCCCTCCCCCGCTCCACGCCGCCCCGAACTTGTAGCAGGCGCTTTGTGAGCCAGGAGAGGGGAACCCAACTTTCGGCTCTGCCTGTACCTCTGACATTTCTCGTTTTGCCTCTCTGTTTCCCCTCTCCGCCGTGTTCCTCGTCTCTTCTCTCCTATTCCTGTATTTTTCCACTGTGTGTGTTTCAGTCTCCTACTCCTCCTACTCCGCTCAGGGGAAATGGCCCGTATATAATCTAAACTCTGGATATTATATTGATCTGGAGATTAAACTTTGAATGGGAGTTGATGATTTACTGGCGCAGGCTGTAATAAGATGCAACACGCCCGTACCATTGCCGCTGCTACAGACAACAACAACATCGCATAAAATACAACACAGACAATAAATAAATACATTAGTTTGCCAGTTCTAACAGGAGGTTATGTTTGGCCAAAAGTCAGAATTTATTTACAAACCATTAAAATTCATAATTAACTAACATGCATAACATAAACTTAATTAGTGGGAAATGGCCAAAAGTCAGAATATATACACATTTAAATTTACAATGAAGTACGAAACGTTTGTAACCTTTTACTTAGGGACCTATTCAGTGGTACCTAAAAATTACCAAAAATAATATAATGAAAATAAATTAAGTACTTAAAGGCTAAATACCATTTTTCCAAATTTGAAAGTTTGATTCTTGTGTCTAAAAAATTCAGCTGTAAGATTTGTGTGGTGTTTCCATGATATTGGTTACTCTCACTTCTAATTTGTTATGTTAAAAATTATAATCATCTGATTTCTGTTAAAATAAATGTTTGAAAAAACTAGCGTATTAGTGATAAAAATTTTTTGTCAAATTAAAAAATATTTACTAAACATAACGTTTCATCCCCTGTGTGGGAAATATTCAGGTGTATAATTTATAATTATTAATTTTTTTGTGTACTATGAAATTTAGTTATAACATAAGAATTTATTAAGTTTCTCATTCCTACAATTACAATTAAATTCAGTTCTAATTTATTAAAATAATTGTGATTGTTTTGTACAGTACAGTTATAATTCATTATAAGTAAATTTGGATTTGATAATCTAAATTTTCTTATCAATTTTAACTTAATTTAATTGTAATTATAAAAAATAATAATCCTTTTAATAAATTAGAACTGATATTTATCGTAATTTTACACCTGAAGAGGACCCAATCACGGGATGAAACGTGTTTCTTAAATATTACGTTTTAAATTTGGAAATAAGTTTTTTCTAAGTAATAGGCTGTCGATTTTCAATATTTCTTCTCTTAAATTGTTTTATTTTAATTCACATAATATTTTTATTTGTTTCTTTAATTATAGTAACCATGTTATACATAGTTTATTTGTTTCGGATTCAACCTATTTATGGTTTGTTTACATGAAAGTAACGTATTAAATTTTCGATACTTCTTAAGGGGCGCCTAAACGAAGGCAAGAAACGTTTGCACTTCATTTAACATGTATAAATTAAATGTTTATTAATGTTAATAAAATTCCTATTTTAGCCAATTTTTACTAATTATATTTAATACAAGTATGATATAAAGTTTGAATTGCTGACCTGTGGTGTAGGGGTCAGCATGACTGTCTCGCATCGAAGAGGTCGCGGGTTCGAATCCCGACGAGGTTATGGATGTTTGTGTGCGTGAGAGAAACTCGTCAACTCGTCCCCGACAGAGCAAAAATGTGTTCCCTTAATTAGTCGCTAATAACCTCAGATGTTGATGCGACTGTAAGTAAATTAATATAAAAAAAAGTTTCAATTTTTAATTTTAATATGTTATTGAAATGGAAATATAATACCCCTGTTTATAATATAATAACAAAAAGATAAAATAGCCAAGTGGCAAACAAAAAGAAGTGATGATGTAAATAGGCCATACCACACCACGTGTCTTTATAATATAGTAAAGAGAATTCTGCTCCTATAGTCAGGTCAATAAAAAACACGAGAGAAAGGAGTAACACAATATAGTTGACAAACTACAAAAAATAGTTTTTTTTACCAAAATAAGTATTAATGAATTATATTCCGCTATCTAGTATTTTTAACAACAATGTCTCTGTAGCCCACAGTCTTCACATCTCGAAAGGAAATATCTAGTGTTTCATATAATAAAATATTTAAATTTATAGTCTGTAAAATATATAAGAATATATAAAGTACTCAATTTTATTATTTAAAAACAACATTAAACATAGTTCTGTTTAACGACTAATCAAAAATACTTTTTGTACTGAGAATCCACCATTTCTTAGGGTTGAATAATAAAACGTCTTGTTTCTTAAATACGTCTTATTATATAACAAGTGTTAAAAAGTTAAATGTGTTAAAAAAAGTCATAAATGCTTATACGAAACGTTTCGTCCCCAATTCCGGACTTCTTCAAGTGTACAATGAAATTAGGTTACAACAAGGAGGGCAACAAGAAATTCTTCTCATAGTTTATAATTATGTTACATCAATTTTAAGATGATTTTAACAGAAGAATTTGAGGCAATGTATAAATTTATTTACAATACTTCAGATCCATTGGACACCTGAAGAAGCCCTCAACTAAGAAGTAAACGTTGAGCAGTTGTATTTTGTTTCAGTTGCTTTATTAAAGTTATTCTGACTTTTAACCTAATTATTTATTATTAATATATAATATTTATAATTATATAGAAACATGTCGGGCACATTATAATATAAATAATTTTTTTTTACATATTAGTGTGGTATTTATTAAGCACTTATTTGACTGTTATTGATCTAAACAAATGATTATGTAAAATCAGAAATACTTAAATACTAATGAAATATCAAACGGTATGTATTTGTTACTTCCTCAGGAGGTTTATTATAAATTGTTTTGAAAAAACCTCTGCCTTACCTATGCCTAATTTTTTTATTGATTTATTTACAGTCGCATTAAAAGCTCCGGTTTTTAGCGACTCATTATAGGATTTATTTTTGCCTACTTCGGGGGCCTACTTTGACGAGAGTTTTCTCTCACGCACACAAACATCCGAGCCCTCGCCAGGATTCGAACACGGGACCTCTGTGATGCGAGGCAGTCACGCTGAACCCTACCACAGGAGGTCGGCATTTTAAAATTAATATATGTATATATCAGTGTTTCAACGCGGTTATTCTGAAACGTCACCTATGAAGCTTGGCTACTTTTTTTAGTATGTAAACTCATTTTTATTGTTTTCTAATGATGCAGCACCTGATGATGTCCCAAAGTCGGGTCAAAACGTTGTGCTCCTCTTTTATTGCTCTTTAATGAGATGTGATTCTCTAATTTAATTGTATTAAATTCAAATTATACTCCCTTTTTGGCGGATTTTTTTTAGAATTTAGTAATATATGAATGGTACAATAATAATTTTTTGTCGGCCAGTTTTAATTTCACTTGTATTGTTTTCCTAAAATCGGGTCAACGCGTTTACTGGCCACGAAGGTGCCTGGCCGTCGCAAAACAACACTGCGTAAAGCGTGTAGCAAGGGCATTCAGCCCCGTCCTTGAGCGTAACACTTGTTACAGACAGAGACTTGGGGCTCTGTAACGCCTGTCTTCTTATCTACGAGCTCTAATCTCCGCTGTAAATACGCCAACGGGTGATAGATGCTCTTGAGAGGTTGTACTCTCTGGTTGGAGGACGCGGCTCAGTTTGTCTTTCCTTTTTAGACAAAGACAACGCCGCTGTGTTGTGAACTCTGGAAACTGCTTTCGTGGACTCTCGTCCAGTCCTTACGAAAAAAATAAACGTTGGGCGGACGGATCATTAACGATCACGCGTCATCCTCAGGACTTGACTTCGGACGTGACAATTCATGTTTGCGCGGTTGGATCAATCCCAGCCGTTAACTTGGATAGGTTACAAAAAAGAATGGACCGTGAAATAAATACAGAAAACATTCAAATATGTGCCGACAGCTGTTGTTATTATCACCCAGTACAGATATAATAAGCCTTGTAGATGCAGGGAGAAGGGAATGCTGTGTCCCAGTCAACGTAAGGAAGGACGTGAGACAAGTACCAAGAGTCCACGACCTACCTGAAACAGGTTTTTTTGGTGGGTTCTCTGCTTCACTTCTAGGGTATTGTCTTAGCGTCCTACGTAACCACTGACTTCCTTGCTGTCCCTTATGCATCCTCATTTCTCTTGTGTTGATAAAGGAAAGCTGGTCACATCTTGGATGACCTCTGATCGCCTGTTCACCGCCAAACAAAATAGTTACTTACTTTGTAATTTTCGTTGCACAGAAGTCCTCAGTACATTTTCCTTATCACCAACAGTGTTATAATTTCCTCTTGACTTTATAATGTGATGTAATACAAAACATCAGCTATTAATCTGTATTTTATTATGTCGTAATAAAGGGAATTCTGTTTAGAAAATGATACAATCGTAAGAAATGTCGTCAACGTGACTGTTTGACAAGTCCCTGGCACTTTTATAGGCTGACTCCGTTTAATTCCTTGTCGTGGATCGTTATTTGTGGATCATACTGTAGTAGTGCTCGAAGCCAATCAAGTTTCTATCCTAATCTGCACCAATCACTCCCATTTAAGTTTACGATGCATTCCCCGTACAAGTTGGGCGAGACAGGTTGTAAGGGACGTGGATTACAAAGGGCAATGAATCTCTACAGAAGATCACCACAGACTGGGAGAAAGAAGACCGCGGGAAAAATATAAATAGATATAACCAGCTCAATTAGGAAAGCGGACAGTCCATCAGTCACTCTAACACGGGGAAAATCTTGCATAGATCAGTGTAAAACATAGTGGAACACGGCAAAGCTGTTTGTCACATGGGGTAACGTGACGTCATCCCCAGTCAGATAATCAGCCTATCAGAAAGCAGCCGACATACTCAACACTACCAGAAGAGCTCTGGAATCACTCTCGTTACTCCACTTTTGTGATATCGATTGTAAAATGAAATAGATAAAAAAAATTAAACAACACTTTTAATTAAAGAGTAAAAAGCAAAAGTTTCCCCCCAGTTATGTCGCGCGCGATATTATCTCCAAACGCTTTGCTTGGCAAAAAGATGAATCAGTTCATTTCGAAGAGAGAAACCGTGGACGGAAAAAACTCACAAACAGCAGCATCAGGAATGTAATTATGTAGGATTAGCATTGAGAAGACAAGGACGCGGGGATGGGGATGTTCAAAGCTGAAACTTAACAGCCGATAAAGTTCCTGCGAGAAACAGGTCTCTATCAATTAGTGTGTTTTTTTTCTAAGCGGGTGGTAGCCCTGTCGATGTGTTACAGTTCCCAGCTTTTACTCTAGTATTTTTTGAACGCAACTGAACTATTAAAATACGAAACTATGTACGAAACAATGTTTAAAAAACATCTGACTATTATAATAATATACAACCTTGAGTCAAAAAATTCACCGACGTTTTGTCCTGTTTCAGGACATCTTCAGGTTTAATCTACAATTCAGATATTAATAACAAGTATTTATAAAGTTGTTTACTAACAATGTTCTAAATTAAATGTTAAAAATACAAGCTCATTGGTCAGAAATATATATTTATTTTAAAACAAAATATTTAAAAGATAAATTTACTTACAATTAATTGTAAGTACATTCTATAAATTAAGTTTATACCTAATTATATTAAAAACTATTATGTACGTAAGACAGTATTTCTTTAGTATTTTAGATAACTGAATTTGATTGCAATTGTACACCTGAAGAGATCTCAATCTGGGGATAAAACTTTGTACCTGTTTAATATTATGTTTATTAAAATATGGTAATAAATATTTCTCACTAATTGGGCTGGTGTTTTTAACATTTAATTATAAAAAATGAGTCAGATTATTATAATTGTTGACAATTTTCTAATATTTTTGGCAATACTGTGAGTAAAATTGAATTAATTAAAATAATTTGTATTTGTTCTTTAAAAAACTTTATAAGTACTTACGTTTTTAATTTATAAATTGAAGCTTATACCTGAAGAGGTCCTAAAAGAGGACGAAACGTCGTATATTTAATTTATGTTAATAAACTTAACAATCTTGTTAGTCGTAACAAATAACTTACATGATTGCGTATTAGGATATGGGCGTACCTGAACAAAACCAACTGTAGTGTTTTCTTCTTTTGCCAAGTTTATCAGCAAAGTATGATCCGCAAGTAACGACCATAGACGACGAACGGCACGCAGTCAACCAATAAAAGTGTCAGGACTTTTAAACGGTCACGAGGCATTCGCGTCTGACGTCCCCACGTGTTCGCATACAGCCTCGCATAAAGAAACTCAGAAAGAATACACAAGCGATTGTTCGGTAGCGCTGCTTTGTCCCCGCCACCGCCGGTCTCTTTCATTTCAATCGTTCTGTTTGAGGGGAACCTTCTGAAAGGAACAGGCAAGGTGACTTCTAATTTTAATCGCACTATATATCAGGTAAAAGTGAAAGCAACTATACGTCATAGGCAGCGATGAATATTGGCCGCATCACCACAGAAACTCCTCAGAACCAGTAATGAATCGTGTGGACCTCCCAATTACACTCCAATTAAGCTAAATTGTCCTTAAATTATTGGCATGGATTGAGTTCCAGATGACGACAGGGCCCTCAGGAAGATCCCCTCACAGAGGAACTATCACGAATGGTCAGACTTTGGTGTCTGACGTAAGCGTACCTGCCATTACAATCTCTCTGAGTTGTGGTTCCTCTCAGCTTGTTACAGGTTACTGTACTTTTGGTTTAACAGACGTATAAATCAGAGTAATGGCGGTACCAATGTTAAGGAGTGACCGTCCTTTATTGCTGTGGACCGCGTAGCAATAGATATGAGATGCGTCACTTAGTGTTTATACACAACCACGCGAGGTGTCGACGACCTCTGCCCTCCAGATCCGAGATCTATTTCCGACCTCGTCGGCAACTTATTCCTGTAGCAACTCTTCTACTTTTCTTTTTTAAAATTACAATAAAAATAAATGGCACAGACGACTTCGGCTCGCTACGCAAGTATCTCTTTAAAGCCATCTTGCAAATTCTCTCTCTGACGTCACGATGTCGATAACGGCGATGGCGGACAAGTCTGTGACACGTTGTGGGCGAGAAATTAATTCCAAAACTGTTGCTTTCCTTCGGAGAATGCATACGGGTATGGTAAGACCTCTTTGGCTGAACAGGATGACGTCACGTCGCTGGACGCGTGTCATCGGAGTTGATTTCAACGTCAATCACACGAGTTATTATAAATACAAGCAGCGCATTCTCATATACATATATAAGTTTGGCTGGTTTAGATAATATGCGTTCGTAGTTGAAAAATAAAAAAATCCTAAATTGTTGATTTCATATGGAGCATGCATAAGTCTATTAAGACCGTATTGCGTATTGGCTGAACGAGATCACGTCACGTTACCAATGAGTGGGATCTGTAACAAACCTTGCCCGACAAAGAGCAGGAGAATGGCCGAAGAACGAACTTCCAGATCTGAAGACAAGGAGCTGGAAAATGGCCGTAAAACGGAGAATAAGCTCCACATCTGATCGACATAACAATTACTTGCATAGGATCTCAGTGACTGAAGTTATGTTTTCTGTTGAGGTTATGGATTCAGTATTTCACTGCCCACGTCTCCCTCCCCGCTTTTCTCTTGTTAATGTATTCCGGTTGAGATGGGGTTTAGTCGTGAGGATTAGTCGTAAACCACACTTGTCCGAAGCAATTACTTGGGATTGGAAATGCTTCAATGGAGTTCTTTAAGTTGTAACGCTTTGTGGCGTTGTGGGACCACACGTGCACCTACTCACAATAAATAATATTCGTTTAAATGAAGAAGAAAAGCTTCGCGTCCGAGCTCATATTTCAAGATTTGAATGGGTTGGTTTTCCCTTTCGAGCGGCCTGGGTCTGAGATTTACGAGTCCCGGATGATTGATCTGACGGCCTTTCGCAGGTGCACCGCAAACAATTAACACTTGACGGCTCTTTGTTTCCCTCCTTGGCACATCTGGAGACGGGCGTCAAGGATTGCCTCGGACATCCGGAACACAGGAAGGAATCACTCAACGGTAATTACGGGGTCTTCTCTACCTATTAGAGGATGAAGGCCTTTCCTACTCCTCCAGCAGTCGTTTGTTAAATAAAATTATTCACCAAATGAGATTTCTATGGTTTTACTTATAAAATAATGAATTTTCGTCAGATTCAACATCAAGAACAGAAGAGAGCAATGATTCAGTAATTGAAGTGATGTCATAACCAATCAGAAAGTCTCGCCACTTGCAGTCGGGTTATCACAAATTGATTAGGGTTTGACCTGCATTACTTTTAGGCGAATGCCGGGTAGGATCCTTAAAATATAACCCGGGGGCCCTAGTTAACCCTTGGCTACCTTCCTCTACCCTTCCGCATCCCCCCTTTCAAATCCCTTCCTATGCTATTAAAGGAGTGTTGCCACCATGTGAATTACCCTCATGTAGCCTTTTACCTTAAAAATCGGCCTGTTTTGAGAGGTGTATTTTCAGGGGTCACAGGCTTTGGGCATACGGTAAGAGTTGTTGTCTGTTCACATTGGAATAGTCGGTCAGTTGGCTCCTAAACTCGTTGAGGCAGGGAGAATGGAATGCTGCGTCCCCACAGAAAACTCTTCTCCCGCTATTGGAAGGGTGTGGGACAAGTACCCAATCCCCGACCTACCTGATGCAGGTTTTCTAAGATTCGTCCAGCATCACTTTTAGGCAAATGCCGAGTAGGATCCTTTAACTACAGCCCGGAGGCCCTAGTTAACCTTTGGCTACCTTCCTCTAACATTTCCGCATCCCCCCTTTAAAATCCCTTTCTATGCTATTAAAGGGGAGTTTCCACCATGTGGATTACCCTCAATTAGCCTGTTGTCCTAAAAATAAAAATGAAAGGTACGATCGCTGAAGTAAAACTGTCTGCAAGGACTATTTTCTTGCAGGCAGAACCTGCGAGGTATGTTCTCTCGCAGGCAGAACCTTTTAGGAGAAACGAAGGGGGGTTACGTTTGGGGATGCCTTTTCCACTTTCCGTTTTTAAACTAAGGTTCCCACAAGCCGAGGCAGCTCGGTCTGTTTTGAGAGGTGCATGTTCCGGGGTCACAGACATTGGGCAATCGGTAAGAGTTGTTTGCAGATCCCATTGGAACAGTCTGCCAGTTGTTTTCTAAACTGGTCAAGGCACGGAGAGAGGATAACTTTTGTGGGACTGGCGGGTAGAATCCTAGTTAACCCTTGCCTAGCTTGCTCTCCGTTTCCGCCGTTCAAATAATTTCTTGTGGTGTTAAAGGCGAGCGGTCCAGTTGATACATACACCGATTATAAACTCCACCCCATCTCGAAACATTGTGTCATATTTGTGTGTTAAATAAACGTAAGTTGTTAATCTGCCTGGAGGTGGAGTTGACAATGAAGCTGATAGATCCATGTGTCTCCTGGCAGGTCCTTAGCTTTTTCCCTACATCTTGAAGTGTAGCATCTCTAATGATGATTCTCTGGTAACCACTCTTCTACAGATCGAGGTGAATGAATTGTCCGTTCTAGCCAGCAAATGGCAGGTTTACGGGTCTGTATTACAAGGCGGCGCACTTGCTCCTCTCCTCCGTGTTATTTATCTGGAGGTAGCTCGTAAAATTTTAGCCTCCTCCTCCTCGGCCTCGGCCACGACGACAATGCAGCTGCAAGCAACGAAATAAAAATTTAAAAGTGAAGCAAGATATATGAGACTAGTCTTTGAGACCCAGTCCACGTTCATTAATTTATGGCCGTTTTATCGTGACGTCTGCTGGCTCCGTGATTGATGAGCGCGTTGCCGTACATTCCTACATTTCCATGCTCACGTGGGGCTTAATCTCTTCCTACAACATCCTCGGAATGCCAGTGAATCAACTTGTAGCCACGACGGAACGTCCGCAAAGTCCCAGGACATAAGCTTAATAACTTTAATATCCACTTCAATGGCTACATTGGCTTTGACATCAAAACAAGCACATAGGGCACTACGTTTCGTACCTTATTTGGGACATCATCAGGTGAACTGGATAATAGTTGACAAAAGATGAGGCCTTAATAATTCATTTTTGTTATAATAATTTATTCAATAATAAAGCTAGTTGTTGAATTAATTTAATTGTATAAATTGCTAAGATCTCCAATTAGTACGTATATAAAAAAATACAAAAATGCCCATTTAACCTGATCAACATGGTTTAGAATTTTCTAATTGCACTTTATGCATTCAAATTAATCCAAAACATGAAAATTTAAATTGTTAAATATTTTTTCGAACCTCCTAATTGAAGATCTTACGTAGTATATACATCAAATTAATACAATTTAGTAACTTAAATTCATATTTAGCAAGTTAAATATTTATTGAAAAATCCTTCTTAAAGATCTTGGCACTTAACACTTATTTCCAAAATTTAAATTTGACATGTTAAAAAAATGTAAACCTCTTAATTCAAGATCATGGTACTTTTAAAAATCAGATTAATATAAATTTCAAAATTTAACTTACTAATTAAAGATAAAGGAACATTATAGAATCAAATCAGTACAGTTTAGTAGCTTCCATAAATATTTAACGAAGTAAATATTTATTGTCACTTACTAATTGAAAATATTGGCACATTATAGAATCAAATTAATACAAAATAAAAATTTAGCATCTTATAATTTTTTTCGGAACTTTCTATCTTCATTTTACGCAATCAAGTTAAACAGACATACAAATTTAACATGATAATATTTTTGGAATCTAATAATTGAAGATCTTGGCACAGTCAAATTAATTCAAAAACATTCAATATGTAACATATTAAATTCCAAATTGGTTCCACTAGAATGTCTTGCTCGGCCTATTGAAGGACATCGTATATCATTATACAGTAATGTAAATAACACACTCATTATATCATACGTATTAGGAGTATGTACCTGTAATTTTCTTAACAGTATTTATTTATATGTATTAATAAATAAAAATTGGAAGAGGATGTTAACTTATGATAACAATTAAAAATTAATTTTTATAAATTACGTCATTGGAAGTTAAGATATGAATATGATAAAAAGAAAATCAGTGCTAATAAATTTTAAAACATATTGAATAAATTAAAAACAAGTGTTTTGTCATTTAAATAAAATAAATCCGTTCAAAATTTAAGTCTGTAACAGTTACGTTACGAGATAAAATAAATTATTATCCATTACAGGCACAAATAGTAAGTAAATAAAACAGTAAGATTAGAAAAAATAATAGCTTGATATATATTTCAAACTAACAAAAAGAACGATTGCCAAATACAGTTAAAGAAGTGATTATATAAATACCACATTATTCCTTTCTTCAGGTGCTAAGAAAACCAAAAAAACACTAGAACCTAGACCACCACAACTGCCCAAGTCGGTTGACAAAACTCAAAAGTTTATGTTACATATTTATTTATATTTAATATAAAATTTTATATAATTTTTATATTTGAAACTGTTGAAAACACTAGAAAATACCCACTGATTTAAATGATTATGGCTTAGGAGTAGCCAAAAGCTCTTGCTAATGATCTTATTTCCATATTAAATTAAAACCATTCATACTGTAAAAGTATTGTCTTTTCAACAGTGTTGCAAATATATTGTATATTTAATCATAAATACGAAAATGCCATTAAGAAAGTGTAGCTGACTTTTCGAGACTTTTCAATCCAGATGAGTCATTGAACACCCAGATTATTTTTAAGTTATGCATACAGATATTCATTATTAGATTCCACTTTATTTGACTGTATCAACTCGTGCTTGGGAACAAACTTGAATATTTTTCATTTGTTGGAATACCCTACAAATTGCCAGAGATTATAAAGGGAATCTTTTGCAACCTTTTGAAATCTGCCAAAGAGTAACAAAAACTTTTCCTCTCCTTCAACAACTCTTAATTGAGTTAACTTGAATAACTATTGTATTCAAAAGATCAGGACGGAGATTAATTTCTCCCCAGAAACTTTCAAAATATTAATGCAGCAGTGCCTCGTTAAGAGCTTTTTAACAGACTGCAAATAAAAGGGGATGATGGTGGGGGGAGTCCACAATTATTAATATAGACGTATTGGACCCTTAATGACAAGTCTTTTCTGCCCTCATCCTCCTGCCTTACAGTCAGTCCTCAACCCTTTCTGTAAACACTCGTGTAACAATCTTCTCAGAGTCTCTCTCTAACTTTGTTTTCAAGAGGAGGTACGGTTCCAGGGTCTCTCCAAACGAGCCTTTAAGTTATCAACATTTGCCATTTTAAAAAAAATAATTGTAACTAAATTTTAACCGAGCATTATGAGCATGTTTCCTCGTACGTGACATGAACCCAATTCACAATATTAAAAGTGTGTTCGATGACCTGCATAACAATTTATTAAATATACCTTCTCATGTGGACAAATAGTGCAAAATAAGATGGACAATCATATTGTATGTTCGTATAGTTTTGGCAAATGAAGTTGGAATTAAAAATATCATTCTTCATAAATGGACAGTAACCAAAGTGAGTTTATATTAGAAAACGTTTATTATTCTCTTCCCTTCACAATCTTTATAATATTATTAATTATTTGTTTTATAAATTATAAATATTATATTTGGAAATAAAATAAAGAAAATGGTCGGAGTAAATTTATTCAATTAAGTAATAATTTAGACTTTCTTCAACAACTTCCATGTAAATTTTTCGAATTCAATATATTATCCACAGTTGACGTCAGAATTTTGAAACAATTTTAGCAGTTTTTCATTTTATTACCACAGAGTTAAGGTTTTTTTTATTTTGATATTGCATAAATTGTTCTCCATAATAAGTTGTCATACCAATAACAGAAAACCAGTGCAGTAAATGCTTCTTATATGCATTATTGGCTAATTCTTCTATGGCCTCATTTTTGACATTTATTAAAATGCCAATATCATCTATAAAACAGTACAACCTATGAAATTGGGGCCAAGTCATTTATGTGTGGAACTCTCATATTTATGTCCCTGTCAGAATGTAAAACCGTTACCAGATTAAGAGAATTTCTCAGTGTTACTCTTTTGTTTTCCTGTCATTTAAATAGGAGGCGAACCAAGGATTTTGAAGTTTCAATAATCCCATAACATTCCAACTTTTCTACCAGAATGCAATTGACATATAAATTTGAAGTGCTAGTCACGGAGCAGTTCTTATCACCAACATTATTTTCTTTACATTATTTACATGAGTGTACCAAACTGCTGTAACGAATCAATTCATTTTTAATTATCGCTATGTTGATTGTGAACTAGTGGTTTCTGTAACTTAACACTCCCCTTATTCTAATAGTAGATTATCTTTGGACATGTTTGTTGATAATTCCAATTTAGTTTGAAAAAATACCAAAGACGTTTTAACTTTACCATGCAAATAATCTAATCTAGCCCAGGGGCGGGGGTGTAAATTTTCAAACATGTTAAAACGGTCGATATTTTTGCCTAAAGACAATTTTTCGGGGTCAACAAGATAGCGTTTTTCCATATATTTTGTGTATAATTTTAACCCCTTTCGGCATGAGAGGGGAGCAGCTTTAGTAACGGGGGTAAAGGGGCGTTACATTAAAATAACGGAAAACACCAGAGATTGGAGTCAAATCCTCGGTTATGGATGTCGCTGAGTTTAATTATGACAACCCGGTGAAATCCGGTCACCCAGCTAGTATAAATAAAATAATGTTGGCGATAATTACTGCATAACTGTATTTCTGACCTTTGTAGTCTGTTAGCAATGTTGGGTTTGAGGGTAACAGGCAACATGAGGGTAATCATTGGAAAAGTTTGAAGGTAGAAGAAGGTGTAGACAGGCTATATGTATAGGGTAATTCACATAGTGTCATCTCCCCTCTTATAGTATAGGAAAGGGAATGAAAGGGAGAATGCGGTAAGATAGTGCAAGGTAAATAAGGGTTAAATAGGGCCCCCGGGCTATAGTTTAAGGATCCTACCCGGCATTCGCCTTAAAATGATGCCAAACAAACCCTAGAAAATCTGCATCCGATTGCGGGAGAAGAGTTTGCTGTGGGACGCAGCATTCCCCTCTCCGTGCCTTGATCAATTTAGGAGGCAGTCAACCAACTATACCAATAGGAATAGCCTCTCGAAACAGGCCGAGATTGTGGGATTATTGAAATCTCGAATTGCCTGGTTTCACCCACGAGTTAAGAGACACTGAAAGATCTGGTAAAATGATTTCATTCTGAGCAGGGGAGTTCCACAGAGTTCTATTCTCGGACCTATTTTATTATTATTATAATTATAATTTGTCCGTCGCTTTTTATTTATGATGTACTCGATGGAGGGTCAACACACGGACGGTTTTATCATCGATATTTGTATTTATTTGTTTCCGTTATTATTTGTTGTGAATACGCTTGTTTCCAAAGTTTTACGCAACGAATTGTGCAGTAGTTTTGCCTGTAAAATATGGATCCCTCCAGCGGAGTTTTATGCAAGCTGTAAATCTGCCTGCGGCCCATAGCGCACCGCTCTATATATGTCTGGAATTAGCCCCTTGAAAAAAAAAAGGTAGTCGGGGGCGGTGGGGGTGGTTGGGGATGGGTGTGGCGGAGAGGGGGGGAAGAGTCGGAGAGAACGAAGCGATTAAGCTGCAGAGGGAAGGAAGGGTTGGGAGATGGAGGGAGACTGAAGTATTGAAATTGCAAGACGAATGGGCAATATAAACTTTTTCTCGTTTTCTATAGAGCCCCGACGTCACCCCCTTACTTCTGTTTTAAGGGAGATTTTTTTTTCCTTCTGGCAGAGAGGGTAAGGAAACAACCTTAAAAAGAACGTAAAGGGAAGGATATCGTTTTCCTTAATGCTAAAAGGGAGCAATGAGGATAAAGCAGAATGACAACATGTAACCATTGCTTTCTTATATGGAGCTATTTTCTGTTTCCAATTTTACTGGTATTAGGTAGAAATCGTCTCTCATCCTATCCCTTCCTCTATCAATGTTACCACTGAAATTCTCACTATTTACAGCTTGTCCCACATGAAGTTTTATTTTTATTTTTTAAAAAAAATCATTTTTATTAACAGCCGAAAATTTTTTTCCCGCTATTGGAGTGGGCTAAATTATTCTCACCATACTCAAAGCCAACATTTACTTATGAAATTCAGAAACAATTAATAAATTTTCTAAATAAATTGTTTTTTTTTAACTTTCCAACACCTGAAGAGATCTCTAAGTAAATTGGGGACCAAACATTGTGCACTATTTCGTTATTTCCTTAAATATTTCATTGTAGCTATAAATTATCATATTTATTGAATTCCTTTGATAAAATTAATATTTCTTTAGACCTACGGGTTACATGAGGGTGATCCACGTGGTGACAACTCCCCTGTAATAGCATACAGATACAAGAAAAGGTCCATGCAAAATGACAGAAACACGCGAGATACGATTATTCAGCATATATGACACTGAAGAGTTAATAAATTGTCCTGAAGGAAAAGTGGATAACTAGGTTTATATGGAGTGAAAGATTACTCCAACGTTTCCAACAGCAACAAACTCTGTTTGTCATCATGTAAATAATCTTATATGTCTCAATTCTTCCATTGTTTATGCCTGTAATCTAATTAATTGTGTATTTTATTTTATTAAGTAGAGTGTCATTTCTTCTGTACTTTTTTTAAACAAACAGGAACCTCAAAGGACATTTATTTTGATCTACATCAGAAACTAGCGATGATGTCAACGTAACACTTTTAGAGTTTTTGACACTTTTGCTGGTATATTCTTTTCTTAGTTATGAGTCATTATATATGGCTGTAAGTCTAATTTTTGTGATTCTTTTTTCTCATTTTGTCAGGAAAAAGGACCAGCAAACAGCTGACTTTCCACTCCTTAATGTCTGATAGAATTATATTATGGGGTAACTCCATAAGTAAAGTCTTGAGAATAATGTGTCAGGTAAACACTAAGGCTTGATTCTTACTCTCTCAGGTTAAAAAATAATTATGATAAATTTAGTAACAACTCTGATAAGCATTCATTTAGAATCAGAACCTGCAAGGAATGTTCTCTCGCAGGAATAACATTCTAGGAGAGACGGAGGTGGCTTCCTTTGGGGATGCCTTCTCTCTCCGTTTTTGAACTAAGGTTCCCACATGCAGAGGCACCTCGGCCTGTTTTGTGAGGTGTATGTTCCGGTATCGCAGACCTTGGGCATACGGTAAGAGTTGTCCGCTATTCCTATTGGAATAGTGGGCCAGCTGCCTCCTAAATTGGTCAAGGCATGGCGAGGGGAAAGCTGCGACCCCACAGCAAACCCCTCTCCCGCCATCGGAAGGGCGTGGGACAAGTACCAAATGCCCGACCTACCTGATGCAGGTTTTTCTAGGGTTTTTCCTGCATCACTTTTAGGCGAATTGCGGGTAGAATCCTTAAACCGTAACCCGGGTGCCCTAGTTAACCCTTGGCTACACTCCCCTACTCTTCCGCAACCCCCCTTTCAAATCCCTTCCTATGCATTTAAAGGGGAGTTGCCACCATATGGATTACCCTCAAGTAGCCTGTTTATGTAAAAAAAAGCATTCATTTAATACAAGAAATATAAAAATATTTTACATAAGAGTCAAACGTCTGTCAGTTTCCCATGAAAAGGTGTGGAAGAATACCAGAATATCAATCATGTATATTAATCTTAGATGGATTAAAGAATTAAGAAACACACCAGTGGGTTTTGAAATTTTTTTCTGTAAAATAATTGTATTTATCAATATACACAGAATCTTGGTACATTATTGAATACAGATAGCTTCAACTATTTAATGTCTTTTAGAGTGCAAATAATAATTACATTGATTTTATATTGTAAAATTTCCTTTAACCATTTGATACAGATAAAAAAATTAGGGTGTTATTCTAGATTTTTCTTATGCAATTTAAGTTATTAATTATACGTCCAAAACGCATCATTGAAGCTTAGATTCTCATCAGGTTGGGAATAAATAACATGTTTGTGAAATTTCGGTGGGTCTGAGCGCAATTCTTGATTACAGAAGAACTCAACGGCAATTATAACATATTATCTTTATAAGTTTACTGCCACGCCTTTTATATTGATGAATATGAAGTGACCGACGACATACTGGAAGCAAGAAACAAAGCCAACTGAAATGTATTTAAAACTTGCTTGCATAATTTTTATTTTATATATTCCTTTTTCTAAAAAAAATATAAGAAATAATTGCAACCTGGTGATGACGAGACGGTTAGGATGGAGGTGACGCACAATACGAGGCTATTTAACTGGACGTGGCTGAGGCTATTCACTAAGACTAACGACTTGCTTTATCTCGAGTTTTCTGTAAATAGTGGAGCCATTTTTAAAGAGAGACGTTGATGCAAATTGCGCCAGAAAGAAATCGATTCTACACACAACAAGCTAAAAATATTCTTCCACGGTTGATGGAGGGTGGTGCTACAATGTTCATGGCTTAGGCAAACATTACTATCAGTGACGTCATCAGCCTGCGATCCAAGTGCCCATTGGAAATTAACGTTCTGTGCAATTGAGACTACATCCACTTACTTACAGGAATAAATTAGATCAGGAGGGTTTTCTAAGGAGTTGTTGTGATGATGTGATGAATCTTCACTTCTGCAATTCTTCTTCCCTTTTCCATCAGACAGTAGTTTCAGATATTTCTGTTTCCTGCCATATTTTACGTAATATATAGGGTGTTTAAAATATATAGGGAATTTCAGCTGTCTATTTCCCATATATAGTCAATAAAAAATGTTCATTACAACATGTAACCAGAACTGCTTGGTTTCCGAGTTATGGCCTTCAAAACATTGATATTGACCGTAACGTTTTTCTTCCCCCCAGGTAGTTGCCTTTACAGAAGACGTTATAAATGTCCACCTCCTGCTTGAATACAAGACTCACATCGATGTGTCATGGCCGCTGCGATCACGATCCCAGTAGTCTTGCGGATTTTCTCACAACCTATCACAATTTGATTCCGAAGGGATTCCATGCCAAGAACCGGAGACGAATACAGCAATGATTTTAAATGGTCCCACAAGTAGAAATCGATAAGGTTGAAACCGGGTGAGCGTGGAGGCCATGCGATTGGGCCACCTCTCACTATCCACCGATCGGCAAACCGATCGGTCCAAGTATCGCCGAGCCATACGACTGAACTGTGCAGGAGCGCCATCATGCAAGAAGTGAGCTTGTTGACGAATGATCAGTGGAGTGTCTTCATAAACACAATGTGAGGAGGTGGACATGAAGGAGAAAAACGTTACTGCCATAACTCGGAAACCGAGCATTTCCGGACACATGTTGTAATGAACTTTTTCCATCCATAATTCTTAATTGCAAACTTAACCATGGGTTGAGGCTTAAATAATATCTTTTTGATTTCTTTGAACTTTTTTTACTGTCTACATACAGGGAATACATACCTGAAATTATGTCCTATATTTTTTAAACACCCTGTATGTTAAAGGATCAGGATGAAAAATTCTCGACCTGACCTTTGACTTTTACTCCGGTACCGGTAACCATCTCAGCTACCATGTCAGGTCCGAGATTTCCCCATCGATTGTATAGACCTGCAGGACTGACTCGCGTACAACTCTCTATATCATATTCTTACACAGCCTAAATTTTTAGGAATTGTGTGTGAGTGTGTAAAGTATGGAATGTATTGTAATAAATAAAAAATTAACTATTAATTTGCCCCACGTATGTGAAGCCATTTATGTAATAATCACCAACAGGTTAACGATTAATTTGCCCCATGTTGGTGAAGCTATTTATGAAATAAACACCTTGTTAGGGTTAATTAATTAATCAATTAACGAAAATTTATTTATATTTAAAAATTTATTGTTGATATATTTACATTGTATAAGATCTATTTTGCACGCCGAATTTCATCCAGTTAACAACAAATACTATAATTTTTCATTTATTAATTCGTGGCATTTATGAAAATACAGTTCTTATATAATTACAATCAAATACATCGGATCTCTATATCTCATGGTCACTACTGGGTTTGATAATTAGAACAAAAGCAATGTATAAACTGACAATTAACAATTCAAATATAAAAGTTAACCTAAAACAATATGAAGATAAGTGAAACAGAAGAAAAACTGAATGAAACGAAAACTGAACGAAATCTGACTATACCTTTTCAATTATCGTTTACAAATTTATATAAAAGTTTTGTTACTCACTGAATGTCTGTCTGGTACCAGATCTCTCTCTTGTATCTTGAAAACTACCACACTAAAAAGCCATTTTTGCGCTGACTCTACACTTCATTGAAATTTTTTATACACACGATTAAAATACTCGTCCTCTGCTATCTGGAACCTCGGATGAGCCGCCCCCTTTGGTCAGCTGGTGGATGCCGGTCTCCTCTATGCGAAAATTGTTCAATCATTTGCTTCACCGTGTACAAATTATTATGTGAATCTCTCCGTAAAAATGTTTGCTTACTTTCATGTAAAAATACAGGATCTCGCCATTTGTACTTTATATCTGCAGACTTTACTGTTTATTGCTCTAAGTGAGCTGAAGTGTATTATATCTCCCCGTCGACGTTTAACTGTTTCATCACTCGTACGCAGATTTTAGACTCCTTCACCTTTCATCGCCGATTCCAGACTGCCGTTCTCCAAGCGCATACTCAGTTCTCTAAGCGCGCGGTCTCCATTGTTAAACAAAAGAAAAAAAACCGCCTTCATTGTCGCCTTTACGCATTCGTACCGCTAACAATTTAATTATATTAAAACAATTAATGGCTTCTTTAATTGTTATTACAGTATATTATGTATATTTCGTCACTGTGAATTTGATAAATCTAGAGTTCTTGGGGTCTTATATCATGTTGTGTGAAAGACATCGTTTCGACAGTTAGCTCCTCCACCACTCTCAGGTGACTAAACATTATGAAAATTGATTATAGGTGTAATGATTTGTACGTATTGGTCTCTGCAATAGAAAAAAAGCTTGTTTTTTTTAGAGTTTCAGAATTTCATCGTCCTCCACATATCTGCATGATCCTCCGTGAGTCCTTGTAGGTAATATCGAACTCCGGTGGCAGAGTCACGCAATGTTTACCGCTGAAACGCCGACCGTTGTCAGAAATAAATTGAGCAAATGTAATCCTCTCCGCGCGTTCACACTCTATTTAGTTTGGGTTAAACGTAACACACGAACATATATATGTACGTATGCATGTATGAGGTAATTGTTTTTGATATTGTGCACGTTCGTTATCGCTGTCGTCCTGTTATTGGATGGAAACTGACGTCATGTGTGGCTTTTGGGGGAATTACTCCTAGCTCGTGTGTCACTTCCGCTATCGTTTTCAATATAAACTCGTCGTTCGCTATTTTTTGAGTCCAGATAAACGATTCAATGGAATAGTAACCAAAAAAAAAATTAATAATTCCATTCAAAATTAAGGGCCAGATTAAGAAAATCAATTATTTATTTAGACCATCGTCGAATCTTTAAATACGTCATCTAAAATTACAGTGAGTTTTTATAATATTATTATTTCCCTGTATTGATTACAGTAACTTTAAGTTACTGACCAAATAATCGCAACTAAGAAAGAAACTGAGAATAAAAACTAAAAGAGTATCCAGATAAGTTCTGTAATCAATTTAATACAAATACCATAAATATAAATAATTTAGAATGGACAATATCTCTGACAGTAATCGTTTTTTTCTCTCTCTCTGTAATCGTTCCCTACATGGGACGATAAAACAGACAAATTTGAAATTCAAACAGAGATGTCAAAGCTTATGTAACAGAAAGTCACAGGTCCTGTTGAGACATCGGAGTATCTTTATCCACAGGAACGTAGTCTACATAAACATAATGACCATGAATATGACATTATTATTATGAGAACCAAATACACAAAAAAAAATTATATGGGCTGATTTGAGCGGTATGGAAATAGCTTGCGATATAGTGAAAATAGATGTGAGCAGCCTCTGGCCATTTTCCAAGAACATTTGTCATACAACTTTATTTTCTTTGCGACCGTGGACAATTGCGGAGATAAAGCCCAATTTTAAAAAATTAGTCGGTGTGACGTCATCACTTTTCCTTTCATTTCTTGGTACATTAAAATGTATTTTCTCTGCACTTGTCCTACGAACTCATTAACTTAAACGGCTCCGTCAGTCAACGGATATTTACGACACCGCTTTTAATATCATTTTCAGCAGGCTATTATATAGATATATATATATATATAGATATCGGAATTACGAATGCTTATGGCCGTTTTTTTGCTTCTTCCTTTCCATTCCGAGTTGCCAACTTTGTTTCGTGCCGTCGTGCAGATGATTTGTGCCAATGTTTTTTTGTTGTTGTTGTGCCAAACCAAAGAGACTAATAATTTACAAAGCAAAGGTAAATGTCAACGCTGTATAATTTCTGCACTTTAATTTATTTGTGAATATAAGAAAAAAAAACATAATAAAACTGTGCGTTATCGCGAAAAATATCTACTGTTTGCCCCGTGCATGTAAACAGATACACACAGACATGCAAACGAGTAATATGTTGCAAAACTCGCTATCACGTCATATAATTTAGTTATGAAAATTATCTCCTGTGCGTTTCCAGCTAAAATTCGTGTTTGTGTTCCTGTGTTCTGGCCTCTAGAGGGATGGGGACCGATATAATAATGAGCAATTAGTTTTGATTGCTATTAAAGCGCGAGTGAAGCCTCGTGTGTGTTTATGCATATATATATATATATATATATATATATATATATAATATGTATATTATATCTGGCCTCTAATTCATTTCCAAACCGGAGCTACATATTTTTTATCGTTAAAGTTCACATTATATTAAGTTAATTTAGTTGAACATAAATAATATCGCGTTTCATTTGTCTTTTCCACACAAAAAAATTAAAAAATATATTTTTTCCCACTCGTGAACGAAAGCGCTCATATATACATTCCATAAATCCACTCTGTAACAGAATAGAATATATTCATTTCCCATATATCCTCGTGAGAAGCAATGGTTTATATTAATTCATTCCTTTAGTCTCATCACTGAGGAATTAGGACAAGTCAAATAATTACTGCATACATAGATAATAAACACAGTGAAGAAGTACATAATATGAAAATACACAAAAGAACTGTGACTGCAAACACACAAAAATAAAACAACGCATATTACAAACAAATACAAAATATACTCAATTACAAAGTATACATAAAAGAGTACATTTGAATATGAAAAAACAAATTAAAATAGATAAATACATAAACGTAAAGGAATATAGCATCTTGTTACATTTATGTAAAAGACTTTTTAAAATAATATTAATATATTTTATTTTCCTCTTGATATTATTCTCAGAAGCCCGAGTACAGATATACTTTTTGTCTCTCATTTCACCGTCACTGTCACTTTGTTCTCTTTCCTCTATGTTATGTATCTACTGTTTCCCCTTTGTTCCTCTTCTCCCGTTTTTTCATCTTTACGTAGACAATAGAATACTGCAAAATTCTTATAACAATAACGATATTGTTGTGTTATAATGACACTATTATAAACACCAAAGCTATTACAGTGCAATTGAATTTTGTATAGGTACAAAAAATTATGATCTAATTAACTCAATGAGGAAGACGATCAGGAAGACGTTTTTTGTTTCAATTAATAGAATAGAATACCAGGTGAATATACTTGAATCCTCTGGTTTTAGTCAGAAAAAATACATTTTTTCATAAAAATCAAAAAACAATTATTCAAAGTGCCGGCCCTCGCTAACTACTCATTTTTCACATCACTCGGGTAATTTGTGGATTCCACAACAAATAAATTTCTTCTCTTTCGAGGGAAACCACTCGAGCCATTCTCGGTCGCCTTTTTAAGAATCGAAGTGCTGCGCAGCGAACGCGTGGCCAATCGACGAAAACAGGTGGTAGTCGGAAGGGGCCAGGTCTGGTGAACAAGCGGCACGGAGTATCAGTTCCCATGTATTTTCGGACCATTGTTGTCGTGTGCGATGGTGCGTCGTCCTGAAGTAAAATAATCTTGTCATGTCTTTGCTGATAATCCGACATTTTTCACGCAGAGCACGGTGCAATTTTATCCTGCGGTGGATATTGATAGTTTCAACAGTTTATAGTAGACGATTCGGCAGCCGATTTCTTCAATTTGAAGCAGTAAAGCAGAGCTTCCCGCATAAGCCATTTTTTGACCACAAAAAATTAGACAAGATTACCAAAGAAAAAAATATTGTTGACAGACGACAAACTCAAAAAATGAATGAAGGGTCCATAGTAGCTTAATATGATCACTAACGCCATCTATGAGTAAACAACGGACATAAACCTGGTAGATTAATTTTTATATAGATCTCCTTATGAGAAGCAAGGCTTCAAAGGACGCGTTTTAGATCTATTATTTATAACCTCATTTACACTACAATCATGTATAATAATATGCATTAACTTGTTAATTTCTTAATTCTTTAAGTTCATCAGGAAGTTATAAATTAAACATGGTCTGACAATATATAAATTAATGATGATTTATGGCAAATTAAGTCTGAAAAAACTTATTGAATGAGTTCATTTATAATTTTCATGGTAAATGTAATTTATGAATTATTATTTTAACTCATCCATTAACAAATCATTATATTATCAGAAAGTTTCTTAATACTTGATATTCCTGTATTCTTCCACTCATTGTTTTGTAATTCATAAATACTTATGTTTATGAACATTATTTTTATTTGTTGTATTAAATAATTACAAATACCATCCATGAGTTGACCTGAGACAGTAAGTGTACCCAAGCTCTCTGTATCCAATCCTAGAGTTTACGTGACAATTATCCTAATCACACACGTTTTGGTCTAGAAAGACTTATCTTTCTTTACCCTGTGGACTTATCCCCATAATAAATTAACAGGTATCGTTATGGCTTTTCTTATGACAATATTTCCTCGTGTGTTTTGCAGACGTTTCACACTCCGAGCTTCGGTGACGAGGAGTTCGACATTCCCCCAATCAACCCACACCATCAGCAGCAGAATCAGCAGCAACAGCACATGTCCAACTATCAGCAGCCTCAGGTAAGAACATCACCGCAAATTCCTACACCAATAGTCACAATTTTATGCATACAGAAATTCCTGTCAAATATTCAACTGAATTAATTATCTTGGGGTTGTGTTTTTTGAATCTGTTTAGTGACCATTAGGAGAATAATAGGACTGTTGATAGTATTACCAAAGTATCAGCTATTTAAGTATTTTTGTTGTGAACATATACGCTATTAAATATGAGATTCAAATTTTACGCGACGTATTTTGTGCACTTTCACACACAAATAGCAAAAAACATTTGTTACAGCTAAGTTTTTTTGTTACCATTGGAAAGAGTTTTCTTTGTTCTGTTAAAGTCATCTTATATCACGTTTGAGACTTATCATTTAAAGTCTCCAGCATAAAGGACACTCATACGCCACTGATGCACGTTGTAACAAATTGGCAAGTTTCAAGTACTATTGTTGTGGAACTTTAGCAGCTGGCTTCCTAAAAATTGGCAACCTGAGACAACTATTTATGCCCTACTCGAAGGTTGCAGTTCCAAGGTTTAAACCGTTTAAGTTTTATTGCTTATAATACAAGAAGAAACCTTGCTGGACAGTCTCCATCCATTCTTGAAAAGTTTAGACAGTCATAATCATTTTGTATGGCAGAATTGTGGTTTAATTCTCCGTTACCAAATTTTAATACGCTGTTTATCTGATTTGGCATGTATTAATTGACTATTAACGTCCCATAGCATGTTTTCTCATATACTATACGTGTATTTTTAATTTTTTTTTGGTATATGGAAGATATTCCGTAATATAAGCTTCTAAGATGTGGATGTGTCACTGTGTATTTTATTTGCTTATTTTAGTTTACTATGTAAATAAGCTCGAAGTTGTTAAAATTCATTCATTTATGCTATTAATAGTGCATTCTGGCTATTTACAACTCATAATACGCCATGCTGGATGTTCAGATAATGTTTGTGGTGAGGATTTATGCTGACGTTAGATTTTAGCTTAATTCCACATCTCAAGTTCTTTTACTAAATAGTTTTCAATAGAAAGCTTTCAACAATAACAAAATATTAACACAAGAAATTAAAGACAAAAGAAACAGAAATTAAATTTGAACAATAGTATTTGAAATTTGCAGACGTTTCGATCAACTGTTGCGATCTTTGTCAGTCAAAGTTACAACACTTTACAAAGAATATGAATACAAGATATAAATTAGCAAAGATTATTTAATAATACATCATAAATACAGTTTAAATTAGAAGTGTCTTGTTAAACATTTACAGAAACTTAATATGGAACATTTATGTGATTAACCTTTAATTAAAATTAGTTTCTTTACCTATAATAATAGTACTATCGAAATAGAAAGAATGATTAAGATCTAAACTTGTTTAGTAATATGAGAATATTTATAAGTTGAAATTACTTCTTAATGGATAGAGACTGTCACAAGGGTTTTAAATTCACCTATTAATTTCCATAGTTGATTACAGCATTTGCTACACTCATTTTTTTTACTATCGATTTTTAATACCAACTATTCACTTATCTCGATTAAATTACAAATTGACATTAATTAATGAATCGTAATTCATCCATTGTCCGGGCCTGTATGTTATGAACCGTGTTCAGATTCTGCTTATCCAGTCGGGCAACAACCCCGAATCTAATGTGGGAATAAAAAGACGAGGGGGTTCCGTTAGTGTTGAAATCGAGTTCGAGGTGTGCCCATTTGTGGCGTTTCATCAAACCGAATCGATACGTGACTTTTTTATCTTTACCGTGTAAATTCATGTTCCTTTCTCTCCTACGCGTTACTTTGGGCGACAAGGAAACAGCTGCAAGATGCACAGACGCTCGGAGAAAGGTTTTGGGCATAAAACTATTAAAATTTGCATCACAGTCACGAATAAAAAGGTAAATCAATTAGATATTCCTCTGATATTTAATCATAATTAAGTGTCAGCAGTATTGCAAAAAAAACGTTTCATTCCATTCACTGACTTCAACAGGAGACAAATTAAAATTAATAACTCGAAAATATTTTCTTCTTGTCAAATTTGGATTATTTATATTATAAGAAGACTCTTGGCACGGAGAACTTGTGGTAAGATTGTCCAGTGAGATTAAAATGTTCTCATTATTATGTAAATATTTTTTAAAAAGTTTGTTGAAGAAATAAATTGTCTACTGTTTTGTAATACTATCGCTCTACCTATGGCAAAAAATTACTTTTATAAGCACAGTACATTAAGACTCATATTATCAGGTAAATAATACAAATTTACATTGATTTTTTTTTAATTTATCACCTGATAAAGTTTAGTTTATTGTTTCTTATATAAGAAGCACTTAGTTTTCTTCTGACTTATAGTCTATTACATTTAATTAATGATAACATAAATAAGTATTTCATCTGTATCATGTGTTTAAAACAATATTTGTTTGCAGCCAAAAATCTGTTTAATTATTATTTTCATTCTAAAATATTTCAATGATAAACTTATTTTAACCACTCTAGAAATGTTAATTATTTTCTGGACCTAGAATTAATAACTTAATTAGAACTAGAATAATATATAGTAAGATAACATGACCTAAGTTGTTAAGGTTATTTTCTGTATCAAATGATTAAAATAGCTTTTTTATTATTTTCACTCTGAAATGTTTAAATAATTAAAGGCTGTTGTTGATCCTAACTATTTTATTAAAATTCCAAGTTTATGTATTATATCTCAAAAGCTCACTTCTAAATGCATAAGATTCTTTAATGTAATGAGCAAGTTTAAAATTCGACATTTTCTGACAATTTATTAATTAATGACCAATTAAGTCAAAAATTTGTTAAGGGTAGTCTGCAACCTCACTAACTTTCCAAAGTCAAAATAGTGATTTTTAGGTACCCTTTATCGATACAGCACTGAAATTTCAAATCTTATTTTTAACCTTATGGTATGTTTGTAGAATAAAAATAAACTATTTATTATAATTAGAATATTATTATTAATGTATTTATCAAGATCTATTTTTTATGGAATATTTTATCCATAAGAGTTTAAAAGCTATAAGACTTCTAAAATGTTCCATAAAAATATATATCTTGTTAAATAAATTAATAATTAAAATTCTAATTATAATAAATAATTTATTCTCCTTCCACAGACATACCAGAAGGTCAAAAATAACCTGTAATAATTTAAGTGCTGTATCTATAACAGTTTACGAGAAAAAGCACCTAAAAATCACTAGTTTAATATTGACAACCAATATTACAGTTAATATTTTAATAAACTACATTTACAAAGCAAAATTATCTTTACCCTAAATTTATCACTGTCTTTATTATATTAAAATAAGTATAAAATGTATTTTCGATTGATTAACTCAATTAATAATTTTTCTGTGAATTAACTGGCCATAAGTTAATGTATTATCAAAAACTTTTTAAAAATTTGTATTCCTCCAAGCCCTTTTTTCATGCAACTGACACAGACTTGCAACTCTTTTGTTAAATTCTTTTTATTCCTTATATTAAATGAGTGCATATTAGACTTGGTTCTAAATTTATCTTAATTGTTTACTAAAAACACCATGTTCAACGAGTAAATAAGTTGACCTTTCACAGAATTCTATTAAGATTCCAAGTCTGTTCATGAATATAAATTATTTGCCAGAAACCTCATTTATAGACCAGGAGTGACAGAAGCTCACTTTTGAATGCAACCTTAGTCATTCTTAATTCTTTAATGCTTGAGGAAGTTTGTTAAAGATTAATACTTCTGTATTCTTCACTTATTATTATTTTAAGTAAATTATTATATTTCTTGCATATATCCTGTATCAGAGTTGGTACTAAATACTGTTGATTACAAATCAATGACCTGAGAGGATTATCTCCTAATTACACAAAAACCAGACGCTGAAACACTCCCGAAACCGTTTAAATTCCACAAATCTCGTTAAAATTCCCAAATCCCAGTATTTCATTTTTCATTTATGGTCCGTGATTCTGTCACTTTCGTTCATGTTGCGTAACAAATTGTGCTATAGACGTTTAGACTTACTTATGGAGGTCCACGCAGGGGCCATTTTTGGGTCATGTAAATTCCCAACATTTGTTCTCCGTGACACATTTCAACCTCGCACGCGTTCGTTTCTGAGAAACGCTCAGAGTTAAGGGGAAATATATATGTATAGAAAGAGCTCCTTCTCTTATTCAACACTGGGAATAACTAAACAGGCAACCAGTAGAAACGCCGCATTGATATTTAAATGAAGAGCGGCGGCGTAAACGGAGATTATGGATCAATCCTATTGGAACTCATATTCGTGGCGCGCCGCTGCGGGGTTGTCAAGTCGCTGCTGGCTTATTGTGCAAGTCTGACAACAGCGCTCTTGCGAGGAGGATAAAGGAACGAAGAGTTGACAATTCGTGAATAGCGAGGAGGATGATATGACATTGCCGTCTTACAGACTGTAAGCTCGTTGTGGACTGTCTCTTCTTCTCTGTTCTTCCCCGAACACGCGCCGTCGAGCGAGAGAAATATCCAGCGACATTCCATCAGCATCTGCTTGCTTGCTTGTAAATAAAATTCCCCTCTGACAAACGTAAACGTCCGTCCGTAACATTACGGAGGATTTCTTATTCACAATCCTGTTTTACCTGGCTCATGCATCAATATCGTTGAGTATATCATTAACGTCGTTGCTCTACAGGGCGTCCCTAAAGTTATGACACGTTGTAGGACCATTCATGTTTTTAACATTTATCAGGGTGATTGTACGGTCATGGACCAAACTTCGAGGGGTGCACTAAAACGTACATGTGCTGCTGCATCAACGCGTCACTTCCTAACGTACATTACTATACCCTCTTTGCAAGTGTAAAACGCACCCTGAGACTACAAGGTTACATTCAGGTGGTTTTTTTCTCAATTAGAAACAATGCTCCATCATTCTTACATATGAACAAAAAGTATAGATTTTAAATTTGACGTTCATTGTTTAGGACTGTATGGCAAGAGCAACAACTCTGCAGAGATGACGTGAGCAAAGAAATATCTTAAGAGTTAATAATAGTGATATTGTTCATTTGGATTTTAAAGCTGACCCTCTTAGAGTCTATCTATTGTCAGAAAACATGTAACAAATTATTGGTGAGATAAAATTACATAACATTCCCTTCTGAATACATGGTTTCGTCAGGTGTACATTAATTGTTCAGAAAAGTCATACAAGATACCTGAAATTATTAAATAAATGCTGAAAACACGAAAAAAAAATTTATTATCAAATTTTAGAAAAAGCACAACGTTTCATCTCTGACTGGGACCTCTTCAGGTGTAAAATTACAATTAAATTCAGTTCTCAAAAAACATCGAACGAAACAGAATCTTAATTGTACAACCTTACAAAGTTTGTCCCATGACAGTATAATCACCCTGTATAAAATGATTCGCCATCCAGTATCCACTCCAATATAAAATAAAATGTAAACTAAATAAATACATATTAATAAAGCAGCGAAATTTACTCAAAGTTTTAATTTATAAAATATTAACTTTTTGGAATTTATTAATGGATGATTTTGGCATTGTAAAGTGCATACAATTTTATACAATAAATATTGTAAAATGTTTATATATACTTTTTAAAATTTAATTCACAATACTCCACTTTTAAAACAAATATTTTTTTCCCTAAATTTATAATTTCAGCAGTTATAATGATCTGACTTCTTTATCAATAAATGTTGAAAACACCAGTCAAAAAAAATTTATTATCAAATTTAAAACAGAATATTTAAAAAACACAACGTTTCGTCCCTGGTGTTTCGGTGTTTATTTAAAAAGAAGTCATATTATTATCATTGTTAATTTTGATGCCAGAACTGAGAAATATTTGCTTCTAACTCAATATCATTTATATACTTCAGTAATTTTATATTTTCTTCATAGTTCAGTGATCTAATAATACAATTTAGATTCTGTTTCGTTCGATGTTTTTTGATAGCTGAATTTAATTGTAATTTTACACCTTAAGATGTCCCAGTCAGAGATGAAACGTTGTACTTTTAATAAAATTTGATAATAAATTTTTTTCTGGTGTTTTCAGAATTTATTTAATAATTTCATGTATCTTGTATGACTTTTCTGAACAATTAATGTACACCTGATGAAACCATGTATTCAGGAGGGAATGTTATTTAATTTTATCTCACCAATAACTTGTTACATGTTTTCTGACAATAGATAGACCCTAAGAGGGTCAGCTTTAAAACCAAAATGAACAATATCACTATTATTAACTCTTACGATATTTCTTTGCTCACGTCATCTCTGCATAGTTGTTGCTCTTGCCGTACAGTCCTAAACAATGAACGTCAAATTTAAAATCTATACTTTTTGTTCATATCTATGAATGATGGAGCATTGTTTCTAAACAAACCACCTGAATGTAACCTTGTAGTCTCAGGGTGCGTTTTACACTTGCAAGGAACTATATAACAAAATAAATTAATAAATACAGACGGGACAAAAGAATTGCAAAGGAAATTGTCAAAAATATCAGAAGTGAAGAAAATTGAAAGTAACACGAAAATAAAAAAGACAAAAACAAAGAGAATAAATGCAGGGTAGCGGAAACATTCTGACAGTAAAATTTGGGGGCTGATTTTCATGTTGGCAGCAATTACAATGGTTATTTATAAGTGGTGACGTCACAAATCTTCAAATGCTTATATCTCCGTACTTTTCGATTACAAAATTTTTATTGATGCACTTAAAACGGTTAATATAATCTATAAATCGGTGGGGGGGGGGGAGCAATGTCTCAGAGAACTTGGAAATTAATTACCCGGAAAAAGTGATCGTCGTAAACGTAACGGATAACTGCAAGGTAAAGAAAAAGGGAAGTAAATAAAAATATAGGACCAAAGTAACGAAGAAAGGTGTCATGAAAAATTATGGAAATGATAAGAAATCACGAATTATTAATAGAAATTAAATAGAAATAAAAAATATTATTAATGGATATATAGATCATATTACCTATGTGAAATTATGTATTGTATTTTTGTTTACAACGATCTATTTTCAGTCAATATTATTTTAGTTTACTTTAGTTTAGTTTCAGTTTCTCTGCTGTTGATTGTTTTCCATTTAGTAACTTGTGATTATTTTTGTCATCTACTTTACGTTTTCCGTTTTGTTTTTATGTATTGTTACGGAATTTACATACTTTGTAGTTTCATCCCTGCAATCGACATTTTATTGGCTTCTATGCTTGATTTTAATTAGTTTTAAGTGTTGATATTCCACACCTTCACATAAAAAATGTTATATGATTTAATTTTGAAGTTCTCCTGACTATTTATGGTCATTAAATGATTATGTCTAATCTTAACCATTTTTCATTCATGCAATTACCTTCTTTGGCGCTCTTATAGTATCTAGTTGGCATCTATAATATTTTCTTTTTGGCTCATATATATTTGTGTCCGTTTTAATAAAAAAAAATTTTTATTTGGAGTTGTCTGCGATTTAAATATCACAGTTCCAAAGAAAACCGTAATGAACAGTATCCAAGATTGTTCCCATTTGTACTTGGTCGTTGCTATGACGACAAAAGTGCCTCAACAATTTTAGTTCCAAGGAATAAAATATTTTTTTTATAATTAAAAATTGAACTGCATCTTCCTCGGTTTCTTGTAACCGTCGCTTAAACGTTCCTCGCCCATATTTATTTTAATCGTACAATTAAAAATTATTTTTCACCCCGTCATGCTCCTCCTTTTCTATACGTAATTGCACATCCCATAGCCTGCAGTATTTCCATTCTCCTTACTTCAAATCCCTCGCGTTTACCTCTTTGATGTGGAATTTATATCTGTATTCGTTTAGGCCCTGTCATCCATCGCATTCGTTGCAAGAGACCTTACCATAGTAAACGTTTTCTTTCTATACCGTCCGGAATTGTATTTTCGGCGTTTAAGACCTCTCTTATTCTGTCATTCTGAATCATGTCCGAGAAATGGCGATATTTCGAAACCTAACAGACTTTACCTGGATTTAAAATTTGTTGACAATGGTGAGGTAACATTATTATTTATATTTTTCGGATGTTCCATTGCCTGGGAGTGGGAAGGTGAGCAAAAATAAGACAGAAAAGTAAAAAAATAAAAGAAATAAAAGGAATTAAATAATGCAAACAGAAAGAAAGAGGCAGTATGCAATAAACAAGTTACGTTAAAGAGATGACGTGAAAGATTGTCTAGAAGTTGAGAAAAATATGTGGTGATTTACTCCAACGTTTCGAACAGTACGAAAAAACAGAGGTTTTTCGTATTGTTCTAGACGTTGGACTGTCTCTACATCTTCAGAATTTCGATATAATCTTTTAATCTACGTCATCTCTTTAACATTACTTGGTTTGTGCACACTGCCTCTTTCTTTCTATTTTTCTTGTTTTCTTTTGTAACTTTTCTGTCGTTTTCTTGCTCACCTTTCTGCTCCCAGACAATGGAACATCCGAAAAATCTAACAGACTTTCTTACAAGCTATAGATAATGAGCCCTGATTGGCTGCTTAGTAAAAGTGGGAGGGGCCTATTCAAGTCAGGGGCAAGTTCAACCCAATGTGAAGACATGTAATTGACATTTAAAAATAGTAATGGGAGTGTGTTTAAATATCCATCGTCATATTATATTGATTATAATCAAAGTAGACCTGCTTGAATCGCCATGAGAGGTAATTGTTGTTAATACATAAAATTTAGATAAACTTTCATATAATACTCTGGTTACAGTGAAACCATCATGTTAATAATAATTATAATGACCCATGAAAATGGTTAATATTCGAAACGATGTTTTTTTGTTTATTGGTTTAAATCTAACCGTTTTCATATCTTATATTTATTTTTAAATATTTGCCTTTTTAACTTCTGGAAACAAGAAAATTTGTATCTCAAGAATAATAATATTGGAGATGAAACAGCAGCATATTTTAAATACTTTTGTTACATGTGTAATTTACTCAAGTTCTTATGTGTAAAAAAAGGTAAAGTCAAATAATGTTTGGTGATTTAATTTTTTTTTTCCCTTGACAGTATTTTTTTTTTTTTGAAAAGACGTTATAGAGTTTAATACACTATTTATTATGCATATTAGTTCTTCTAAGTAATAATAATAATACTTTGGCTTATCAGATATAATTTAATTATTAAATTAAATTATTTTACTCATGTGGTAAGGCAACTTCCAACTAAAACGAAACATTTCTGCATATATGGCGACACTTAAAGTTCCAATGTGTGACATATGTGCTGTATTCATTATAACAAATTATCTTTATTATTTATTTTAAATAGTGCAGCATAAATGAAGGAAAATCCTAGACTAAATGATAAATATTTGAATAATTAAATCTGAAAAGTGAAGGAGATATATTCTGCCTGGAAATTATTAAATTAGTTTTTCGAATTTATTTTGAATGCACCTCCTACTTTTCCTGTGCTCGGGCTCGGTATTTATTTCTCGTTAGAAAGTCTGCTAAGGTTCGAAATTTTGCCTAGAAATGTCACAGCTCCAGAACTCTCATCCACACGTCTTCATACTTTTCTCAATATGTTTTCTTCTAAGTAATAATAATAATAATACTTTGGCTTATCAGATGAAAAAACATTTTTCGAACAAGTAAAGCGTACTTAAATTGTAGATAAAAAAATAGCCAATTAGACAAAATAAGTGCTCAATTAAGTACGACACGATAACGTTGCTTACAATCATCGTTGCTTGCGTCAGATGATTCAAGAAACGAAAGAGCCGTAAGAAATATTTTAATCACAGTACTTAGATTTTAATGGAAATTGAAACATTTAAATTAATCTAAAATGATACATTTTTAGTATTTTATAATATAATTTCATAAATATACGGCCTTGAATCAGAAAAGTATAATGTTTATTAACAAAAAATAATTTTACGACGTAAAATACTAGTTTTCAAACTTTATAAATACGGTTTATAAATATTTCCTGGAATAATCACGGTTTCACACTGCACTTTAATTGGATTACGATTTTTATTAGTTAAAGTAAAACACTTCATTTGCTACCTTTTTTTTATATTCAACCTAGATATATTTTATTCTGCAGGAACTGACTATTCCCCAAACACTCCTGCAGGTAAATCATTCTCGTCCTATGTAGGAATGAAAATTTTCCCACATCCATCATTTTCTTTCTGAAATCTTATTTTTAACTAATGGTTCCACCTACATATATAACTGGGCTTGTTTCGAGCTGTTTCCAATCCATAAACTTTGATTTTTCCCTCATTTTCGATGACCTAGTGTTATTTTTTCACTATTTTCTGCCGTAACTTGGATATAGAAAACTATATTTGCAATATTTACTAACAGCTTTTCCTTTGCAACCAGTTACAATTTTACGACAGAGTCAACCCCAAGTATTTAAAGCTCAGACAACCTTTTTCAATAATGTTTTCCCACTTGTAAATCACTGACAGTCTTTTCTACCATCCTCGTGTTTCTACTAAATCCGCCTCTCCCTTAACTGTAATTAACTCCAGATACGGCGAAGCCCTTGTTGATTCTTTCCACTGTCCGTCCGCGGGGTCTTCTACCTGGGGAAAAGATAATGACAACAGATGGCGTGTGTCCTCCAAGTAAGGTGCCTGTTGCCTCTTATACCTGGGTGCATGATGTTGGGGGACGCCTCCCCTTCTTGATTCTTGTTCCCCCTTCCCCCGTAGAACGAAGCCCCCCTTCCTGGCGAATGCCACCCTCCCCCGTCGTCCTCTGCAGTCTACAGAGGGACGTCATGGAAAACACTCCAGCAGATTCAGCCCCTTGTTCGGTAAGTGCGGACGAGCCGCGTACATCAGTTGTTACGGCGCGACGTTTCGACGACCAACAGCTCCGTCGTCATGAACCACTTGGAAGCTGTTAGTTCTCGGTACGTCCGCGTCTTGACTGTCATGAAAACCCCGAGAGCTCTTTCCACAGTAACTACACCGGGAAAGAAAGCCTTCGGCATGTAAATTTCTCATTCAGCTGGGACGTCAATATCGATTGTATGCTACAGCTGAGAACCGCGACCTTTAGAAACATGTTCCTCCTAGATATTGACATGGGGTCGTTTTAATTTAAGTTCCGATATCAGGAATTAAATGTTGGTCCTCTGCCTAATCGATTAACTCCGAGATGTGGAGTATCTCTTTGTGATGACGTCAGTCAGTGTATATATAACATCAGCGTTCCTTCCTTTATAAATTAATAAAACAGCCAAATATGTCAGAGATATATTTTTAATAAAATAAAAAAATAGAACATATTAATAAAAAGAAAATTGGCACGCCGTATCGTTCCTATAATATATAACAAGTCTGAATGTTATTTATTTCCACAAAAATGAACGATACGTCGTGCCAATTTTTATTTTATTACAATATATTTCTGCCAAACATGGCTGGTTTATTCGTTTATAATTCAATGAAATCGGATAAATAAAACTGATAATATCTTCGATGTATCGATTAATAATTCAGATCGTTGCTCGCGATCCATGATTAGTTAATTAAAAAGGATACTTTTTCTCCTGTTTATAAATGCACACGTGAAATTACGTTATTACGAATTTACCATATTTGCAGATTCAATCTATTTTTCAGAGTAGTATTAACAATACACGAATATTTATAACCTGTGATATCCAATTGTTTTGAAAAACTTGGGCGCCTGTCAGAGTGATTATAAAACACATGCAGTCTAGTTTAAAAGATGTAAAAAAATGCAAAGATGATTTTTCCCACCCAAAATCGTGATTTTATTATTTCAAACTTTCCCGAAGAGTATTGGCATGAGACGCTCCTAATTTTTCATTACAAAATACAAGTTATGAAGCTATATAAACGAAAACGGAACCCTATCACGACATTACTCATCAAAGGTTTTGAGTATCGTGTAGTATTGACCATTTCATTTGAATGTATCGCAAGTTCTTGCACCTGCCACGCGGATTTAGTGGGCGGGCACATCTGGCCGCCTTCGTGACGTCACGTTCGTCGCTGATTGGTGGAGGCGAAGTGAAGCGGAGCTGACGCTCACGTGGTGCGCTCGGCGTTAGGCATTTGTCGTCAAAAGCTTTCTTGAAAACGTAGATGTTAAGTCCGCAAATAAAGAGTTGTTAAGAAAGGGTTGCTTCCTTTGATAATTGATTGTTTAGTTGGTGAATCGAATCTTTAATGACGTCAAAAATTTCAGCATCTTGGCTTTTTTTCCGCGACAATGTTGTTCCACATAACCTTCAACACTCGTATACAACACACAGAAAACGGAAGACCAAAGTTTCTCTCAGATAATACTCTTAAAATCAATTAATTATCACAAGAAATAAATATATTGCAAAAAAAATGTAAGCATACAATACTTTTGGTTATATAAAGCATTCTTCTTTGTTAGTCAGGAATAACTGACAGTATTTATGTAAATTGACTCATCACACATTTAGCATAGTAATGTTTGTCTTTTAAGTTGAAATTGTTTGACCTTGTGTTTTTAAGTGGAATTTTACTTTTTCTTAGATGCTGCAGAATCAGAATTCAGAAATGGTCATGAATGATCCATCGGGATATCAACAACCCCTGTACCTTTCTGGGCCCCAGGAACATTCTATGGGGATGGCTGTCAGGTAAAGCAATTAATGTTTTACTTCAGATTGTGTGTCTGTACACAATGATGTGTAATAAACATTTTCTGTATAACGTAATATAGATCTTCCTGTATGTTCTAATTATTCCTACCATTTCTGACTCCATACATTTATTGTAATTAATAGAATTTTTTTGTTGCCATTGACAGCATATTCGAAGGCCACACAATGTGACAGTTCATGTAGTATGAATCTGTTTAGAACTGAAATATATGATGCTATAATGTATAACTGTGATATGAGACATTTACTTATAATTTATTTACATATATTAATGACACAGTAAAATAAAAATTACTTATTTATAAGAAAGTATACTCTCAGTTTATTCCACTCAAATGACTGCACAGCTTAAGTATAGTGTTGTTTGGTTGTTGTGTTGAATTCAGAATCAAAAGTTATTAAGGCATTCTTTGATTATAGTGGGTGTATCCAGATTGGGACAAACATGCAAAACATGTTATGAAATGTACCTAAGCTGCAATATTGAATAAGTGATGTCACAGAGAGCTCTGTTTAGTCGGTTGCACTTTAAAAATACTTTTTTTTCATTCTATGTTAATATTCATATTGGAATTCTTATTTAGTTATTCATTTTGCTTTATCAGTATGTATTCGCACTGGCTATCTTTAATTAATGTTTTTCAAGCCTGTTGACTGTTTCTTTCTTATCTATATTTATCCTTACTTTCTTCAGTCAGCTTGTTTGTATTCATTTGTAATTGCAGCTGTTTATATAATTTTCATATTAGTGCCTGTTTACATTTCATTGTATCTTTTCTCATTTAAGCAATACCCAATTTCTGTTGTTTATATTCTGCAAATGTCTTTTATTACCTTTTCTTCCGTCTACTTAATTTCTGCCTATATGTCCTAACAAATCATAGAAAATATAAATTGACATCACAGGAAATATGTGTCATCTGTAAATTTATATTCAAACATCTTTCATATGCTTTATGTAATTCACAAGCTAATTGCTGTTGATTTATTGCTATTCATGTTTGACTGAAATGAAATTAGGGTCTTTCCTCAAACCTGCTGTGGTTAGAATTTGTAATGCATCCTAGGCTCTCATAGAAAATCTTTGCATACTTAGATGCTTGTTAATTGTAACATTACAATGTGAAAACAAGATAAGCAGTTATTTGTATATTAATATGGTTTTTTCTGGAAGCTATCTAAGGATTAAATGAATGTTGAATGCCATTGGCCAATTACATCTTTGTTGTCATGTAATATTTGGTAAATTATACAATACTTAATTATTATGTTTTGAGTTTTAATAAATATTATTTGTTCCAGCTCTTCATACAGCAGTCCACAGTCAACTTACACAATGTCAAGCCCAAACTCTATGATGATGCAACAGCAGCAACAAATGCTGATGAATCAAGGTATGGGCTATGGCAGGTCACCCCAAGGTGGCAGTCCTCCAGCGTCCGGAGCTCCTGGTCAAGAGAATACGACCACAAGTGAGGACAGTGATGATAGTACTCCTCACTCAGCTATGGTAAGCACAATTCAGAATGCTATCAGAATATGTAAATAAATTCATATATGATACAAGTATGTTGTGGTCATTATTTACTTGTTGAAAAGTTGTGATTCTACTCAAATATGAAACACACAGTAAGATCTCTAGGCTTTGACAAATCTACACATGTTCCTGTCTTTAAAGCCTCCTCGATAATCAACCTATGTGAATCTAGGATATATGTTTGTTTACTAAATGCCTGATGAAACTGCACATAGCATTTCTAGTGGTAACGTGCACAATTTTCAGATCCCTGTAATAAATATTCCCTGTTTGTTGCTTCACCAAAAATTGACCACCAAGAGGAGTTTATTTGGAGTTATTTTAAATTTTTTGAACACCAAATTAATTTTTACTCTTTCTTATCCTTTAATCGATAAAAATATAATTTGACAGCAGAAGGGAGATACGAAAACAAATATGAGAGGAAACGCTAAGAGAATGAGTGATTCTTATTCCTGAGTCATATTGACAGGTTTATCATCACAATGTGGGCTCATAATCAACCCCGTCATTATATCATTGCAAAATAATTTGTTTCACTTAAATAGAACCCAATGGAAAGTTCTTTACACTCCTCAACTTGAATCTTTAACCATGTTTATCTTGATCAATATTCAAGATGAATATATCTTCCCATTAGGCAGCTTCGTAATGTTGTAGATTTCAGTGGATTTAAAATACACCTTCACATTACGTCACAATGATCACAACAAGAGGTACTGTCTGAGTGTTTGTTCCAATGTATTTTAAGAATTATTTGACAAGGTGGCTTACAAATATTGATGTAGATGCAATTGCAAGTTTTAGCTGAGACAGGAGTGAAATAAATTAATCTTGAGTGGACAACCTGTATCCCTCCTGATAATATTAATATGTATCTCAAATAATAACACTTATTAATTTTTCAATCTTTGGCTCCAAGAAAACTTTCTGAATATTTTTGTGAGACATATTTTTAATAATGAAGTGATGTTTGTACTATGAACCAATCTATTACATTTACTTTTGCTTTGTATACCAATAGAATCACATGAACAATCGTGCTTCAGTTTGTGACTTAAGTTTTTTGTAATTCTGAATCAAACCATTTTTATATTCAAATTTAAATTTTAGTTGCACTTTTCCATTGAAGTTGTGAAGTTAAATGAATTCATGTATGAATGATATACTTTGTATCTGAAAACTGCTTTGTAACTAGAGCGCAGATCGCTCAGGGCTGTAAAATTCTACACAGCATTAATCCTAGTGTCATTTTTCTAGTTTTTTCTCCCTATTTTGCTGTGGTAATTATATTATTTAAGTGTTCTGCTGATGCACTTTTAATTGAAATGCTTTGACAGACGCCAAATGAATAAGTATTATTATAATTTGCTACTTTGAGTTCAGTTATAAATATAGAATTATTACTTTCTGAAATTAAAATTAATATAGAAGAAATTGACGAAAAGAGAAACACATGAAATATGTCAACATTTGGCCTGTTGCAGTTGGCTTTTCCTTTTAAAATGTATTTCGCTAATAATTTATTTTTTTAATACAAATAGCCAATGGATTATGCACCTGTGCACAAAAAAAAATTACAATATTTTCAAATAATTAATTACAATTAATATTTTTCTGTACGTTATAATTTTTTACAAATGCAATTCTTTAAATTTTTATTTTCTTTCACATCTTTTTGTAAGTGATATTCATTGCAATTGTTTTATAAAATATGGACTTTACACAGTCTCTTCCCTAATAGCTGTGACAGATCCTTATTGCACCAGTTAATTGTCCCTTTGGAAATGCAAATTTCGTATGTTCTAATTTTCAAACTTTGCATTGCCACTTCCAGTATCTTTGTCTCATTGGTGTTCTCACGATGAAACGTTTAGATATTGATTTACAATTAAGCCGTTGCTTTGTGTTCAGTTATTGTTGTAGGTTTTGAAATGTTCAAGTCCACCATTTAAGCGAAAATTATTTTCTATTGGGAGCCCAATTGAAAAAAAGAACCAAGATATTGGACCCAGCTACCTGTTCGGTAGGCTTCAACAGACGGGACTACCTATTTTTTGTTCCCCCCCCCCCCTCCTCCCTCCAGTGAAGGGGCAGACTACAACAACAGATGGTCCAAGAAAACACCTGTCGCGCGTGCCTGGTGGGCAATATCTACTACGAGGAGCCGCACTTTGAAAAGCGCGTTAAAAACTAATCATTAGGCGTACAATGATGATGTCTCATCTCCCTCTTCGCTCTCCCCCTTTTCCCCACCTCACAGCAAAACGCCAAGGTTGAATTGTTCTAAACTGTACCCATGTGGACATCCTACCTTACGAAATTCTGTAATTCAATTAAAACTCTGAGGAATTGTTTGCAATAAAACCAATAGGGTTTTCGTTGGCACGTCTGCTGAACAGAAACCGCAATTCAAGACTTTGAATTTTAAATCGGACGTATGGGAAGTATGGTGCAAGTTGACTTTTTTCAAATTTATTCTCTTTTTCCAAAGATATTGCGTGTTGGATTATATAGTCCGATGTTTTCGTTCCGCATGACTTATTAGGCAGTGGGCCATACGCTTCCAACGTTTATTCTTTGTTTATATGCATCCCATGAAAGACGGCTTGACGTTAAACTCCTTGGTTAAACAACGTCTTTAACGTGGATGTTTTTCGATTATTTTTTTACAGATGGCGGGAATGAAGAGACCTTCGCCGGAACCTGCCGACAACGGTATGTCTAAAATACAGAAGAAGCCGAAGGTGCAAAAGAAAAAGAAGAAAAGGGACCCGAACGAGCCACAAAAGTGAGTGGAAAATATTTTTTTCCCCCGTCAATATTCGTAGTTATAAATGATGCGAGTTTGGCCTGCAGCCGAACCAAAATGTCAGCTTGAAATGTGCGGCGATAAAACTCGTGCTACGATAAATATTTTTGTCTCGTGTTGATTACTACCGATGAAACGCCACGGCCGGAGAAGTGTCTTGATCCACAAGGTCTTTGGACCCATGAATGTTTTGTGAAAATTGAATGTCAACAACGAAGAAATTTAATATTCTACCAAGCAGAAATCATTTTCCATTAAACTATAAGGCACATTCCCTCGCGTTATTTTCCGGAATTGTAATTATCTAACTGTTAAGTTCATGATCTTTAGTGGAATACAAGTCAGTTATATTTAAAAAATTTAATTACATATTTGTCATCCGTGCGGAAAAAACTTCCTCTTATATATATTATCGTTGAAATCTGAAATCAATAGAAAGATCTGCCGTTTTCAGATGTAATTGGGCAGGAATTATAAAAAAAAAATCTTTTGCGTCTCTAAGTATCTCGCGTCAAAAAAAGTAATTTCCAGTCGATGGTTTAGTAAAAAAAAATGATTTTGGATAAGACAACGTATCTCAAAGGTATTGTTCTGACGCATTTAAAAAAGTGGTCAAATCGAGGAGGTACAAAATTAACCCGACTTTAAACACAGTAAACGAACTGAAATAGACGCGACAATTTTTTGCGAAACTTTTATCGATTATTGAATATATTTGTTGATATAGGCCTATGTAACATTTACTTTTTTTGGCACCCTGTGTAAAATGCGTTTGGAATAACAATAATTTATATTATTAAACTAAAGTAAATTACAAATGATATAAATAAATAAATCATCCAATAATGTCAGAATAAATTTAATTTCATACAATTAAATTACAGATTTACATATTTTCATGGAGTATACTAGATCTTGTCAGGTACTCTATGAATAAAAAAAAGAGTGCCTAAATTAATTCTATGAGATATATAATAAGCTCATGATCTGTAAAATAAATTTAATCAACCATGCTCTATGATGCACTTTATATCGAAAAGTGTTCGTCGAAAATATTTAAAAAAAATCAGAACAGTTCAACTCCTATTCAGTCCAATTTACTTGATAAATTTTCTTCCTGTTTTAATTTAATTCTGATCCATTTATGTATACAGGCGTTTATTTAAAATTTAAAAATTCAACAATATAACTGATTTTAGCCAAATCATTGTTACTTCACATTTCAAACTGTATCATTTGTGATCTGCTAACAGAATTTAACAATCCTTTCGAATCAAAATGTAAGTATTTTTCATTGTAATATAATTGGATTATTGAGATTAATTATTGACATATAGTTTGAATTCATTTGAATTAATTCTGTTTGACTTCAACAAGGTTGTGAAGATGTATTGCATTCTATAGGTTTAATTCAGGTATGATTTTTAAATTCTTTATTTATTAATGTCTGTCAAATCTTGTATCTTCATGAGATATAATTGAGTTGTATTAAATTCCAAATCTTCTGTCTAATGGCTTTTTTATTTATAAATATCAATTTTAAATTAAAAAAATGAGTACTTGTGAGACATTTATGTATCATAGAAGGTGTTCTAGGTTGGGTGTGGTAAAAACTTGTTTATATGAAGCCTGAAATGTTAGTCAACTATTTCATTTTCTTGTTATCTTATTGTTTATAGTTTTCAATTATGTTAGATTTCTTTTATATTATAGTTACTAATTAATTAAAAGAATGTTAATTTGAAAAGTTAATGTTTTCTTAGTAATTATTTGAAATTAGCCAACTTATGTGTCAGAAAAATTTAAGTATTGTCAAGTTTCAATCATTTCATTTCTTTAAATTTTAAATTCAAGGAGATGACACTAGTTAAAGCTTACATTACAAACATTCTGCACCTTCTATGATACTTAAATGCTGCACAAGTACCCTTCAGTTTAGTTACCTAATTTTTTATTGTCAATTTCTTTCACAATGTTAATTTTTTAATTTAAAATTGATATTTATAAATAAAAAAAACCATTAGTCAGAAGGTTTTGAATTTAATACAATTCAGTTATAGAATTGTTGATTATAGTGTAAGTATAAATACAAAATATGCACAAACTGCTTTGTGCTTGCCTAATCCATTACATCTATAGAATTCAAATAATCCTAATTTAACTTCAAGAATTTTTATTCTATAGATTTATTAAGTTAGGTTCACATTTTTCCTCATTAATGTTTATGTATCTCCCTGATATTGACCCAAATCTGAGGATGTTTATTTTGGATATACATACTTTCTTTGTAAATGCAATTGTTGAACTTGACAATATCCTTTTTCAGACTTATTGAATAATTTATTTGCTTTGCTATATTTAAGTGTTAAATAAATATCTATATTTGAAATTACTTTATGCAGTGTTGAAAAAAGGTGCTTTAAAAATGTGAAGTGAAAATTTGTCTATGTTTAGAATCAGTTGACTAAGTCTAGAATTTTCTGGTCTGTTATTCTAAATGACCGAGATATTGAGTCGAATTGATTACTTTCAATGCCTAATATAAAATTGGCAATGTCCTCACCCATTTGTATTGATTTTTGACTCAAATATCCCCACTTGACACATTTTGAGGGCTTCTATTCATTTCTGTTGTTCACTGCAGATTGTCCAAATATCATTCCAGGAAAAAATCTTCACTTTCTAGTGTCTCAAACATTTTCAATGACAATTAAATTTAATCATCTTCAGTTAAAGACAATATAACAGCAATAAGTTATACTATCAGGAACATATCTGCTTCATAATAATCTAGATAAGGGAATTTCAACCTTTATTTTAGAACTAAACAACCATAAAAGTCACAGTTCTTTGCAGTACAATAATTTATCATACCAAGTAATGAAATTAGTAGAATGTATGGGCCTTGCATCAGTTTTGATTCGAGCAGGTATATATTGTATATCAAGTGGTGTAAGAATCTTTGGATGTCCAAAGTTTTTATGGCTTTGTATTTTTTATTTGCTGACTTTTTTATTATATAGATGATAATGCTGAAAACTACTATGTTTGTTGACTTAGTATATTAAATTATTGTACTGCAAAGAACTGTGACTGTTATGGTTATTTTTCGAATCCTAAGATAAGCAAACAATCTTATATAATCCTATAACCTTTATTGTTTGCATAGGAAATGAAAAATCTCTAAGCAAATTTGTCATTTATTTTTTTCGAAAGCTTTCATTGTTTATGCCGTCCGACTTTTTATATATACTTTGCTTCTATCAGGAAGAAGTAGAATACAGTATAATGCCTTCAACCCAACTGTGAAGGCGTTGGTAACTGGACCATTGATATATTTTTTTTCCGAGTTACGAAGGTTCCTAGTGTCTCGTAAATTAGTGTTCCATATTTATATATTTCCATGGAAAAAGAGTGTTTTGTTTTCTGGTGAGCCGCGTATGTAGAAGTAATGGAATGTGCTTGACCGTCGAACGTTGTATTTGAATTGATGTGACGAACGTCCCCATGTATTTAGGAGCAGTGCTGTTGGATTTTAGTCCTCCCACTTGTGTGTGTGGAAGGACTCCCCTTTATTTACCGTGGAACACGAATTCTCAGTTTCCGTCGTAGCATATTTACAACTGAGAAACGATAGGGGGGGGGGCATGTTTTATTGATTATATACGGGAAAAGAAGAACCGTTCTGTAAACCACTCGAGATGTTTCTCCGCTCCGTTTCTCTGTCTCTCTCTCTGCTCCATCCGGGGCTGCTGGCTGAGTGAAAGGAAAACACAGATAATTTGATTCCTGCCATGTCTGCCCTTATTGTCAGGCGCATCCATCAACTGCCGCTATACATCTCCGGCGTAGGGGAAGGGAAAGCTTTCCCGACTTATTTCTCCGGTCGTTAATATAACTGCTGATGTCTCAGTATTTCTTGCACCGAAAGAAATGTGATGACCCGGATCTCTCCAAACACACACACACACACACACACGTACGTGCTGGTCTCGTCTACTTTACAGAAAATTATTAAACTAAACACACTACCAAATGGGATTTCCCGTACTTTGATGGGTCATTTCTCTCCGCAAATAGTTTCAAAACATCAAAAGCTCTTTACTCGGGCTTCAAATCAGCTGCTTTGTTCCCCTGTATCATTGAAAACAAAACCGGAGTGTTTATAATGTTATCAACTATGTATGGAGTGCCTTGCTCAAAGGATTAGAAGTCCATTATAATGATACTACTATATTTAACAAGCTTCCACACACAATTAAACAGTTAAAAGGATAATAAAATAAAATGAAAATATCTAACCAATTTGTTTAGCCACTCTTATTCAATTAATGAACCGACAGAATTAGTTTTTAAAATTAAAGGATATCCATTGCAAAATATTATATTATTTATAATTATAAGATGCTATTGTAATTATGTCATTCCACATCCTTGAAGACCTAGCTAGCTTCTCTACAGGAATGTGATATGGTACTATACTAGGAAAGGCCTCATTACTTACCTAGTGGACTTCCGTACATCAAATTTTGTTTTATTTGATCTGGCATTGTACTTATTTTAAAATATTTGATAAAGATCAACTCTACACACTGTTACAAGGAAAATTATACCAAACCCATCTATAATTTACTGAATTTGAGTCCAACACAGCCAGTTCAAAGTTACTATTTCAACATCAGTAAAAACTTGTAAATGCATATATTCTATATTTTACTAAACTTTTGTTGCTTATATTATTAAAGTAATTTATAGGCACTATAAATAGTTGTTTTTTTTAAAAAAAAAGTTAATATGTATAATAAACTACACACACACACACACACACACACACACACACACACACATATATATATATATATATATATATATATACCCACCTTTATGTTACATTTTTTATTCCTGGATAATAGATCTTTATTAATGAATCTTATTGGAATTTGTGATAGAACTGTTTTTCACAGGTTGGCTGTTTCATGAAATTATAGATTGTTTGATATCGTTTTACTTGTAATGTTGTTTAGAATTGGTATATATTTAATATTGTGAAATTAAAATATCAAGGAAATATATATTCAGGTTTGATGTTGTCCACTATGTGAGAAACAAGGCAAACGGGGTAGTAATTCACTGGGTATACAACAGCCCAGTCGCACTCCCTAGTGAATCTTACTATAATATTTTCCAAACCTAATCTGTGTATAAAATAGAATCGAGTGATTTTATCATTTATATTTTCATTTATTTATTTAGTCAAACTGATTTGGGTTTGACCTGTTGGTTGTGGCGGTGTTACAAAGTCACATCAACTTAACCACTGTTACTTAAATCTATTGATACAAGAAACTAAAAAAGTACTAATTTCAACCATTCTTTTTTTCTCTGACTATTTTTAATTTATTTGATTCAGTTTCTTTCTAAAAGTATAGCTACTTGTAGGGATTGTGGTTTCCGACATTGGTGTGATTCAAATTAGATGGCACCTGGGGAAAGATTATTCACGTGCAGTATTTTTCCTATGCGACATATTTTAAATAAAGTTAATTTTTGGAACAAGCGACGCGTGTTCGGCGCTATTGTATGAGCTCACTGCCGCTGTGGCAGTTTCTGGAGCTTTACTGGCAGTGGAGGGGGGCGGGTGAGAAGGTGAGACGGAATACTGCGCGTGTGCATTTCTCATTCCATATGCGATTTGCTGTGCTGACAGTGTTTGTCAGCTGGCTGCATTAACGGGCAGTTTTAAAGCAGGAATACACTCTGTTAAAACAGAAATAGTAATATGATTCTTAAAATTAAGGCAAAAAATATTCCTAAACCTATTCGTGTTGCAGCATATTTACACGAGCCATCGATGAATTATTAAATTCATCGTATTTTCAGTGTGTCACGAGGCCATCGAAGTTTTTGCAAAGAGTTTAAGTTGTGTGTTACCCACTCGAGCTCTCTTCTCTTCTCATCACCATGTCCAGGGAGTGTGAATTTGAGGAGCCCACGACGGCCGAAAGTTTCGTCTTCATCATTTCCTTAGCGACCCCCCCCCCTTCTCAGTAATTAGGAAAAGCGTGTTAGCATCACCAGCTACGGGAACAGGAGTAGAGTCGATATTGCCAGGAAGTATCCAATATCCTCTTCCTCCAAGACAGTCGTCTATTATCCTCGGGGCCTTCCTCAGACACTTGACGATTTATAACTCGAGTTTGATTTTTAAAGGATTGTGGGAGGGGGTAATAAAAATATATTCCATCCATCGAATCGATCGATTCGTTGATTCATTTATTCGGCGGGGCGACGTTGTCAGATATTTCACGTGCAGGCAACGGCGCTCTCTCGCCATGCAGATGGCGTCCTCGTTTTATTATTGGAACCCGTATTTCAGTTCCTTATTACGTTTTCTCACGAGCTTTATCGCTTTTATAGCTTGCTGAAGTGCAATAAAAGTAATTCATTTCCTCTGTAATTGCTCGCCTAGCAATTGTGTTAAATTGCATCGACTTCATCTCCGAGTGGTGGGGGCGGGGGGCAGTTTTCTGTGATACTAAAAACTGTTTCTGGTCGGTTAACATCCATCCATCCCCATAACAGGTGATACAGCAGCACCGTACAGCGATTACGGTACGTGACATCAGCATACTTGTAAATGTCACATTTTCTCCACCCTCATTCCGCGGCTTCCGCACAAAATGTCGAAAAATCACTGCGCGGCAGTTCCACGAAGATCGAGGAACCCAGCTGTATCTGGAAATACTATACGGCAGCGAACAAACAGTCCGGAATCTTGACGAAAAGACGCTTAATCGGGTTAAGGTTGGGGGTCGGTGAGAAAATAGAAAAATAAATTATTATAAAAATTAAAATGCTTTGTATACGACAAACAACGTCCCATCCCTAATTGGGACATCTTCAGGTGTACAATTTCAATTAAATTCAGTTATAATTTATTATATGAAAATTTAGATTACCATAAATTTCGAACGTGCGGTTTCTATACACGTTGCGGCCGAAATAGGTATGAAACGTTGTGTTTGTCAAATATAATGTTTTCAATTTGTTTATAAATGTTTTCCATTACGCTGGCGTTTTTCACATTTATTTAAATAGAAGTCAGATATTTAATACTGCGAGATGTTCACGAAAGTGACGTCATAGTCTTACCACGTCAACGGCCGAGAGGCAACAACCTGAAGATTTAAACGTTCTGTGGTTGTACATATATTAAAAATATGCGTGTTAAATTGTAATGCAAAACAATAAATTTATCTCAGGATTTATAACAAAAGTCGCGGTTTTAGAACGACTAATGAATAAAATCAATTGAATTCCATTTCAGAAGAAATTCAGCCGATTGACCGGCCGTCATCAGGAAAATACGAGGCGGCTCCCTCTGCTTCGTTGTTGAGACCAGTCTCAGTATTGTCTTGGTTGTTAACCTCCGAAAGTGCTATGGGACAACAACTTTTGCCCTCTCTCGGTTATTACTATAATTGTCACAAACAACGCTGACTACGCATGTCTCAGGTGAAGAGAAAACGTATTGAACCTTTGGAAGATTCGGCACAAATAAATTTTATTTAAAAACCCATATAAGTACAAAATACCTAGGGATTGAACAACATCCTCCAGAAAATTTTATTTATTTTACTTACAGAAAATATATAAATATAGTACAATAAAGTTAATAAAAGGTCTCTGAAATTATGATAAAAGATTGAATGAAATAGCAGCCAGGCAATGGCTATGACCAAGAACCAACTGTTGACGACATTCTCAGGAATGGACGGACTCAATTGGGTGCCATTTGTAAAGGTCCAATGGACCTATTTTGACTTCTTAATGATCATTCGTCCGCTTTTCTTAGTATTCTAGTTGGTATGAGTATTGCTCATTCACTAGGTTTTTATAAGTCGCCCAATGGAGTTACTGAAATCTTCAATTGCTTCAAATGTAAAAAAAAAACATGCTGAAGGCCTCGTATTCCTGTAAAGCTCTGGCTGGGGACTGAATTCTACAAGGTTCTATTCTGGGTCCATTGATCTTTGATATATATATGGGTATGACTCTTTTTCCATGAGAATGTTTGTATTGAAACTACTCTTCACAAATAACAGTTAAACTCTATGACTACCCTAGAAGAATTTTGCTGGCAGGTTGTCGACAAGAATTAACATCAACATACAGTTACTTTTATACCAATTTCCAAGACATTACCCAGTACTTTGAACGGAACTAATAAGAGTTCAGACCGATTTATAAATTCATGTTCCATTAATGATGACCAGAGTTCTGCAATTCTTTACAAGTAACTACTAATATTTTCAGGTAGGCTTCTTTTGTGTGCTTGTTGGCATCACAGAAATATTTCTCCGCAGTCCCATTGAAACGGCAAACGGTATTTTATTTCCATTTTGTTTTATTCGTCACGGTATTCATCTTGACGCCGGACGAACGGGCTTTTGTACTATTGTATACAAATGTGCCCCCTCTTTTTTTTCTTCTTTCACCTACACCTATTTTTTTTATTCGGTTTCGTGTTCGCTGGGGGCTAACTGAGGGAAGGAGAACTGCATAGGCAACTCAAACTTGCTGAAAAATTATTCTCTGCGACGCGCGCGTACACACGCGCACAAAGTGATAATAAACGAGCTTGTGAAGTCTGCCGGTGTTGTTTATTTCAGAAGGCGAGATATTACCCGCGTTTCGCTATAAAATACTCACTCCCTATAAATACGAGCAGAATCTGTGCCAACTAGTTTGTCCTGTAAGCTCGGAAGGCAGGGAATTCAAATTTGTCTTATCAGTTCTACCCGAATTTAGAACACATCGCACCCTGCTTTCATTTAAATATACGAATGAGTAGCAATTAGAAGTATTAAATGAATAATCCAATCAAGAATATTTTTAAATAAAATAAAAAATGGAACATATTAATAGAATAAAACTTATCACGACGTTATCGTTCTCTTTTTTAACCTCTTTAGGTTAAAATGAAAATATTAACGTCTGGTTGAAAATAATAATCACTCTTTAGGTTAAATTATGGGAAAAAATTACAATTCTGTATACAATTTATTTCTCTGTGGAAAAGGCACACAAAACATTTAATTATGTATTGATATTTCAAGGTATAAATTATATTGATGCTTAATTAGTGGAAATTGGCCTTAAGTCAGAATTTATATATAAACATTTAAATTTACAATAAACTTAAAAACATAACATTTCATCCCTTAGTTTAGGGACCTCTTCAGATGTATGTAAAATATCAATAATATCAAAAAAGACAAATGTTGAATCTCTTGAGTATCTAAATTTTTTGTTAAATTATTTTATCAAAAGTTACAAAATATTTTAATTGGTTATTAATATACATCTGAAGAGGGATGAAATGTTATGTTTTAGTTTATTGTAAATTTAAATGTTTTATAAATAAATTCTTACTTATGGCAAATTTTCACATTATTTTTAATAAATTATAAAATTTATTATTTATTAAACAATTTTTAATTATATTGAGACTAGTAAAATATATTATATTTGCACCCCTTCATGGTCCAAAAAGGAACAGAACAATTATTTTATTAATGTTTTATTCAAATAATATTTATAAAATTTAATTGGTTTAGTTAGTTTATAATTCAATGAAATATTTAATTAGAAGCATTTTTCACTGGTTATTGTTTATGGGTTAGAATGAATTGTTGATATTTGTGTATAACTACAGTAACGTCATTTTACATATTACATATTAAAAATTCACTTGGACATTGAAAATTTAATCTGTATTTATTTATTGATGTATCATATTTCCTCTTTGGATGAATAATTGAAAAAATACCTGGAAGTAAGGAAGTATTGTACTGCCATTTTGCTTGAAGACCATCCTCTGTGGTTTTGTGTGTGAGATGATTCTCTTTCTATTAATTTACTGTGAACAGATAAGTTTTATGAGACTTGGATTTGTTTTACTCCAGTGTTTTATTTCCTTCTAGGTGTCCAATACAATCTTTTTCATACACAGTGTATTTATACTCATTTACTTAAATGGACAGTTAGCATCATTAGGTTGAGGGTGCCTAAGTCCCCTTCATATGTCTATATATTTTTCAAAAGTTTCTACAATAGTTTTTCTTAGCTTAACAGTGTTGGAGGAGGAGTGTGCCTTTTTTAAAAATGCCATCAAAATCTAAGACAACCCTTTTTTTGTTAATCGCCCCCCCCCCTGGCCTTCAGTGTGATTCTAACCTCTAATCTATGTGGACGTTTATGACGATTTTTTTATTTAAAGAAAAGTCTGGTGATTCGACAATTATTATACATCACTGACCAACCCTGTATTTTTTTTCTGAGATAGTAACCAGTTTGTGTTTTTTTACTTCCAGGCCTGTTTCGGCTTATGCTCTGTTTTTCCGTGACACACAAGCTGCCATCAAGGGCCAAAACCCCAATGCCAGCTTCGGAGAAGTCTCCAAGATCGTAGCTTCGATGTGGGACGCTCTGGACGCAGAACATAAGAACGTGAGTACACTCGAGACGGATAGGATTCGGAGAGCCGGAGAGTCGTTTAAAAGAATCGTTTCTTAGCAATGAGATAATCGATCTGCCCAACGTTAATAGGCGGAAGCTTTCGGCCTTTTTGGTCTTACTACGTGTCAAAAATATTAGCCTTAAGGCTAAAATCTTTAATCGAGATTGAAAATTACCAAAGTAGGTCCAAAGCTTTCTTGCCTATTAATTTTTTTAAACGCTTTACGAGAGACTTGTGGTTTTTCTTTCTGAATATAAATGGTGAACTGTCTTTAACCAATTAAATGTTTGTGGGTTTCTTGGTATATCATTAAATCTGAGTAAAAAAGCGGTGCCTTTAAAATTTTTAATTTTACCAGGCTGTACAATAAATAAATTATTAAATCAGAGTTTTAATATGGATATGGCGTTTGAAATTTATTTCAATCTTTAGGGCATTGGCAGAGAAATGTAGGAATTATAGTTTTAATTGTAGTTACACTTTATTTTGTAGTTAATAGTTAGTTGAACAAAACTATCTACATCGAAAGTACAAAAAGCAACGCTGGGAGTAATATGTTAACTATGGATGATGTGAAATCGTAAGAAAATTAAGTTTCTGTCCTGATTATTTTAGCAATAAAACATACTGCTTGTTAAAGGATCTAAGACTATCACATCAAAATTTATTAAGAGTCTCATTGTTTATTAAGTCTTGGAGAGTGCCGCTCATAACTTTTTATATTCAGAACCAGAGTCGAATCTTTCTTCAACTCGACGACTCAACCTGTAACTCACTCTCCAAGAGTTCTTCAACGACTCAACTCCAGAGGGGAGAGACTCGTCACGAGCCGGCCTAAGAAACTCTCTCCACGACTCTACATCTCGAACTTTGAGTCGTAACTCTATTCACTAAGTTGTAGAGTACGGTTCTTTAATAAGAATCGATTCTCGATTCATTTGCCCACCTCTTCCGCCTATTAAATTTGTTTAACACTTAACGAGACCGTGTACGGTTTTTCTCCATGAATAGAAATTTACGAGTAGGAAAGTTCTGTTACTGCCCTACTTGATCGGATTACAAGTACACATTTTGGTCATTTTTCGATTTTCAGCTCCCCCCCCCCCACACACACACACACTCCCTTTCCCCTGTGACCATGGAATTAGTGTGAAATGTTTTTAGACAAACAGGAATCAATTAGTCACGCGGAACGTTTTACTTGGTTTCAAATTAGAAATCCAAAACATTGTGTAATAAAGAACGAGGGAGGAAGATGGAAGAAAAAAGTGGGGGGGGGCATAAATGCAATTGGAAATCTGAGGAATGCGAGACGAACGTTTTCCTGGAAGATGATTCGAAGGTAATCCATCAAGGTGAGGGGCATCTGGCGGCAATTCTCGCTGACAGGCCGTGGCGAATAATTAGGCCACGTGTTCCGTCGGTTCGCACCTGCGACTTGACAACGTCGTGCCTCTATTGGCCAATTCGCTGGGGGAGGACGTTGTTCTTCACGGGGATAACGGTGTTTAACGTGTTGTCACCTGGGAAATTGCCTTACGTCCATCCTCAATGTTTCATTTTGAAGACAGAAATCGACGTCGTGGACCGGGCATTAAGAAGAGGATTTGGATTTAAAAAGGTATAAATTGAAGTCTCTGAGAGCAGTAGCTGGCGGATTTCACCTGGATTTACTGTTTGGCAAAAAATGTTGAGCGCTCTTTCACAATCCGTAACCCACATATTGCAACATTGCAATACCAAATAAACAAAACGGATTATCGTCATGTCCTTATTAAACAGTCATCGAAAGAATAATTTATTCAGTAATATTTTACGATTTTTTGGAATTCCTTTAAGGTTCAACATAAGCAGTGAAGAACATGAAGATACAAAAGTGATAATTTCAATGGTCAAAAGTCTCGTTCACTGCTCACTGCAAATAATTCACTCTATGTATTTACAGTAGGAACTAATCGCTATATTAAATTAATATTTATCTCATAAAGCATACGCATTATTACGTCAGTTGTGACGTAATACGCAGTCTCGTTGGTCGATTTAACGAAGATTGTCTATCTTCCCAAAGTAGTGCTTTCGCAGCGTTAATTTCATTTCTTTCCTTTTCCATAATCGGTCAATTTCACCTATTAATTTAATATGTTTATTAAAATGGCTGCTGTTTGTATATCCCAAATAAAGTAAGTCTGCAAATAAAGTCAGAATAATTTGAATTTAATAGGCTAAAGAAGTGTTTAATGGCACCATAACGTCAAACTCGTCCCCGTCCAAATTGGCGTTCTTTTTTCGTATTTATTTAAATAATATTTTTATTTTCGTCTATTTTATTAATATTAGAAATTAACGACCTTTTCAGACATTGTAAGATATTTTATTTAAAACTTTAAAGACGATCCAATACTACGTTTTTGTACTTTCAACAGTTTTTCTAATCAGGTTCTTATGTTACTAGTGTAACCATTTTGTGTCATACAATATTTCAAATTACAAAATTAACAATATATATATATATATCTATATATTTCTTCTTATTCTTCTATTATAATATTTAAATTCAAATTACATATTTTCAACGTTCTTCAAATTAAATAATAAATGTTACCAATTAGAAAGTAAATATGGACATCATTTTTTCAAATTAAAATTACGTCAATAATTACAAAATAATGTGATTGTAAATATTACTTAATTTTGTGAATTCACATAATGACACTTGAAAATAATTTGGGTTTATATTTAATTTGAAATTTATAACATTATTAAATTTCACGAATCTTGAAAATTTCTGATTTTTAATTTAGATGTTGAAGAATAAGAAGGAATATGTACTGTAAATTTTGTGATTTGAAGTAGTTCGGAGAGACAAAATTGTTACCATAGTAAGATAACCTGATTAGAAACCCTGATGATAATACAAAACCGAACTGAATCGTCGATGAATAAAAAATTTGAAAAGCTCGTTAGTTTCATATTTATAAATTCAAATGTTTATAATTGGGCATTTGATTTTCCTTTCTTTCAACCGTAATTTATTTGGAATCTGAAGACGATCGTTAATCGAAATTGGTAAACAAAAATAAGGATGGCCGGGAGTTCTCTACATTTTTTTTTGTGCGTTTCAATTTTATTTTGCCGTTTGCCAAGCGCGTGTGTATTCTTATAAACGCCGCCTGAAAACGTCTCCAGACCCTCCAACCTGTATCGTTATTAAATGAGAGAGATTTATTTTTCATTTCACTGTAATATTAATAAAAAATTCCATCGTCTCTGCAATTACGACTTTATTTTATTATGACGTTGTGTTTTTTCTTTTCTCTTTTTTGCTTACGAATTTAGAGAAAGTGGTTCGTACCAATTTCCTGGATCTACCATATAAATAAATTATTGAACTACTTCTTCCCCTCGTTTCATTGTTAAGAGCCTTGAGAGCACCACGATAAAATTCCTAGGGCGGCGGCGATGTAAGAAGGCCGAGTTGGTGGGGGGGGGGGGAAGTAAAATTTCAATACCAGGAGGATGTGATCAAACATTCAGACCTGCTCCTCAGAGACAGAGAAATATGAAAATAGGCAACAGAGGAAATGTGAGTGGAAGCGGAGAATGGTAATCTATTTCGAGTCATTTCTTATTCAGGCGGTAATAAAAGAGAGAAGTTGTAGCTTTGACAGGCACAGCAGAAGAGAGGGGAAACAAGAAAGAGAAATAAAGGTGCAGTGCGGAGATAAGGAATGAATGTGAAACACTTCTTTCTCGCATTAAAATGGAAAAAACTCCCCCATTGTTGGGGAGGGGGGACGTAATTGTAGCCGAAACTTTTTCCACCTACTTACGTACGTAAGAGGGGGATGGATGGGGCGAGGTGGGGCGGAAGCGTTTTCGGAAAATTAACGATCTTGGCGCTGAGTCTATATAATAAAAAGCAGAGTATAACTATATATTTCTTAACTTTCCTGATAACCCTTTCAAAAACTTCGTTTCTAACGTTGCGCGCGCGTTAAATGCAAAATTAAAACTATCCGCCTTTATGGCTTTATGAAGTATACTTGTTAACTTCTTCCAGCGAATATTTAGAACTGACGTTTACAACACATCTTCCTTCATTCCATTCAGGTGCAATTTCGATGACCCTCACGTTCAGTGGACAGAGACCTGATTACAGAAATTGTAGTTAGTATTCATTGCAAATACAAAAGCCAAATGACCAGTTTGAAAGAAAAAAAAGCTATATCTTTCTACTGAAACAATAAATAATTACAAAATTATTTCTTGCCCACTAATTTGGGTCTGCATCAATAATAAACAGCTTTGAATATATATATATATATATATATATATATATATATATATATATATATATATATATATATAATATATAATGTTGAGGATTTTTATATTGGTGACAATCACACATACACATGTTCAAATATATATATGATATTAGTAAGGATGACATTGTCAAAATAATGTGGCTTACCTGAAAGTGAAGTGTGGTGTAACCATAAGGAACCAAAGGTGGTGGTTCAAATTTTCCTGAAGGATGAAGGCTGAGAGCCCCCGAAAATTTGGCTACACCGCACTTCACTTTCAGGTAAGTCAAAACCTATCTCTTTTTCCTTCTATACCAATATTGCAATTATATATATAATTAATAAATATATTAAACACATATCCAAATAACACACAATTAAGTGCTAAATTAAATACCACACTTCAACATTTCTGCAATCTTTGCTTTTGTCAGGTGATTCACAAGAAAAATGCAAGAACCATGAGAATGGCACAAGCTCCTGGGTTGGTCCCCAGTTTTGTGGTTAGTCTATGTCATTCTTATGACACTTGCATTTTTTGTGAATTGCTTGATGAAAACTAGGATTGCAGAAGAAACGTGTGTTATTTATTTGGCACTTATTTTTGTCTGTTATTTGGCTATTTATTTATCTAATTAGTAGATTTTAGATGCAGAAGTTTTGTAGTTTAAGTCCAAATATAAATTTTACTAAAATGGTTTGTTTTAGTTAAATAATACAAGTTTTTATTCTGTCAGATTGACTGGCTGCCTGTTTTGCTATTTATATTTTAAATTATTGTTGTAAGATTAACTTCAATATTAAATATTCAATGTAAAGAAAACTAGTTTCTGCAAACAATAACAGATAAAGGAAAATATTTGGGAGACAATCTATGGGCTAAGAAAATTTTCTCAAACTAAGTAGCATCTGGTTGATTTACTGTTAAATGTTGAAAGTAGAAATGAAACCTTTTAGAAATCACTTGTTTAAAATCAAATGTATTTGTTGTTAGCTTTTAGCAGCTAATGTACCATAATAATCCTCAGACGTATTTTTTAAAAACCACCTCTGTCGTGTGTGCTATGGAAATAATTCACAATTTTTTTTTAATTTTCAGGTTTACAAAAAGAAGACAGAAGCTGCTAAGAAAGAATATCTAAAAGCTCTAGCTGCATATAGGGCGAGCCTCGTATCAAAGGTAAATTTTTCTTCAATATTAGTTTGTAAGGTCATGTGACTGAAATATGTTTTCAATATACCCAGATATATTGCTCAGCGCAAGTTAAAATATTATTTGTCCATTTAAAAGATAATTTTGTATTGATGATCTTAACTTTCTTGACATGTATTCATATTGTGGTGTATCATATACCACACAGATTTCTTAATTTGAACTATTAGAAGTAGTTTTTAACCAATACATATGTCAAGTAAATCATATTTAAACTTTGTGTTTGTTGTGATCTAGGGAGCTGGAGATTCTGAGAATTTGTATGGAGGTTACGGCGGATATGGAGGAGGCTACAGTGGATATTCCCCTCCCACAGCATTGCCGTCTCCACCAATGTCGGCTCCTCCACCTCCTCCACAATCACAACAGCAACAGCAGCAGCAACAACAACAACAGCAGCAGCAACAGATGAACAACATGAATAAGAAACCTCAGATGTTGGGTCCAATGATGCCGGACAGGGGGGCACCTCCTCCACAGCCCCAACCACAACAGGTAAAAAACATGCAAATCTCTTGAAATGATCAATAAATATTGATTTCCTACATTACTTGTACAGTACTGAGTGCAGAAATGAATTATTTATTAAAGAATTTTTTACCCAAATTTGGGATACTTTTCCTAGATTACAATATTAAGCGCAGAAGATAATCTTTTATATAAATAAATGTGGGTTACTGCAGATACAGTCATTATCAACAGTAACAGATTCTCAGATTTTGTAAACATTGTGTGTATATTACACACACACACGTGTGTGTATATATATATATATATATATATAGTGATGATTTAATTTATATATCTAATTAAATGGGTGCTTACAAATAATGTAGGACAATTACTAACCGGAACACACAAGTTCGTCAAGTCACTGGCCAAGAGATTATTTTTTTTAATACATTTTTATTAGCAATCAGATTACATACAATCTTTAAGCTAATTTGATAACATGTACAATTTAATAAAAGTGTCATGTACTGATGTCGTGGAGAGGTGAGGGTCCAACAACGTCACCTCAGTTTCTATTGCAGTCTATCGGCCAGCATCTCTTCAGTATTCGGTTGTCAGTTGGTTGTAGTAACAGCTCTAGTAGTCGATTGGGATGGGTTTGAAGTTTAGTATGGTGTTTACGATTTTTATCTTTGAAGACGTTTGCTACATATGGTGTGTTGAGGTCAGTATGTAAGCTGAAGTTGGATACATACCAGGGAGCATTTGTAATAGTGTGAAGGATTTTTGATTGTACTCGTTGCATGACTTCACATTCATGCAAACTAAACTAAAATATTAATTACAATTATTTTAAACAAAGTGAGGTAAGACTCGATTGTTACAATATATAACACTTGAAGAAAATGTGATAAGGTCCAATTATCCTCATGTGGATAGGAAATAGAGACAGTTAAGCCAACTTCCCTAAATCAACAGCTGGTCTGGCACATAGTTCAGACCTCCTTCCCTGAAAATTTGAAATATTTTTACTACTCAATTAAACTTTAACACTGCTTGGCCTACTTACACCTACGTTTCATGGCCCACGGGATACAGTGACCTCTGTCTTTCATGAACACCATCAACAGACTGATAATCCTACTAACCAAAACTCCACAAGGTTGCTACTGTGACAAATTCATATAGTCAGGTCTCCCACACGACATTAACCAAACACCATTAGACTTACTCGCCGCCACTGACCATCAAAACCAATTCAAAAAACATCTGGGAGTACTTTAAATCCACCATTCTCACAGTATCCAGTGACTGTTCAAGCATTCTTTTAAATACATAGCCGTTATTTTATGGAACCAAACTTTATAATTGAACAAGTCTAAAAATTATATTAATAACAACATTGGTGTATGTTGTGGTAACCTTCAAAACTTTAATTTAATTTTTCTGAATATACCAATATATATATATATGGCCTGGGTTTTTCAAAGTTTGATTTTGCTTCTAGAATGTAATTTACATCGATAAAAATGTGTGTGACTCAAAATTGAACTGTAATTTGAAGTTGTGAAACTAAACAAAAAATTTTCAGTTTTGTGTCTTGTTGTAGGGTATGATGGGACATGTGGGCAGTCACATGCAACAGCCACATATGCAGGCTCCAGTGCCACAGAGCACTTACATGCAGCAGGTGTGTTGAACAATAAATACATTTAAATTAACATTTATAGTTTTTACATCTTATATTTATTATGTAAAAACAAATATATTCCAACCAATAACAGATATTTATGTAAGAAAACCAATTCAAAATACCAATTATGTTTCAGTAGATTTTTTATACCTTCAACAGGTTGTGGCTCTTCCTAAATTAAGGAAGAAATTCTTCCTAAATTTCTTCCTTAATTTAGGAAGAAAGTGTACAAAAATGTACTGAAACGTCATTAGTATTTTGAATGTTTTTTTTTTAAAAAAAATTGTGTTAGAAAACTGTTGTTTTTTAATATATTTAATTTATCAATTAGTAATTTATATTTATATGATTTCAAATAAAAATTACAAATAATAGATATATCCTATATATGTTAACAAGTAGACTATTATTATTTATCACTTATTGGTAAGTATAAGTTTAGTATCATTTATTTAACAGTATTTCAAATATTGCAGGCTCAGCGCAGTGATCATGTAGTGTCCAGCCCTCCTCCAGGTGCGGGACCACCACCTGTAGCACCACCAGCACCCCAGCCTGCAGTAGCCAACCCTCAGATGCGTCCAGGATCCAACACCTGCATCCGTCACGGCTGCCCGAACGCTGCTATTAGTAATTCCGAATGGGAAGATGAATACTGCAGCAATGAATGTGTTGTGAGCCACTGCAGGTAAAGGAGATACCTTACTTTCTGGTGACTTAAACTGAAGGAAATTTTGAACTTCAATCCATTCATTAACATATTTTCATAGTAAAAAATTGTTTGTGTATAAAAGGAATAGCATGCTGTTCACTTTTTACATAAAATGCTTAATTTAATGGTGTCACAATTTGTAGTTGGTGATGAAAATCAATTTCATTTACTTACTTACTGGTAATGAGTAAATGTGATTTATATTCAATATTTGACAGAAGTAAATAATTGTGTAACACCATTCAGAGCAAATTATTTTTATGCCAAGGAAATTTATTTCAGCCAAGTGTTTGGTATAGTTGTCATGGTTGACACAGCAGAGTCCTACTGCAACCTAACGAATACTATCTCTGCCAGGTCCTGTGGTCTGAGAGGGTGATGAAACAGTTGGTTGGATATTTAGGGGGAAAGTGTTTTATTAATTTCTATAAACAAATGTTTCTTTTGGCAGATATAGTAAAAGCAGGTCAACATTAATTTATTGCATTAGGGGGGAAAAAATTACATTTTACTTTTTGCCACTTGCACATATAAAGTGACTTTGGACAGTCTGAGACTGGTTAGAGGCAAGAAATGTAGAGTGTGACATGGCTTCAGCAATAAATTTTGAAAGTGGTATTTTGCTTTCAGAATGTGATGCTACTGGCTGAATCAAAATATCATTTTATCTACTGTATATTCAATGCTGAGGTGGCCACATTCTCTCTAACTGGCCAATTATTTCATTGTTAATTTTGCTATGTATATTTTTCAATTAAATCCATAATCATTAAATCATTTGTGAATAGCATAAAAAGTTCCTGGAAGATGACAGATCTTGCAATCCCTGAAATGTCACAGTTAAATCACTGTTGTACCCATGTGGAAATCCTAGAACTCTTTCTGCAGCAACTACACAGGGCAAACCTTCCATCTTTGGTCATGATACACTATCTTTCTGAATATTCGTAACAGTTGTTTTAAATAACGAAATTTTGGCTTGGAAAGAAAAAGACATTGCAACTTCTAGAATATGTATTATGAAAGAAAAGTCTCTGTAAATTATAGCTGAATAAGTGCCAATTTGAGTGACTTAATATGGGGATGATAGTGACACGATTTTTTTTTCTGTTTCTTGACATTCTGTACATGAGTAACATAGAAGGTTATAGTGTGCATATTTACTTCTAAAATGTTTCCACATTCACAAAGTTTATTACATTTCACTTTTTCTCATCTTTTTTTCAGAGATGTTTTCAGCTCCTGGGTAGCATCTAATCAGAGCCAAACACAAAACTTCTCCACTGTAAAGTAAAGTCACAACAAACACATTCTACCCATCTGATGGCAAAATAAAATACAAAAAAAACCTACAATCTACAACCTGTAAAGTGGAAAGCATCATTTAGCTCCATCTGGAGCAAGACGTGTAATAAAATGGCTCTCACCCTTGTTATACAAAAAGATTATTGTAAATGTATATGTATATAAAAATTTACTTGGTATACTTAAATGACTTATCGGACACTTTGTGTCACTATATTCGACTAGAGTACCTTATCTGTTGACAGAAGGTTGGATGAATCGGGGTAAATCCCCACATTAGAGTATGTAAGCAATCTCTCAAAGAGATAAAAAATATTGTCATAAGTTTAAAAGTGTATATCTTGAATACTTGTATACCTTATTGACAGTTGGTCTCTGTCATTTGTTGCATGTTTGAACTCTTTTCAATGACAGTAGAGTTATAAATTTCCCCCCTCCCTATCCCTTACCCTCAAAATCAGTGTGGTAATATTACAATAAACCTTTTTTTAAAGAAAAAAACAAAATGATAGTATATCCTGCTCATATGAATGTTGCTGTTTCTTCCTGGAGTCTATATTATTATTACTAATAAATAATTATATAAACATAGAGAAATTAGTATAGGTTCGAACAAGTGGTGGGAGACAACCCACAGAACCTGTTCCTTGATTAGCATGTGACTTTCTATACCATATAATGACAGTAATTGAAGCTTATTTTTATATTGTACAAGAAGTATGAGGAAGGCAGGAGTACGTACAGTGTGGTGTGTGTGAGTACACACCTCATTTATTTGTGGTGTATAGGCTGGGAACTCCTTGCGTGAACACTTTTATTAATCTTTGACGTTCTACTGTCAGAGGGAAAAAGAAGACTGTTAATATATTCACTGTTGGAAATCTGATTGAAATAAATTTGAAGCCATTTTGTAGCCTGCTTATTGTGGAAAAAAGGCAATCACATTTTGTAAATAAATGATGATGGTGTACCTCAAATTGACGTCGTGTGACAGACTCCTGACGAATTGACGTCCAGGCTGAGCACTTCAAGAGAGTTGCTGTGACGGACCAACTGAGAACTTCAGTCTGTAAATAGTGCTGTTGTGAAGTGTTGGTATCGCCTGTAATTACCGTACCTCGATTCTGACTCATTTTGAGCTCTCGTACGAGTTTTGCATCGGTGGGGTGAGAATCAGCCGCTTCACAGTGGGGATTAATTGTTTCAATTTGAGATAAAACTGTTTTGCAGAATTGCATTTTAATTCAACATGAATTATTTAATTAGTGATATAGTATTTGGCCAAAACAAAATGCTGCTTTAAGTGGTTACTTTAATATAACTGTTACATTATGGCAATACTTGTGAAGCAAGGTGTCTGGAACAATAAGGCAATATTGAACTAGTTCCTGCTGTGAATCCCTTCAGTGTTGTGAACTCGTCGTGGTGACAACCCTATCTTTTTTACCGTTAACTTGTGGCGATGATACCCAATTATGAGTTTACTTTCTTATGTTCCACACTTATTAATCCATCCCAAGAGAATATGTCATTATAAAACCACGCCAATGACATTAACTTATTTTGTCGGCGGTGGTCAATTGACGCTTTCTGCCATTTTTTTAGTTTTTAATTATTTTGGTTGTTATTTTTCACTTTATTCTTTCTTGTTATGTATTAAATGTTTTTAAATTTTCATCTTGTGCAAATGTAAATGGTTAACTTGCATTTACTGAAATAAGATAGATACATTATTTATATATACATATAAGAAGATTGATCTTTGTATGATTGAGAATGTTTGCCAGTGATTGTAAAAAGTTAATTTTTTTTTCACTGAGCAAAGTGTAAGCACATAACGTTTTAGTATTCAAGAAAATATGTATAAATATTGTTTGTTAAATGTTATTTTATTTTATGAAAAAAAAATTGTTTCTATACTGTGAATTTGTGATCTTGAACCTGATAATAATGGGCATTTTGTTTGTTAAGGCTCCTTTTTTTTTATTACACACGCCGTATGATGCGTATAAAGTTAAAAAGCGTCAATGAATATTAAATAATATGTGTAACCAACAAGCAAACTACATTTACAATCATTCTAATGTTATAAATTTTCATGTTCAATAGTTATCAATAGCTCATAAAAATAAAAAACAAAGAAATTTTTTCCAAAAATCTTTGTACGAAGATTGTTGGAATGAGAGAGCCTTACATGCAAAGCCAGGTGAAAGATAGACTTCAATAGACCAAATAGTGAACCTAAAAGAAGTTGAAATTGTTATTTTCTTGAAACTATTGCAAATATCACTGTACAGGTCATGTATGTAGCACAGGCCACTAGATGTAATTGTAAATGCATTATAAATCATACAAAAATAAATAAATAAACAAGCTATGTGTTTTACATTGTGAATCTTGATTGTAACATTTCCCCATCATCAGTACTCTTATTGTTTTGGATTATGACAATTGCCCACATTAAAGAAATGCAATTGGCCAATTAAATTGTCTATTTAAAGATTTGCAGATTTAAAAGTTATTGAAGGGGGAAAAAGTTGATTATTCTGCAGTGCATAGTGAGACAGAAGAAATTAATCACAATTTACAGGTAATTGTTACTTTGCATTAAAATTATGATTAATTTGCAAACTTATAAAATTAATTTGTATTATTTCATTAATCTAATCTGATAAGTTTTTTACTTTGATCATTTTGTTGTTCAAGTAAATGACCTTGATCTGAATAAATAGCCATGATTTGGTGGCTAAAACAATGTGTGTTATAGCTCATTATGTTTCTTAGAGCCTGGTATAACTTAATCATAAGTACCCTGATAAAAAGGGATCCAAATAGACTAAGAATGAATTAAAGCAATAAAAGAAATGGGTCCTCCAGAAAATACTTCAGAAGTTAGAAGTCTAATGGGAGGCATTAATTATTTAGCATGTTTCATTTCCCACTTAGCAACTAAGGCGAAACTGCTTAATGGTCTTAATAAAAAAAAATCAGTTTAGTTGGGGATCAGAACATGATAAGTCTTTTGTCGCCATCAAGCTAGAATTTTAGCCTGGTTTGATCCGACTCGAGAAACTATAATTTCTGTCAATTCTTCATCGCATGCTGTTGGACCAGTATTGAATCAGAAAGGAGAGGATAATGTTTATCATTCAAAAGAATTGTACTCACATATTCAAAATTTTATTATGGGAATAGAAATTGTTCTTGAAACTGACCATAAACTGTTAAGTCACTTTGTTTTCAACTAAATCACTGGATGAATTAACTCCAAAACTTCAGCAAACGAGATTACACTTTATGTGGTATCAGTTTTTAATTCGCCACATTCCATGCAAAGAGCTGGGAATGGCAGACATTCTTTCTAGACATGCTTCACCTGTAACTGGCAAAGTAGAGGTTGAGGCATGTCAGAGTCGTTATTGAAGGATTACTAGCTACAGGTGTTAAGACTTTCAAATTGTTGAAGCTTAGTGAAATGATTCAACATTCTGTCAACCTATTAAGTATAGTAAGCAAGGTTTGCCAGCAGAAAAAGGATTTGTCATTGGCAGTACCGTGCCAAAATTGCTGTTGAGAATGTTCTCATGAAAGCTGCAAGAATTAATATTCCAAAATCATTATGAGAAAACATTTTGAATAAAATTCATAAGGGGCATCAGTGTGGTGGCCAAGATTGTCCAAAGACATTGACAGATTAATGAAGCAACATCAGCAGTGTATAAAAGTGTCAACTAATCAGCATGAGTCATTAATACCTTCAAAGTTTCCTGGGTGCCAATGGCAAAAAGTCACAATGGATTTATTTAATTTGAAAGGGAAATCACAGACTACTATTCTTGATATCAAGAAATTGCACTTCTAAACAGTTTACAAGAAGATGAAGTAATTAAACATTGAAAATCAATCTTTGCAACGGAACAGTGATAACGGGACACATTTCAGTCATATTTTAAGATAGTCTTTCACAGCGTTTGCTAATGAATGGGAGTTTAGATGTCTAGTCCTCGCTTTCTGCAAAGCCATTGGTTTATTGATGCTGCAGTCAAAATTGTGAAACATAGTTTAAAGAAAGCTGATAACGAATACAAAGCACTGCAGAATTATCGGGCAACTCCACTCGCAAATGGCTTTCCTCCAGCAGAACTTCTAATGAACAGAAATATCCACACATCATTACCTATGATCTGTTCAAAATATGAATCAATAATTCCTGACTCAATAATCCTACAGCAAAAGGAGGAGAAAAGACAAAATAGACAGAAACGTGATTATGATCAACATCATGGTGCACGTCACTTGAGAGAACTACAAACTGGAGATGATGTTTGGATTATGAATAAGCGGACCACAGGCACAATCATAGAAAAATATTCAAGTCCTCATTCATATGTTATTAGTACAACGAAAGGACAACTCTGGAGAAACCCTATGGGGATAAGCAAGTTGGACGTAGTGCAGCCATAAACGGATGACAGCAAAACACCAAACAATAGTGAGGTTCTCGCTAGTGAATCTCTCAATTCCTAACAAAATTACAGTAACCACAAAAATTATCAACCGGAGTATCAGTCACTAAAAGTGGTCGTGTGTCCAAACCACCAAACAGACAATCTGTGAAACATGGACTTTACTTGTGTTATTGTATGGACAGTGTGTGTTGTGTGTGAAAATTTGAATGTTTAATCATTTACACATTATTTATTGTTATTAATCATTTTGGGTGTATGTTCTTCATGGCTCTATCTTGACTATTAGCTAAAGAGGGGAGGTGTGTTGGCAGACCTTTTAAATGTATTTATTACCTTTGCTATGAGACATTAGTTATCTTTGGTATAAACAGATTGTTAGTATAAAATGTTATCTGATGTAATCGTGTAGCTGAAATTAATTAATGCCAAATACTACACATATCAACAAACTTCAGGCATCTGAAAATTTGACATGCTCCTTCCTGTCAATGTAGCGACATCAGTTCTCTAACCTGGCCAAAATTGTGCCACTCACAAGATATTAGCTCATTTGAAACCAAGAACTTTATAACCATCACGTTCACAAGGAAAACCTGCATTCGCTAATATGAAAAAAGTTACGTTAATTTATTTTCCTTTTATTAATTTATATCTCTGAAAAATAGAGACTGTATTGTATGAGTGGTTTCTTTCAAACAAAATTCCACAGCGTTTTCACAAACTTCTTTATTGCATTGCCATTAAATTAAGATTCCCTAGAAATCTCGAATATTCCATTTATGTAAGAACCAAGGCAATGAATCAAGAGAGAGACTCACTATACACATTAGAAATAGTATATTGATGTGTGTTTACTCTAAGACAACTGTGATCTTAGGTGTTGACATGTTACGATATCATTTATATGGAATGAAAAATACACATTTTAATGCGAAGTTTATTGTTGTAATATTTAGGTGGTCTGTCTTTTTGACTGGTATATTTTCTAATGTTAATAATGTTTTTTTTTTTTGAGCAAGCTCTAAACATTTAATTAATTTTTTTGACAGTGGTATTGCTGTTAATACTTTGATCACCATATAATGTTAATCTTTACTAGAATGAGACAAAAAATTGTACGATTGTTTTTATATAACATTCTAAAAATTGTACAGTTTACAAATGTATCACAAGATCATTTCAAATGTAACAAAATAAAACTTAAGATCTGTCACTTAACAATAAATATAAAATACTGTTCAACAATAAAACTATGACTTTAGTAACATTTTCTTTTGCTTTTTGAGTTTCTGTTCTTCTAAAAGCATTTTGGTTTCCAGTTCTTTCATGTAGGCTAAAAAATTGGTCCATATAAAACTGCATATACTGATAAAAGGAACTCTATTTTGTGGCGGTATAAATAAGAAATTGATTGTTGTCGCAATTGGCCAGCAGAACACTCCATACTGAAAATTGAAATATCTGTAATATAATTATAAGTAGATGAAAATATATATTACTTCATTTTTCTCATTTATTTATGAATGTGCAGTATAAATGAAGGAAAAGAAAATTATGAATTAATAAATACAAAAAATGAATGGATATATTCTTGATGTTAACAATTCAGTCAGGGTATGACATCACTGGTGTTACTAAACTAGTCTTTAGCCTAAAACAATTTTAAGTTTGTATGAGTGATTTACCTTATATGTAGGAATAAATTTTGTTTTCACCTCTAACAAAGCTTCATTGATAGTTTTGCCTTCTAAGATACTCATACCAAAAAAGAAACTTGCACATGCTGTTGGTCCATATGAAAATTGCTCCACCACTGCCTGCAATATACCAATTTCATTTTTATTAATTTGAAAAAACTACAAATATTACATTAATGAGCATATATAATGATACTTATATAAACATAACCTTTAATGAAAAGGGAAGATAGCCAATTCAGACAAAAAAGTGACATAAATATCAAAATCTTTTGAGTTTTGTCAACTTGCAAGTGCAGTTGTATCGCTCTAGGCTCTTCTTCGCACCTGAGGAAAGGATCCCAGAAATGTGTGGTATTTATATTATCACTTTTTTTTTGTCTGACTTGGCTATATTTCTTATTGATTATTTTTATTCAGACATAATTTTTTTCATTTCATAAACATTTGACTTCAACATATTATTTGAATGACATAGATATGTTCCAAATATTTACATAAATATTGATAAAACTTTAGTGTTAACTGTATTTTGTAAATATTATACTAGAATGTATGAGTAAACCTTTGAAATGGCACTTTTCAAAGTCGTCCCAGGAAACATATATGTTGCCACCCGTAACCAAGTGTGCAATGTTGGAGCGACAAAGAACGCTCCAAACAGACTAAACCGTAAAACTTGCTTAAAATCATATTCCTTTTTCCCTGCTATTGTTTGTTGGCATAAACTTGAAACAGGCCAGATTAATGCATAGGACACCATTCCTCTTGATAATGGATACTTATTGGAAAATTCAACCACTTTTACCCAGTGGATTCTCATACTTTTCAGCAACAACATGCTGAAATTTCAAATAGAGGAAGCAATCAGAAATATAAATTATTGTTCATTAAATGGACATCGTCCATTGGAAGTTCGTTCGTTCTACCACTTACAGCATTATAGTACTTACTTGTTTAAATCTAAAACAAATAGCTGATGGTTACTTCGTCCTCCTTAAATAAGTGTGGAGCATATGAAATATTTGTACCATTTTAAACTGCAATGATGTCAATCGTTGCGTAATAAGGAACTATTTATGAGCACATGACATATCGGACCCATTTAACCTATGAAGAACGAATGCACTCCAATCTGTTGAATTCTTCCTTGACAGATTTTATACACAAAAGTTAAGTTGCAAAATGCAATAGAAAACATTTCAATGGTGTAATTTGTATTCGAAAAACAATGTAAGGAAGATTTAAATGAATCGAGCAATTTCAAGATATCGAAAACTATTGTTGGTTGGAGTCGGAAACTAATCGACCATGCTCACATATACGAATCGAAGGATTTAATTAATTTTCAATGTATGAAAGTAATATATATTTCTCTTAAGCATTCAAGACAATACATCAATAATTACTGCTTAAATAATTATTTGAGCTTCAGAAAAATATGTTTATCTTGAATATGTAAATTAAGAATAAAACGTTTCATCTATAAAATTTCCTATTCGTTAATTATTTTACCATAATGAATTCGTAAATAATGAAGCCATTTCTGTTTTAGGAATGAATTGAAATAACATCACTTTTCGAGATCCAAGTTTGTAGAGCTGATAACCAAAGGTATTTTTTTTCCCCCATTACCAGTACAGTTCAAATTTTAAGTTTGAAACTTGACAACGGTTCGACTCAAGAAAACATGGCTGACATACAGCAGAGTAGGTTTGAAAAGTCTCTGGGATTATTAACAACAAGATTTGTGACGTTGTTGCAGAAAGCAAGAGATGGAGTACTGGATTTGAAAGTCGTAAGTCAGACGCAGATAATTTTAATACATTCAGTGTCATAAAACGTCGGGCAAGATTCCTGTACCGGTTTGAACATGTGGTATAGGTTATGTCATTGTACTCATGTTGTGATAAAAATGTAGAGTTATAATTTCTACCTCTATGTAAACAACTGTAAATTAAAATTAAGAGATGTATAAGTTAAAATATTGGGCATCAACTGTAATTGGAGTGACATGTAATTTTCTTGTCAAAATATTCATCTGTAAAACACCTCATAAGGCCAGATTTAAAACAGGTTACTTTTAATACTAAGTCCATATAAATCAAACAGTTTCATTTTTATTTGTACTATTTCATCAGCTATATGATTGAAATGTAAATACTTATCAGAATGATTATTTTTGTAGCGTGAATAAAGTCACTATTTATCAGCTACGTGTAAAGTGATTAAAACTGTTAAAATAGTATAAATAATATATATATATATATATATATCACATGTACTGAAGGTGTTATTTGATAATACTTTTGGTTAATTGTTACTTTAATTCCAGGCAGCAGATATTCTCGCTGTAAGGCAGAAACGGAGGATATACGATATCACTAATGTCTTGGAAGGAATCGGTTTAATTGAAAAGAAGAGCAAGAATAGTATACAATGGAAGTATGTAATTTTAAAACTTAAATTAATTTGTAATACCCATATCTATCTTTGTTCTATCTGATCATATTGGTTCAGGGGTGCAGGTCCTGGATGCAACACTCAGGAAATGGCAGAACGTCTATCTCTTTTGAAAAAAGAGATATCTATGTTAGAGGAGCATGAGCAAAGACTAGATACACACAAACAGGTAAAACATGTCAAATAATTTAGACATATAATATAAATAAACAGCATTGACTCAGAAAATTTGTAATAAGAAAAAATTTAAATAGCAACAATTCATTCTTTTAGGACCTTTTTACGTGTAGTATATATATTAATTTACAAAAAAAAATTGAGCTAAGGTTTTTCTGCTTTGTTTGTTGCAACTAAAATAATTATTTTTACTACACCTGAAGTGTTCTAAATCAAGGATTTTAATTTTTTGTTCATAAACAATTTTCTGACTCAAGGCTGTTTATTTATTTATAATATTATAAATGTCAGATATTTTTCATCATTATTATTTTAGACATAATTTTTATTCAACCTTAGTCCATTCTCAGAACAAAAATAATATGAAAAATATACATCTGTTTTGAAAATTAATAATAAGAAAAATAGTCAAATACAGACAAACAAAGTGATATAAATAACACACAATGTTTCTGGAAACCTTTTTCCTTTCTTCAGGAGCTAAGAAAACACAAAATTTGCTATAGGTGTCAATTGGTTTTTAATCAATAATGAGTGTTCAAGAGTGTTCGTGGATCTTTATGTGATGCGTATTTTATATTCTTTAAAAATAGGACTAATTTGGATGTAAAAATTTGTAATAAGGAAGTATGAGAGGTTTTTTTAGATTGAATTGATTTGGAACTAGTAACTATGAGTTCAATGTAATGTTTGTGTATTTATTAATAAAATTTAAAGGGGAAAGCAGGAAAGCTCTGTCTACCTCTCTTTTGGTTAGGAGGATGATAAGAAAGAAAATGGAGAATGAGAATGTATGTTTTTCTGAACCAATTGGTGAGAATGGAAGTATTGTGAATGGATACAGTGATATCAAGGAAATTAAGAGAACAGTTCAATTCAAGTTCATAGGTGAATTGTAAACTGGGATGATGATTATTGAAAGTATATAAGGTTGATTTGAGAGGACTTAACAATACAAAAAAATGCCATCTACATATTTGTTGTTGGGACAGGTTGGACAGGAAATAGATAAAAACAAGATTCTCAAAATCTGTCTTGACTTACTCAGCATAAAAAGGGGGATTTCCATGGGCTGTCTACTGTTTTGTGCTGTTGTGTCGCTCCAGACATCTGATTTTTTAGTTTTCTTAGTTCCTGAAGAAAGGAACAAGGTTCCAGAAATGTTGTGTGGCATTTATATCACTACTTCTTTTGTCTGTATTTGGCTATTTTTCTCATTGTTAATTAATTTTTAATGTCAAATTCAGTATAGTCTTCCAATACTCATATATGAAACCAAACAAACCTCCCAAGTTTCAAGGTGAATCTCCTCATTCAGCAACTTCACAATTTACAACATTAAAGCATTGGTTTTAATTTTGATATTTAGAGCATTAAGAAAATCAATTTTTGGTTTAGTATATGTACATTAATTGCATTTCTCTTAGAAAGTGCTTGGAGAAGTAATTAGAAGTTTCTTATGTGAAGATCCTTTTATAGAAAAATTTCTTAAGATAATTTAATTTGTAAAAACAATTTATGGCCTTATACAGACACTTTTTATAATTTATACTGGGTGCCCGGCGTTGCCCGAGATGTCGTTTGTCCATAACCCCCGATTTGATTCAAATCTAGATAGATTTTGCGTTATTTTTATGTAACAACTTGACCCCTATCCCTAAATGTGTTCCATTCCAAAAGGAGTTGAACTCATTGACTCTGATATAGTTTCATTCAATGAATGAACATGTTTGAAAATTTCAACTCCCACTACAGTGGGTTAAACAAAATTCCACGCATAAATCGGCCAGTTACATCAATTGAAAATTTCTACCCCATTCAGGCCCCCCCCCCCTCCCACTGCCACATGTTATCCAATTTGTCACAGTGAAACTCATCGATATCCATAACCCCAGACTTGATTCGAATTTTGCTCTATTCGTGTTATTTTATTGTAATGCAAAACCAAAGCTCTCTCTCTTCCACGGCGATAGGGATTGAAATTATTCACAGATAATATCTATCAAAATATTATGAATTTAAATGACACCAAAAATTAATTATTGGATGCAAATGTGGGCCGATTAACATGTTTGAAAATTTCTACCTCCGTTCAGTTCCACCCGTGGAGGTTAAACTGCAAGTTGAATGTCGTAATAAATCTCAGCGGCATTCATAACCTTGAATTTGATTCCTATATCGATTTTTTGTTATTTTTATGTAATGCAACTCCACCCTCCCCTTTATGGTTATCTCCTCCCAAGCCGTTAGGGGTTGTAATTATACACAGAATATATTAAAATATATTATTAGTCTCATTGACCCCGAAAATTATTTGTGACGCTAATATCGACTGTTTAAAGTTTTTTAACATTTCTACCCCTGCCCTCATCCGCCCCTCAGCCTACCACCCCCACTTACCTCTGTGCGTTACACAGGTTGTGTTAAATAATCTCCACGACATTCATAACCACGATTTTACTCAAACCATCGTTGTTTTCGCGTTATTTTTCCGTAATTCACCTCCACCCCCACCCCTTACCATGCAAACGTCCCATACTGAAAGGGGTAGAAATACTATCAACCTAATTAACCCAGAAAAATATTAATTAAAAGGAAATATCCACCATCACTTACCTCTGCACGTTACACAGGTTGTCAAAATTTACACCACAGTCCTTCTCTGCCACTACATGGCCGATTAAATGTCCTAATTAAACTCGGTGACATTCATAACCCTGGATTTGACTCTAATATGGGTGTTATTTGCATTATTTTATTGTAACGCGTGTTGACAACACCTCTACGGGTGCTCTGTTACCATGCCGTAAGAGGTTGTATTAATAATTCAGAAAACATTGGTGGAAACACTATCAATCTCTTTGACCCCTAAAAATACTCAAATATCGGTTGTTTTAGCATATTTGAATGTTACTACCCCCACCTCTAAGCGGTCTCACCTCTTATGCTGAAAAGGGTTGAACTTTTACAAACACAACAACGGTTTAAAAACTATCAATCTAATTAACCTTTGAAAATATTTATTCAGCACTAATATCTGCAGCAATTGCATGATTCAAAATTTCAACCACTGCCCCAGGGGTTAAATCGCCAATTGATTGTCTTAATTAAACTCAGCAACACCCATAACCCTGGATTGGACTCTTATCTTGGTTGTATTCACATTATTTTCTTGTAACACCTGTCCACCCCCACCCTTAAGAGTGCTCCCGTCCCAAGCACAAAAGGGTTTGAAATTATACACGGAGAACATGTTTTATGAATCACATTTTTCCCGAAATATATTTATTCACTGCAAAAGTCAGCCAGTTAATACATTTGAAAATTTCAACCCCAGCCCAGACCCTCCCACCACCGCCACCGCATTCCTCAGGTTGTCATAAATAAACACAGCGACATGCATTTCCTTGGATTTTACTCCAGTCTCGGGTGTTTTTGCGTTATTTTCTTGTAACTCCACCCCTCCCTCTAGGTGTCCTCCCCTCTCATACTGAATGGAGTTGAAATTATACACTAACATCAGCAGTAGAAATACTGTCAATGTCATTAACACCTGACAAATTATTCCACACAAATATTGACCGTTTAACATGTTTAAGCATTTCCACCCCTGCCCATGGGGGTTAGATGGCCAATTCAATAACATACTTAAACTCAGTAACATCCAGAACCCTAGATTTGACTGTAACCCTGGTTTTATCTGTGTTATTTATTTGTAATGCCCAGCCACCCCCACCCCTAAGGGTGCTCCATTACTATGTTATAAGGGGTTGAAATTATACTTAGATAACATTGATTGAAACACTAACAATCTCTTTGATCCCTAAAAATATTTAGCTGCCTAAAATATAGGCTGTTTTATCATGATTGAATATTTCCACCCCACCCCTCTGTGTGCTTCCCTCTCATGCCGAAAGGGGTTGAAATTTTACAAACATCAGTTGATATATTATAAACATCACTGACCTCAACAATTATTTATTCCACACAAATATTGATCATTTAACTTGTTAGAAAAATTCTACTCCCATGTAGCACTGCCCCTGGGGGTTAAATGGCCAATTGAATGTCATTATTTAACTCGGCTACATTTATAAAACTGGATTTGATCTTGAATGTATTAGCGTTATTTGCTTGTAACACGCGTCCCGCCTCAACCATAAGGGTGCTCCATTCTCATGTTGTACAGGATTGAAATTATAGTCAGATAACCTCGACAGAAACACTATCGGTCTCTTTGAACCCTAAAAATATGTATCAGGCTCAAATATCGTTTTTTTTAACATGTTTGAATATTTCTATCTCTGCTCCTAGGGTTGGTAGACGTGTCTCACCCTGACAGTGTTTGTTTCCTGGTCACAATGAACACGTGTACGAAATTTGGTGAAATTTGCTCCACTGGTGTAGATTTGTATAAGGAACATACACACAAATATATATATATATACATACATACATATATACAAACACACTTTTATTTATTAGATTATGATGACATTTCGATACCTTTTTGTATCTTGCTTCAATATTCTTAGTGTCAAATTAATAGTCTTCCTCAGATCCCCTTTCAAAACTGTAAATTTAATAGCTTGTTTCGTTTTATTGTGTTAATTTGGTCAATACCTGAAGAAGATACAAAAAGGTATCCAAACGTCATCTTAATATTGAAAATAAAAGTGTCTGTATAAGGTCATAAATTGTTTTTATTAATTCAAAATACATGTTAAATCAAAACTTATAATTTAATTAAGATATTAAAAAATCTTATAATATACACTTGTAGTTCTGAATATCTTTTTTGCAGTGGGTTCAACAAAGCATAAGGAATATAGCAGATGATGTTGAAAATCGCCGCATGTCCTATGTCACATATGACGACATTTGTTCTTGCTTTGAAGGAGATACTGTACTGGCTGTTCAAGCTCCAAGTGGTACAGAGCTGGATGTTCCTCCACTGTCTACAAATGTAAGTTGAAGTTTCTATTGAGTAGTATTGGACTGTTTATGATATTTAGTAGTAATAAAAATCTTTTTTAAAAATTTAAGTGTTTATTGTATATGAAATATTGTAGCTGAAATCTATTTACCATAATTTAAATCATCAGTATTGAAAGGAAAGAGAAATTGGTGGTTTATCTGTAATACAGAGCTAGTGGCGCAGTGTTAGGTAGGACAAATTTTTTCTCTACAGGGTAATGTGGGAAGCTGGGTGTCTATTCATAAACACAGCTTGGTTCCGTCTACTGTGCAACTAAAAAGTGTTTAACGCATGACGGCACTTTACAAAAATAATGGCGACCCTTTATTTATCACAATCAGCATTATTGTAGCGGATCACTGGTCTTTGCACTCCACGATTCTTCTTCGGCCTCACACGATGGACGTCCACATTCGAAACTCTTGTTTGTTACCATGCAGCCAATTTTGCACCCTCTCGCCTTCCTCACCTAACTTTTCGCCCTCTCGGGTGTGGAGTATATACCCCTCCTTGATGCAAACAAAAAGGAGGACAGGTATCCTCGGCTTCTCAGTGCATCTCCGGCGCACATGCACTTTTTTAATTCGTTCTGCCGAGACCCTCTCAGGCCCGCGGACAAAGTGCAGCCACTTACTGCCCCCACTACCAGATGTTATTCACTACTATATATATATCAAATTTTCGGAGGCCCTTAGCCTCCTTCTTCAGGAAGGAGTGTTGCACCATTCCATGCACTGGCCAGCAGCGGACTGTTGGTATGGAAAGGAAAAAGCAATAGGTTGTTGCTTACCTAACAGTGTGGTGTAGCCATAGGGAACCAAAGATTGTTCTTCAAATTTTCAATAATGTTCTGGCCTAAAAATAAATTGTGAAATTAAACCTGAACATAGAGATTAACTAAGGAGACAAACTATATTTTCAGTTCAGTTTATTGTTTATGAATTGTGAGCCTGATTGATTTTACATAGCAGTATCACTTAACTTTAATACATTAAGTCATTTAATGTCCTATTTGGGACAGTATTTTTGATGATCAATTTTTGCTGCCTTGCCTTTATTTTGGAAATGTGATCAGTTCTTTCATTGTGTTCTTAAAAGCTTTACTTTTTCACTCCCATGTCCAGTTCTTATGTACAAATTTCGTGTTCCTTATCTACAACCTTTCAGAGGATTCTATCTGGTTGTACCTATACAGATCCCAGAAAGCTGCACCATATTCCATTACTGGGCATACTAATGTAATATATGTCATTTCTTTGGACTATGCATTTCCCATTTTGAGAGTTCTCATTACAAAGTGTAAAGTATTCTGTGCCTTCCTCGTATTTTTATAAGTAACATTAAGGGTGATTTGGCATTCTCAAAATAATTTATGTGGACAAGAAAGAGAGACAGAGGATAATAGGGTTACCTTAAATTGAGGGATCAGTGTTGCCATGTTGAACTGTAAGAAACAATTCCATATTTCAAAGGCCTATAGCTTCTGTACTATATAAATTATCTCAACTGTTGCTAACATGATTGTAATTCCGCTGCAGGCCCAAGCCTCTTTTAGGACAGTTCTGCACCTTGTACCAGCTGAAATCACAGTAATGTGATCAACCAGCATTAGGTGTAGTCTTGTCCAACATGGAGTCATCAGCTCTCAATTTTATGATTCTATCTCTCTTTCCTGCCATAGAAGATTGATGGAAAATTATTTTAAGCAATGATACTGAATCTTGGGAAGTAAATAGAGATGCATGCTCGATATTTTCAATTACACAATCAATGTACAATAATACATTGTTGAATGTATTCTAAATTGATTTCATTTTCAAAACTATGAATTTGCATATTTTATTTATTTATCAAGATTAAGATAACTCATTTGAAATTTTACTTTTCTAGGACCCCAATGCTGTGCCAAATTATCAGATACATTTAAAATCTTCAATTGGACCAATATATGTACATCTTGTTAACAGAGAAAGTCATTCATGTGGTCCTTCTGAGGATTCCAGCAGCAAAATTGTAGCTATTCCTTTAGCACAGGTAACAAGAAGTGTCAAACTGATGACTTACATTTCACCTTGATTTAATATAATTTTGGTTTTATTTTCTCCTGTGTCCTTTTTTGCAACTTCATGAAACTGCTGTACTTTTGTTGCATTTGTCATGAGTTGAAGGATTTTAATTGATACCAAGTACAGGATAGAAAACTTATAAAATGATTTGAATCAAAATTTTATTGCTAAAAAAATATTATTTATCTGTTTTCCCTGCCATTATGTTGGTAAATTCAAATTATACTAAAGTATTTTCTTCATTAGAATGTACCATCATCTGAAGTTAACACTGAACCTGCTCCCAAGTTAGCTTCCTCACCAGCGACAAGATCAGCGAAGCTCAAGAACTCACCCCAGAAGGGTAGCATTCCTCCTGTAACTGCAAAAATGCCCATTCGACAGGCTGCAACATCTCAGGTATCGTGGTTCTCACAAATAAAAATTTTCTGTCATGATCTTTGTTTGGATTATAACAGTTATAATTATTTAATTCCTCCATCATCTTTCAATTTTTCCTGAATTTCAATTGAATCACTCTGTTGAATATGAATTGTACTTAGCAGTTTCCAAATTATAAAGTGCTCATTATTAAATTGATAGCATGTATAATTTTATGGTATTTCTAGAATGAATATCCACGACCTCAGTCACCACCCGGTCTGAAGCGCCGTAGAGGACCTGGTAGGCCACCAAAACATCCAAAACTGGAGCCTGACATGGAGGTGGATGTAGAATTGCTGGAACCAGATATCATTTTAAGTGATGTGGTGTCCGGTGGTAGTACAGGTAATTTCTTATTTTCACTCCACATTACATTCAGTGTTTTATTTGTTGTAAGAATTTATTTTCTAAACCATATTGGTTCTACAGTTCACACAACTTGCTTGGTATATGTTGATCCTGCGCAAACTCATATAAGGTTCTTGATAATCTACTAATTTAATCAGTCTTTCTCAGAATGTTGTAACTCACAAATTTTTATTAACATAGATAATTTTATAAATAGTGAGGGATTTACTAGTATGGTATCGCGATAAAAATAATGCTGCTTTAAATTGCTCTCTGTATTTGTTATGAATTTAAATATTGATTGACTTACTTTGAAATTAATTTGTTAATAGTCCTTTCCCATGTGATAAAGACTTACAAATAGTAATCATCCTGTTCTTATCTTATAGATCCTTTATCTGGGTTTGAAGGAGAATTTTTTGAAGACCTCATTTCATCAGAATGTAAGTATGCACACACTATATTAATTAATTTATTGATTTTATAGATACTCCAAATGCTTTAATTAATTCTTCACTGACACTAAAAATTTTTAATTGATTTGTGAAAATTGTATGTTTATTTAACTACGGACTATTTTTGTATGGTACATCAAGTTGACCATAATATTATGATACTTAAATTGGTGGATCAAATTCTACAATTGAAATTTATATTTTTCAACTTTGCAAAAGTTAGCTTACATGAATTGTTGGATGTACATGTTGTGTTTAAATTCAATTCTAGCCATCAGGAGAAAGGCCCTCCTGAAATAGTTTTAAACCAATTCTTATGTGTGAGTAACTGTAATCTTTTTCTCATTATCTCATTTCTGATTGTCGTGGGCCCATCTTCTCAAATCTAAACTCTTCAAAATGCACAAAATCTATTTCCAAACAGTTGAACTTCTGTTTGACAAATAATGCCTCTTCAGGTATTCAAGATCTCTCTTCCAACAAAAATTGCAATTTTAGCAGAAAGAAACAGTTCCCGTGGTTATTGCCTACTCTAAGGCAATCTAAAGGCAGGAAGTAAATTCATATTTTAGTCTTTCTGGTTTTGAAGTTTGCTTACAGTGGCTTTAAGACATTTAGTAAATAGTTGCTGGAATTATTCTTTGGCTTCCAACTGGATGGGTTGATTAAGCATGACATTTTGCCGACTAGCACTGTTAACATGTTTATCTAGAAGATGGCGACAGTCTTAGTCAATTGGAAACCTGATAACAATTCAGGCAGCTGGAAAATCAATGGAAACTAAATTGATAAATATTATGTGAAGTATCTGCCATATTTGAAAATTTTTATTTTACTAATTAGGTGTTTCTGAGGATGCTCATAACATTTGACGAAGAAAATTATTGCAATATTTCTTATAGTTAAATTTAATCTGTGTATTTGATCAATATAAGGGATTTTTCAGAAATGATTAGTTAATTTCCTGGTCTTAAAGTTTTTATTGGCTGGCTCAAGAATGTTAATTTTTTAACAAAACTTCTCAAAAATCTTGTTTATTTTGACATACAAGCATTACTCATACTTTTAACTTTGTGAATCCTTTCTAGGGTGATTCTTTCACACGGATTTTCACAGCGTAAACAATGTTCTTTACAAAAATAAATCCAAAATCTTAGGTATGTCATCCTTTAAGTGTAGCTTCTTTACAGAGTTTACAGAATATGATCTAATACTATACTGTGCAGTGCTACAAATGTTGTTCAGATGTTTAGTCAATAGCAAAGATAAATAACAAAAACTGCTACACAATTACTAAAAACTTAATTTCATAGTTCCATCAAATAAAAAGGTTATTGCTATATTTATCTGACTTTAATTTAATTATAAATGTATTAACACAACCAAATTAATTAGAAATAATGTATCAACATAAAAATCACACAACAATTTGTCCTCAATCTAGAACTTCATCAGGTTACTTGTTGTTACAATGGGCATTGCAGGCCTTGGAAATTTGAAGCAAAATTTATTTTGACATCAATATTTGGTTAATATTTCTAGAAGAATTTTAGCAAATTATGGAAATCGTTAACACCATTGTACACCTGATGAAGTCATTGATTGAGGAAAAAATGTTATGTTAATAAATTATTTCTGACTCCTTTGACTGTATTGCTACATTTATATAAAAAAAACTATAATATTGCAAAATTTTATTTGCTTCCAGAAGCTCTGTATTTTATAAACGATTGTTACCTTTTTTGCTTGCTGTTGATTGTAAGAAGCAATGCTGATGCAGATTCTTAAAATATTAATTTTTTTTCTGATATGACAAAGGTATGGCATTAATAACCTCTTTGGTTTGGTTTGTTTCAGTGTTTGGACCATTTGTGAGACTAAGTCCTCCTCCTAGTGAAAAGGATTATTGCTTCAATTTGAGTGACCATGAAGGTGTTTGTGACTTATTTGATATACCACTGACGCCTATGTGAATTTCTGAAGATCAGCCGAAAACAATTTGTGACATTTGCATGCGATAATTATTGTGATACTTGGTGAAAACTGTGAAATGTGCACCACGGGAAGAAAATGTATTGTCATCAATATTAATCTCACTTTATAGAAATATTTTATTGAGGTTCTCAGATAGTGGTTAATCATTTTACGAAACAATTATTTTTGTTATTATATTGTTTGCAAAACTGCCTGTTTTTGCATTTTTGTTAGTATTTGAAAATAACCAAAGAAATTCTTTAATATTATGAAACCTTGATAGTATTCCTTGGTATGTATTATTTTACAATTTGTGAATATTGTATATATATTGTGTGATGTAAATGATTTAATTATTATATATTTTTTGTGCAGAATGAGGCACTGGTACCCTAAAGTAAATTTCTTTTGTACATCAGCTAATTTTTCTGTCAAATTGGTTTCCAACCTTCATTGCCTGCAGTCCACTGAAAGATCTATCTATATTCTAAAAGTATTAAATAAAATATCTGTGTAAAACTGTGCTACTTAGTTAAATAAATATCCACATTACAGCCTAAAATAAGTGCTAATATAAGTACCACACAATGTTTCAGCAATCCTTGTTCTTTTGTCAGCTGATTCAAAAAAATGCAAGAGCCATTAGGTTGACACACCCCTCAAACCAGGTGATAATGAAGGCACATCCTGTGATGTCACCTGGTTTGTGCTGTGTGTCATTCTTACATCTCTAGCACTTTTTAATCACCTGATGAAAGCAACAAAGATTGCAGAAACATTGTGTAGTAGCTAGTTTAGCACTTATTATTTTCTGTTATTTGATTATTTATTTATATAATAAGCGTCTATATTTTGTATTGGCTACCCTGTAGGTTATTAATGGTTTCAATTTATTTTTTATTGAAAATGATACAAAGAAAAAGTTTTAACAGTAATGTTATTGTAAAACTAAATATATTTATGTACCTGTTATTAACTCCACTGTTGAATAGTAAACCATAGGTAAGTTATATAAGGCTGTTTTAGAGTATCATAATTCTGTAGAAATAATATGTAGTACTTTGTTGTGGAAGTATATCAATTTGGATTTAAGTGAAAGAAAATTACAGGTTCAGAATGCTAAAATAATGGTTAAGTGAATGATTTAGGTTGATCTGCCTTTTGGTGGATAAATATTCTAGTTAGAAAAAAAAAACTTATAACAGTCACTGGAATTGAAGAAAAAGTTCTCAGGTTTCCACCCGGGTAACAGATATTGTACCGTGACATTTTGACGATCAAAGAAACCCCAAGAACTTTTTCTTCATGAAATACACCGGGAAAGCCTTCGATCTGGAATTATTAAATAATTTATTTTAAGTTTTCAACCTACAGTTGACCATATTCATCTGTATCTTCACTGATCTAACTATTGTTAAATGACTTGCCATAATATAATGCTTATATAATTTACAACTGTTGTAAACTGGTCCAAATTATTTTTTAAAAATTTTTTTTCAAACAAGAAGTATGCCTTTTAACAATAATTAGACCAGTGAAGCTATGGGTGAAAATTACCAATTTTGTCAAAATATTTCCCGCTAATAAATTAAGAATACAAGTGACTGTTAAAGGTTTTTCGTTTCACTACAATAGTTAACTGAAATAATAGTTAATCTGGACTTTTGAGATACAGAAGTGACAAAAGTTGTTTTTCCAACTGAATAGGACTTGTGTGTAGGCTTCTTTCACTGGATTCCTATAATCTACAAACTTCACACTTAATGGACAATGTATTACATAAATTGAGAAACTGTAAAAGCGGACTCCTGTTTTATCAAAACACAAAAATATAACAATTATAGAAAATTATATTTTTTTCTTGTGAAATCTACGAATAGCAGAATTTGAAGTGTAAGTCAGTTGTGAAAAGTCAAATTTTTTAAGCACTTCAGAAACTTTCTTTGTCAGTTTGAAAGATCTGGTCCAAAAAGTAGTGACTGGTTATTTGAAATGGGTTTTTGGCTTCAAGGGTCTGGCAATTCGAAGGTTGCTTTATTTAGAATATTTAATTTTTTATTAAAATGCTGAGCTTTGTGTTCTATTTTCTTATTCAGAATCACTTTTATGTGAATATATTTTTAATGTGTATTTTATCATGACTATTTCATTTTTAACCGAAATATGAACGATCAAATAATTTTCCTGCATCATGTGTTTATATCTTTGCTTATGTTATAACATTGGTAGCACTTTCGTGCTGACCCACAATGCATCATTTATTCCGGTTATTTCGAAGAGTGTCGGTTCGCGAGTGATATTACGGCCTTATTATTTCATTAATGACTCCTGATCGTCGCTATCGTATTTTTACGCTTGTTTGAAAATCTATTTAAAGTGTTATCTCGCGTTTCATTTCAGTGTTGTGACATAAATTTGTGAAATACTAAAGGTGAATTTTTACAATGTGTTCCCGACTTGCTGAAACCAGGAAATCGAAAATGCAAGGTGACAGGAATCCAAATAGTTTTATTACTTAAGTCTTAACTTGGCATTTTTTCTTTACTAACGAGAATTATTGTGTTGAAATGAATTTTTGTTCCGTATTAATGGCGTTTAGTATTTTATATTTTTCTACGTGTCTCTTAGTAAAAAAAAATTCGCTTATACATTAATACTTAATTAATTTTTTTGTATTCCCCTGGAGTTAAACTATATATATATTGACTATATATATATAGTCAATATCAAGTCAAGCGACGTCCGTGCGCGCTCTCTCCCGAGCGCTTTGATGCGTACTGCGTTTATATATTTGTAAGTTTCTAATTTATTATAAGGTGAGAAACTAGTTCTCATATGATGAGAGTCGACGGCTAATGCATCTCTTTGAATTTTATTGTGGAAACTAGAAGAATCATTTTTAGTTTTCGTATTCAGTTTGCCATCAAATAGAAAATATTGTAGGCATTTAAAAATAGACTGACAGTTGCAAAAATAAGAAACAAATACCAGTGAAATGTTACTAGTAGTAATACAATAAATAATTGTAACAGCTGTATTGTTATTATTATTTTAGTCAGTAACTCAGGCATAAACATCTGTATGAAGCCCTTTAGGCTCCATGGACTGGGCTTATGTGAGTATTTTTCCAACTCCAAACAGATTCACCATTCTCACTCAAGACACAAAACACAGTCATTAACTGTTCATGACATCAGTCTATCATACCCATTTCCTCCTAACCTAAATCTACACTATCTTTACCACTCCTATGTTATATGTCTATCCAAATTGGACAATGAAACTCCCGAAAATATTTTCTCTGAATTTATTAGTATTTAATGAATACTTTTTCATGGACTTCATTTATGATAATAAGTTTAATTTTTCAAGAAAAATACTTTGCATTAAACTTCCATTTGAGTAATTACTATATTTAATAGTGCATAATTATGTCATTGGAAAGTATATGTACAATTTAAATATGTAGCCAGAAATTAATTCCAAAATACTAACTAGCATACAGCTTCATACCAAATTTATATCCACTGTCTAAGATATAGTACTATTATTCATTGGCCACATTAGAAGATAAGTTCTGCATTAGCCAAAAGTGGATGATACTAATGAAACAAAATAATAACAAATGTTATATTCTTAAAACATTTTAGTCTTTTGGTAGATTGTATCTCTTCATTCAAAAGTAAACGGGTTTGTTTGTTAGTCACCTATACATATATGAATAAGACAGATGGGTAAGTAAAAACTGACTTCTTCTCAATGTTCTAATTTAATTATATATGTTAATAAGTTCAAATTCCTTCTAGTGCATTATTGGTTTACAAATAAAGCTTTAATTTTAACAAGTACAATTCATTACAACAGAGGAGTAATAGTTCTTCACTTCAGAGATATCTTTCCCAAATGTGGGTTTCACAGCTTACGTTGTGTATTCGTCAGGACAGCACACCCCCACAAATCTAGGGGAAATAAAAAAGTACATATCATCATATGACACAAATTTGACATGTATTATTGCCATAAATAGGTCCTCATTTTTATAACAGGAAATTAATTTATTCCATACATATCAATTTTATAAAATACTGAATCTTTCAGCTCTGCATAGCCATAGTCACCTGAAAAAGAAAAGAGACATAGTTAAACAGTACTTTAATACAATTTCAAACCATTAATCATGCAATCATGATTCTCAGCATACCTGATGACAGTTACCCTTCTTTTTACTTTATTATGGACACTGGAATGTAGTGTTTACACGCAAAACACTCAACTGACCAGTAGGTACAGTTGCTGAAAATTGATGTGCATGAAATAAATAAATATCCTTGTGTAAAAATCAGGATTTATTTATGATATGTGCACAGTTTTTATAACAATTTTTATATTTACCAATGTAAATTAGAATTTATATCTCTACGCTAGATAAAATTTCCGGTCTCAACCCGGGCCAATTGTTTGTTGAATAACAACGTTTCGACAGCAAGGTTAACTGATGACGATGACAGAGCTTGCCGTCAAAACGTTGTTATTCAACAATTTACCCGACCCAAAAATTTTACCTAGAACAGATTCACTGGAAAAGCCGTCGTTCTCTTATATCTCTACAGATTTTATTAATAGACTTCTGAATTTTCTGATAGAATGTAATATCAGTAGTTTCTGTATTGGGTGGTTTTTGCTACAATGTTTTCCTAAAAAACAATACATATTGGGGGGGGGGGGTGAAAACATCCAACAGATCTTTATGAAATAAAAAGCATTGTATGCAATAAAATTCAATTAAAAATATATTTAAGATGTTCCTGTCACTTAAAAAGTATTAGACTCTTTAGGCGTTCCACCTGAAAAGTATTATTTGTTTTGAATACACAAATATACCTGTTCTGTATATCGCAGTAGTATTCAGTAAATATGTCAAAGTCATCCAGAAAGTCTTGGAGGACACATTGGTGCAGATGATAACAGTGGCCTGGCTTATTCTCACGTGTTTTGCAGTGCTTGTAACGTACAACATCCTGCAAATAAATGTCAGTAAGTAATATGCCACATTCACCAAGTATACTTGTTTGTATATGCAAGGAATAGATATTTTAATTAATTCATCCTGTGTAACAAGTTTATTTAAGATTTGCCTATATTCCACTCTCAATATCTTCACCAGTATATCATACTCTCTTTATGTGTCAAAACATGTTATTTGTGTTAATATGAAGTTATAACACTGAGAATAATGGCTCTGAATATTTTAATTCTGTATAATGAGTGTTGTGGTGGATTGGTACACTCTCTCCCATTCCTATCAATATCAACTGACACACTGTGCTCCTCTCTTGACTGATGAAGCTAATGCCTGCAAAAATTTGAAGAACTTTATGCCATGAAACTGATCCATAATTTCATACTTTCAAATTAAGTAAACATATAATTGGTATCAAAAGGAAAAGAGAAAGTGGCTGGCCTACCTAATATCAAAGTTTAGTGTCACTATTCAGGGTAGGAGGAAGTTCACGTACTCAAAAAATTATCCAAAAGAAATTTATATGTGTATTACCTCATCTTTTGTACTCTACTTGTGTTACTTTCCTAGTAGCCACCATGAATTAATAGATGTTCAGAGATTTGAAGAATATTGAAATTAAATATGTGAATTGACAAGTTATCTGTAATTAATAAAGATATCAAGAAGTTAAAAAGTGTATTATTATAGTGAATTTAATAAATGGAATATCATCTATAATAAATACAAGTTTTAATTTAAATGTCTGTTTTGAATTAATAAAACAATTGATGACCTTATATAGATACTTTTTATTTATATTATGATGACATTTCAATACCTTTTTGTATCTTCTTCAGATATTTTCTTACAGAGGAGGTATTTACAAATGATGAGATTTATAGTATAATTGTACAAAGTAAACAAAGGCAAACTAAAGTACTTGAGGGTTTGACCTGACATATCGAGATTTGGTAATACTAGTCCAGTGACCTTGGCGGCTTTACCCCATGATCGTCAACTCTCAGTAACATTAATAAATACCTTATGAGTAAATAAATTGAAAAACACATTTACAGAAAAACAACTTACAGACACAATTTATATTAACAAAACAGAATAACAATTTAGAAAAATATTGCTTAACTTAATTGTGTCGTCATGCGAATAGAGTATGTTTTAGGTACTCTTAATATGTATCATTTCATATAGGTTCCATTTGCATACAATTATACTATATATCTGATCATTTGTAAATACGTCCTCTGTAGGAAAATACCTGAGGAAGATACGAAAGGGTTTTGAAATGTCGTCATAATATAAATAAAAAGGTCATCAATTGTTTTATATAATGAATACATAAAGTATTGTTCTCTTCTTTTGATTGACTTAAAATAAATACACAAAATGAAACAGTTAAACAGTGTAAAACTTTAGCTATTGGTCGAAAAAGATGCATGAAATTACTGGATCATTGATTATTAAAATTTGTTACAATATATTCATTAAAGTTAACTTTCTTTGCCTTATTGCCTGTCATATACTATTTAAGAAAAAAAGGAGGTTTTTATTTTTGGTGTTATGAACTCCCAATAATGCCTCAAAACATTCTTGTGTTTTAGCCAGTCTTACCTTGCTGTGGATTAATGATCAAGTTCCTATCTCCTGAAATCCCCCAGATAATTTTGTCTTAAAAATATTTTTTTCTGTAGCTCAGACTATGTATTAATTAAAGCTGAATAGTCACATTATTGAATTGCTGGGTTAAAAACCATGTGTAGGTGGTATTGATTGGACAGGTTGAAAGATGACTTCACTCATATGGCTGTTGACTCCAGGTATAAAGTAATTCATTATTTGTTCTTAACTTAGTCAACATGTATAATTTTATAATACTGTTTCATGGTTGGTTCTGTTTGTAAAGTTCAGTTACAAATGATAAATTGTCAACACATGAAAATATTTTTCCAATAGTTCAAGTACAGTACCTTTTGGATGCCAATTTTCAGTTTTTTCACATAGTTATCAGCCTCAGGCATGGCGTAGGAATTTTTACCTAATGGGATGAGCCACTGAATGTCTTCAAGGCCAAGACCTGACACAGTTTCACAATTTAAGTTATTTCATGTCTAAATTTTGATATTTTGTTTTACCAATGAAATATGTACTTACCAGTAAATGGTGTTTCCATCTCATCCGGAATAACTTCAAACTTCTCAATAGGAGCTTTAAAAATATTATTGGTTTTAGGTAAAATGTTAATTAATAATCTCAAAGGCAATCATATGCCTTATAACTTTATAAAACTTGGGACTAGGAAGTAACCAGAGCTTCAATTTACTTTCAAAGTAGTTTATGTTTCATGATAATAATTTTTAAACATTATATCAAATTTAATATACTGTATTAATAATTTTTCTTGTATAATGATTAAATGAAAGTATACTCACAAAATGAATTAATTTTTCCGAAAGACGTAGGTTCTATAATGAAACAAAATAACTCAATAAATAATTAGTTCACCCTGATGTTTTCGATATAGTATTATTGATGTAGAAAATTTACAAATAATTCATACATTTTGATAGAAATAATATAAACAAAGTATTTATAGTAACAAGACAAATGGTTTATTGCAAACAGTATGAGACTTTCAATTTGCTCCAGCAGAAAGTATGACTAAGATTGAAAGACAGTGCCTGAGAAGATTTTATAGAACTATAAACTGAAAGAGGGCTAATATATTTCATTATTAACAGTCTTCATATTGATTTCTCTCATATGATCTGTAAATAAAACAATGAAAGTCTCAAACAAGTGTGCACAAATATTTTTTTTTATAAATAAACAACAGCCTTTTAAAGTCAGAAAAAGATATTTAATAAAAATTGTACTAGTGTAATTTTTATTAAATATCTTTTTCTGATTTGAAAGGCTTTTGTTTATTTATAATTTATCTTAAATGTCAGAAAAAATATATATAATCTTTTTTTTCACAAAGTTCTGTTATCCTTAATTTGTTCCAAAAATATTTCATTCATAGAAAAACTGTTTGTATGCTCACCTTCATATGCAATCACTGGTTCTTCTTCCGGCCTAGTTATAATGAGTGATGTGTACTTTGTAACAAAACCATTCTGTATGAGAAATAATTAATATATACCATTATTTTGATGCATTAAAAATTGTAACAGAAAATATAAAATTGTCATGTTCTTTGTAAAGTTTATCAATAAATATTAAATTATCATTTCATCTACTGTAAAGCAAATAAATATTATAAAGGTAACATATTTGGTATTTGAGATCATATACAAACTTTTACAGTAGAATTGTTTTGATCATTATAGGCCACTTTCAGGACATAATTATTTTGCCTGGACTATGTAGAAGTGAAAATAGGAAGTTATCTAATCCCAAAGTGAGAAAAGTTAAAAACTTTTAATGAGTAAGAATAACAGACAAGGCATGAACAATTATTGACAGTTGGTAAAAGTATATAGTTTTTTTAATCCCCATAACCCTGTTACAAGATGGTGGAAAAGTCAGTTTATTCATAATTGAAACCAACAATATAAGTAAACAGATGAAGTCACCATTTTCAAAGTTTCTAGATTCTAGGGATTTTTTAATAGAATAAAACTCATATTGCCACCAGTAAACCTTTAGTTCAGTTTTAGATTTATTTACAATGTATCATTTATGTTTTCAGATAGTCTATTCTACAGATTTTGAACTTGCTCTACCTCCATTTTATTTATATTCAAACTCTATTGTGTTACATAGTGGCATGAATCTTAAATTGTTAGTGTGTGATTAATTTTGCTTGGATAATTTTCCAAGAATAAAAATGTATAAACAAAAAAGGATCACTATTCCCATTTTTTTTACAAAGTATTTCATACAGGAGTTGGAATAAATGAGACTATTTATTATCATAATGTCTCTCTTCTGCAGTTTAAATGCTTCTGTTCTAGCTGGTGAGTTGACCTAAAAACTACTCTATATAATAGTAGTGAATTAAATGGTCCATAATAAGCTTTTATTAAAATATGGTAATTTTGGAATCTTTATTTGTTAATAGGAAGTAGACAGATGTTAAATTTCTACCAAATTTGTTAATATGTGGATTATATTTTATGTTGACTTGAATCTGTATACCTGAACTTAGGTTTTGTGCACAATGGTTATCTATTTGCCCTACCTATCCTTAAATTTTGTTCCAATATTTACGGGACATACTGCATATTAATATTTCTGTCAGGAATAATAGGTAGCCAAAGATCTTGCACACAATTTTTTCCATTAACTTAGCACTCATTTGTTATACCGTCACAGGCTGTAATGACATCAAAATTCAAAATGTAGGGATATAGACCACTAAATAATAATCTGCTAACAATATCATCTTCAAATAATGTAGGATTTCCTGGTGTATTGATTTAATAAAAGATTCTCAGTTTATCAGTTTGGTCAGTTGTTAATTAAAACACAATTTTCTACAAAATTCCTTTCCAATGTTGTCAGGTGGCTGTGATTTATACAATGTTGTTCAAATGTTTACACAGTTTGTCTGATTTACTTCTGACTACTGTTACAAGAGGTTGTATAAACCTCAGTAGTTTGTAATCCAATATAGTCTTTGACTAAGCCCAGCATTTGTTTCAATTTTGCTTGTGGCCAAAAAACATTTTGATATTATATTTGTCAATAATCGTTTCAATTTACAGTTAACTAACAACATGGAAGATGAATTTCAAGGTAACTATGTGTTTTAATTAACAATTCTCCTGTTTGATAAATCAAGAATATTTTATTAAATATAATCTTGCCATGATTGAAATTTAGACATAGACCAAAGATTTTCCCAGTGTATATTCTGGATAAACAGTTCTTGGGTTTCCACCCAGGTTAAAATAAGCTTAAGCCATGATGTTTCAATTTGAGAAAGATGGTGTCCTCTACCATCAAAATGAAGTGGCTTAAGCTTACTTTAACCTGACTGGAAACCCAAGAACTGTTTATCCATTTATAGACATGTTATCTATATACATTAAGAAAATTATGTATCACAGAATAGAACTTTGTGGAGACCAAGAGTTATGCAATTTTTTGGAGGTAAATGGTGAGGACTGAATAGTAGGATAATTCATTAAACAAAGTATGTAAATCAGATAATTATAACTCAGCCCTTCACCTAATATTATTATCTTCATTGTTAAAAAAATCCAAGGTTTTAGTTTTGAATTATCATTTTCCATCACATCAAGATTATAATATAATAAACTCTTACATGGTTATTGAAAGTAAGTCTAATACTTTTTGAAAACTTCTCACCTCAAGTGCAAGATCTCTTGCTTTCTCCCTAGACTCTTTGTCACTTTTTTCAAGGAGTTTCTGGATAGTAAGATACACTTTCAACCTTTTCAGGAACTCTGCATACTGCATACTGACTAAGGTTACTTCAGCCATTCCCATATTCCCTTGGTTAGAAGTAATGATTCCAGAGACACCACTTCCCGGTGCAACTGTTCCCACTTGCATGAAACTGGATCCATTGAAGAAAATGGGGATATTATTGGGTGTTTCAAGTGTAAGCTGAAATTTTTAGATTATATGTTATTTATTAATTATTACTGTATAGACAACAGACTGTGATAAAGTTATTAATTGAAACTGTAAATAGAAAAGTTGAAATTTAACAATGTACATTTATTAGCTAACCTGTTCTTCATTATCATAAACAAATGTCACATTTGACAATATTGGTGATGAAATTATGCTATAGAAATTTTCCAGTTGCTTTGCTGCATCATCTGCATCATAAATTCTCTTTGCAAATCCCCTATTCTGCACTGTTATCTTCTTCAGGAATTTGAAATCAGCATCGTGTCCAAAACTAATTCCAAAAAGTGAAGCATTCACTTTCAGATTCTTTTCTGTAAATTTCTGTGTTATTACGAGAGGGTCTCGCACCCACCCATTTGGCTTCCCATCTGTGAGGAACATTATCATGAGTTCTAGTTTGTTTTGTCGCCTTTCATTGTGCTGATGTGTAATTTGTGAGACATCGATTGCCTTGTTCAAAGCTTCATTAATGTTAGTTCCTGGAAAAGGGGTTTTAAAATGGTCAGAGTGTTTGAAACTCATGATTGATGTAAAATGTAATCTTATTAGTAACACTGAAAATAAAATGAGTAATTTAATGTATTTATTTTTCATACAACTAACCTCCAAAGGCATGAAGTGAGCCAATGCATTTTTTTGCCTTGCTCCTATTTACTGATGTAGCAGATAATACAGCCATCTCAAGTAACTTTGCATTCTCAGAAACAATTTTACAAGTAGGGGAGCCTGTCCATATCTGAAAAATAGTTCAATATTTCCAGTATGAGCATAAGTCTGGAGAAACTACATTAGAAATAGAAAGATGTCAGAAAGTGTAACATTGATTTACAGAAAATGAAATGATAAGTGTTTGTAAAATTATATAAATTAATATGCGATTTACCATCACTTTGGAAGAGAAGAAGATTAGGGTAAATTCATCCCTTTCGGACAAATCATCAAGTATGGTTGACAGGGCTTCTTTCATCTTCTCCATTTTCTGACCCTGCATTGAACCACTTATGTCCAACACAAACACAATGTGTTTGGGTAGTGATTCCACTCCATCCAATTTGAATATTTGGACAAAGTTTCCATGTTTGTCCAGCTGTAAGCATATTTTACCTATTTCAGTAAAGGCTATTATAAGAAAAGAATCACATAAATTATAAAGTAAAGAATGGAAACACACAAAATTTCTCAACCGAGTTTAATTCTCCCAGAAATCTGGAATTCACATTATTTAAAGGAAAACCAGTTTCCTTTTACTCCACAAGTAGTCAACAACACCAATTAATATTTATATACCATTATCAAATTTTTAATCTAATAAATCTAATAAAAATAAAGATAATTGCAAATTAAAAATGATGGTATCAACAAGAATAATATTCTCCATTCATTCTTCTTTCTTGGGTTATCACTTTAAATTACCTCACATTATATATATTTTTTATTATGTTTTTAATTTGTGTCCCTTCTTGTTCTTTCACATCTGCCTTACTTTTATTCTGCTTTGTATTTATTGTATATATTTTTCTTACTTAACCAAAATTTGAAATCATTAACTGTTATTTCATAAACAATTTTTCTTCACAAAAACTTCACAGTAATGAATTCCAATATACCTGCCTCTATTAAAAACTATTTGTTATTATTCACTTTATTTCTTAGATATTTACTGGCTTTTCTGCAATGAATTTAATTTCTTTTAATAACCTCTTAATACTTTCTGGAATTGATGTGACTGGGTGACATATACTAATTGGAATGTTTTGTCTACTAACCCTGTTGACATCTTCACCTTAGTAAAGACTAACCAGTTGTTGGTTAACTGAGAACAATTCCAGAAGAATACTCATCGTGAATACCTATGGGAATTATGAAAGCATATGCAAATTTGATACTAAAAATTGACATGTAATTTAACACAGCTAATATTTGTGACCTCTGTGAACAATATGTGGCATTTACGATCAAAATAGAATCATACAAAAATACTTTGAAAATTTCACATAAAATATTGGAAAGAATGATCATCGTATGTATAATAGATACAAACTCACAATTAGACTCACTAAAAAGAGTGCAGGCTAATACCACATAAAATCTCAACTCCAGAAGCACTAGCTTTCACTTTAAGGAATCCAAGGTATCCTCCTTTACTTTCCATATTTGTTATTAGCATATAAATAAAATGATTTCTACCTCTCTGTGAATGTAAGTGGTACACATTCTAATACTCAACTTCTAATTATAGTACAGTTCAAATAACCACTTTATCGTGTTGTGTGTCTTGTAAATAAGCTGAGCCATGAAACCACAAATGTTGCTTCAATATTGATTTTATTCCTGACTTATGTTCACACCATATTTTATGTTCACTTGACAGCTAAGCATGTCAGCACAAGACAAGTGTCTGAAGAAGTCCTAACATTTGAAGTGCCTTAAAATTTACTCACTATTTAACAGATATTTACTTACAAATACTTCATTAGATGCTGCAACATCATATTGGATCGTCATGATACCATTTAATATGGCCTGTTGTCTTATCCACCGTCTCAGCGGCTTCCACGATATACTGGCAGACCTATCGTTTAGTTTGGTGATGATCGCAATTGAATTTTCTGAAAGAAAACCAACCCAAAATTGAAATAATGCATGTTTATTTTAAATAAAAATTCTGCAGCATATGAAACATACTTTTAAATTCTTCTTGTTCACTATATTCATGTAACTCTGAGACTTGTAGAATCCTTATGGGACTGGTTTCATTTATGTTCACAGTAACAGAGATGTTTGCAGTTATCTGAAAAAATAAAGGGAAAAATGCTATTTGAACAAATCAGCAGATATAGATAAAAAGGAAAGAAAAATAAGTAGAGCTTAAAAGCAAACCAAATTCATGTATGCCAATAATAGTTTATGATATTTCTATAAGTTACTAAAGTAAAGAAATTGTTATTGTTAGATCACAGGTTTTTCCAGTGAATTTGTTGTAGTTTTCAGGTTTCAACCTGGGCAAATAATGGAGAAAAGTTGCAATAGTAAGCTCTGACATAGTTATCAGCTCGACCAAGGAAGAGATTTCTGTCTAAATGTTGTTTTCTCAATTATTGGCCCAGGTTGAAACCCAAAAATTATATTTACAAGATAAAAAGTTCTCGGTATTCACAAGTGTGCCAACAGCGATTAAAACGCGACGTTTCGACGGAAAGCCCTGTCGTCATCTTTTAGGGCTTTCAGTCGTCGAAACGTCGCGTTTTAATCGCTGTTGGCACCCGTGTGAATACCGAGAACTTTTTATCCAACAATTACATTTACAAGCTGTTTATAATATATATATATATATATATTGTAATGCCTCGAGGGAAAGGCATTGTTTCGGATTAATGGTCGTGGCCGTCAGAGGAAGTTGTAATGTGTACTTAGAATTGGTAAGGAGGGCTCAGCGCAAGACGTGTGCGGGTGGCCTGTCGCAAGATAAATCTGTTAAGGCAGGCATTGTCTCTGATTAATGGCCTGGACAGGTCACTTGTTGACTTAGGATCGGTATGGAGGAGACAGGGCAAGGCACATGTGCGGGGGCCTGTCACAAAATAAATCTGTTAAGGCAGGCATTGTTTCTGATAATGGCCTGGACAGTGGAAAAGACATTCTGTAATGTGTTTATTTAGGTTCTTGGGAGCGCTGGTCGTGTGAGGGTGAGAAGACAAGTCCAGAGTAATTGAGGGTGCAGTTTGGGCGGTCTGGAGAATTTAGAACCGCGCACGTGTGAGTGAGGGTAAGAAGACAAGTGCAAAGACAAATTAGACCTGTCTCGATTGGCGGCGTCGGGACAGGACAGAGTGGCTAGATATTTGCTGGCTGGGAGGCAGCAACTGCAGAATGTAAATCTCGAGATAATGGAGAAACTGTCAACGAGCAGTTGCGACGTAGTTTTGGAACAAAGGAAAAGAGAAGGGACTGTGGTATATAAAAGGAAGATAAGATTTTTGGAAGTTAGTTAAGTCTTGGAGTCAAGAGGGGAGTGAGAGTTGTGGAGGCGTACGGCGAGCACCGAGAATGGAGAAATTTTGCAGCCTATGAGAGAAATAGCGAAATATTCAACGATAAACATTTTTGTATACTGAAGTCTAATCTGTTGTAATATCAAAATTTGACCACTGTCTTCGATGGTAGGAGACCAGGACATTGCATCCAGCGTCGAGTAGTTTCACCACGAGCAAGTGAGATGTCCTTCACGAACGGAGAACCAGCTTTCATCAAAACAACAGTGTGTGTTAGAATCAGTGTTTAAACGTCCAGTCTATAAAGTGTGTGTGTAATGAACAAGCCAAATGTTCCTGAGTAATCGTAAGTTGAAATTTTATGGTATTAATATGTGTAAACGGAATTAAAAGATACTATCAGATATCGTTCTCTTCTTTTGTGTTAATAAAATAAACTCTTTTAAATTTAGAATCAATCTGGTAGATTAAGTTCGTTAATAAGTTTCATCGATGTCTAGACGATTAAATATTTCTGTTTAATTTAAAGATAAATGTTGGGTTCTTGGATTATTTAAGTGTTCTGTCCGTTATCAAACCCAGAGAAGACCCATGAGTGAGATATGTTTTTTTTATTAAACTGTATAATTGTAAATTCTGTTAAATAAAATTTGTTTGTTTTAAAGTCTATAATTTTTCATTTAAAAGCCCATCATATTTAATTATTACATCTTGGCTACGAACAAAGTGGGGTAAATAAAAAGTACCCGGGTGTATAGTTCATTTTGGTACCACAAAGTGGGTCGAATTGAAAAGTAATCCCTTAGTATATTACAATATATAAAATTCATGCCCGGCCGGCACGCAGTTCAGATCTTACTTACTGTCAAAGTAAATTTTTTTAAATATATATTTACATTCTTCTAATAAATAAAGCTGTGTGTTTGTATGTATGTTTGTTTACGTGTTCGTTGCGACCAGGAAACAAACACTGTCGGGGTGAGACGCGTCTACCACCCCCAGGAGTGGGAGTGGAAATATTCAAACATATTAAAACAGCCTATATTTTAGGTGGATAAATATTTTTATGGAGTCAAAAAGATTGATAGAGTTTCTACCGATGTTATATGAGTATAATTTCAACCCCTTTTAACGTGGGAAAGGAGCACCCTTAGGGGTGGGGGTGGACAGGCGTTACAAGAAAATAACGTGAATACAACCGAGATTGAAGACAAATGCAGGGTAACGGATGTCGGTGAGTTTAATTATGACATTCACTTGGCCATTTAACCCCCAGAGGTGGGGGTAGTTGGGAGTGGAAATTTTCAAACATGTTAAACGGACGATTTAAGCATGGAATAAATAATTGTCAGGGTCAATTACATTGATAGTATTTCTACCAATGTTGTTTATAAATTACAACCCCTTTCGGCATGAGAGGGTAAAACGCTTAGGGGTGGGTGTGGAAACATTCAAACATGCTAAAACAACCGATATTTGAGTGGGTTAAATAAATTTAGGGGACAAAGAGATTGATAGTGTTTCTACCGATGTTATCTGAGTATAATTTCAACCCCCTACAACATGGGAAAAGAGCACCCTTTGGGGTGGGGGTGGACGGGCGTTACAAGAAAATAACGCGAATACAACCGAGATTAGAGTCAAATTGAAGTTAATGGAAGTCATTGAGTTCATTTATTACAATCTGTACAATGCGCGGGGGTGGGAGGGGTCGGTCGAAGGTGGGTAGAGTTTTAATAAGTTAACCGGCAGAATTTTGCGTCGAATAAATATATTTCGGGAGCAATGAGATTCATAAACATTACAATGTGCAAATAATAATGAATCAGTTTTAGCACTTCGTTTTTCAAGATAACTTCACTATTTACCAAATGTTCTGTTGATTCAGAACCTAGATACCATTTGATTTCTGTCAAGGTTGCAGGTGAATCTTTTCAACTCATTGCAGAGAAACAATATTTCCTATCCCATTTGTAATTCTCATTGCAATCTTCAGAAACAACATTTGCAAAATTAACTTTTGTCTTAAATTTAATTTTCTTTCTGCAATCTGACTTTCAAACCACAATTGTAACAATGAAACTTAAATCATAAATGTCTTTGTTGATCTCTTACCAGTTGAATTTTGTGCAATCTACAAAGAAAAACTGATGATAACACATTCTGTCGACCTTTCTTCTAAGCATTCTTCCTTTTCAATTCTTCATCTATAAGCCTGTTTTCCACCAAAACAATAGTCATTGTATATGACAACAATGTGCTTCGAGAGAAGTCACTACATAATCATACTTCATTGGCAGACTATACCAGTTTCTTCAAATGTTGTGCATGAAGAACAAAGCTCACAGATTGACTTCTTAAACTTTAGAAAATGTTCTGATAGAGTTTCATAGATTGAATTGAATTTCATCAACAACAATGTCTTCCGAATAAGTAGTTGACTTGCAATTCATTTTCTCTGAAAAACTCTGCACAATAACATCCACAACTCAAATGCAGAATTTTTGCCTTTCACATATTCCAAATAGTTTACTGAAATTCTTTGAATTTTTTGAGACTTATATTTACAATCCTGTTTTTCCAATGCAGTCAGCTCATATTCCATTGTTACTTGTTGTTTAGCCAGAACATCATAATTTATATTAGCCATATCTGTGTATGATTTTTTGATAAATATAATGAAGTCGAATGTATTTAACAATGTCTCTATACGAAATTTCCAATTACTGAAGTTAGATACTTGGAATCCATAACTTCTCAATTTCTTCAGGTTAGAAAGTGAGGTTACCCTTATTGTTGAGTACATTAATTGTACCAATACTGTTCTGGGTCTGTAACCTGTTAAAGATTTGGAAGTGTGTAATTCACGATGCACAGTAAAGCACTAAATGTACTTTATTTTAATCAGTCAATATTTATACTTGACCCTACATACATACAACACTGTCACACATCAAAGAACAAAAACATTTACACATATATTATACACAATATATTAAGGTTAAATTGACACATCTCAACAAGTTGGATTACAGTGTGGGATATTTTTAATTAAGGGAAGGTCAAACTGGAGGAACCTTATAAAAGTGCCTTATAAGTACAGCAAAAATGCTATCAATACCCTTATACTGTTAGCATCATATAAATAAAAATAGAAAAATAATTTTAATGCTGGGTGTGAATATAAATACAATTACCTCTCCAGGATGTAAATGAATTGGAAGAGTATACAAACCATTCTGTCGACTTAATATTTGTTCATGTGTCAATTTAAAAACAACCCTTTTTAAAGGCCGGGCTGTCATAGATACATCAAAGATGTTTGTGTCTCTTGACCTGTAATTGGAGGCTCAATGTATAACACAAATTAAGAAAATATAGCAATCAAGGAGGAAGGGAATTGAGTTACCTCTTAGCAATCAGTCCAGCTTCTTCATCAAGGTACTCAATCCTGGAGTATGTTTCATCTGCAGAGTCTGTGTCTTCAATAGTAGCATTGTATTCTTCACCGTCAGAAATCCTTGAATCAGATATAAATGAGTCTGCTCATAAGAAAAGTCAAGGATGGAGTGAATATTTTCATTAATTGAATACACAGAAAATAAGTAAATGTATGGTTAAAATGAAATATTTGCCATGATATTACCTTAATAGTCTCATTTTTCCTCATTAATACTGTCAATCTTTATTTTCAGTTTTCAGAAGGAATGATTCAGTTGTCATGCATATTCTACTGTTATCATGAACACAACACTATGTACACATTTATTATTTATTGGTCGTTCCCAGTTTTACAAAAAAAAACCTGTAATGACAGGTGCCTGCTGTATCTACAAATGTAGGTGAAGAAAAGGTAACTGTTATATTACAACTAAAATTAAAAATAAGGAAACACTATTTACCAGGAATAGGGAACAGAGAGAAATTCAACAAAGAGATGCTGGTAAGAAGTTGTTAATGTTCTTCAACTGTAGGACAGGTTTTTATGGGCAAAATTATTGCCTTTTATGGAAACAACCTATATTGTCAACAAACATCTAAATTTATCTTAAATATTAGCCATAAAACTAAGTTGTACTGAAAACTGTTTCTTGCATGATCACTGCTTCCATTCTGTTTACAAATGAGTACTTAGGTCAGTCTGATACCTCATGAACAAGAGATTATGTTTGTGTGCCCATGTTCTTATAATGTAATTGTCAGAAATTTTATTTATCATCTGTAAAAATCTTAGTTTCACTCTGTTAAATATAAAACAAATTATAAAATAGTATGTATTACATAAGGAAAAACTGATGTGTCTCATTTGTATGGATTAATAAGTAAACCAAACTAATCCATGTCTTATTAACTTGGACAGTGATTAAATGGGACACTGTTTGAGATGCGAAACAGAAAATAAAATGGAGCAGATACATGTTTCTCACAATTGTGTATAGAATAGCAGTGGTCTAAAACAACACAGTAAATATTGGATGATATATTCAAAATTTAAAACTGTGGGTACTGTTTGAAGGATAATGATTTGGGAAAAAAAGGAGGATACGGTAGATTCCTAAGGAATAGAGCCAGAGAAAAGTGGATAGGTTTTATAATGATTTTCTGATTGTTTCTGTATGATGAGACACGTGTCAGAATTCTATAAAATTGTAACAATTAATTAATAACAGTATTATTTAAATGATAACCAGCTTAGTTGTCAATGGATTCCTGATCACTCTTGATGTTTACATATATATTACACAGAAAGCTGCAAACTAGAAATATATATACACATGAAGGTAAAGTAAACATAACTTACATGCTGAAAGCTGTGATGAAAGCCTGCTCTGGTAATAACAATGTGAAGTTAATAGTTGCAGACACTGGGTTTTGGTTGTACATCTGACTTGTCACTTGAGTTTTAGCATATCGCATCATTATTTGACAGTCAATGTTTAGTTGCTCCAAAGTTGGACGATACTTAAACATATTTTCATCTTTTGCGTCAGGCTTAAACCAATGTAAGAATTTGTTTGGAGAAATAAGATGGCTAGCATTATTTATTAACAATTATAATTATAATAAATAAAAGTTTCTGTAATTGATAAGCAGTAAAAATTAAAATATTGGAAAAATGATTATCAAATTGTGTATTAATCATGGAGCAAAATATATAATATATATTTTCATATAATAAACTGAATCATAGTGACCATTTAAAGTATTTTGTTTTCAATTTGATTCCAAGTTATTCAAGGATCAGGATGTGGAACATGTGAACAGTATTTTTCTTGAATTTTACTAACTATTGTCCTTAGATTTCAAATTAATATATTTATTTTATAATTTTACATTTATCAGTTTATTCTACAATTTGTCAGTCAGTTATTTAATATAGCTAAGCATGTTCTTCACTAGTGATTTGTTTCCATATTTGGATAAATTCTCGGTAAAACATGTATTTAGTCTCCATTTATTTTGAAATTAAAAGAAGTTTTCTTGTGCAGTCATTCTGAATGTGGAATGAAAAGTTCAGTTAAATATTTATTTTCTGTTTTGTGAATATATTACATAAGTAGAAGTATCAAGAAATTAGTATTCATGACATGTATACCAACCTGGGCCTGAGTTGGAATCAGCATCGCAATGAGGATGTAGCACAACATTACTTTCTTCTTCTGCAGCATTGCTACCCTAATAAAACTGAGAAAACACACATTAATTTCCTGTAGTCAATGTCTCTTAGATACATATTCATTATATATTGAGAGGGTCAGGTCTTAAAACAGTACATATATATATATATATATAATTTTATTTTAGGGTAACAGGCTACATGAGGATAATCCACGTGGTGGCAACTCCCCTTTAATAGCATAGGAAGGGATTTGAAAGGGGGGATGCGGAAGGATAGAGGAAGGTAGCCAAGGCTTAACTAGGGCCCCGGGCTATGGTTTAAGGATCCTATCTGGCAATTCGCCTAAAAGTGATGCAGGGAAACCCTAGAAAAACCTGCATCAGGTAGGTCAGGCATTTGGTACTTGTCCCACGCCCTTCCGATGGCGGGAGAGGTGTTAGCTGAGGGGTCGCAGCTACCTGTGGGTACATAAGTGTTTTAAGGGCAAAAGAATGGCGCTAGGAAAATAATTAGACTTCTACAGCTTTGGTATTTGTGACTTGTCTTTTTTTCTCTTGGCATTAGAGCTAGTAGAAGCCCATATTGCACCTTTGATTCATTTCTTAAAGTAAAGATACATTTTCCCACATTTGCTAATTGAAAAGGTTAGTTTTTATAATACAATTCTATGATGTGCATAATATTGTCTCAATTAACTCCTACAGAATAATGGTGGATATATGTAAATATGCTGAATTTTATATATATTTGGATTAATTTACTATCATCTCAAGTATACTGAAACATTACAATTGTTTGGTGGTCTCATTTTTGTGTAACAGAAGAGAATTGGAGCAGAATCTTCTTGGATATACCCAGGTGTAGACTAGGAAAGACATTGAATACCTTCTAACATAGTGGTATGGCCTTCAACAAACTCCTCTACAGACATTCTTAAATAAAATACAAAATTAGCTTCCCAGTAGACCTATTTTAATGAATGTTTGAAATGTTAATTAGAATCACTATAAATCATTACAGATACATAAAGCTAATTTAATTTATAAAATTGTTCACATTTCTTTATATTACCAATGCCCCATCCTGATTTTCATGCCTTGCGTAAGTATTATTATTTATATTGTTATAAATTCATATATTTTTTCATCATTATTATTATTGAACAAACAATTCGGTCCTCCAACCAAGTAGAACGACGTTTCCATGACTTTCTCTGTCGCCATTTTCTGACCAGAAGATGACGTCAGAGGAAGTAATCAAAACGTCGTTCTCCGTTAGAAATCCGAGAACTATTTTTTCAAACAAAACTGTAATATTTAAGGATCGGAGTTGCATGCAAGTATTTATTTGATTTCTTGTAACAAATCTGTGGATATCCAATTTGTAATCATCTTTAACAGTGCTTTGTTTTTGTTTATTCATGGCCTCACATTTCTGACATCTGTAAACTTCACAGGCCTTCGAACGTTAGCGGTCTTTTCTTTTTACGGACGGAAAATGTGGGCTTCTCGTTCTGAATATTATGCTTTTTACATTTTAGATCTTGTCCCTCGCCGTTCTTCACCCAAATCGCGGGGAACGGAACACAACAATGCTACTTTTACTATTTACACGGCTATATGGAATGAAGCTGCGTGATTCCTGTAAGCCATTATTCTAACTGTGTCTTCACTTTACATTTACAAGTCACTCCAACTTCTAAGAAATTATAAGGACTTTGCTGTACATAATGGACCTAAAATTTACACTACAAGGGGAAGTATTAACTCTTTCAGAGTCAGAGTAAATTATTTAAAAAGCTGATAATGACCCTCTTATCAAAAACGGCACATTATTTTCAATACATGACCTAAAATATTTAACAAATTAAAGGAAAAAATTTTCGTTCGTTTTAGATTGTATTTGGCTGAGAAAGCAATATGCAATTTAAGTGAAGTATAATTGTATTATTAGTTATTAATTAGCAATTCTGTTTTTTATTTTTATTTTACTCTTTAGAATGATATAAAATAGGCTCAATTATGTAATTATGTACATTTTTTGTAACATTGTTTCTTTATATATGTATTAGTTATTAATTCTTGTTGTTTTCCCATATTGTAATTACAATACAGAAGTCCTTACTTATATCTGTGCTTGTGTTGTCACGTTGGCAGCAGTTCCACGCTTACCCACATTGCACCATTGGTGCGGGTTAATTTGAAGTTCCTCGGTCGTGAGTGATATTTCGCAGTTATTATACGATTAATGACTTCGCCGTAAGTCGTAAGTTTAAAACCGTTTTCTGATAAGTTTTAAAAATTTTTTTTCGTGTTGTTGAGTTATTTACTTGAAAAATTCTTAACGGTGAATTGTCAGAAAGTGATTGTTCGCAAGAGGTGCTCAAAATTTTGATCGAATATTCAAGGTGGCACGATTATAAATTGTTGCAGGAATTGGATGACAGGTAAATGTGAACATGTTATGTTCTCTTTACTAATATGAGTTGTATCAACGAACTGAATTGTAGATAATTGTAATTTCATTTACTACTTGTGTTCGTCACTAACGTCGGCGTTAAAGTTGAGACTTGTGTAGTGTTACACTTAAACAGTTTGTAGTGAAATATCTTTCTTTCTTTTTACTTTGTAGGATGTAAAATATTTAGAGGCTAAATTTACAGTAAGGTCGCAGACCATCGCTCGGAAACTCGCCAAAATTAGCCTATAATTAGTTTACATCGTACACAGTAATAAACAATAACTTTGAATATTCTGGCTAATATACATAAAAACATCCAATATATTTTTCAAAATCGCTGTAAGAAATTCCCAGATAATTAACCAAGTACAGAACTAAACCACGGATAATGCATAATAATGAAAGTGATTTTATTTACTAGGCGCTCCGACCTGGCCTAAGAAGTTCCAGAAAAATATTTTTCGTCTGTCTAGATGTGTAGTGTGGATATTCGTGCTACATCGCATAAAACTTGCTTTTTCGTCTGTATAGTTTAAATTATTAAAAAGGCCAAAGCAGACAATTAAAAATTATAATTTATTTGATTTAATTTAACTTCAGCTTTACAATAAAGATATTAAAAATTATAGACATAATTGTACACATGTGTTAGTGGATAAATAAAGATTATAAAAACAGTGGCATAAAGATATATAGTATAAAAGGTTGGAAGAATACATATCATGGATTACAATATTACTTAATAAATCAGTATTGAGTGAATATGTATTGTGTTTAATGTACAGCATTTCTGAATCTAATCTAGATCTGTAATTGCTATATTTATCTAAATTTTGGTATTACAGATTTGTGTCTAAAAAGTGTTTGGAAATAACAGATAATTTATCATCTAAAAACTTGATGTTATGTTCCCCAATTCATAATGTACTTTACAAATTAAAATGCAATTATTGTTCATCAGGAACCATCATTACTAGAATTTGAGAACATTAAACTTCCACATGATACATTATCTACAAATTATAAATCTAGATTAGTTTCAGAGATGCTACAGATTAAGCATTACACACATTGTCTCTAATGACAAAATGTACACTGATTTATTAAGTAATATTTATAATAATGGATTTTCATCCATGTTATGTAATCTTCCAACAATGGTTGTTTATTTCTTCTTTTTTTATAATATTTTACTATCTACTTTGTAAGTTATATATATATATATATATATATATATATATATATATATATATATATATATAGTGGAAGTTCAAATTTTCGAGGGCCTATGCCAGACTGGACACACTACTGATTTCACCTGTTGGCATCTCTGTTTCTCTTTCCTATCAAACTATGTTATTTAATTTTACCTCATTACATTTTCCTTATTCATATATATATATATATAATTGCAATATTGGTATGGAAAGGACAGAGAGATAGGTTGTGGCTTACCTGAAAGTGAAGTGCGGTGTCGCCATGAGGAACCGAAGAACAACCTTTGGTTCCTCATGGCGACACCGCACTTCACTTTCAGGTAAGCCACAACCTATCTCTCTGTCCTTCCCATACCAATATTGCAATTATTTTTGACAATGTCACATCATTACTATTATATATATATATATATATATATATATATATATATATATATATATATCTGTGTGTGTGTGTGAGTGTGTGTATGTATATGTATAATTTTTAATATATTTATTGTAAACTGATGAGTGTTCACATTAGGACTGAAACATGTTAATGTTTAAATGTCTGTTTTGGCCTTATTAATAATTCATTGCAGTGATGTTATGTTAGCAAATCTAATGCCTCCTATATCTCAAAAAATAGTTTATTGCGGACAATATTGTATTTTAAAAAAACATATTATTTAGAGTTTTATTATTGAGGAAAAAAAATTAATTTTATAGGTGTAAATGGGAAGTAAATTTCAGACATTGCAAATGGAAAAGAATTCATCCTGTTATAGCGTATGAATCAGGAGGAAATGTACATGGGCAATTCTGAAATGAAAAAATGCTTCATATGAACATGTCCTATTAGTAACAAATTAAGAGGAAATTAATGAAAAGAATGAGGTGCAGGTGATATAAATTAAACTTTGTGAAATTATGTTTTCTCCTATTGTGTACATTTCCTCACTAAAGATGTTCAAAAATTCCACTGTCAACTTCAATGCATTATGATGTACTTAAATTGACTTGATTTTTATTTTTAACATCAATTAGTCAATTTCTTTTATAGTTCTCAATACAATTTCTGCGCATGTGCCAAAGCAATGTTGACCATCCCTGCCAAGTAGCCCAGTACTGGTTGCCACACCACCTCAGAAAAAATTCATATTTTGTTGATGCATTCTCTTATGTTTTGGTTGTTCAAAACTGATTTTGTTAAATTTTATTTTGTACGGCTCAAAAATTGCGTCTATTTTTGTTGTTGAGCTAATGTTTTTCGCGTTTTCAGGTATAGTATCTACGATTTTCCTCAGCACTTGGTTGTCCTACAATACATACTATATTGTGTTCTGTACATTCTGGAGATTACAAATCAAATCTGTATTTACTTACCAAATATTATTTTTTCTTATTCTGTGTTCACAAAGTTATGGATTGTTAGTGAAGAAAATTTAATTTTCGTAAGGTAATTTCTCCAAAGGGAACAGTTTTTCAGCATCAATTTGTTCTGTGCTTTTACACATATGAGTGTAATTATTTTATATAAACTATCATTGTAACTGGCTTACCGTTTACAAATTACGCACTTTTAAAAATTGAATTTTTATTCATAGCTTGAGTTGAAATATCTCTGTTGGCGGACTAGATAAATATCTAAAAAATGCTTCTTTATAGTATCAAACCTCAGTATAAATATCAACTTTGAGATCCAACTCAGTTACTGTACAACATTCCAATTATGGATAAGCGGCCACATCAGCATAGTACTTCTTAAACATGTCAGACTAAGAAATTATTTTAATAACTGTATATAATTCTGTGTGATAAATATGCTTCCACCATTATATAAATGAAATAATTTTTTTAAAAAATTAAATCAGTAATCAGATAAAATGAAGTTAATGTTAAATATGAGATACCAATCTTGGCTAACGCTGTACTGAAACATGTAGCCCTAATCTCTGCAGATACGTGTTGTTAGTGTCTAGAAAGAAATGACCACGTTCTTCTATCTCACCTCTCTTCTGGTTCTGCTTGTGTTGAAGTCTTCCAGCCAGTCAGTCTGGGACGACTCCACAACGTGTTAGTTGAGCAGCGCAACATAAATGTCAATTTCCCTGTTCCTTTATTTCTCTCATTGTGTTATCTAGAGCGGTAGTTTTCTTAACTCGGAAACTTCCCGGATCTCGAAATTTAATATCTCAACTAAGTAGTCGACCGAGTTTCCGTCAACTATATCAGACCGACGTGAGAAGGAAATTAATAAACTTCCTTGCGCAAGACCCAGTGGTGGTCTGGATAAGAAACTGATTAGTTTTAAAAATATATAATTTAAATTAGCAATAAGAATGATAAATCTTTAAAGTAACCATAATACATAAATCACATACAGTTAATAAATAAACTGGTATAAATACTATTTATAATGCTGAAGCTTGATGGAAACCGCAGAGAATCTATATTTTCTGGCACTACAGAATCTATCAAATTAATTCCTCGCTCTTCTTGACCTTTAAGTGCTGTAAATAGATCAGCAATTCCAGGGCAGTCGGCAGCAAAACCTATACTTGTATGTGGAATGTGGTTGTTCAAATGGAAAATTTTAGCCTACTTTCTATCTCGTCGCCCTTCAATTTCATTACTGATAATTTTACATGAATTTTGATGTTTTGATATCGGTAAATGCTCAAATTCTTCTACTTTTGCTACAGATTTTCTTACAGTTACTATATTTGACAGCACCAGAATATGCAATGCTATATACCTTTCTATTAAATGTCTCAAATTTACTACAGAAGCATGAGTAATTGAGCTTCCAGAAGTGTCAAAAGACTTTTCCTGATTAGTTATATTTAGACTATTTACTTGAGCGGAAGCTTGTTGTCAAAACTGTACATCTTATGAATTTGTGGTGTGCCTCAAGGATCCAACATGGGACCCTATCATGTTCATTGTCTTTATAAACGTTTGCGCTCAATTTTGTAAACATGTTTTCATTTATAGAAATGCATATGATTATAAATTAGTACAAGAAGATTTAATTAGGTTGCAAGAGAAGTGTAATACAAATTGTATATAATTAAGGTATCTAAATGCTTTCAAATTATATTTACAAGGAAGAAAGATTATGGCTGTACATCATTTTTAACCCGTCCGTTACTAAAGTTAATAGTGTCTCAGATTTAGGAATAATATTAATATTGACTCTTGTAAATAAAGTAGTAATAAAGCTAGTCAGGTTTTATTTATAGAAATACCAAAGACTTTAGGGATGTAAATACGCTGAAATCATTGTCAGGTCAGTATTAGAATATGGCTAGTGTAGTTTGGAATCCATATTGTAAGAATTCTGTTGATCTTATTGAAGAAATACAGGTTGGTAGAAAGTTAATTAGGAATTCCTCATACGCTAGGAGAGCATGTCATTGATGTTCTTTGTATGAATATAGAGAAACTAATGATGTGTTATTTTTGAACTGTACTGTTAATTATTTGTTTAATTTCCAGCCAATCTTGTCAGATATGTTAATTATCATAGATATAATTAGGTCTGCTTATTATATAAAATGACCAAATAATAGACAAAATGAAGTGATAATATTATTTACACACAAAGTGTCTCGAATCCTTGATCAGTCGTCAGGTGATTAAAAACACAATAGCCGTGAGTACTACACAAAGCACCAACCAGTTGGCGAACTCAAAAAGCTTTTCATCTAATTAATATATTTTTAACACAGATGTATTATATTTTAATTTCAATATTTATGTTTACGGTTGCTATGAGAACTGATAACTATATAAAAGAAACTGATTTTTAAATACTAGTTAAAATTATAAAGGATTTTAAGTAAACTTTAACATTAAACTCTATATCTTGTATTGTGTATGATCATCTGTCTTATTTGCATTATTTTTATTAAATTAACAATACTGATCTTCTGTGGCACAAAAATGTCCTGTTCAAATGTCTGCCATTTGCCTGTGAACATTCCCAAACAAGCAAGATACGCACGATCGGTCATTCTCAGTTGTTTGCCTGCAAAAGAATAATAAATAAATAAACGAGGCTTCGATGTGGTAGTAATTATTCACAATAAAAAATAACATTTCATGATACTTCAGAGTTATGGTGGGATTAAAATTAGTATGCACTTGGGTGTTATTTCCGACCGCGAGGTAGGCTGTGACCTTGAATCCACCAAATAAGAACGTTTAAAATGAAAGGGCGGCGCGGGGGACAAGTAGCCTTGTCGAACAAGCGTAGTATTACACTGGTCTTCAGTGAGTATTCGAAGTCCCCTCCACACACACAGGGAAACCCCAAATTAACAACAGATATGGAAGCCTATTAAAAATTATTTTATTAAATATTAAATAATTTTTGGAACTTAATCAATCATAGAAAATATTAGAAGTATATAGAATCAAATATAACAGCGTGACCGTAGTATGAACACAGCCTGCGTGGGTTAGTGGTCTGTACCTTATTGATGGAGCACTGAATCTTCACCATGTCGGAAGTTCTCTTGGCGAAGTGAAACCTTCGGTCGAATTTGTTGATCTCGATGAGCGGTTCCGTGAACCACCCGTACCTGAAAAGGACACGGGAACAACGTCACAACAATGGCTCCAAATAATACAAAAATTAGTAAATAAATAAGAAATACAGCCAAAATGTCAGAAAAATTTATTAATTAATTAAACCCAATAATTGTTTCAATACAACGTTTCGTCCACCATTTTGGAACTTATTCAGATAATCAGGTAAAATACCTAAATAGTAAAATTGATATGATAGATTAGAATTGTAAATTGATCAAAACAATGTTTAGGTATATTACCTGAATAAGTCCTAAAATTGTGGACGAAACGTTGTATTTAAACAATTTTTTGGTTTAAATAATTAATAAGTTTTTCTGACATATTGGCTGAATTGATTATTTATTTATTAAATGATAATTGTCAGATTATGTTAAATAAAAGCATCAGTTACATCCTGAATACTGTTGCCAAATAAATTTTATATATATATATATATTATTTTAAAAAATGGGCCAATACGTTAAAAATAATATAATACTTAATTAAGTCAGTAAATCCTAAATTACAAAAAGTCACGACGTTTCGTTCCTCTTTTGCAACTTCATCAAATGTTGAAGTATATATTAAGATAAAAATTTCGTATTAAAAATTAAAATATTTCGTATTAAATTGAAAAAAAATGTTTTTCTTTAAATTTTTAGATATAAATTACAATTCTTTAAATACGAAATTCTTTATCTTAATATATTCTTGTGCACCTGATAAAGTGGCAAAACAGGAACGAAACGTCGTCGTGATTTTTTAATTAGGTTATAATTCCTTTGAGAACTATTACATTGTTTCTTATATTTGTTGATTTACTTAACATAAATTTTAAAACGTCACTGTCAAAACGGGTATGGGTTTCGTTTTATTTTCCATCCGAATAGATCCGTTGCTTGGAAATAGAATCCTGGTGTTAACGATAACGTGAATCGTCTAATTTTAGTGGCTTTAAGGGAACGAGTATTGTAAGAGAAGTCACCTGTGACTCTCGAGGACGGGCTGCTGGAATTTCTCCTTGGGCCCTTCGTGGTACGTCTGCTTGGCCTTCGTCGACTCGTCAGCGAACTCTTGGTTCAGGGATTCGTGCTGGGAGTAGAACTTTGACGTTATGAAGGCGACAGCTGTAAACCGCAAAGAAGATTAGTAAAAGTCAACACAATTTTTCTTTAACCATTTATTTAATAATAATTAACGAATTTTTTGATAGAGTAACAGGTTAAATGAGTGTAATCCACGTTGTGGCAGCTACCCTTTAATAGCATAGGAAGGGATTTGAAAGGGGGATGCGGAAGGTAGCCAAGGGTTAACTAGAGTCCCCGGCCTATGATTTAAGATACCTACCCGGAATTCGCCTAAAAGTGATGCAGGACAAACCCTAGATAACCTGCAGCAGGTAGGTTGGGCAGTACGTAAATGTCCGACGCCCTTCCGATGGTGGGAGAGGGGTTTGCTGTAAGGACGCAGCATTCCCTTCACCGTGCCTCCATCACTTTAGGAGGCAACTGACCGTCTATTCCAATGGGAATAGCGGACAACTCTTACCGTATGTCCAAGGTCTGTGACCCCGGAACATACATATCTCAAAACAGTACGAGATGCCTCGGCTGGTGGGAACCTTAGTTCAAAAAAAACAAAGAGAGGAGAAGGCATCCACAAAGGTAGCCTCTTCACAACTCTCTGGGAAGTTCACCTGATTTTTTTTTAGGTGTAGACAGGCTATGTATAGGGTAATCCACATAGTGGCAACTCCCCTCTTATAGCATAGGAAAGGG